>VMRM01000039.1:2670000-3270000 GCA_010277075.1 Poeciliopsis retropinna
GCGTCGTATCACATCGGTTTTAAAAGCTTTCATCCTTTTAGGCTGTATTATTTCCTAACTTCATCACATGAACCGGATCCCCAGGAGTCACGTGAGGAGCAGGTTTCTCCCAACCTGCACACATTCGATGTATAAATCATGTTAAAACACTTAGAAGGTGTGTGTTTCTAGACTGCAGTCCATAAATTATTGATCTGACCTACTTTGACTGAGCTGAGCTGATAAAGCCTCTAAAGTGAAACCTCTCAGCCTTAATGAAGGGAACCAGGCCGAACACACATTTACATGTTACAGCCTGGCGCTTGGAGGATTTGGGCTGCAGTGATGCTGTTGTTTCATGATGATGGAGGCTCAGAACTTGCTGACCTGCTTTTTCTGCTGCACCTTCATTGTAATGTGGATATTTTGAAGCTATTTTCTATAAAATGATGTCTTTATTATTGACAGGTAAGATCGCAAAGGGGCTGAAACCATTAATGGGATTAATGGTGATGAAGTAATGAGTTGTCAACTAATTTAGTGATCAATAAATTAACTAAAGGATACAGACTCAAAAAAAGCCTTTTGCTGAAAAAAAACAATTCTTTTTTTATCTTTATAATGATAGTCGCACAAACGTAAAGTTTTTCCCCACATCTTGATTGATTTTTGTAAAGTTGAAGGAGCTGTTTGATCTTTGATGACCTCTGGAAACATTTAGTAATATCTTTAAAATAACAGTGGCACAGACTAAAACATTTGACACCATTAAAGTTTACTTTGAAGACTCCACTCAGTTATTAAACGTCTGATTTTTGCTTTTTTCACGGCAGAGCTTCTGCTTCTGGGTGAGGAGACGTCGCGCAGGGGAAACCGACCAATCAGAGCAGACTTAGGATAAAGCTACATTTCTCTGAACTCATTCCACCTTTGTTAGTTACTTCTCATGTTCAGTTTACCATAATAACTAAAACAAACTCGCCATTTTGAAGGTGAGTGTTTCTGATAATATTTGGCTGCGTGTGAAATGTTCGGCGGGTCTAATCAGTATTCTGGGAGTCGTTACCTTTCCGTCCCGCTTTGTCCCCCCATTACTGGCAGGAAATCTAATCAAGGCCGACGTTGCAGAGGAGCAGATAGTCAATATGAGATACAGAAGATGTCGACCGCTGACGCTTTTCAATTTCCCCCTTGTTTATTGGGTCATTCCAGCTCCTGGTGGTATTAACTTTATTTTTTGCTGTGCAGTGGGACTGAATGTTTGTTTGAATTCACTATTGATTTCAGTAGAACGGAGCCACTGACTGTTTTTTTTCCCTCTTAATAATAGTTTTAGCTTTTAGCTTTGAGTCAGACATTAATCCCCATCAGTAACGGCGATAAATGAGTTTCAGGCAGCGTCGTTTAGGAAAATCTGTTTCCTTCAGACTGCAGACAGATTGTTAGACACCTTCAGGTCCATTTTTCTGTTTTCTGCAGGCAAACTGCGCTTTAGCTTTTCTTAATGCTTTTGTTTCATCTCACTCATTTCTCCTTTGTGACGAGTTTAGATGTTAAAACAGCTCAGCTGAGCGCTGATACACTTTCTGCTCAGTTTACAAACACAAACAGAAATCAGATTTTTTTTTTTTAATCTATTATGTTTTCCAAAATGATTTTGATCCAAAATCACAGCAATTAGCAATAAATTCAAGATCTAAAATCCTGCAAACTGTATCGTGAATCAACTTTAATCATTTAATCAACTGTATTGAGAATTATTATTCAGTGAGTTTATGCTTCTCTCAAACTTTATTAGAAAATGTTTTAAAAACCAGGATCCAAACTCTGGGCCTGGTTGATATTTTTCACCCATCTGTTAGATAATCGTTTGTTTTCTTGAATAGAATCATTTTTGCTGGTTATATCAATAAATCTGCAGAAAGTGTCTATAGATTTATCATGGATGGACGGCCATAGAAGTAGCAACAATAATGAAAACAATGTTTATGTTGCTGTAATAATATGAGTTTAAAAACTTTTGCACGTCACAGGAACAGGAATCACTTGATGTGGAGTTTTTACCTGTTGTGAAAAACTTTGGTCATGTTGTTTTTAAATGTGCAACTTAAATAGGGCCGCAATTATGATTGTTTTAATAATTGATTATTCAGATGATTAATTGAAAAAAAATAGCACATTCTGCAAATTTTTCATTTAACCACAGAAGCCTTTTTATAAACAAAAAGAAATATATTAAAGATGAAAATAAAGAAATTATTATATTATTTTTTTAAATGAGGATTTTATTACTTAAAATGCTGCAACAGATTCCTGTTAGTTTTATCATTTGGAGATGAAACGATGAATCTTTTGCTACAAAAATCCTTTTAACATCAACATGTGAAAAGCTCTTTCTGCTTGACTGAGCATCAATTCAGTGTATTTCTGATCTGGTGATTATTTTTGGATTAACAGATTCATAACTGGATACCAAAATATGCAGAACATTTTTTAGTTTTTGTTACAGAATTTGAACCAGGTGAGGATAAACTTTAGGAGTTTTGTTTAGAACAGATTTACAGACAAAACATAAAAAAAAATCATTTTTTTTGTCTTAAATTCAAAATGTATATATATATATATTTTGTACAGTTTTGGCTTAATTATTATTTTTGTAGACTGTATTTTCTAGTTAAAGATTAATCCAATACTAAATTAGTTGGCATTTATTCCAATAATCTATTAATTGCTACTAATTTGAGAAATTGTTTCAGGCCTAAATATAAATAATTCCTGACATCGACATTAATCTGGGTAAAATCCAGGAACCGCTGGTGGATTTTGGTCATCAGTGGTTGGATTTGTTCTGCAGAAGCACTGAGGTGTATAATTATGATCAGGTGACTCCTCAGTGAAGAGTCCTTGCTATTTTTAAACTGACTCTGACTGCTAATAACCGCTCCACACAACCCCACTTTAAATTAGCACAAACTCCCTGTGGTGGCACAGACAGAAGCTTATTTTGTTGTTGGGTTAGTACATTTTAAAGCCTGTAAAAGTGAACAGAACATGGCGAAGGTGGTGGTGTGGTCATTACTGACCGGTCTGAAAGTTTTCTTCGAGTTTACATTATAAATGTGCACAAATCTTTGTTTATATTCTAAGAATCCTGAAAAAACACAATTTTGCAATTGCAGTGTTTCGGTTAAATAAGAAATGCAATTAAAATGAGAATAAGTTTGTTCAGTCGGTAACTCTTGAGAAAATCCTCCAACTACTTCCTGTTTTCTTTGTCGTTTCCTGCAGTAGTAACATCCGGCTGTTGATCATGTGACTTGTGTAATGTGAAAACAGTGTTTCTATGGCACTTTTGCAAAGTACATTTAATTTGATACAAGCGAAAAAACACCTCATGCTTTCACAAAAATGTTTTAGCAAAAAACAAAGTATTTCCATTAAGCACATTTTTTTTCGTAATTTCAAATCAGGCAATTTTATGGTTAATGAAAACGCAGCCACGGTTTCCACTGAGACTCTTTTCACTCAAGCAGGAACTGTGGCTAAAAAGATGCTCCTGTTTTCACACCTCCTACAAGCCTCAGAATAAAAACCAGAATCTGAATCACGTCTAATGAAAGGCTCCATTTAAAGCCGCTTTAATGCTGCTGTTCTTTACTCTTAATTAACTGACCTCAGCGGCGCCTCATCTGACGGTTTCTGTCATCGAATGGATGAAAGGAGAAACGTCGTGTTCGTGAAGCTCTCTCTTTCACACACACACACACACACACACACACACACTCACTCAATCAGCAGACAGCAGTGTGAAACTGAGCTGTAATAGCTACCATCAATACTGATTTCCAGAGCTTGACACCGCCATCATTACACCGACGCAGCGGCGCTGGGTAAACACTGCGATAACGCATTTTTCTGTTCAGTTATGTTTCAGTAAAAGTCAAGTCTGGTGCAGATGTGAAGGTTCATTGTCTCTGCTGAAGAGAAACCTCACAATTGAAGCAGAAATTAGAAAAGTGAGTGTGTGAGTCCTTTTCCTGCCTACTTCCTGGTCTTTGTATTCAGATTCAGTGTTTTTACCTGAAAGCACAAAAAGCTTGTGATGCACAGAAAAAAATGAATGCTGAAAGAGCAAGACATAAAAAAAAACCTCTACAAAAAAAATCAGTCCTCTAGTTGGATGTCTTTTTGGTTTTATTATAAGTACATAAAGCCATTTATTTACTTACTTTAATTTATTTTTTTGCTTAAAATAAAATAAAAAAGTATTATTAGGAATAAAAGGATGTCAGTCATAATAATAACTAGAAATTAGGCCTGAAATCTGGGTGTAGTGATGAACTCTGACCTGAACATTCAGAGCCACATAAGGACAGTTACAGAGTCGGCCTTCAGAGGATTAATGTCCCAGCGAGATCTGGAGAAACTCATACATCAGTTAATCTTTAGTCTCACTGATTACTGCAGCAGCGTCTCTACAGGTCTGACTAAAACAAATCCTGCAGCTGCAGCTTATCCAGAATGCTGCTGCTGGGGTCCTGACTAAAACCAGGATGACGGAGCACATCACCCAGTTCCACAGTCCTTCCACTGGCTCCGTGTGGCTCAGAGACTTTAAAATACTTTATAAATCACTGAACAGTTTAGCTCTGTTGTCATAGCAACCTTCCAGACCCCTCAGGTCTTCTGGTTCTGGTTCTGCTCTGCATCCAAACATGGAGAAGCAGCATTCAGCTTCTTTCTGGAACTACTCTATTTGTTCCAAATCTGGAACAAACTCAGAAAACTCCAAAACAGTCGAAACACAGAGTTCCTTTAAATCAAGACTTAAAACCCACCTGGTCAGAGTTGATGTTGAAACATTATAAATGAAGCAATAATCAATAATCTGATGTGTAACTACAGCAAAATGTTCACTGTGTTTCTGTTACTTTGTATTTTGGTCTTTTTATGATGAAAAGCACTTTGCCTTGTTGCTGAAAGGCATTATACAAATTAAATTAGATTTGAACTAAAAATATATATAAATTAAAAAAATGTATTTTTATTAAAATCAATAAAAAATAATAATAATAATAAAAAAAAACATTACTCAGGTTGTGTGTAGATATTTGAGGAAATCCACAGTAAATTCATCTTTGTGCTCCCAGTAAAAGCTGACTGGAATTGCTGGTGTTCTGGATACAAAACCTTTAATGTTCTTGGTCAGTGAAAACAGAGATAACTCAGAATAATGATGAAGGATTTCATCTCCCTCATCATTATCCATTTTACGTGTTCAGTTGCTCCATCTTTGTCTCATCACGGCTCTCAGATTGTGGCACGTTTTCCTGGGGCTCGCAGTGCCAGCTGGTCCTCACCCATCTCCCCCGCCTTCCCCCGTTTACCAAGCTCTACATCGAAGGATACACACACACACACACACACACACACACCAACCAACGTCTCTCCCACTGCACACTCTACTCCGCTGTTACATAAGAAGCATGCAGAAGCTTACAAATCAGATTATAATCGCCACAAGCCATACTCTCAAAGAGGATAGAGGTTAGTGAAGCAGCGTGGCCAACAGGAACGGCTATGCTAGTAGATAGTTATATGTTATATATATATATATATATATATCAACATACTCGAAATAAAACAAAACTAACTCACAAGTAGCTTTTCAGCAAGAAATATGTTTGTTTTAAACCAATAATTCCTTAGTATTGATGGATTATTTCACTTCTAATATGGAAAAATGCTGTTATAATCAATATTAAGGAATTATTAACTTAAAGGCTGATATATATATATATATATATATATATATATATATATATATATAGTCATGACTATGACTAACATGGGAGTCATAGTCATATATATATATATATATATATATATATACATATATATATATATATGTATATATATATATATAATATATATATATATATATATATGACTATGACTCCCATGTTAGTTTTATCTTATTTCAAGTGTTTTAAGATATTTAAGATAAACTAAACCCAAACTAAACTAAACCCAAATTACTTGGTAAAATTTTGCCCAGTTTGTCTAATTTTACCCACTTAACAATAAACTAAAAACTTACAGTAATTAAACAGAATAGTCGACATTTTATAAGGAGGATTTTACAACTTGCATATTATTGGGGGCAATTTTAGTGGGGAGGGAAAGTTTCAGTTATAAAAACAGGATTTTTGTCTCTTTGGGGCTCAGATTTTGTTGGATTTAGTAAACTTTAAGAAATGGATTAAAAGCCAATTTTGGTCCTTTTGAGTAAAAGTCACTAAATTGATGTGTTCCTGTTCGCTAGAGAATCCAAAACGTCTGGTAATAAAAAGATGAACACATTTCCCATAAGAACAAAATTAACACTTTGGACACCCCTGATCTAAATGATGGGCTGCGTGTTCTGTGGGATTACCGCCACCCTGAAACATTGCAGTGGGATAATTTCAGCGTAGCCAGGAGTGGTTCTTGATTCGTCCATTGGACAGATCTGTTCTCAGGTCAGCCAGCGTGATTACAGCTCTGCTGCTAATTAAGGGCTTAATGTGCTGGACGTCCCGACATGTCCGGGGTTTCTGAGGTCCCCGCTGAACCCTGGCAACCTTAACGCAGTCAGAGGATGGATACAGACCAGCTGAAGTATTCAGAAGGTTTGCACATTTCAGCGGTTTATGTCCTGTAGATTCAGTTCGATTTGAGACCAAAGTTATAACATTTGCTACATTTTCAGCTGATTCAGTTTGCTTTCACACTGTACTGTCAAATGACAGACTAATTGAAAAACCTGTTCCCCTCCTGACCTGTGGGGGCGCTGCACCAAGAACCACTGAAGGAATCGACATAAAAACATTTGAAGAAGACACTGAGTCACGGTGCAAACGGATCAGAACCTTTGGCTTGTTTGTAGAGCCGCTGAAGAAATACTAACAGATTATTCTTAAAATGTACATCAACAAAGTGTAACATATTTATTTATATTAATTAAAATACTACTTGTTATAAGATTACCTATTTTCCTAGACAAAGTTATAATTTAATTAAAAAAATAGTGTATTGGACTTACAGGAATTTTACTCAAGTAAGAGTGGAGATATTTTATAATAAAATTACTCAAGTAAAAGTAAAAAGTCAAGCACAGTAAAAAATACTCTAAAAAATGTTTTTTCAAAAACGTTACTCAAGTAAATGTAACTGAGCAAATATAACTAGTTCCTACACAACTTTTAGTAAATGTAACAGGAGAGAGTGTCTGTGTGTGTGTGTCTGCGTGTGTGTGTCTGTCTGTCTGTGTGTGTGTGTGTGTCTGTCTGTGTGTGTGTCTGTCTGTCTGTCTGTCAGAGAACAGCTGCATTTATACTCAGATTAAAAACCAGACAGACTCCGTTTAGTACTTGTGTTTGCAGGTGAACCTGCGTTGGTTACAGTTACTTTTAATTATGGGTATAAAACTAAAGAGGAAGAATAAAAAGTCATGACACTCTAAAGATTTTAATTATTAAAGTAAAACTAATTTTAAAAAGACGCAGCCCTTCAGTTCTGCAGTACTTTGTGTTGATTTGTCCCATAAAAACCTGATTCCTTCCCTGAACATTGTGGATGAAACGTGTATTTGAGCTGCAGCAGGAGGAACCAAGCTGAGGGTGTTTTAATGCTCTCAGGAGCATCAGGTCCTCCTGGTTATTGTCCAGCAGCAGGAGCTCCTGACAGCCTCACTAATCACTCCTGTCATTTTTAATCTCCCTCCTCCACCGTCAGTGTATTTAAGGCAGGGACCTCCATGTGCCCGGCCTGGATTAGACGGGTGAGCAGGAAGCTAGGAGGGGCCGGCGGGAGGCGGCGGCGGCTACATGCACATTGGGCCCCATGTGACCAATGCTAACGCTAACATGGTGTTTTTCATAGAAAACAGATTCATGTGAAATGCGGGGAGGCAGAAAATATTAAGAGATTATGTTCATTAACTAGTTAATTTGACGAGACTGTGGCTCAGTGGGTCGACGTCTTTCATAAGCTGTCGGTTCACTTCCAGCTTCCTCCTGCCACATGCTGATGTTCCCCCGAGCAAGGCATCGGAATGAGATGTAGTTCAATGTAAAGAGCTTTGAGGTGTAATTAGAAAACCATCTTATACGTTCTCGATTTCACATTTCACCATAGCTGATATTTATGGATCACTATTTATAAAGTTACATCAATAATTTGTGTTATTTAATCCGTTATGGATCATTCTTCAAAATCATCCATTCAGTTAGAATATTTAGTTTCAAACTAAATATTTAATAAGCAAGCAAAATATTTAGTTGCAAATATGAAATTATTTTGCTTGTGACAAAATATTTAGATTAAAACAGAAATATTTAGTTAGCAAGCTAACTATTTAGCTTCAAACTAAATATTTATTTCTAAGATATCTAAATGTGTATCTAGCCCAGAGTTAAATATTTAGCTGATATGCAAATTCACTTCATCTTCAATCAGATGAAGAGCACTTTCAAAATAAAAGCTGGGTTCTGTGAAACCTTATATAAACTTCTGGTGAGACTGAATAGCTTCCATGCTGACGCGGTTGGTTTTGCTGTAGATCCGTTGGTAAACGTCTACATCGCTTTTAAAATGGCTCATTCCTGGTTTTTAGCTGAAATGTTTTACACGAGGAAAACAAACGATGATAAAGAGACGTGAAGCGATTCAGTCCTTACACTGATATGGAAAGTTTTATTCTGCCATCTGTTCTTCATCTTTTAGTTTTTAAGGTTCTGCAGGCTGATTGTCTTTAAAAGGTTTTGTTTTTTATCTGTTCAGTCTATAAAGTGACAATAGCAGCACGTTTGTCCAAACTAAGGAAGCAGATAAGAGAAAAACTGCAGATGGAGCGATAACAGAAGTCCAGCCAAGAGATGACAGAACCTGAGAGATCAAATTAAATTCTCAGGATTTTTACCTGAAAAAGATTTAAAAACAGGTGAAAACTGAAAACAGTATTTTCAGCAGCTTGAGAGCTCAGATCCTGCAGCAGTGGCTTCACTGAAAAACAGAACATTATTGTGGAAATGCTTGAAATGTTTGACTTATTATTAGTATTAGCCTAATAATAAGTCAACAAAACACTCAAACTCTGCAGCATGTAAGATTCAGAGGTAAAATTCTGCTGAGTCAGAACCACAATCAGCTTTAATCAGCAAGAAATGTTCATATGGTTCTGTTTTATTCTCAATTAAGACATTTAATTATAAATTGTATAAAAATAATTGTTGGAAATGAAACTTTTTTATGCAAATATATGGATACATACAGTGTTTTTGCAAAAGAGAGACTGTCTCTGCTGCGCCGACTTGACGGTGTCCAGGATGTGTGTGGTCTGCAGAGCTTCCCCTTTTCTGACTACAGACTAGTAAAAGGCAGGGCAGACTGGTTAGGCCTGTCATGATGACGATAAATTGTCCCAGAAGTTATTGCGATAAACGATAACATTGTCGTGGGCAGTAGGATAATAATTCTCATCACATTCTCAAAGATCAATAAACTTTAAATTCTGATGATCATTCAACACTGGAAGATGTTTCAAATATCCAAAATAAATAAAACAAATAAAATAAATGATGTCTCTCTAAACTAAATTGTCCTTCAGAAAAAAAAAGGCTTTTCAGATTAAAACACCAGGCTAAAGATTTCAATCATCCAGTTTCTTATAGAGTTTTTTTCAATTTATCACGCTCTTAATTGATTAATTGATTTATTGCGACAGACCTGGCCATGGAGAAGATGACAGGGTGGCGCTTCATGGTAAAAAATCATTTGTGGCATTTGATATGACTTACAGGATTACTTTCTCTTTAGTATAATCGTAGAAATCATATGAATTTTTAAGCTGGTGTGAAGGCGACAACCCTGATCTTTAATATTTGCTGCTTTTGAATCGTCCAAGATCAAATTAAGAGAATAAAACCAAAGAGGGAAGAAAAAAACCCCAACAAAGCTGAAAGTGTTAAGCTGCACGCAGCTTCACTTTATTCAAGCGATTTAGAGAAATGCCAAAGCAGATGCAGGAAGAGATCACACAAGGCCCTGGCTTGTGCACTGCAGATATTATATTGTAATATTGTTGCTTCATGTTCTGTGAACTGCATAATCTATTCCGGAAGTTGAGCTTAAGCTGCAGTTGCTCTGTGTGTCACACTGTGCCTCAGCCTTTTAATAGCATTATGAGAGCGTGTCTCCCACAGGTGTGAAGGAGCTGCAGTTTAAACTGCTGCTGCTGCTGCTGCGTGTGCCAAGAGTTTCCATTAAGCTGCGTGGGCAGATCTCCGTTTCTGCAGAGAAAATACCTGAAGGCGACCTGCAGGTGAACCGGCGCTGTTGAATAAATACCACAGACCTGCACCCAGACAGCAGCCAAACGGTCCTGCATCCTTCAGGACAGGAGAGAGAAGTTTATATGTGAGAAAAACATGTTATAGAGAAAATGATACATAAAAACGACACTACAATAAATACGTGAATTAAATATAAACAGAACTAGATACTCAGTTTTAGTCCAAGTTTGTTGATTATTTGTTTCTTTCAATCAAAGAGCTGATATTTATAATAAAATATACTTTAGTACAGATTCATAGAGTGAGATTATAGATTACAGGCAACAAAAATATTTAGACGTGACAATTATGACTGGATTAACTGGATTAATGGTGATTATTATTGAAATAATTGATTGACTGGAGAATACAGAGCCTTAAAAATGCCTCTTGCTGAAAGAACAGGACAACTAGAGCAGTAATTAGTCCAAATCTCTAAGAAAATGCATTTTGGTTTTAAAACAATAATAAAAAACTTTTGATACTGAAAGTATTTTTAGCTTCAGATTCAATAATCAGGCATTCGCCACAGAAATGCTGCATCGTCACATTTTAGGTAATAAAATGTTTACTTTCTCATTCAAAAGTAACTTTTTATTGTAGTTAATTGTTTAAAAGGCAAACAAAAAATCTGCAGGATGTGCTACTTTTTACAATCCAAATAGTCATTTAATTATCAGAGTAATCAATAACTAAAATAATCATTAGTTGCAGCCCTAGAAAGGATTGCTAAATATATTTTGAATTAGAGTGACAGACAGAGAATATCAAAAATATTTGTGCATTTTTTCCTGCCTTGATGGTCCAACAGCAGATTTAGGACCAACACTTGTTTTCTACAACAGTCTCTGTGACGCAGGGTGGAGGTAATTTTATAATTTTTGACTTGAGTTTTGTACATTATGACATTTTGAAGCACTTTGTGATTTTTAAAATTTCTCGTTGTGCGTCAGACTGAAGATATCACTTTTAAACAGACAAAAGTTTCTGCAGTTTCTGCAGCAGTGACTCATATCCTGTCAGTGAGAATCAAACAGGGAAGTGTGAGAGCTGCCCAACAGCTGTGTGTGTGTGTGTGTGTGTGTGTGTGGTGTGTGTGTGTTGACCACAGTCTGTCTGGAGAACACACTTTTTCTGTACTTAAACCGTAACTTTGGTTTTAACCATCTAAGATAATAATTTTGATTGACTGATTGATTTTATCTGGATTTTATTTTTGGATTTAGCAAAATGCTAATTTCCATCTGCAGTCACATGAAACAACATCTAAACATTTATGGAATTAAATAACAGTAATAATCAATAGCAATGTTGTTCTGAAAACTATGGAACTCTTCTCTTTCTTTGTGGCACGGCTAGCTGATGAGTTAGCATAACATTTGTAACGTCAAGCAAAGAAAAATCTGAGAATGTCGTTTCCAAATCAGAACAGAAATCCTGCCATGTCTTCAAGGTTAATTTTGATGTGCTGCTCTGCAGAATAGTTCATCTATGCTGGTAACAATGGTGTGGAATTCAGTGTCAAACTGCATCGTTACCGGGTGTGTTACTTTTCTGGATCATCAACTTGTTTGCTTTTAAATCTTATTAATGGATCGGTGGATTAATGGATCAAACGACAATCTGGGAATAAAATTTCAACCCTCAGTTAATGCTCAAAAGAGCTCAGGCAATTCTAAGCTGGTTTTATGAGAAAGTAGTGAATGGTTCAAGCTTTCAGCATGCTGAGGGAAGCATTTCCATAGTATTGCATTAGATTAGATATTATTCCTGAGTCATTGCTGCAACCAGCATCAGATCTGTGTTGCCGTGGAGAACATGCTCAGTTTCACCACGTGTTTAAAGCACTCAGTGAGAATTTGTTGAAGGACTTTGTTCAAATCCTACATGTGCAGCAGAAGAAAAACATGCAAACTCAACTTAGCAACATGTTTACAACTCATATTTCACACATATTTAATTGTGTCCTTTAGCGATTACACTTGGCCGATGTTTTGTTTTCATAGTTTGTTTCTTTTGGTGGATTTGTTGTTTTTGCATTTCTGTTACTCTCTGATTATTGAGCGCACTCGTAATGTTTTAAAGGTTTTTATTGACAGGAAGAAGGACGGAGAGCGTAGATAACGTTCAGTAATTGAACTGTGTTGAGGCCTGTAGCCTCTGCATACAGCGCGGCTGTTTTACCACCGAGCCATGTGGCGCCCACTCCCCATCATTTTTGTTCAAACGAGCTGATTAGATGAGTCTATCTCCGTCGTGCAGGGAGCTGTGACGCCTCTATTGCTGTTATTTCCCTGCCGCCAGCTGATCTGCTTCAGGTTCACTTCACTCTGACGTCTCTGCTGCTCGCTTCACCTTGTGGTGTCCTTCCCTGGAAAGCAGATTCAGCCAGAGGAACGTGGCGCCGCGCCGTTAGCATCATGGCTGCGCGGCTGAGTGAGACGCTTTAACCGAGTCCCCTGTGCCTTTAAGGGACTGAATATTATAGGTCACAGTGAAAAATAGAATCACTGCTTTGGGGTTTTGTAAGCAGAGAGTAGAGAATAAAACTGGGAGTTAATTTTTTTATATTTTCACCATATAATTCATACATTTCTAAATGTCCTACACTTACAAACAAATTTGTAAGTTAAATGTTTAGTTTAACTAAACATTTAGTTTAGTTAAACTAAATGTTTAACTAAACTAAACATTACAACTCATATTTCACACATATTTAATTGTGTCCTTTAGCGATTACACTTGGCCGATGTTTTGTTTTCATAGTTTGTTTCTTTTGGTGGATTTGTTGAAAATTTATAACTTTCATTTATAAATTAAATGAAATATTTAGCTCCACAATAAATATGTAGCTTACAAACTACAGATTTAGCTTTCAGATCATTTTCTTAGGAAGCAAAATATTTAGTTAGCAAACTTAATATTTATTCCTATATATTTAGTTTGACTACATGTTTAGTTACAAAATAAATATTTATTTCTAACATGCAACGCCGCAACGGTTTCAGTCAGAGCGACCACCAGCAGATTAGTTACATGCATTCAGCGGCTCTTCCTCTGTAAACTACAGAAGGAGTCTCTCTGCCGTTATTCACTCATTTATCTGAGGAAATAACAAACTGACTGTTAATTTAAACAAATCACACAGCAGACACAAAGTACCTGATTATCATTCATACAGATGCTTGTCAGCTTTTCAAACTGTCAACAATTTGCTAAAACTTTCTCTAATTTTAATTGCAGTAAAGGCTTAATTAGGGATTTCCCGATTCGTCACGACTGGAATCAGATGTTACTTCCCGATTAGAGATTGAATGCATGTAGTTCATTTTAAACAAAATTAGGAACAATAACAATTAGTATCAATCGTTATGTGGTGGTTTAGAGTCAGACTGTGAAGAAACAACACAGACAAAACAGAATCAGCTAGAAGTGGGAGAAATGTTGCCAACTTAGGGTCATTGTTGCAACCTTTCTTTAAAAAAGCTACTAATGTAGCAACCTTCTTTAGTGTAACACAGTAAACCGTTAACTTCAAAAAAGTGGCATTAAAAAATGCATTGGATTAGGAAAGAAAAGTGATGAATTTAAAGCTATTTTTCTATCCTTCATGACTTGGGGATCCTTTACTCCAAATGCAACATGTCCAAGCATGACTGCAGTTAAAGAATGACATACTGCAAACTACTAAAAATGCAAAATGAAAAATATCCTAGAACAAAAATCATTGTTGATATAGAGGCTGAAACATTCAATAAAAACATCTGTAGGTTGCAGTAAGAAAAAAGCCACTGTTGACGCAAACGAAGCCATGTTTGCTCTTTCCCACAACAAGGGACTAAATACACATTCACACCACACTTTTCAGATTTTTTTTCAGTGAAATATTGTTGGAATTGATGAGTGATTCTCCTTCCAGTTCATAATTATTTTGTTGGTCTATCACATAAACTCCTAGTTCAATAGCGCAGTTTGTTTGACAAAATGGGAAAAGTTTTAGGGGTGTGAATATTAACTTACAGCTGTCACAGAAATGAGAAAGAAAGAACTAACAGACTGAAAAACTGACTTTCAAACTCCTGTGATTTAAGCTTTTTGTAGTTTTAATGCATGTGTCTCAGTTTTTATTTGAATTTATGATGTTTTTCTTATTTAATTGCCCAGTTTTTTCTGAGCATATGACAAAGAAGTTATTTTTACAAACACGTTAGCAAAAATCCCAGAGTGGAAAATGTGGACTTGCTGCTCACAGTTTCTAAATGTCACAGAGAAAATGTGTTTGTTTTTTTTCCCTTCAGATTTCCAGAGCACAACATTTAACACCTCAGACCAAAGAATAGCAGCTCCATCTGTCAGAGAAATGTAAAACAATGGCTTCATTATACAGGGTTAAATATTTCAGCGTGACAAAATAAAAACCTTGCCCGTTCTCTCATGCTGCCGCTCTGAGCGTTATCGGCTCAGATGTCTTATTAATATCTGCGAGTGCTGAGTGTGAGGCTTGGCCTGACTCCTGTGCATGCAAATCATTACTGCAGCTGCAACCAGATAATTTCACCTGCTGCTTCCTTCATGTTTCGTCCAGGAGTGAAGCAGTTCAGGAAAAACCGCCAGAAAATTCAAAATAATGTGGCCAGAATATGAGTTTACGTAAATTACCAAGAACCATTTTTAGATAAAATATGATCATGAATCTGTCAGTTTCCCTTTACTTCATATTATTATTTTAGTGTAAAATATAAATATGGCTAGAATTGATCGGAAGGCGATAAAAGTATAAAGGTTTGCAAATGTTTTCCAGATGGTAATTAAGATTAGAAGTACAGATAATTGTAACGATCATTTGCTAAGAAATCATTTTATTGTATTGATTAACTGTTTACTGTCCTACTTTGAAGATGAAGAGGTTTCTTTTTCCTTGAGCTCTATTTTAAAAGCAACTCCTCAGTTTTTGTTGCTTTTCTGAGTAATTTGGACTCACCTGCTCACATCCTGTGCATCTCCTGCTGCTCTGGTCTGACAAAACCAAGCAGGAGAGACGTTCACATTGCACCTTCACCTGTTTCCATGGCAAACATGTTCAGGTTCTGTGGTAAAAAAAAAAGAAAAATCAATGACAGGACGTGAAGCTTCCCTCTGAGTCCGTAGATGTGCTTGTGCTCTGCAGGGCTGCCAGGTTATTAGGCGGTTTCACATGTGGGATCAAAAGAGACTCGGATGACTCACAGAAAATCTTACCAAGCACAAACTGCTGCCACAAGCTTAGTCTTTAAAACATAAGACCCAATTCTCTGTGCCACATATCATCCCTCTGTGCCCTGCCACCTCTACATGATCCGTTTTATTCGCTCCATTTAGGGTCGTCACGGCGATTTTACAGGAAAGTAAGGAGCAAAGACACATTTAGGACCTTAACTGTCCTTCATTTAAGAAAAACAACCTCTGCTGTCCAGGCGCTCGCCATCTCTACTGTCATACAATGTGACATTTCCCTGCAGCCAGTGTGTGGCCTTGTATCTCACTGCTGCCCCCTAAAGGCATGTAGCTGCATCACACCCAGGCGCAGGATTCTGGCAGGATTTCCAGATGACACTGAGGAGGCAGGAGGAGATTTTTACAGCAGAGTCTCAGGGCCAATGCAGAAAGAAAAACAGAGGAGCCCATAAATAGCTGGGAAATATGCTAGAAAAAACATTTCTGAGTTTCAAAAGTCAAAAATGTTCAACTTTTCAACTCAGAAATTTCCCTGTTTTTTGAGAGTTTGACTATTTGAAAATTTTGGGGGGTTTATAGCAAAATTTAAACGTTTTAAAGACATTTCCAATTTTTTCCTACAACATTTCTGACATTAATTTCAAAATTTCTGTTTCTGGCTTTTTTTTTTTCCAAGCTCAGAAATTTTCCTGTTTTCTTAATAGAAAATTTCTGAGCTCAAGTTCACATATTTTTCCTGGTGAAGTTTAAACTTTTCAAACTCAAAGATTTTCTTTTTTTTTTTTTTTTTTATAAAATATTTTCAAAATTTTGAATTTTCTTGACAAAAATTTACTCTTCCATTATTTCTTTCTATCTATAATGAAATAAATATTTATGCAGTCATAAATATTTCTGTATTTGTGCTTTTTGCAAGTTGTTACTTCCAGCTTGTTGACGCGTTAGTCCATAGATCTGTTAGCTTAAAGCAGTAAAACACAAATAATCTAGCTGTAAATTGTTTAGAAAGTTTTACATTTGTTCTATTACGTTTGCCAAAATGTATTTGTTGTTTGTTCCTGAATGTTTTATGTTGATTTTAAAGATATTAAATAAATCCTCACGGTTTGTTTATTTACCTAGCAGCTTCTTCCTGTTTGTTTTGCAGAGAGTGAGCGAGAAAGTCGGAGGAGCAGAAGGAACGAAGCTCGATGTGGACTTCACTGAAATGGAAAAGGCATGTTATTATTATTATTATTGTTGTTTATTATTATTACAGTGTCTTTTTATTATTTTTAGGTCTTGAATGAACATTTTCCTAAATATTTCTTATTTTCCTCAAAATCTCATTCAGAAAATACAAAATATGTAGAAAATTTTTTATTTAAGTTTATACAACACCATGAAAATCATTATAGATTTTGTCCATTTTAACTTTTTTTTAATTCCTAAAGCATCATGACATTTATCTCACCATTTCCTCTGTCAGTCGGCTGAAATGTGTTTTCTGTGTGCGAAGCGAAGCTGCGTGTTCTGACCCGTTCTTTTCGCAGAGGGTGGACACCACGGCTCGAGCCGTGATGGACATCATGACAAAAACCACTGAGTATCTGCAGCCGAACCCAGGTGACACAACACTACTGCACTACTTTAATGTTAAATAATAATGTCAACATCATGTGTAACATTTTCTGAATCTTTGATGATAATCCTTACATTTCAGTTAAAACTGAGATGTTTTAACTCATCCAGTCCAAAGCTTTCAGCCTGGTTCTGTTAACTGAAAAATGCATTTTTCCAAGATATAAATTCATTTAGTTTTTGTCATAAGTATTTCTGTTCTAGAACATTAAAAAATGTTTATTGATTTAATTTTTATACATCATTAATAATTCGTTATAGTTACAGTAAATTGTTAGTTTTTAGGAATCTTTTTAAAAATGACCAAAACAAGAAACCTGAAGACGTGAGAAGTGTAAAACCATATTTTATTCTTTTCAGTCATTTGTTGAATAAATCATGCTTTGTACTTTAAATCTAAACTTTTACAAAACATGAGTTTTACAAACGGCCTCAGTTAAAATGCATCTAAAAATATTAAATGTAAATCAGAAATAAATTAGCAGTTTTTATCATTTCAGTGAGGATAAAAAGTTTAGTTGAATCCCCCATCAATATATTTTAACAGAATAAAATTATTCTGTTTTTATTAAATGATGTGTAATTTAGGCTGAAAATTAGGAAATATATCAATGAGAGCCAATTTTATTTTATAATTAAAGTCATAGTAACAAATGTTGTTGTTGCGATAACCGTTAATATTGTTACTATTAAGTAATATTATTGCGACAAGTCGATTCGTATGCGATGATATTGCTAATCAAGTCTTTTAGTTGCCGATTGATCACAAACATTTCAGAAGTTTAATAAACATCAGTGCTGTAGCAGTTGGTCAAACAGCCCACAGATTCCCTGTTTCACTGTTTTGTTGTTGTTCAGCGACCAGAGCCAAGATGAGCATGATGAGCTCCATGTCCCGTATCCGGGGGCAGGAGAAAGGGCCGGGCTACACGCAGACCGAGACCATCCTAGGAGAGTCCATGCAGCGGTTCGGCCGGGAGCTCGGAGACGACTCCAACTTTGGTGAGGCTGTGGGCCTCCAAGCTAGAAAAAAAACACAGAATCACTCCTCTGAACAAGAAAGTTGGTTTTTAAACTTGACATTTGTGGCTGCAGGTCTGGTTCTGATCGAAGTCGGAGAGGCCATGCGTGAGCTGGGTGAGGTCAAAGATGCTCTGGACATGGAGGTGAAGCAGAACTTCATCGACCCGATGCAGAACCTTCACGATAAAGACCTCAAAGAGATCCAGGTTGAGTGTTTTATTCACAGCAGCAGCTCAAGTTTGGCTGGAGTCTGTCTGCTCACTGTCAGTTTGACCTTGGCAGCATCACCTGAAGAAGCTGGAAGGTCGCCGTCTGGACTTTGACTATAAGAAGAAGCGCCAGGCCAAAGTGACGGAGGACGAGCTCAAAGCGGCGCTGGAGAAGTTTGATGACTCCAAGGAAGTCGCAGAGCAGAGCATGTTCAACCTGCTGGAGAGTGACGTAAGTCTCACACATCCACAGCCGGCCCAAAATGGTACAGGGCCCTGGGCAGAAACGGATTGGGCCCCCTGGTCCTGTTGAGACCCTCCCCACCAGTAGCAGTGGACTCTGGGTTGAGTTAAAATGGCCAAATCTAAAGTCAAACATGGATAATTGTTTTTTATTTGCTTTAAATTCTCATGAACTTTTCAAGCTAGAACTAGGAAACATTTTAAATATCCAAAATAAAACAAAACAACAAATAAAATTAAGTCCTCCAAAAAAGGAAAGTCGAGACCAAAACACCAGATCATTACGATCAATTGATTTATTGCTTATTGTGACAGAAATATAAAGAAAAGTTAAACTTATCGAGTCCGATTGTAACTATGGTAACAACCATCAAACAATTAACAAGCTTCTTTGCAGCTATATTAGTGATATTTCTATGCTGAATCCATCTAATTTAATATAACATTATTCCAATTCTTAATAAACAAACAAAAATCTTTAATTTGAACATTTACTGAGCATGTACGTTGGTTTCTCCCTCAGGTCGAACAGGTGAGCCAGCTGGCGGCGCTGGTCCATGCTCAGCTGCAGTACCACGCCCGGTCCGCGGAGATCCTCACACAGCTCTCCAGCAAGATCGACGGACAGTCAGTACCAGCGCCGGTCACTGAAGAACGATGGGCGTTAAACGTCTGAGCCGAATCCTGCTGAAACCGAACGTTTTGTTTTCTGCCAGGATAAGAGAGACCTCCAACAAACCCAGGAAAGAGTTCATACCGAAGCCTCGTACGTCTCTGGACTTCAGCATCAGTGAGAACCACAATGGAGGGATCCACGGCGCTCGCTCTCCAGGTGAGGCTCCGCCAGCCGCCAGGAGACACAAAATCCTCATTCAGCATTTTATCATCAAGGAACACTTCTGGATTTTATTTCTTCATTGTCTGCCTGTCTTTCAAACTTCTTTTTAAAATATTTGTATTATTAATTTTCAAGTCAAAACAGTCACAATGCACAAAATCTTACCAAATAATTTTGGTCCAGTTTCAACTGCATATATCTTAGTACACTTGAAATAAGAAAGAGCTACATCATCACTACCATTTCTGCAAAATATAGCAGGTTGTTTTAAGTCAATATTTCCTTAGTATTGATGGAAAAAGTTGTAGTTCTGCTGGAAGATTATTTCACTTACAACAACTTATTTCTCTCATAAGTGTTTGTGCAGATAGCAAACAGACTGAGGAGCAGATGGGCGTTTAATTTCTGGCGTTTCCACTGCTTTTATGTGTGCAGCAGCGATATTGCAACATTTCTCCAACATTTTAGAGTTGGGGTTTTATTCAATATATATTTCCTTAAATATTAAGGAATAAATATCCAATATTTATTTTTGAAAACTTGGGACTTCAACATTTTTTGTTCAAGTCCCAAGTAAAAAAAACTTAAAATTAACAACATATTAATGTATTGAAAAATAAATCCAACAGATAGATGTAAAACAGCCTCCATTCTACATAAAACCAATTAAATATATTAGAAAATTAAATTAGGACCTTTTTATTATTATTATTTCTGCAGCATTTATCAAACAACTCCTCATTTTCTCTTTTCCTTTATGGTTTCTGTTTTCCCTGTAGGTGCCAGGTCTCCAGGTGAGCCAGGTCAAACTTGTTCCCACATCTCTGTTCTAATCAGTTCATTTTCTCAACATTCCCTCCATTTACACTGAAAACTCATCAGTGCGTCTGCCTCTTTCATTCCCTGACCTCCTTTACTCCTTCGTGCTGTTTTTCCTCTGTTCCCCGTTGCAGCCAGGTCTCCAGGTGAGACAGTTTTCTAAGACAGTTGTTGCTCCTAAATGTTTTGAACCAACAACAGAAACTCAGGTGCCGTCTGCTCCTCCTGCAAAAGGAAACCTGATTGATAAAGACCAGAACGTTTTCACCAGCAGACGAGCATTTGGTGTTTCTGTTTCCATGTCGACGGTTTTCTGATTTCACCCCTTTTCTTTATTTTCCCACTTCTCCGTCAGTTTGCTGTCCGGCCTCAGTTTCGCCCCACATTCTTGTCACGTTAAACGTATCATCGCTTCGTCTTTTTCCATCAGTTCATCGTTTCTTCGAGCTAAAAGTTTGATTGCTTAAAAATATTTTCTCCTTTCTTCTTTGCAGCAAGATCTCCAGGTGAGAAAGAGTGACTTGGGAAGGGATGGAAAGTTTCTCGATCACTCTTCATTTTTTTCCTTTTGTGTCTTTGGAGGTTAATTTTTTTGTTTTGTTGTGTTTACTTTTTGCAGTGCAGTGCTGTTTCTTTCTAAACCTCCTTTTCTCACCAATCTTTGTTTTATTGTTTATTTGTAACTGAAATCTTTAGGAAATGTGCTTATTTCCTCTGGGTTAAATGAAATGATGTAACTCCCACGTTTATTTGCATGAAGCCAGAAAGTTTCCCCCCTTAGAGCCAAGAAATGACTCAGCGGCATGAAATGGTGCTTCAACAAGTTCTTTAACTTTTCCACATCCAGTCATGATATGACCAGAAAATTTTCTAGAGCATTTTACGTGATAGACAAACACAAAATAGATCGAAATAATGAAGCAGAATTACAAGGATGCAGATTTATTAAATATTTCTGATAAAAATCTGAAAAGTGTGGCTTGACTTTATAGGTTTGCTCAAAGTTTAGGATATATATTTTCTTAACCTACCCTGCTTTAAAGGGGCAGTATTATGTAAAGTCCACTTCTCTGAGCTTCACATTGTTATTCTGTCATCAAAAACACACCTGGAGTGTTGCTTTCATTCTTTCATGGATATCCTTTAGTCTCCATGGCAACCATTCAGCAGTGCAAAACACCTCAGTGAACCTAGCTCCGCCTTAAAGACACAGCTCCTCCTCAGAGATGCAGTTTTCAAGCTTCCAGCACACACTCCCTCCCCCACTCCTTCAGACTAGCCAGCAGCAATTAGCAAACACCTGGTTGGAACTACGCAATGTGCTGTGCTCATTTTATGCTTAACAGCAGTAAAAAGGTTGCTAAAGAGTCAATAGAGGAGAGATGTTTCAGAAAGAGACAGAGGCCAAATTTCAAAGTCAAATTTCTTTTAAGTTAATATTTGGTATATAGAGCAGTTTTATAACTGAAGGTTACATGGTCACGAGATTGCGCCATAAAGTGGCACCATGTACCTGGAAATCACATAATACTGCCCCTTTAAACTCCTCCAGGACTTTCTTCCTGATCCATCTGTTGTGTTCCTTCTTCAGGATGCTGGTTGTTCTCTAATGTCTGTTAAAAGAATAGAACTTGGTTGAGCGCAAAACAACATGGAATGTGATTTATTCTTATTCAGAAAAACCTTATTTTTATTTTCTAGTCCACAAAACCCCTTGTGGACTAGAATGTAATCAGCTTTTAATAAATATTGAATTCATTAGATGTCTAAACTGGAGGAGTAAATTACAGTATCATCTGCAAATAAATGAATTTGACAGTCAGAATGGACATATGGAAGGTTATTAATGAAGACAGAAAATAGCAAAGGACTAAGAACTTCATGATACCCCTTTTCCAATGACCTTGAAATCAGAGTAAAGGGGGTTAAATGAAAGAACAGATTCCAAACTTTTCACTTTTTTGGGCTACAAAATCTGTAAAAATCATTCTTTTTTTTTTTTCCAATTCAACATCATGCAGCACCAAGTGTTAGTTTGACATCAACTCTGAATAAAACAGGTTGTGTTTATGTTTGTAACATTGCAAAATGTGGAAAGGTTTAAGAATACAGGACACTGTATCAACCCAGCAGAGTCAACTTGGTTGGTTGAAAGACTTTTAAGCTGCCCAAATTTGATTTTAAAAACACATTGAAGGTTTTCTGGGTTTCTGAGGGTCTTTCAAAGCTTTCCTTTGCTTTTTCAGTCAAGATGTTTACCAACTCTATTAAAGTCTCCTTTTGTTGCTAGTCCTCTCCCATAATTTAGTAAAGTCATTATTAACTAAATCACTCTAGTGACGAAATAAGTGGGAGCATCTTCTCATTAAACCTCTAAAAGTGCATTTCCCAAAATGTTGAGGTTCTGATTCAAAATCTGTGAATCTGATCATAATTTCTCAAGACTGAAGTATTACAGTTGCTGTGTTTCTTCCTCTTTTTCTCTCTTACAGCCAGGTCTCCAGGTGAGTCTTTAATGTGATTCTCATATGAAGCTTTTTAACCTCTTTGAGACTTTTCTGACCCTTCGTTTTTCCCTCCCAGCCCCGTTGGACCAGCCCTGCTGCCGCGCTTTGTACGACTTTGACCCTGAGAACGAAGGTGAGCTAGGCTTCAAGGAGGGCGACATCATCACCCTGACCAATAAGATCGACGAGAATTGGTACGAGGGAATGCTGCAAGGCAACTCGGGCTTTTTCCCCATCAACTACGTGGATATCTTGGTGCCGCTACCCCAGTAAGACGTCAAGACTAACCAACTGTGTCTGCAATGAATCCCGGCCTCCAGTTCCAGTGTTTCCACTAACCTTTTCCCAAACATTCCTATTAACACAAACTTCACTTTTTCCGTTAAGGCGTCAAAAAGCAATGACACAAAATAAATAGGTGTGAAGAAGGTTGACCAAAGTGCAGGGATGCACTAAGTAAGTGTGGAAACTTTTACTGAAAACAGTGTGGGGGGGAAAAACCCTGCATTGACGTAAAGTCTTCTCTCTCACTTAAGGTACTTTCAAGCTTCTATAGTCATTTTTGCATTTCGTCTCTGTTGTAGTCAGCTGTCAGTCCATTATTAGTTTATTAGAGCAGCTTCACTGATTCATGCTTTTTCTCAGTCTTCGTATTTTAGAAGGTAGAAGCTTTTCTCTCATGTTCAGCAGACAAGACAAACGAGTCAACATGCTTTGTTTGTTCAGCATGAAGCTCAAATCATTTCAACAAAAATCATGTGGTAGGTGTTAAATTTTCCTCCTCTTAATAATGGTCACTCCCTGACATTTTCAGTCATTTTCTTAAGATATTCATCCAAAGAATGATCAGTTTTAGCCAAAATTACAGACATGTTTGTCTGTAATTTTTATTTTGACGCAGCAAAGCTTTGTGGAAGGACAAACGTCGGCATGTTTGATGCAACATGGTGAATGATGAAGGTTTTTACCTCTTAAAGGAAGTCATAACATATAAACATCTTTTATGGTTCCTCATTTTTTCAGTAATCCACAAAATATATGGTTGAAGCATTAATATATGTCCCAGTAGAAAACATAGTTCCTGTATTGTGACTGAATATCTTAAAAGTCTTAAAGTGAAAGTTTGATTTTTATTGTGGGGTTCTGTAGATGTGTTATTGGCAGTCAGTATCTTACTTGACAGTTTGGAGAACCAGATTAATTTCTGCTGGAGATTATAGTTTACAGGGTTACTAGGATTTTGTTGTAAATGTATGTTGTCTTAATACTTTCAAACTCCTTCACAACAGAATAGGAAGAAAGTTTTTATAAACGGAGCTACGGAGCAAGCTCATTTCTAGTTTAGTGCTTTAGCACGTTTGCTAACTTTGAAAGCACATAGCTGACTTAGCTGCCCCTAAATTAACTTTTCCAGATCAATTCTTAAGTGATAATTTACTTTAAGAATTAGTCAGGTAGTTAGATGTTTATATTCCTGCTCTTATTCTGAAGTAGGGATAATTATGATCTGAGCTTTCAGGACCTAGAATGGTCAGACTAAAGTTGAACTGTTGATGTGCGGTTAAATGGTTTTATGATGTTTGTTTTCACAAACACCTTTACGAGTCCACGAGAACACACCGAGCCAAGCTCCACCATTAGCATAAAAAAAGAGAGAATAGAACATCAACTTAAATAAAATTGAGCTAATTTTACTTTATCTTACTTTACTTAGGTTTGTTTTGCATGATCATTTAGTAAACTTAATATATTTATTTGGATAAACTTCATTTGATTACTTTAAACACATTTACATTTTTTTAAGTTTGATTGCCTGTTTTCTTTTTGCAGTTTAGTGTTTGCTGCAAGTGATTCATTAAGTCCCTTCTTCTTTCACACCAAACAGTTTGGTTGGATATGATAAGATGAAACTTCGGATTATACATAATAGGTGGTTTAAACAACCGTTTAATGTGGAAGTGACGACAGCTTTAAGATTTATGAAACAAAGTTTGCATCAATTCAATTTCTGAATTTGGGTGTTTTTAAGATGGCAGAAATCCTCTCTGAAGTGCTTATCTCTCTAATCTGAAGTTAAAATACTGACCGCTCAATGCTACTAGCAAAACCTCACTTTAAAAATTCTAAACTATCATTATTTAACTGCTCTTTGGAGCAATAGTTTCTTCTGCAGAGGCAGGTGTCTCTTTGCCTACTAGTCCAATAATTACCCTCTCGTTTACCTGTAGAAAACACTAAGAGGAGAATAATGTGAATATTTCCAGGAGCACAAGATAATGTGCAAACAGAGTAGACTGAGAATTAATTTATATTTATTGAGGTAATAATTATAAAAGTTTTATTTTCCCATATCACAACAGAGCTCAACATTTGTTAAATTTATCTACCGTGCACCAGATTGTTTTCTAAAAATCAAAAAGTCACGGTTCTTTGTTTTCATCAGCTTGACGCAGCGGTGCACACATCATCTCTAAGGCTTTCTACTCTTCTACGTTGACGATGCATTAAACTTTCTGCAGATGTTTTCAGCGTATTAATGTTGATGCATGTAATTTTAGGGGGAAGTGTGTGTATCTGGCTCATGTTCTGCACAGAAACAAGTAAAGAGAACCTTTGCTGCTAGTAAGAACTGTTTCTGACAATGTTTAGCTGAAAAACAATAATGGAGGGATCGGTTTACTACATTCAGCAGCGCTACAGTAAATGATGCAAAATCAACTATATATAAAAAGTGTTACTTTTATGTCAAAGGGAAGCACAATTTTTTGTTGGCTGGTAACAAATCGTGCTGCAGTTTGAAGAGGTTGTGTATTTATTCATTTTTTAAGCTAAATTCTTCCTTCCTTCTTTCACTTTTTTTAAAGATTTCTGTGTATCTTTGCCCTCAATGAGGACTGTACAGCTTTTTCTGTTTTGTTTTCACCTTGTGTGTATAGTCATGCATCTTCAGTAACGTATTTTATTTTTGTAACTGTGTCAAAAGTATTCACAAACAGTATAGATGTGTATATATATATAGTATATAACGCAGAAGTGATGTTACAAGTTGGGAGTGAGGCGGGTGGGGTTTTCTGTGCTGCACATGATTGTCTTTGAAATATTTTCGTGTTTTGTTTGTGTTTTTGTTCTGTTCTTGCACTGGATTCTATGACTGTACGCTTGATGTAAAGATAAGAAATGTGATGAGTCAATGTAATTTATTCAAATAAATACCAAGAAATGGTTATTCCCTAAAGTCTCTCCAGTCATATGTGGACTGTGGTCTCTATTTTTATCTGGAGAAAATGCTAAGATGGCGACCAGTAAGGGAATCTTTGAAAGGAGTTAAGACTTGATAAAATCAAAAAAATAAAATTTAGCATAAAAGAAGTCAGCTATTAGCAAACACTGCACATCAGCAGAGCTCATTGTACTCAGTGCAACGCTTTTAAGAACGGTTGTAAACGGCATCATGGCGGAGTATTGTCATGATGTGCTGAAGGTGGAGCGCTGAAAAGAGTAGGAGCTTCTTAAAGAGACAGAGGCCAATTTCAAGCAGTCAACAACAGTTATTTTTGATATATACAGCATTTTTATAAAAACTAAAATAAAGATTCTGTTATAAGTTAATACTTGGTGAATGGAAAACACATAATACCTCCTTTTTTAGTTAGTGGTGATTTAACCACTAGATATTGGTTAATCTGTTGATAAACACAACAATTAAAAAAATATGTCACGAAGTGAGCTGGAAATAATTAATGGTCAATTTGTTACTGAACTGTTAGTTAATGATTAAATCCAGATCACTAGTCACATAATGTTAAATTACTGGTAGATTTTGTTTTTTCTTTGTTTGGATAACTAATGATCTCATCACATGGATATTTGCCATGTGATTCAACATTCATCCAGAGTTGGGTAGTAAGTAGTTAAATTAAGAAGAGTAATTTTTTGGAAAGTTACTTTTAGGTGTAGTTGTTTTTAAGATTTTACTGGCCTTCATTTAGATCTAGGTAATGAAAGGTCATCAGGCGAGGAGTCAAACGCCTCCATTCATTTGCTATGCGTTAGTCCTGTGGCACTGCAGCACCAACTCTTAGGTGTATTTGTACTACAGTGTAATTTTTATTTTTACTTCAGTAACTTTATTTTTGAAGAAGTTTTTGCTCCTCTTATCTGAGAAAAAGTTCTGGCTACTCTACTCACAGTGAATAACTTCACTGAATGAAGAACAAAACATGTTTTAGCCAAACACTCACCTGCAGTTTTTGTAAAAGTGTTATATTTGATTTTTGCACAAAAAAAGTTTTCACTTCTTCCTCTTTCTTTTCAAACAGAAAAATGGTTGTAAACTAATTATTTTGTTTTTGGTAATGTGTGCACATTGCGTCTTCTTTTTAAAAACCTGACTGAAATAAATAAATCAAATCAAGAATTACTTTTAAAAAATTAGGCAAAGCACTTCAGCGTTAATTCACACGGTTGGAAAGACCTTGAGATTTCCAAATATCTGATCAGAACGCAGATATGACAGTTCGTATCAGTAAAGGCCTTCAGTTCTCCACCCTCTATCACTCACCACTTGCAGGCAACTCCCTCGCTCAGCCCCACGACAGCAAACACCCACCTCCACGGAGCGCTGCAAGCCGCAGAACGCATCAGGAGAAATTACTGCAGGTCTTTAGATCAGCATTAGAGCATGACGTTCTCACTGTCACACAAGCTGATCACGGCAAACATGGACTCTGCCTACAGTTTGTTTGACCTGGTGCGTGTGAGATGGGTCTCCAAACATTTATGCAAACTGAAAATACAGTACCGACACTACACTATGTGTACAGGTGGATACTGTGGATAAAGGGAGTCTCCTGTTCAGTCTTGTTTACAAAGCCTTGCCAGCGCCTGGATCTGCTGGAATCGTTATCTACTGCTTGCCAAAATATCAAACCCAATCAAAAAGCATCATCTGGTCTGGTGAGAGAACTTCATTCTCTGAGATCAACGACTCTACTTTTCCTTTGTTGAAGCACTTTGGGATTTTTTTCTCGAAAGGTGCTTAATAAAGTTTGACTTATGTAGTTTGGTATGCTTAACTTTGGTTACTGAATATTATTTTACATATCGGTGAAGGCGCAGCAGAAACTTGGCTTTCTTCAGAAGTACAACCTATCAAATGAGCTGCTGGTTATCTTCAACACAGACATTATTCAGTCTGTTCTGTGTTCGTCCATCACTGGGTGGGTTGGCTGCAACGAACAGTCATCCAGGACTTGTACAACTAGAGGGTCCAGAAAAGAACAGCTAACATCTCTGCAGACCCCACACATCCTGGACACAAACTGTTTAGATTTTTACCTTCAAAATGCCACCACAGGGACTTACACGCTCCTATTAACCATAAAACTGAAATTACACAAATAAATTTGCTTAATAGAAACTGGCCAATTTTGAAAAAAATCTTTTTTGATAAAAAGTGTAAAAAGTGTCAATGTTTTTTTTACTTTATTGTGTGAATAAACTTATTCACAGCTGATTTTAATGCAATTCCTGATTTGATGGAAACACTGCATGGATGGTGCTAGCAATAGATTATCATTTTCTTAAACAGTAGAGAAATAATCTCAAGAAAACAACACAGCAAAGGGATTTTTTTTCCTGAACTGTCTGTCAACAAGGTCAAAGCAGCAACGTCTGACTCAGCGCCACAACCCTGGTGGTCAAAGCTCATGGGGAAAATCTGCCTCCAAGCAAACAAAGCACACCAAGCTGGCTGCACACACACACACTCCTGCATCCAATATAAGATTTAAAGCACCAAACTCTGCAAGTCTGTGGAGGATGACGGCGAAGAGCAAGAGGGAGATGAGAAAAGCAATCCAGTAAAAAGCATTCCTCAGATACTCTTTCCTGGTGGGTGGCCTGCTGGATGCGCCACTCTGACTTACTGCACTAAGAGCCACATGCTCTATGTTTTTAATGCATCTTCTAAAGGTGTTTCTTTTTTAAAATCCAGTCAGACTGGCCCGTCTGGATACGTTGTCTTCAGTGATACGTTCAGTTTGCATGTGAAGGAAGGGGAAGCAATGCTGCGTGCCTGGTCCGCAGCTCAGCTGGCCAGCCGTGGCAAGCTGAAACTGGCAGGGCAGGCAGCCACTCCATCACTTCTGACACTTAAATCAGCAGCAGCTCTTAATGCATGAATGGCACGCTGCAACTCTGTGCTGGTAAACCCCCAGACCGCAGAACACCCACACCAGTCGCAGCAGGCATGCTGCACACCGTCACCAAAGCTGCTCAGACAGAAAGGATCAAACTCTGGTTTCACCAGAGCATTCAGGCTGGCTCTGCTTTGCAGGACCATGAACAGTTTCTGCAGAGATAAAAAAACATGCCCTGCTTCTTTTCTGTAGCTCTCTTACTGAGACAAATGTTGCTGTAAGGATGTGAAACTTTTTGCTTCACATCAAACTTTTAGAAAAAGTTATACTGAAGTTATAATCTGTGAACTTAAAGAAGAAGAATAAGGAAACAGCAAAGATATTAACACGAGATCAGACCCGAAATCTGGGTGCATTGATGGACTCAGACCTGAACCTTCAGTCACATAAAGACAGTTACAAAGTCGCCCTCCTATCACATGAAGAACATCTCCAGGATTAAAGGACCAATGTCCCAGCAAGATCTGGAAAAACGTATCCATGTGTTTATTTTTATTTTTAGTTGCATTGCACAGATCTGGAGCAAACTTCCAGAAAACTGCAAAACTGCCGAAACACTGAGTTCCTTTAGATCAAGTCTAAAACCCACCTGTTTAGAGTTTCCTTTGAACCATAATAAATGGAGCATACTTCACAAAATGTAGTTACAGGTTTTCATAACTGTTGACTTTCTGATGCGTTTCTGTCACTTTTATGTTTTCAATTATGCAACCGTACATCTTTGAAAAGAAGAAAGAGCGCATCCTTCACAACCAACAATGTATCATGTGGTTTCTGGTTGTAAGTCAATTACAAAATACTTGTCTTTTCCAGCAACCAATGTACAGTGAGTACAGCGGTAAAACCAGCTGACCAAACGTTGAAGAGCTTCATTTCAGTTGCTAGGTAACGGGCTGGACTCGGCTGGAGTTGCTAGGCAACAGGCAGTAATTGCCGATTTGTGATGTTACATTCTGGAGGTTTTTGAAACAAAAAGACATTAAATTATTTCCAGTATTTTCTCAGTGCTTGGGCTGTTTTAGGAGCAAATGGAAATATAAACATGTGAACTTTGAATAATACTTCTTCGACTTTAGACAGAACAAATGGTACTTCTTTGTTAAAACCCACCCCATTAATGGGAAGGGTTGCGACTCATGCTAGAGAGAGTGGCAACAATTTGATAGGAGAAGTAAAAAAGAAAATAAAGCATAGATTTGCTTTTGAATTAGTTATTTTGGCAGAAAGTGCTGGACCAGAATAATATTTTTCTCTTTGAAGACACATCGTTTAGCTCGTTTTTGTGTTTCTCTCTCGCTTTAAATCCTTCGTCTTGGTGTGTCCGCAGACTGCCTCATTTAACCTACATTTCTTTTGTGTGTTAATTGCGGCTCCACAGACACAAAACGATCAGACTAACCTTTCCCTCTTTCAGAGGCACACCTCAATGTCTTTGTATTCCACTTTCCATGCATTCAGTCGATTTACATAACGTCAATTCACAAGTGTCATCATTGAATTGAAAAAAAGTTTCAATTTGATGACCCATACAATCCAATTAATCCTAGTTATCAAACTTTATTCAGATTGCACTGAGTCACTGACTTGCAGCATTCACTCCTGGACATCGCGACAGCAGACAATCAATTGCACTGTCTTGTTGACTTTACAGTAATTCCTCATACTGAGCATGCATGTAGTGACAGTGGAGAGGAAAAACTCCTTCAACAGGAAGAAACCTCCAGCAGAACCAGAACCTGGCTCAGTGTGAGCAGGCGGGTTAAGAAGACTTAAATAGGACAATTACTTTTCAACACAGGGTTGGATTGTTTTAGAAAGCCTCATCCCAGAATGAAGACTTTAATCAAATTAATTTTATACTTCTTCTAGTTGTTTTGGTTTTGTTTGAAGCACTAAAGTGTGAAAAAGCCTCCAGAGTTATTTAATTGTACTGCAAATCTGTATCGGTTTCCATTAACCATAAAACTGCACAATTTGACATGAGAATAAATCTGCTTAATGGAAACGCACCAATTTTGATAAAACTAAAACGTTTTGGAGCTATGACGAGGTGGGGCTTTGGCCCTAGTTTTGTGAAATTGAGTAATTTCACAAAACTGTAATGGAAATAATTTTGTTGCACCACACGAGTCACATGATCAACAGTCGGATGTGTCCACTGGTGCAAACCACGAAGAAGACGATGACAGGAAGTAGTTGGAGGATTTTGGCATTGCATGTCTTTTAATGGCTTACTGCAAGACAAAACTTGTTCACATCGGATTTTAATTGCATTTTGTATTTAATGGAAATGCCACAAGTGCAAATTTGTTTTTTCAACGTTAGCTGTAAATTGACAAAGTTTTGTGCACATTTGCAATTAGTTCAAACAATAGATGTTTGAACTAATCTTTAAAAGCAAATCTACATGTTGAGAAACAAACGTTTCTGCAGAAATAAAACATACCAGCAGAACTGCAGATCCCTCATAGTGGCACAGACTGAGGAGCAGCTGGTTGTGGGAGCGTGCCATTGTGTGCTGCTACATGTTTTTGTGTGGTGTTCATACATAGTTTCTCTATTCAGCAGGGAAGCCGGGCTCTCAACACCACAGCGAGGCAGCTAATACCCGTCTGTCAGAGGCGCTCAAAGAGCAAGTGATTGGAGATGACAAACAAGGCGGTAAGACGGGTCAGGCAGCTCTGAGGCCGAGGCCGCAGCGGAGACGGGAGGAAGGAGGCGAGGCTGGAAAGAAGCGTTCATTGTTAGCGATGATGAGGTACCAAATCGGGTTATTAGTGGAACCGTGAGAGTCTCTGGGTTCCAACAGGCTGTTAAAAATTAAGATGTTTTAATAAATTTTCATGAAATTTAGGAGAGCAGCGTAATAGTTATTTAAATGTTAGATTATATTTAGCCAGGCAGACAGAATAACAAGTTCATATTATTTACTAGACAGAGGGACTCGATTTTGGGACTTTTGGCAACAACCTTTTAATTTTTATGTTTTGAATTTCTCTTCTGTGTAATCATGTTATTCGCTTCCCTATACGTCCACTGCAAAAACACAAAATCTAATCTCGCGCAAATATCTTGGTTCACGTGACAAAAGACAAAACTAACTTATAAGTAATGTTTCAGCAAAATAGGAGCTTCTTCTAAATCAGTAACACCTCGATGTAGATAAAGTATTAGATCCACTGGCAGATTATTTCACTTATAACAAAACATTTTCCCATGTTATAAATGCAATAATCTGCTAGTGGAACTAGTACTAGTACTTTTATCAATATTAAGGAATTACTGACTTGAAACCAACTCCAATATCCTTCTGAAAAGTTACTTGTACGTTGGTTTTAGCTGTTTTTGAGTACATAAACATTTGCACTCGAAATTAGACAAAATATTTGGCAAGTTTTTGTGTTTTCACAGAGTAGCACTAGTATAAAATGATAAGTGTGTAAATATTATTTTATTAATCGAATCAAAGCAGTGTTTATCTGTTTACTGCCAAATTACGTCAATCAATCCCTCCATTTTTTTGCAATTCCGCAATTGCAGAAATTCATGAAAAATCAACAGATCTTCACATTTTTTAGACTAATGCATAATTGCAGGTTTATTGCAATTTTTTTTTCTTCAAAACTTGTGAAAACATTGGGTTTAAGTGACGCTAACTCCCACCTGTGGGTGGCAGCATTCTGTACTTCTACTAAACTGCTGCCTCAGTCTTACGTTAAATAAATTCAAATTTATCCTCATACATCAGTGCAAATATTATAACAGAAATATTGCAAATATTAATAAGTTAGCACCAAAAACAGTTTTTAATTGCAAAAAAAGAAAATCACAAAATATTTGAGAAATGGTCAAATTTTAAAAAGTACTTATTGAATATTTACTAATATTTAATCAGTTTGTTCATGACTTTTAACAAAATGTTCTGACACAACAAGCCCTCAAACATTCATTATCTTGATAAGAACCAAAATGAAAATGCATTTACGTCCCTGTTCTACAGGGACAAGGCCCTGAAGAAAGACATGTTATAAACAACACACTAAGTAAACAATCTCCTCACCAGCCTATAAACCTATTTTCATGATCAGGACCAGCCTGGTTACTGTGGTTCTATATACTTCATTGTTTCTCTTGCGGTTCAATTCGTTGCCTTTTGTTACCCAATAAAACCACCAACCTTGTTTCTACAATAAACCTGGAGGTGATATTCATGTATTTACAAAACAAATGTTACAGTATTTTAATCAAAACCAATGTGACAATGAAAGGCGTAAAAATATGAAGCTAAACCTGCAGCACTTGAGAACCACAGGATTGATATCTATTTTAAATATTTAGTTAGCAAGCTAAATATTTAGCTCCACAAATAATGAGCAAGCTAACAATTTAGCTCCAAGCTATTTATTTTGTAAATCAAATATTTAGCTAGTTCAGAGAATAATTTTTAGCTAATATACAAATTCACTTGCCGTCACTGGACTATCAAAATAAAAGTTCAGTATTGAGAACTTCTATATAAACTCCAGCTGGTGAGACTGAATCCTTCACTGTTGCTGTAGATCTGTTGGTAAACGTCTGTTTTGCCTTTAAAGCAGCTTTTTCTTTGCCTTACGCTCAAATACAGGAAGAGAAAAAGAAACGATAAAGAGATGACAGGAAGCGATTCAAAAGTAAAGAAGTTCAGAGAGCACAGGTTTTATTTTGGTAACATGAGGTTTATTTAAAGGTGAATTTGCATATTGAAACATTTAGTTTTCTAAATATCTCCTTTGAAATATTTAGTTGTCTAACTAAATATTAAGCTTGTCACATTCAATATTTAGCTTCAAACAAAAATATTTAGTATGTAGCTAAATATTTAGCTGTATAACTAAATATTTAGCTTGCCAAAAGAAATATTTAGCTTCAAAGTAAATAGTTTGTAAAGCTTACAAACTAAATAAATAACTTGAAACTAAATATTTAGCTTGCTAACTAAATATTTATTTTTGGAAGCTAAATATTTAGCTTACTAAGTAAATATTTACTTTGAAGCTAAATATTTAGTTGGCTAACTAAGTTTTTAACTTTAAAAAATACATTTTGACTTTGTAAACTAATTTGAAAAGTGTGCTATTTAGTTCCCTAAATATTTAGTTTGAAGCTAAATATTTAGTTCACAATCTAAATATTCATCCTCCAAACTGAATATTTAGTTTGATAACTTATTTACTTTGAAACTGTGACCTTTATAAATGAAACAACAATCTGGCGGTAATGTCTGAAAAATGTCTGAAAAATTAACACCATTTGTTTCTACATGTTAAATCATGCAAATTTCTCCCATTTTAAAATTATGTAACATAATTTTAGTCTATCACATCAATTGCCAATAAAATTTGTGGTTTTATCATTACTAAGTATGAAAAACTGTAAATGTTCTGGCTGACGGATTTGCTTTGACGTTGACAAAATAATCTTATTGGTGATCTGATCAAGTAAAAAAAATACAAAAATGTAAGTTATTGGTCGACATCACCCGACCAGTTACAATTTAAACAGATAAATCATCTATCTATTATTTATAGATGTCTGGCTGATGAAAGGCTTTTTTAAATGTGAACGAGAACCAGTGAGAAAGGCTTCGATGACAAATGGTGCCAAGCTGAGGCCAAGCCGCACAGCATGCAAAACAGTGCAATGGGACAACATTTGGTGTGCAAATCCATCCATCCATTCAAATGGTGTCCCAAACAAAAAGCTGATACTCAAACAAATCAATAAAGCCAGGAGGGAAAATCAGAATAAATGAAAAAAAAAAAAAAAAAAGGTATTTCATCTGCTTGGCCTTTTCAAGCTCAAATCAAAGAGTTTAAGATCGTTTTATCCGTAACGCTGCAGATGCTGCGTTATTACTTCCCCGGCCCGATGCGAAGGCGTCTCAGTGGGCAGATGCAGTGGAACCTGTCTGTTTCTGGGTCCATTCTCCTGCTTTAATCCCAGAGACGGGCACACCCATCCCGTTTCAAACAGCACAATGGCAGGTGAAGCCTCTCCACGCATGACAGAGGGAGGGAGGCTGCTGGAGCCTGCGAGCAGCCAAGACCTCTCCCACATGCAGGGAGGCAAAAATATGAATGGCCCATTAAACATGAGCCTGAAATGTGTAGAAAAAATTGAGTCATGTCACATTGGTTGTTGTTTTTTTTTTTCCAACATTCAAAACGTTATACGAAAGTTTTTTCAATGCGTTTTGGACTCTATTCTGTTAATTGTTATTCCATTTTCAAATTATTATTTTGTTTGTTAAACTTTGAATCAATCAGGGTGAAAACCGCTTAAAGAATCGCTTTAAATGGGCAGACGCTTTCTTACCAGAAGCCTGTTTTCGCTTCTTAGCTAAATTTGTGATCTAGATACGTAGCATGTTACCAATTATACCTGGAAATTTTGTGTATGCACACAACACTGGAGGGCAAAAAGATGCAGTAAAACAATGACGTAATTGTGTAATTGGGGCTATTGGGCAACGTAAGCTAAAGAATTCAGTTTAGAAATTGTTTATCAATGTGTAGCCACGTTTAATAACTTAAATGTTAGTTTGCTATGACAATTATACCAAAAAGTAGTTTTGGTCAAATAATTTATGTTTTTTGACCAACTTTTGCATTTTCTGGTGTATAAAAAACAAACAAAAAAGTCCTAAAAATTCACTTTTGGTCAATTAATTAAGGTGATAATGAAACTGTTTGTTTGCTTTAATGTTTAAGTGTTTGGAGCTTTTCTTTTCTACATATTTCCACATTAAGAAACACTAATATTAATAAATAGGTCATTTAAATCCAACAATGGCATGAAAGCAGAATAAAACTGACTGTAACCTGCGAGGTTCAACAAAGAAAAGGAAAGTATCAGTGGCGCAAAATTCCACCTGCACTGATTACAAAGGCAGAGAAACCATAGAGGGAATTATGAGAGAGATTATTGTTCTTGTCTTTGTCTCATTCACTCACTCGTTATGTTTCCTTTAGAAGTTGACCCACCTTTAACCTGCAGTTGGCTGCCAGTGCCAAAGGCAAACTCAGAACACCTCCTTACAAAACCACAAAGGCCACTCATCATCCTGTCTACGCCAGGAGCACAAATCCTCAATTATGTCACAAGTGGCTCCAGTTTACCAGACAATCTGCTACAGGGTGGCAATGACATGAATGTAATAAATTTACAAGTGTGTGAGGTTTTGCAGAGAAAACAATGTTTGCCAGATAATTGCAGCAATTATACTGGTAGCAGATCTTTAGAGGAATTTCTTTTCCACAAAGCAGAAGATGTGTTTTTGTTTGAGCACCTGATTGCTGGCACACAAGATGTGGCTTGCATTGACTTTTTGCCTTAAGTACAGATAATCCATGAGTGTCAGTGATTGAGGAGGTACAAATCCCACAGCAACAGACACACAGGTGGCACTGCAAAGAAACAGCATACCAAGCAAGATTTCTCTTTCTGTCTCACTTGGCCGGTAAGCATGCACGGCTGAGTCAGAAGAGCGGCCTCCCTCTGCACGGCGCCACGCCAGGTACGCTTCAGATCCAAACGCCTCGACTCTCTAGTCTGGTCTTCTCTGCATCCCCAGAACCAGAACCAACCGATATGATCTGGAACAAACTTCTGGAAATCTGCAAAACTGATGAAACACTGAGTTCCTTTCAATGAAGTCTAAAAACCCACCCGCTTAGACCTGCCTCTGCTTAGTAGTAAAGTGATGATTTTGATGATGGCATTTCACAAAATGTAATGTTTGTTACTTTGTTTTTATGATGTAAAACACTTTGATCTTTGATCAAATGTGTTGCCCATTTGTTGCTGAAATGGGCAACACAGATAAACTTGACTCTCCTTTTCCTACTCTCCTACAAGTGAACTGTTCTGCACCGTGTCCGTTTCGAGGGTCCATACCTCGCAGTCAAGTCACGCTCAAAGATCTGTCCCATTTGCTTCTGGTCAACAAATATTCAGACAGTGAAACCCAAGCTAAAAATAGCTAACAATAACAGACATTTTATCTGAAGCTATAAAAGGTAAATCTGTCAGGTTGCAATTGGCACATTGTGTGAGATCACCAGGATAAGGGGAAAGACTTGCTTAAGTTTCAGTGTTACGCCAACAGAAACTAAGTGTAACCAAATAAGTTTAATTAAATTCATGAACAGCCATCTGTAAACACCAACTCTAAGATCACACTCTGCATATCCTGTTTAACTCGACAATGTCTTCAAAAGCTTTTCATTTTAATATTGACACACTGCAGTGACTCCCTGTGTGGTTATGCTGTATTGTTGAACCATCAAACTGTCTTCAAAGTTGGAACACAGTTTGTTTACATTTAATCTGCTGATTCTGAATGATGAGGAGCAAAGACAACATCAGGGGTTTTTCAGGGTTCTGTCTCATATGACTTTCATCCAAAATTCACATCCTACACATCCTGGATACAAACTGCCTAAACCAGATTAATAGCTTTGGCTAACTTTAGAAAATGTAAAGTTAATTTAAAAAGGCTAAAGGTTTTTCTCCTAGATGTCATTAATGTGCATAGTACTGGCACAAAGAATGACACCAATAGTGTGAGGAATATTCTTTTTTTATGAAGAAAATGTTTTTGTCAATTTATTTTTTAATATTCATTTTCTACCTTATTTTACAGAAAATATACAATGGTTAAAAATAATAAAGTTGTAGTTCTTTTATTTAAAGATCAAAAATAAAAAAGATTTATAAAAACAAGATGTTTTGTTTCAAAGAGTCACATCACTTTTGTATCTGTAAACAAATTTGTTTTAGCTGGACTGCAGGGAAAAATGGATATTTGGGTTGTAAAGGTCGCTGACCCCTGGTTTACCGTCAGCTTGGCGCTGCAGCGCTCCATTTGCAAAAAGCCGCCACCACAGAGACTGTTTCTTCCCCCAGGCTGTTTTCTTCGTGAACTCTCAACCCAGATTGATACCATGCTTGTTTGCACCGATTCAAACTTGGCTTGCTCTTTAAAAGCAGTGTACAAATGCACATTTACCAAAAACTACTCTTTTCCCTTCTTATATATTTATTTTTTAAATATTCTCAGTGAGAACAAATTGGAAGTGAATTCAAATTTGCTGTTTTGTGCACAAACTTGGCAAATCAAGTTGACTCTCATTCTTTTTTAGATGTAATGTGTTTCCATTTGACTCCACAGAACCGTTTGATCTGGTGACACAACGACACACATAAATCGGTCTAGATTTTTCTGCACTGGTTAGCAGGGTTTCCTCTAGGATTTTTTAAAAGATGACACATTATGTTTCCTTGAACAGCTTAGAATAGGTTTATGAGCCATGCAAACATGTTCATTTCATTTTTTGAACAACACCGTTCTTAGGTAATGAGGTTTTAGCCTGCTCACTTCTGCCTGTTATGAGCTCCTTTCAAAACGAGCTGGTTTGGCGCCGACTGTCACTTTAAACGGAAATAGGTTGTTGCTGGTCGTGCCCCCAACTGAACGTTTACACTCATTTGTAAAAATGGCTGCCAAAAGATGTGCATTAAACAACTGTACCTCTTTGAAAAGCAGAAGTGGAGCCTCCTGCACAAACAACAAAATTGCAGCAAGTGATTTCTCACTTGTCGACAAAAAAAACACTTTTTTGGTTTTTTTCCAGCAGCCATTGTACAGTGCAAACAGCCATAAAACCTGCTGACCAAACCTGTTAGATCTGCTGGGGTTGCTAGGTAACTCGCTGGGCTTTACAGGTAACAGCACAGTACCTGTGCTGTATTTGTGACGTTACATTCTGGAGGTTTTTTAAAAAAGGCATTTTTGAGACACCAAAAAAAAATTAGCTTATTGCCAAAAAAAACGGTTGAGCAGGTTTTTTAAGCACTTGGGTTGTTTTTGGAAGCAGTAAAATCCCAAATGGAAGTACAAAAAGATCATATCTGAAACATTATGCTTAAGGGTCAAATTATGTTAACTAAGTTGTTGGTGTTATTCAAATGCAACAGATATTAACATTAGGGTCATTTTTGCAGGGTTGAACTAGAGATGCATTCATCTTAATCTTCATTTCTTTCTCCTTTTCTCTTCCTCTACTTCAGACTGCCGCCTCTAGTTTCAGAACAGCGCTGCGCACAGTAGCCAGCTTTGTAGCCAGACAGGCAAGCGCATATGAAATATGATATTCTTTGCAATTTTTAACATATATTTAAAAAAAAAACTTAATTCTGAAAGTGTGGCAGCTTTTATTTTGCATGGAAGGGCAACACTACCAATTACATGTAGAGGAAGCACTGAGTCAGTGTTAACATTCGTATCAGGACTCAACTGTGCGTGTTAGAAGTGTGCATTCTTCATGAAATACATTTAAAAACAAAAAAGAGTTGCAGTAATTGCTAAATACATCAATAGGTCAATGTAGTAAGCACAAACTGTTTAAGTAGCCCAATAAAATGTCTAAAAGCTGTGTTGGCTTGTACAAACTGGCACAGCAGGATTTGATTTGGTGCTTGGTCCTTTTTCTTTTCAACCGATCTACTTGCTGTTTCCAAACACTAAATACTGAAAAATCATTCATCTCTTCATGTAGAAAACATGATATGAAGCCAAACCTCGGAGCCAAGGCCTTTTTTTCCACGAGTGCTTAAAAGGACTTGTCAGGTGTTTGACAGCTGAGAAAGCACAGCGCTGTGCTCAAGGGTATCACTGGAAGCCTGATGAATACCTGCGTCTTCCTGCTTAGGAATCAGAGGATTTAGGTGGCGGTGAAAGCTTGTCAGCAGCGGCACACAAAGGCCTCGCTTCGCACCACTGAACACGCAAAGATACGAGACGAGAAGAATGACCTGCCCATTAATGTAGGTGGCGGGGTGCGTCGCTCAGATATGACTGGCATGAGATGTCAGCTGATAAATCAGGTTAAACCTTACATGGTGTACTAAAATAACCCGTCAAGCACTGGTTAGCAAGTCCATCGCTTCTTGTTGGTGAGACTAAAAGAGAATGTTCATCTAAACAGTAAAACCAATAAAATAGAAATAGCAAGCTTAATTCCTCCAGTCTGGAAAACCTAAACAAAAAGCAAGAATTTTGTTTTTGGGGTCACAGATTAAAACTCATTATAACTGGATCGTGTTTTTAGAATTTCTCTCAGGACAATTGGGGAAACATCCATAATTAATCAGGAAGACACAACACAAACTCTCTAATTTCATGTCATAATGGTATTATAGCAGACATTTTTATCCAAAGAGCAGGTGTTCAACCCCAGCAGCAACAAAAAAGTCCAACAGGCAAAACTAAGAACAGCATTTTGTTCTTCACTGTGCCTAAAAACAGTATAAGACAACATATGAAAATATGCCTTATTAAGCTATTTTTAAGAGTTTTGAAAGACCTAAATCTGTTGCCAATGTTCTCCAGATGCTATCACTGCTTGCTGTCTCAGATCTGATAACTAAATAACTTACAAGTAATGTTTTCCCTTTCGTAAAATGAGATAAGCACTTTCAAACAAATTCACTTTTATTGCTCCAAAATGTGTCATAGAAGTTTTAAAAACATATATTTTGTTTGCATTATTCCAATATTATAAAATGTTTGACCCACTGCTCTGACTTTTCTATTTTCCAAAATGTGCAACAAAATTCAAACTTCAAATTTCTAGAGCCAAGATTTAAAGATTTATTTAAGCTACGCAATAACCAACATAATGAAAAATAAACACGGATCAAGTTTAAACAAAGATATTTATTTGTTGATGCAGTGGGTAAAATTGTTAATTTACATGAAACACTCAAAACTATTCAAACAATTTAAGGTGTTTGTAAAGATCAATAGTGGGAATGAGTTGTAGCATTAGATTGATGAGGCTGCACTTTCTAACCATCATGGTAATCTTTCACTGAATCCTTGTGTACATTTACACCCACATGTATGTACACTGAGCCTTTGTGGAGCAAATTAGATGGGCAGCTTGTAAAAAGTGTCTACATGATACAGAGCAAGTGAGCAATTAGACGAAATGGGCTAAACACTGTGTGCTAAAAGACAGAAACTAAATGTACCGAACTGATTAGGGAATTTTAAAGGTGCTAGGCCTAAAAGGCAGATTTTTTTCACAAAAGGGTGTGAAAAAAATTTCATTTTTATGCTAAGCTAAGATAACTGTTGGTGGGAATTTCACACTTGCTAAAAAAAAAAACGAGAGAATAGTAACTTACGTCAGTGAAACTTTAATAAGTTGGAATTAAAGGATTAAGTTATTTTCCAACATTCAATGTCAGAACTGTTAATACTATTTTCTATTATTCTACCAGCAACTTTCCTTACAATTAGCCACCATACTGGATAATAAAGTCAAGGCTACTTGATGCTCTGATTTTCCATCTAGCCTTCGGCATTTAGGGAGCATTCTTGTATTTCTGACACTGAACTGGGAAAATCTTATCTTCAAACAAAAGGGAACCAACAGTAAAAATTCAATGTGCGTGCTAAGCAAAGCTAAATGTTGGTAGCATTGATGCCAAGACTTCTTCCAACATGGATGGCAAATTTTTAGTCTTTTTGTTAACCAAAGCTAACTGCTGGTAGTGGTCTCATATTTTAACTACTTACTAGCTTAAAAAAGAGACTTTTATAACAATAACTCAGGATTCAATTCCTAATGAAGCTATTGAGTATTTGAGAACGTAAACCACTAGGCGTTAGTCCTTGTTCTTATATGAATGGTGAGTTTTAGTCTCTTTACTAACAGCTGGGAGCAATCTCATATTTAAAAAACTACTTCCTCCATTGAAAATGGAGACTTTTCTCACAGTAATTCTGTTTAAAATTTCTAATAAAGCTGGTGAATGCGAAATATTAGATGCTAATCCTTTTTCCCACACGGATCACAAGTATTCAACTTTTTTGCTAATCTACTGGTAGTGGAGTAATAATTAAACTGTTTCCTTAATCAAAAAAGAAGACTTGTTTTCACAGTAATTCCAGTTTAATCTTCAAATTAAACTATTAAATATTTGATCATTAGGTCCGAGGTGCTAATCCTTCTTCCCACAAGTCAGCGAGTTTTTAATCTTTATGCTAACCTAAGCTAACTTCTAGTAGTGACGGCATATTTCATAAGCTACTCTCTTGATCAAAAAAGACTATTCTTACAATAATTCTGTTTTAAATTCCTAATGAAGCTACTGAATGTAAAATCCTAAGTTTTGGTCTTGGTTGTCACATGGATAGCAAGTGTTTAGTCTTTCTGATAGCCTAAGCTAATTGGTAGCAGCTGCTCAATACCAAGCAAATTCAACGTTGATCAGAAAAATACTTTTCTAACTTCTTCCCATTTGCCAAATACTAAACTTTGTTCATAAGTATTACTTTTTCTCCAGAGATCAGAAGAAATTAAAGCCTTTTTTTTTTTTGCAAATTACATAGCTTTGCCAAATGAGTTGCGTGCCATTGCGCGCCCACACACAGAATGAGCTGTATCACCTCTCAAAGAGACAAGACAGCTCAAGCTTCATGGGAAACACTTTTTTCAAAGCCACAAGTGTTGAGTTTAGAAACAACACAAGCTCCTCTGCCTCCCTCTTTAACTCCTCTCTCTGCCTCATCGTCAGACAGCAGACACCAGAAGACAGAAATGAATCCGCGGTAATGAAGTAGAACAAAATAAGGATGGTGCTAGACTTCTACAACCAGCCTAACATGCAAGGCTATTGTGCAAGTGAGGTTTCTTTTCAGGTGCAGGCATGGGTAAAAAAGCTCAATTGTGGCCGCCTGGTTTCTGTGCAGGCTGAGACATCTATGAGGTGTTGACATAGATCCTAACAGAGCGCCAACTGACACAGATGCTCTGACATCTGCAACGATGCATGACTTCAATTGTGAACTGTGCTACAGTGGAGAAGAGAGATACAGTTGCTATAAGGCGATGGGTGAGTCAGACCGAATGACTCAAATAGCAAACCAAATCCACAACTGAGTCCATCAGTGATAATGATAAGAGCACTTTGACAATTTTAAGATAAAATCAACAGATGAAACCTAAAAATAAAAAGTAAACGAAGAGAAGGGGAATTATCTTGTTTGAGGTCTTTCTGCTTCACGTCCATTCTCTACGTTTAGCCTGCTCTTCTTCCAGCTTTGACAAATATTTTTGCTTTCCCTACAGCTGACTGGATGGTCATTGGTTTCTTGTGGAGATAACAGACTTTTTAAAGATTTTTTTTTTTTTTTTTAGTAGTAAACAATGTAAACAACAATTGTCCTTCTTGTTAGTTTGAGTCCTTCACAGCAGCATGTTGGTGTTTTTACTATTGAGATTAGGAATGTTGAGATTAAGAAAGATTCATTGTATAAATTCCTGTTGATTTTTGTTGTGACTTTGACTGTAAAAAACGCTTTATAAAATATCTAGGCTAAGATTTTATAAAAAATGTGTAAATTTCTAAGGCATGTTAAAGCAATTTGACATAAGAAAAGGAAACCTGCTGTTTTAAGTTATTTTTTAAAATTATTATAAAGTATTATAATCCTTTACTTTTGAACTGTAATAAATGGAACATTGACCAACATATTTGAACTGTATTGATGATTTTGACAATAATACTTGACAAAATGTAATGTCTTTTATTGGTTTTCACGACTGTCGACAAAATTATGTGTTTGTGATGTTTCTTATGTTTTCAGAAGATAACACACTTTGGACTGTCTTGTTGCTGAAATTTGCTATACAAATAAACCTGATTGATCGATCGATTGACTGATTGATAATCCTACCCTTTTTCTCATTTCAAACAAATTTAAGTCATTGACAAAGACCTGATTGAATACAAATGGATTTAATTCTGATCGATGTTTAAACTTTCAGACTAAAGAATTTCTGAAGATGAAACCCGAACACTAACCCTACCCCAAAGTAACATTCCAGTATTTCAATCAGATTTAAGCTCAGACTTTGACTATACCTCTACAGAATGTGACGTACGTTGTACCATCAGTGATTAAAACCTTTCAGCATTTTAACAGTGAATTGATGAATATGGGGGCAACATGGTTCAATGCATTGCAATTAATTGTTCAAATTAACTACGTTAACTGACCCTGGAAGTCAATTAACATGGCGACATTATTTACATTACATCATTTTATACTTTACTTTCTTTAAGCTAGTTTATAGTTGTGTATCTATATGTAACATTGATTTTAGATGATTTACATCTGTGTCTTGTAGAACTGTAGAATAGTATTGTTGATGCAAGGAGTGGCCATATCGAATCCAAAGACTGCCTTAAAAAAATTATCTGACTTTACAAGTGAGAAATGTTGTTTTAATTTCTAGGACAAGTTGCACATCATAAACCCAGAACGATAACGCCCCCCTTAAAATCACCCCACTTGGGTATTTACTGACAAAAGTTTTAGGGAATTTCAACCTTGGAATGTCTTGTGAAAGTGTTTCAACAGATGATATTCATCCAATATAAATAATTTCAGATTTGATTTCAGTTCTTCTTCCAGGATACAAACTGATGTTTGGATATTTGTTTTCAGGATTTTCTGCTAAAGGACAGAATTTCTGGATTAAACTATTATTATAAGGTGCAAAACAGACCGCTACACTACCACATTCTTAAAGTGTCAAATGTTCTCTATTTTTATTAATAAATATACTAATTTTATATCAGATGTATCAGGGTGCACATTTTCAAAAATGTCTTACTTTTATTTCTTTTTCCTGAAAGTCTCGGGGAATATCGAGATGTTTTGGGATTTCTTTTTTATAAATATGAATATGTGTTCTTTCAGGTCAGCAGTGATTTTGTCCATGAATCTCTTTGTATTGCTGATTCATAAACTCTGACCTTCAATGAGACCTCAACTTTCCAAAGAAAGTTTGGAAACTTTCCAAACAGGAGGAAGGAACATTTCCTCCTGTTCTTGTTTTCAGACAAAAATAACTTCCTTTACACTTCAACAAATATGCTGAAATGTCCGGCAAAGTGTAAGCAATAAAGTACAGCTATTCTGATTGGACAACAAGCATGTGCTCTTCATTCATGCATTCAGCTTCACTACTATGCTTGAAAACAAAAAGACTTGCAATGCATCTTGGGAGGTCAGTGAAGGGATCTTCTCGTATTGTCAAATAAAACTTAACTTCCTGTTAAATTATTTTTGCCTTTGGTAGGCTACAATAAAATTAATGTCTTCATGAAATTAATAAAAATTTTTGCTTTTGACAAGTCTGACTTGGTTTATTTTTGTTTCATTTTTTAGAAACAAACAAAAGTGTGCACGGCCTACAACGCGACTGACAGCCTGTGCATATAAACATTGGCCTTGATTTATAAAACTATCTGCTTGGGTTACTGGGTAGCACAAAACTGCCCAGAAACTGTTAACAAAGCAACATGAAACAGTTAAATAAAACATAATTTTTTCAAGCTGCTTTTATGCAGCTTGAAAAGACATTAATTTGTGATTTATATGTGGTTGAAACTATTGATGTCACTGACTAATGCAGTCAGATGTTGCAGAGGGTTACTTCAGTTGTGGTGTACTGCTGGGCCTGTTGGACTTAGTCACAAATGTTACTGTAAATCCATTAAACTGAGGGAATTGACTACAAATCCTTAGAATTAGAAAGGCATTTTCTTCCTATTATTTAGTTTTCTTTTACTTCAAAGGCTTCAAAGAAACACCCACCATCAATCTTAGTTGCCTTGTCATTAATTAGTTGCTTTTTTCTCTTTGAATAATAATTTTACTTTAAAGCCCAACTTTAAAGAGTAAAGTAATAATGCAAAAAGTAACAAGATGTAGCTTTTTAACCAAGAGTAAGTATTTCCAATAAGGTAGTTTTGGCTTTTACTGCAATGATATCTAATGGGACCAATTAGACCAGTCAAATCTTTTCATTCCAACTTCCTTTTTAAAGGAAATTGTCTTTTTCCTACGTGTTTCCTGTGCTGAATGCATTTATTCTTCCATAGATTCATGCTTTTCAGAGTCTCACGCGAGCTGGCAGCGATTTAACGGCAGGCTCCCAGGGAAGTGAACTGCTTCAGTTATGTAAACTGGCCCGGGTTTGGAGCAACTCAACCGTCAGGACTTTGCATCCCCACCAAGCCCCTGCAGCTGGTAATGCAAACAAGATGCCTTCACTTTCTCAACAGTGGATTCACTGTCTATCACACACACACACAAGTTACTATGTCTATCCAACTGAGGACTTTGTATTGACTTAAATTAATTTTAGTAACTGCATTTATGCCTAACCTTCACCAGAACTTAATTCACGTCTAACCTAGAACCATACACAAGGGCGTCCACCATATTAGAACGGGGCTCTGGGCCCCATAAAGAGCTTACAAGATACAAAGTTTGTATTTCTACCAATATTGCGACTTTTAATGAACTTCAGTTCAATTTAAAATCTACATTTATACCTAAACCGAATGATTACCAGTATATCTCTAACTCTAACCAAATATTAATTGATATTATTCATCGCTTTGGTCCCCATAAAACAGGTGTCAGAAGGTTATTAAATGTACCAGAAAAAGTGCTGAAAACAGTTAAATAGTTTTCACGCCTGACAGTCTGGTAGACTCTGTTCTATCGTTGTAACATTTTGAGGTTTTCTTTCACACGACATGGAGTCAAACAAACCAAACCGTTTGAGAAACCTATTTCCCTCCTCGCCTGTGGGGGCACTGCACTAAGAACCACTGAAGGAAACAACACAAAAACCTCAGACGACACTGAGCGCAACGACGTCTTCACAAACTGTAAACCAAAATGGAGGAGTGACCTGAGATTTTTAGCATTTGTAGGATTTAATTTATTGTTGGTAAAAGGCCACCAGACATTTCTTCCTCCAGGTTTCCACAGTCCACTTCCTGCTTTTGGAGCGGTCTTCGATCCGCTTGCCGTTCACATGCAGTTGAGCTTCAGCCAAGCCAAGGCCTTGGTTTATAGGCGGACCACAGTTCGTTTTTTTCAGTCTGCATTAGTTTTATTACGTACCTGCCCAAACAAACTGGATTTTCTAGACAAATGGCCTGGAGTTCAACTAATGCGGAACAAACTGAAATAAAATTTTACATCAGACTTTCTAAGGTTTTATATCAATTTGTTTAGCAAACATTTGAATAAGTGAAATAATCTTAGTTTCTAAAACAGTATATTTCTGAATTGTTTCATATATTCTTATGAATATAGACCTTGTCCTGTTGTGGGCAGCGGGGCCCGGCTAATACCCGTGGTAAAACGGACGGCGGAGAAAACAGACGCTTAAATTCCGTGACGTGATATGGAAAGGGATAAGTAAAAATTAGCCAGTAGACAGTCTAAAATCAAACGACTGGAAGTATGTCAAAGATCAGGATCTGTACCAAATAAAACATTTAGATAAATGGATAACAAGTTATAAATTTGACAGCCGTCTAAATTAATGTTTTGATTGTTTATTCTGTTACATGACTTTGTGTTTTTATGTTTGTTATGATGTAAAGCACTTTGAAATTCCTTGCTGCTGAAATGTGCTATACAAATAAAATTTGATTGATTGATTCAATGTCTGATGACAAAACAACAACACTGAATGGAAACAAATGTAACAAAGTTTGAATCCCTACTCTATCCGCCACATTTACTGGTTCAGCTGTGTTTTATGTGTGTGCCTGTCAGCTTTCGGCTTACAACCACCTGTAGAGCTGCAGTCACCGAATGGTTAAAGTTAAGTGTTCAAATTCAAATGTCTCATTTGTTTGTCTTTGTTTTGAGAGAGCTGTTTCTCGCCGGCCACCCTACAGGTGGAACACAAAGTGGAGGGCCCTTCATTTGCCTCTGCTGCAACCTCTTCCAGCCTCCAGCCGTCATTTGCTTCGTTGCACGGCTTTGTGGCTGCAAGGTGGAGAACTCTCACAGCTGCAGTAGCGCATGGTTCCAGGGTTCTCCATTCTGCAGACCCCCCCAAAATATTCAGCGAGTCTATTGATGAGATTGATATATTTAGGTTTGAGGTTTCGAATGAAGAACACAAAGCTTGATGCACATCTGCACATTAAAAGCATTCTTGACAACAAATGTTGAAAGCAGTCAGCCTCCAGCAGCACACGGTGTATCTCTAAGCCACACGGCGATAAAACAGCGCATGAACAAACACCAACTGTAACGCAGCCAAGTCAGGATCGCAGCTTTAATCCGGCGCTCCAGTAACAACAGGTACCTGAGAAATTACTCACTGCTGATTGTTCATTACCGCCGAGCATAAGAAGGAGCATTAGCTGAAGGGTGAGGTCCGCTGCAAACTGAAATACCTGTCCATCACACCTGTCAAAGGCAGAGCTGAAGCACTCAATCTTGGGATTGTGAAATTTTTATTAACCCCCTGTGCATCATCAGCATTTTTAGCACTCATCAGCTTCTTTGTTCCCAAAATCTTTGACGATGAATAATAATTTTACATATAAGACATGATAATTAAAGTTATTGTCTATGAAAGAGAAGCCAAATGAACCGTAAAGATGCAAGTCATGTCAAGTTTATTCCTGAGGAAGGGAATAAAATGATGCAAAAAAATAAAACTGTTGATTCCAAGTTAAGAAAGTTTACAAGGAATTTTAACATGTAAAATATAAAAAGCAGAAATATTAAAATGTATTTATTTTACTCTCTTAATCTGAGATATTTCCCACAACTTTTTTCTTCAGATTTTATGTTTGTGGAAAATGCTTCTGCAATAAAAATGTATTTTAAGGCTTTTATACATTTTGGCATTAACGGCAATAAATATGACACGTGAGACTCAACAAAAAATTTTTGTTGTACTGAATTTTGGAAATTTGTTTTCACTTTTTCTCTTAAATCTTTGTGTTCTGACATTTTCTAAAATCAGCAAAGTATTAAGTTTGGTCTAAAAGCATATTTATGAGTAAAAAGTGATGCTGTTTACTTACTGATGATATAGAAAAGGTTGGGTTTACATGTTGTAAACATGTTGAATTCATGACAACGTAGCTTAAAATTGTTTAAAAGTGTCATCATAGAAGCCATATTTCATGGGCAACATTATAAAACAAACATTTTGGCAACGAATAATAATTTTGTAGCCAAAATAATTCAGGCCTGACAATTAATTGATTAATCAGACCACAAAAAAACTTAGCATTGGAGATGTTTTATTTTACCACATAAGCTTATTTTATACAATACTGAAAATACCATAAAATGCAAATTAACATATAATTGAATGTCTTTTTTTAAGAAAAGCATTTTAATGCCTTAGATGCAATAACAGCTTTCCTTTAGTAAACACCTGATCATTTATAGGAGCTAAAAAATCCTTATAACCTCAACATGAGAAACGCTCAGCTCTTTCTGCTCAACTCAGCATCAATTCACTATAAGGCTAACCTGGTGGCTACTTTTTGGATTAACCAATTAATAATTGGACACCAAATGGTGCTAAATATGAAGAGTTTCCTTTTGTTTTTTACAAAATTTGAATCATGTGAAGCTAAAACTGACAGTTGAGAAGTTTTAGGTACAAAGAAGTTTTTTTATGTCTTAAATTGATATATTTTTGTACAGATTTGGTTTAATTACTGCACTGAATGTGTTGCTCTTTCATTAAAATTGCCTTTATTGAGTCTGCGTCCTCCAGTTATAAATCAGTTTACTATTATTTCCATAACTGATTAATCATAATTAATAGTTTCAGCACAATAATGATTCACGTCTAAACATGGCAGATTTAGAAATGAATCTAATATATTTAGCCTGACTGGAACTCCACCCTAATCTAAGCTAAAGATTAGGGTGATGACAAGTAGACCTTCCACTTTTAAAAACTTGGAACTCATCACCAAAGACAAATAATCACATACAAAACATTGCTCAGAAATTGCGAGAAGGACCTGCTTGTTGTGTTGCCATTTAAATGTTTTTCACTGATGAAGAATTTGTTCAAAGTGCCGTTCTTTTGATAAAAAGTAAATAAAACGGGGTGAATTTAGTGTTTTTTCATAAACTTTTCCTTCATTTCCTCTTTAAACTTTCTTAATCAGCCATATGAATAAGTTTGGTCCAAACTGAATTTTTTTTAGTATGAGATTCTAGGTGAAAGCAATAAAATAAAGAATGTAAAACCCCTTAGATCCGACCTTTTACACACATTTAACTTGATTTCCCTGGTGTCTTTGAAAATGCCCTTAAATTAGTCACATTTTACCCCACTTCAACATATGAATGTTTTATGGTGCTCAGAATAATTCCTCACACACTCCCTCTTCAGATATAAAACGAGAAACTTTCACGTCTTAAAATGTTTCAATTAATCACTTGATTTATGTTTTGAACATACAAAAGTTCCAGGCGGAACCTTTATTTTTGCGTTTCCAGTACACCAGTAAATCTGATGCACAAGCGACGCCTGCAAACAGCAGCGATGGATGACGCTCTTCCCACTGAGGGTTAATGTTTTGCTGCTAAAAACAATCTGATTCAACACTGGAAAAGACTGTTGTTGTGTTGAAGTTCAGCTAAAAGAAGTTAGCCTATCAGTGATAAAACTCCAGACTAAAATAGCATCTCAATGCTAAGCATGTAGCAGCAAACGTTCCCAATGCTAATGTTAGCTAGCGTCCACAGTCCAGCACTTTGATCCAATCTGAGGATTGAGTAACCTACGTAACAGATTAAAAACAATAAATTTGTTTATATAGGTCTTTCATGTTTACTTATTCAATAATTTAGATAGTACAGGATTTTGAATTAAAAATGTTGCTTAAAATACAATTAATACCTGCAGTTAACTCGATTAAAAAATATTTAATCAAGTCCTACCACTAATAATTAATAAATGTAATTATTTATTACACAACCAATTTCTGGTGGTTTTTTTTTTTTTTTTTATAAAATCTCAGACTGTTAATCTGAGAAATTTGCAGAATTCTTCAAAATTACATCCAAAATCCGCCAATGAGATGTAAAAATCCTTCCTTTTGGATTTTTATACCAATTATTTTTTTAGAACAATATTGTTTAGAACAACTAATCAAATGCTACGGCGACATCCTCTGAGCTAAAAATAACTGATAAGGATTAAGTCGAAGATTAAGATAAACATCAATAAATCCTGCATGATTTCTATTTATAAATAGATTAGACTGGGATTATTTAAATTAAATAATGCATTTTGACTTCCTTTGACCTGTTTCTTAGAGGACAAAGAGTACATTTAAACTGGCTTGTAAATCCTCGCGTTAACCCCAAGAAGCTCCGTTTTTCACCACGTACCACACCTTAGCCTCCATTTAGCTCCAGTCGAGGATCGCCACATCCGCAGCTTTTCCCGCAGGACTAAACCTTTCATCTGGCTGCTTGTCTAAGCAAACCTACGAGCTTTTCCCGTCCGCGGCGCTCCGGCTCTGACACAAGCCTGCAGCTTAACCCAGCCTGGTGCTGAGCAGCAGGACTTTGCTACTGTGTTTGGTTTAGAGATTAAGCCGGTGAACCTAAGGACTTCATATCAACACTTTCAGTTTGCAGGTTTAAACCTACAAAATTCTCCAAGAAGATAAAATAATTTGTTACTCTGATGTTTGAATGCATTAAAAATTATGCGATCCAGCTTCGACAGGGTGATTTCCATGCAAAGCGTTGTTTTTTTTCCTCCTCATTCTTTCAAGTTGCGTCCAGGCTTTATGATGATGGTCTATATTTTGCATGCTGAAATCACTGGAGGGCCTTTGTCTGCAGAGCATTTACATCTCTTAACACAGCTGGCTTGTCCAACCACTGGCACAAAACAAACAAGGAAGCACGGTAGAAAAACAACTCATTGGTTAAGTTACCACTAAAGAGGTGTTTTAGAGTTAAACGTCCAAACAACGAGGAGCATTTTAGACATTTCTAAATAAACTGAGGTTGGCATTGAAGGGAACATTTGAATATAAAGAGGAAACTATATTTGCTTTAGACAGTTTGGGGTAATTTACCTTAAAAGCTGACAGAATAACTGGTGATTTGCAGTTAAACGTGTATAAAAAAAAAAGGCAGTTAAAAGATGGAAATTTATAAACCGTTACAGAATTTGTGACGCAATCAGCTGTGTGAAAATTCTGCAAAGTAAAAATAATTTAAAAAAACTTTTCTAAAACTAATTTTTTCACAAAACAATTTTCTCAACTAAAACCTTTAAATAAATTCAGGAGCAGTATCTGGTTGTAACAAAAAACTTTCATCTTATGATGGGATATAGAACATATCATAATGAGATTTGCATCTTATTAAAACCAAAAATATTTTTTTTATTTAAAAAAGATCTAAATATGAACGGGAATCAATCCCAAGGCTTTAAAATTACTCATCAAAGTTGCTCTCCAAATGATCTGACTGAGATTGAGCCAATGAAAGGGTTAAACATTTAGTCTCTATTTCCACAGAGACACACAAAGTAACGAATCATGGAGAGGTTGAATGGAAAATACACACCACACTTGTCAGACAGAGCTAGAAGAAAAAGCAAAACCCATTAATAAAAGAAAATATTTTTTCTTTAAAAAAAAGCATGCAGACTCGTGAACAACAAAACCTCATGAACCTGAAGCTCAGGTATGCATGGAGCATGTGATGCTCTGGGGGCGTGGCCCAACAGGTAAAACACTCTCCAGGTAACTAAGTGACTCATTCTTTCTCACACCTTAAAGCAAATGGCACTCTCACAGCTCACCTCTCACTGCAGCTGACAGCGAGCCAGGAAAACAAGTCGCTCTGCTCTTTTAACAGAGGAAATTTACTCGTCTTCCAGGGGAAGATCTGCTGGATTTGGACTCAAAGACAGTAGGTTTTTTTTAAAGATTTTTTGGCAGATGTCTGGTTTCCCCTGCCCCAGAAATAATTTGGTTCCTTGCTCTTAAGGAGGACCTCTTGAGAATCATTTGTTGGGGGTTTTGCAATGATAATGCCGGTGGTCAAAGTGGAGAAAGAGTCTCCGGCGGACTCCGGGTTGCCGTCCTCCAACCCTTCCCCGCAGACAGAGGATCAGCAGCCGCGCGGCAGGAGGAGGAAGAGACCTCTGCAGAGGGGGAAACCGCCATACAGCTATATCGCTCTCATCTCCATGGCCATCGCCAACTCCCCCGACCGCAAGCTGACGCTGGGGGGGATCTACAAGTTCATCACCGAGAGGTTCCCCTTCTACAGAGACAACTCCAAGAAGTGGCAGAACTCCATCCGCCACAACCTGACGCTGAACGACTGCTTCATCAAGATCCCGCGGGAACCCGGGCGACCCGGAAAGGGCAACTACTGGGCGCTGGACCCCAACGCAGAGGACATGTTTGAGAGCGGCAGCTTCCTGAGGCGCAGGAAGAGGTTCAAGCGTTGCGACCTCAGCACCTACGCCGCGTATGTCCACGAGACGCCGGTGTTCTCCCCGGTCCCGATCACCAGGTCAGCGGCGTACTCTGGTTCCGTGTACCCCAACATGGCGGTCAACCCTGCATACGGCCAGCAGCTGCCCTCCGCCGCCTACTACCCCTCATCATCGCCGCCTGGGTTCGCACACGGCCAGACCCGCATGTTTAGCATCAACAACATCATCGGACATCCGGCGTCAGCCGGTATGCTGGCGGGTCAGGGCGCGGAGATGATGCAGCAGCCGGGCCGCAGCTTCAGTCCGGAGGGGCTGCCGAACGGGTCCGCCGCCTGCAGCTTGGGAACGCCGGGTTTCCAGGGCCAGCCGTGCGGGGGAGCGGTGCCACCCCGCTCCGCGACGCACCCCGGGTTCACCTACTCCAGCCCGAACGGCCACCCGCACCACCACGCCCACCAGGGTTCCTACGGACAGGGCCACAGCCCGGGTTACGCTTCGGCAGGCCGGATCCACGGCGCGGCCCACGGCTCTGCAGAGACAGTGGAGCATTACGGCCGGGCGTCTCCAGTGCAGCTCGGCTCGTTCTCCCAGTACAACAGCGCGGCGGCAGGTGCGGTTACCAACAGCGGGAGCTACCTGAGACACCCGTCGTATCCCGGGACCATGGACCGGTTTGTTCCCGCAATCTGAGCCGCTGAACTCAACGTTGGCTCCTATCAGAAAGTGACATTCAAGCGCACAAACATGACTTGTTTTCTCTAAACTGAGCAGACTGAGATGACAAATGTGATTTTTTTCCTTGCTTTTATTTTAAAAGCCTATCTTCTCATTCTGTACGTTTTCACTCAAATGTACCTTTTTCTCCCCTTTTTTTTGTCACAATGTGAACGAATAAAACACCGACAAGCCTGCTGAGCTTCAAAAACAGAATTTATGTTCATATAAATTATTGTGCTTCATGGTTACTGGCTTTACACTGACAAGTTTGTTTGCAGAGGATTAATTGTAGAAAGAAAGTGTGCATGTTATTGTTTTTTTTGTTTTTTTTGAAAACAAAAATGTATATTTTCTTTGCTTTTTTTGTAAATAAACTGACAGAGCACTTTGTCTTCATGAATAAAAAACATTTAATTACTGGTAAACCATTGCACTTAAATTGTTCTGAAACAAAATTACTCTGTTTTTTTTATATATATATATAAAGGGTGGAAAATATTTCTTATAGCAAATATTTATAAAAGTAGTAAATTAAAATAATGTATCCAGGTCCCAACTTCCAAGTTAAATAGAGAGAAGCATTATTTTTTTGTGCCGCTTTTTTTTGTTTGTCTTCAGCGTCTCAGCTCAGCTGGTTTGAAGTGTCGTCTGGAGTCGCAGCTTTACCACTCACTGTGACCGGACTCCACTTTATCATGTCCAGACATCAGCTCAGCACTTCACTTCAATAATCAAGAAAATGAATTGACTTAGTAACTCGATATTTCATCCCGCAAAACCAACACGGAGCTCAGAAAACTCTTCCACAGTCTGAGGATTTGACAAGACGAGACTCGCAGGGAAACGCTTCATTATCGTCCATTAAACCAGCTTTGTTGCCTAAATGCTTCGTTTATTTACCTCTAAATGTAAGACTCTATGATTTTTGACTCTATGACCTTATCTTATAAGATAAGATATTTTCTTAATATATATGTTTCCATATTCTTTTTATGGGTTTTTTTCTTCATTGGAAAGGAAGAACATGACAAGCTGCAATAATTTCACTCTTTTAATGTAACAAAATCTAAAATTACCCAGTTACATAACTAGAAAACCAATAAAACCTGTAACTGTACATAGTTGACACTGTGTAATAATATTGGGAGAAGGCTTGAGCAGAGCAATCCTCCAACCTGAGCAAATATTTACCTACTGATTAACTACACCTTTACAAACTTCCACAGAAATCTACATGCAGGAGGGGGAAACTGACATACGAATGAGATAAACAACCACGCAAAGTTTTAAAAAAGTGAAGTTACTTCGGTTTTTAGACACTTAAAGAGCATTCTTATTTATGCTCTCTAGCAAAACATGTTGCCACATTTAATTTCTAGATTTTGTCGCATTACAAACATAAACTTAAAAGGAATTTTCTGACATCTATACAAATGTAGGTAAATTAATGCACAGTTTGCAAAAACCCACAAAAGGCACAAATAAAATCTGTAAATGTGGAATGCACTTTCCATTCACCCCATTTACTCTGACACTCCTAACTAAAGTGTAATGCAGCCGATTGCAAAGACTTGGAATCTGTGGCAAAGTTTTCAAACATCAGACACTTTTTGTTTAAAATGCATGAGATTGATTAAGATTCAGTTGCAAGACGTCCAAAAGCAAGCAGACATTCCCCCAAAAACAATCCCCAGCTTTAACTGTGAGGAAAGTGTTGTGATGCAGCTCAAGAAGCATTTTGTCAATCAGAATAGCAACTTAGCTGGAAAATTAGACTACCAGGTTTCAAGCAAATCTATGATGTGAATCATATTAGATGTCAATTATGTTGCTTAATCCATAATGCATCACATGTCTGAAAACCGTCGCTTGGCATTCACCACAAATTAAATTATTTACTGGTGAATTTTTAATGTGAGCAATATGGCTCTCTGCCCAGGGCGGTGGCTGCCTGGAGGCTACGAAGCTGGATAATAAAAAGGTATCAGCCAGTTGGGCCCAACAAGGGTGTCTGTTGCTTATTTGCATATAAAAACAATGGGAGGGGAAAGTTGTTCTAACTCATTTTATGCAACTTTTTTTGAAGTTCAGTCATGCAGCGCTCCCATCCTAAAACTTTTATATCCACAAATTAATGAGTCGATACCAGGATCTGCAGAGATACATGTCTAATTCAGGTCAGTTGGAGAATGACGACGATGCTCAGGGTTGTTTGGAAAGTCAGTTTTGTTTTGTTTTTTTTATTTCAAATCAGGTTGTAAAGTTTTTTTTGAGGGCGTTTTCTTTTCACACCTTTAGTTCATTTAATTTGCTCCACATCTGTTGTTGAGTTTTTTTTTTACTTTTGAGAACATAAAGTCTATTTGTTGGGCGGGAAAACCAAATGTAAACACACGAGGCAGATGTATCGTCTTCTGCTTCTTATCATCACTATCTCTATTATTTCAACCAAAGTTATCTAAGAGGAATATCAAATGAATTTGAAAAGGCGTCTGTTTTACAATAAAGAAAGGTCACCATGGTTTAACAGTTTGTTTACTCAACTGCACATGTGTCAAACTCCCATCGTCAAGGGTTAGAATGCAACGCAAGTGTTTGGTTTGGTTCATTTTCATCCAACTCTAGTTTATTTGTCTGGAAAGTTTGGTTCATTTGTGGAGGTATGAATATGCAATCGAACTCAGGTCCGTTTACAATCTTTGGTCACGGTTCGGTTTAAATGAACTCTAGTGTGGTTCAAATGCAAAGGTGAATGGCGTGCGAACCGGAGACAAAACCAAAAGCAGGAAACAAACTATGGTGAAGGTATTCTGAGTAAACACACAAGTCTAGTGTTAGCAGGAGAAATAACTCATCGTCTTTTATCAAAACCACAGAAAAATCTTACAAACACTAAAATCTGATGCTACTCCATTTTTTCTTACCTGTCGTGGAGAAAGAAGTTGTGCTCAGTGAGTTCTTCTGAAGTTTTTGTGTAGTTTCCTTCAGTAGTTCTTGGTGCAGTGCTGCCATCGCTGAGGAGTACACATTTTTCAAAGGATTTGGTTCATTTCATACAGTGCAGTGTGAAAGCGAACTGCACCAGCTACTAATATAACAAATATTGTTACCCTTTGCCCTTGATCAAACTAAATCTACAGAACTGTCAGGTGTGGAAACACATATAAATGTTTAGATGTGTCTCTGCTTCAGCAGAGCTGAATCAAATAATTAGGTCGAGTAGGACTAGGAGCTGTGTTGGATTAATTTCTTAGACTTTAACCCTTTTAGGTCGTCTGACACTTTATGCCAAACTTATGCATAGAACATGCCAGTTTAAGACTGTCACCAAAAATGACTGAAATATATATATATATTTACCTCAATGTCACCACTGATTTTAGTGTTAACTAATAATGTAACCATCGGCATATTTTGGATGAAACACAAACGTCACAATGGAACTAAAATCCATTTATTTGCTTTGCACAAGATGCTAGTTTAGCTAAAGCTAACAGAAGTCAACTTTAACAAATAAAAAAGATACAAGCTCGAGTAGCTCTATGTAACCACATAAAACACATTTTTGTCAACGAACAGACACAAAAGTTCAATAAAAATGTGATTCAAAAGCTACTTACCCGGTCGATGTGATTATTGGTCCCGTTTTAAAGCCTCCGGCCGGTAAATATCCCACAATGCAACGATGCATTTAAATTCTGCAGTACAGCTACAAAGTAACCGGAAGAAGAGCTATATTTTTCCAGAAACATTTATGTTTACGGCAAAGAGCTGTATTTTCAAAATATCACTATATAATCATAATTTAGATTTTACAGTTACAGTGTAAAGTTATCAAAATGTCGGGGTTTTCACTGATTAATGTCCAGATTTTTATTGTTTTTAAGGGACCTTAAGTTGATTAGTGCAATGCCTGCATAATTATTATTTCTATTACATATTTCCCCTCAAAAATTTAGTCACTTTTATACTTGTATGTAGTCTAGCCTACAGGATACAATCCCTCTTTTTCTTAAAACTTTTATTCTGTAAATTGTTTTATTTAGTAAATTGTAACATCCCAGTTCTACTTTAAAGTAAGTTACTCAATGTTTTGGTGGTATGTACCATCTTTACGTTTTACACACACATATATATATATATGTGTATAAACAAAAAATCGTTGACATTAAGAACATCTTTTTCAATGGAGTCCAGGCCAAAAGGCAACACAAAAAATAAAAATAAAAGCAGAAATGTGCTTGATAAAAGAGTAATAATTATCAACTAATGTTGAAGTATGGACAAGGGCTAAACAGAATCATGCCAAGGGCCACAAATGGCCACTTTGGACAGCAGCATTTCAACAGTAAAGTTCTCAATAGTGTTTTATTTTTTTAGAACCAGAAAAGAGTTTGATCAATGCAAGAAAATATCAAGATTGAATGAGACTGGTTTAATGTTTAAATTGTTAATTTTTAGTTTATTGACAAAACAAAATTACATGTCCAACATGTTAAGATATTTTAATCATTCTAAAGGTTAATAACAAGTCAATGAACACAAAAAACAAGTAATCTAAACACGTGTCAACAACCAGAAACGCTTCAGCCGATATAATCCACCAGCTGCTGCAGCTGTTCGCAACGCTTCACCACTTCTGGCACGGAGAGGAGAGTCTGTGCGGAAACGAAAACACGTCCATCAAACGTCAAACAAAGTTAAAATCACAAATATGAACTATAAGAGAATAAATGCCTCACCTCTCTGACTTTATTGATCATGTGGTTTAAAATCTGGAGCTCATTGTCAGACTTCTGCTGGTTGGTCTGATGGATGATTTGCTAAAAGAGATGTGATGATAATAAACATGACTGTCTAGTTTTTCCCCACACAGGTGTGTGGACAGAAATCACAGTGAGCCCACCGATACGATCAGCACTCACATGCCGCTTGGCTCTCTCCAGGAGTTTAAATTTGGCCTGCTCTGCTTCCTGTAGACTGGCCTTCAGCTTCTCCACCTGGTGGACAAAAACATCAACAATCACAAATCCACGACTCCACAAATAAAATAAGTATTTAATGTGCCACAATTTTCATAATAAACATATGTTCGAAAGTGTTATTGGTATGAAATCTTCACCAGGTAGAAACCCAAGTAATCCATACAGAGAGAGAAACAAACACAAATAATGTCATCACGTGAGTCATGTGATCAACCCAAGTAATCCGACAGATGCTACTACTGATGGAAACGCAAAAGAAGACGACAGGAAGTGATAAGAGGATGACGGGGGTTTTTTTGGACAATGTTTGGCTAGCTCCAGCACACAGTTAAAAAGTGTGAGACATCATCATAACACCTCTGTAAAAACACAGACTACAATTTCACCAAAACACTTCTTACGTAGCCACTCCCACATCTGATTGGCTTATAGATGATGAGCGCTAGCACCATCATCTATATCTCATGCATCTGTTCAACAGTAAAGTTTGGAGATGGGAACATCATGATGGGAGGTTGTTTTTCTGCATATGGTCCTGAAAACGTTTTTAAAAATTCAAGGGAGGATGAAAATAAATTGCTAGCGTCTACCAGAATGATGAAAATGAAATGAGGGTGGACATTTCAGCAAGACAATAATCCCAAACACAGAGCTGAGAAAACCCAACTGGCTTCAGAGAAAGAAAATAAATCCGTTAGAATCATCCAATTGAAAATATATGGAAAGAACTAAAAATCAGAGATTTAAAGACTGTTTTGTGGGAAAATGGGCAAAAATCACAAGAGGAGGTCTAATGAGGTTTTGTTTTTTCTATGTCTGGATTACTCAAGTTGAAATATGTTGGAAAATATTGATCAATGCTTATTTCACCCGCTGTAATTAGCAAGCAGCGGTACTGACCTCCTTCAGCAGCTGGATCTTCTCCTCCATGTGGTGAGCCGGGGCCACCGCCGGGCCGCCGGTTCTCCTCAGCTCCTCCCGCAGGTACTGGGACTCCACTCTGGACTGCTGCAGGGCGCGACGCAGCTCAGCCGCATCCCTTCGCAACTCCTGAGGGGAGAAATTTAAAACATCAAAATGAATAACAATAATGTTTCCTTAAAGCTCATATCTGGGTTTTAAGTTATACATTGTTGTCACTCTTGTGTTTGCTTAAAATCTCCTGGGCCTCTTGGACGTCTGTCATCAGCTTCGTCAGAGTTTTCTCGTCCTACGTGGTTAAAAATAAGACATTTAAACTTGTCAGACTGAATCGCAACCAGACAACCGATGCAGAAACATCAGGAGTCCAGACCTGAGCTTTCTGCTGCAGAGCCTGGTTTCCTCTCTCCACCAGGCCGCTGAGGCGCCGCACCTCCTGCTTCAACGCAAGGACTTCATCTTGATGGCTGCTGCTTGAGGTCTGCAGCTCCACTTGCAGGCCAACGCTGGAACAGCATGAAAACATTAGAGGGGGAAGAAACAAAAATCTTAAGACCAAGTTGTTGTTGCCGAAGTAGACAAGATTGCCTTCACATTTAAGTACCAACCCATCTCCAATCTCCCAAAAATTAGACAAACTACAATGGATCTTAACATCCGAAAGGTTTTTGTTGAATTTTCTGCTGTTGGACGGCTGGTGGGAAATCATGTCAGACACTTTTTTCTTTACCACTGTATAATGTTAAACAGAAACAATAAGTAATAAAAGTATTTATGCATTAAATCCAGATAACTCAGATCCCATCTGCTGCCTCATATCGTCCACCTACATGGTGCTGTGCAGCTCCTGCAGCTGCGCGTCTCTGCAGCGCTGAGCCTGTTGCAGCGTGCTGATGAGCTCTGCGACGGTTCTGCTGAGGCCGGAGAGGAGCTCCGCCAAGCTGCTATGCTCCTTCTCGTCCTCCTCCTCTTCATCCGGGACCAGGTCCGAGATCGTCTTCGGGTTCAGAGCTGCGACGCGGGTGAAGGCGCTCGTCTCGCTGAAAAACACGTCACTCTGTGGCTCTGATGCATCTGAGGGGAAGCAAAGATCACAAATCAGACTCAACATTTTTAATCAGCATGTGAAGCAGAATCAATTATTTTTATTATTTTAAAGTAAAATACGTGGATAAAGATGAAATGTTATTAATTTCTTCTCAAATTTTTGATATTTTTCGAATTTTTGTCAGTTGATGAAAACAAGCAAAGATATTAAAAAATACATTTTTGATCCCAAGGGGAAAATACATGTTGTAGCAAACAACCAAATGTTTGACTTTTATTTAGCCTAACTACATGCTATTTTAATACAAGGAATTCCTTTAGACTGTTTTACCCTTTCAACATGCAACAGGAATGAAAACTTGGAACTCACTTCCTTCATTTGTTTCAAATATAACAAATGCTGGAGCTTTTAAAAGAGTCTTCTTAATTATTTTATCATGAAACATGTTATAATTGTACATTCATGAATTAATATTCATTACCAATGCTATATTAAATTTATTTTTGTAATAAATGTTTGTTTTTTCTTTTAATAACATGGACCCCTAGAGGAGTAGCAATTGCCACGGCAACGGCTAATGGGAATCCGGATAAACAAACAATTAAACTCATATTAGTTAAAATAGTTTTCACCTAAAGTTGAGTCTGATATGACGTCTTCCTCCTTCTCGGCTGTCAAAGCCACCATGACTCTGTCGACGAAGGAGCTGGATGTCTGATGGCGCTCCGCACCGGAGAACATGGCCGACTCTTTCTGCTTTTGGTCTTCTTCCCTCTGAAAGCAAAATAATTAAGCATAGAAATGTGCTTAAAACTCTCAACATGCCGCATTTACAGCCTCAGATTAATAGAAACTCTCAGGGAAGCAATAACTGATCTTCTTCATGACCATTTGTCCTTTTTAATGGTCTTGGTCAATGCTTCTCCAGGACTTTTGGGGAGTTTTATGTTTGAATTTTTTTATTAAAAAGAAAAAAATCACGCTATGGTCCAGGACTCTCAGTTTTCCCAGGAAAAAATAAACAACAATCTGAAGGATTTATTATTTTGTCTCTTTGACTTCATTTGTTCCTCATTTGACCATTTTTCTTATTTCTAAGTTTTTGTGCAGGGCTGACACTAAATTATCTTAGTAGTCGATTATTATGACAATTGTGTAAGCAAAGTGGCAGATTTTGATTTAACCATTTGAGCCTTTTTGAGCAATATTAGAAATACATTAAAATATGCAAATTAAATAATAACAAATATGAAAATAAACATTTAATTGTCTAAATTGCAAAAGCATTCCTTTCATGATCATTTGTAGCAAAGGATGCATTTGCAGCCAAAAAAATAATTTCAATAATATGAAGAGTTCAGTCATTTATCCTAAACTCAATACAGAGTAGGCTCAAATATGTTTCTTAGTTTTTGGATTAAATTGATTAATAATTGACAGAAAAATGGGCTAAACAGGAGATTTGAACCAGCCGAAGCTAAAAATGGGTAGAACATATTTATAAAAAAGTTTTTTATATTAAATGCAAAATGTTTATATTTTTTGGACCGTTTTGTCTTCATTGCGGCTCTAAGTGTGTCGTTCTCTTAGCAAATGGCCTTTTTGAGTCTTTATGCTTCAAGGTTTTATTACCTGGCTGCTAAGGGAAACCTGCAGCTCAGTGGTCAGACCGCGCAGCGTGTGATGCAGGACGGTGATCTCAGTGACCGCCTCAGCCATCCTCTCCTGCAGCTCAATGCGAGCGGCGCCAGCTGCGCATCGGGACATTTTCAACTTGTCACTCAGACTCTGATTCTCAAGCCTTTAAAAAAAAACCAAACAAACGGATCGATTTAAACCTGCATGAATAATGAGAGAATCTTAACCAGCTGGATGGTTAAAAGATCCCATCACACACAGAAATAAAACAAACTTACTGAAGTTTGCACACTTCTGATTTCAGGTCTTCGCACTCGATGTTTCTCTCCCGAAGCGCCTGCAGGTTGCTCCTGAGGAGCCGCTCGCTCTCGGCCACCTGCTCCCTCGCCAGCTCATTCTCCATCTGCAGGAACTGAAATAAAAATGGCTGAAATGAAGCGTGGGGTGTGGACGTACAACCATAGGCCTTTGAAAAGCAGAAGTGGAACCTTCTACACAAGCAACAAGAATGTAGCATCTGGTTTCTGGATGGTAAGGCCACAACAAAACCCTTGTCTTTCCCAGCAGCCATAGTACAGTGCATACAGGGGTACAACCGGCTGACTAAACTTGCTGAAGCTCAGCGTGGGTTGCTAGGTAACAGGCGGAACTCTGCTGGGGTTGCTAGGTTATGGGCAGTGCCTGCTAATTTGTGACATTACATCCTGAGGGTTTGTGAAATAGCTCTTTTTCCAGACACCAAAAAACATTAACATATTGCCAAAAACTACATGTTTTATTAGGATGTTTTTAGAAGAAGTAGAAACCAGAACGGGAGTAAAACATGACAAATATAAATTTGGATTAATACGTCCCCTTTAAAGCATGGTATTCTGAAGATTTTTGGAGATAGGAGTTTGAAATTATGGTAAGAACCCACTTCATAATTTGTAAAACTTAACATTTTACAAACACTGTAGCAACTAGGGAATTAGAACACCTTACAAAAGTAATACAATTGGTAAATATAATATTTACCATAAAATTGGTAAATGAAGTAATGAGAAGCCAGAAAAGGATGATTGTTCCTACCACCAAGGAAACACCTTCATTTCAAAATAAAAGTGTCACTAAAATATGACGGGTTTCCAGCTGACCTCATTCATTTCCCGCACGCTGCCCAGCTGGGTGCAGACTTCCTGCAGCTGCTGGATCTGAACCGTCTGAGACTGGGAAAGGTTCTGGAGCTGAGCGAGCCGCTGGTCGCTCTCAGCCAGCGCCTGGTCCAGTTCACTGACCCGCTGCTCTGAACCCGACAGAGACGCCTGCAGCCTGGAGGAGAACAGGAGAGAAAACACACAGCAGGCGAAGAAATTTACTGAAAAACTGAATGAAAGGAAGGAAAGGGAGGAGGGAATGAAGGAAAGAAGAGTGGAAGGATCTGCAAGAAAGGAAGAAAAGAAAGAAGGAATGAAGGATTTGAAAAAAGAAGAAACCAAGGAAGGAAGGAAAGGGGAAATGAAAGAAGGAAAAGGGGAAAGAAGTAAGAAGGAAGGATCCAAAAGATGGGGAAAAGCAAGAAAGAAAGGAAGGATTTAAATGGAAGCAATGAAGGATCTGAAAGGAGTGAATAAAAGAAGGAAACAACAAGAGATTGGAAATAAAGTCTGGAAATCTGAAAAACCTTCCTCCTCTTCCTCCTCAATCTTTTAGTGTCTATAAATTCTCTCAAATTGTTTAAACTTCTCCTAAAAGTCGGCGCTTACTGATCTGCTCTTTCGTTGGCTTCATGCAAGTCTTCCCAGGACTGCTGCAGCCTTAGAAACAGAAAAACCCACATCTGGGTTAAAGCAAAGGTTTCCCCTCATCACCAGATATCCTGACCTCTGACCCCTGGGTCCTACTTGGTGGTCTCGGCGGCGAGCGCCTGCTCCAGGAAGGCGTAGGACGCCAGCGTGGAGGAAATGGTCGCCGACAGCTCCGTCACCTTCCTCTCCTGCTGAGCAGACTCCTCCTCTCCCGCCGTTAGTTTCTGCCGCAGGACGCCCATTTCTGAAATTCACCAAAACAGAAACTAAAATGTCTGAAACGCTCAGAGAGGCAGAAACACAGCGGGGAGGGAAAGAAACGCCACCTGAAGTCAGGATGGTGATCTGCAGATTTAAATCGCTGATCTCCTGCGAGGCGGTTTGAAGGTTCAGCTGAGTTTCCTTCAACTCGTCTTCAATCTGTAGAGCAGAGCATCGTTGGAGACGACGCTTTTAGTTTCAACAAGCTAAAACGCCAAACACAGAACTGATTTAAATTAAAACACACAAGTTTTTATTGTCAACATTTCAGAATAAAACTATTCGAGTTATCAGGTCGGTCAGTCCAATTTTTAATATGAAACACAAAACTTAACACTTCACTACGAATGTAAGGAACGAAGGATACAGAAGACGTAAAACACAATGAAGGGAGAAAGAAAAGGAAAAATGAAAAAGGATGAATGAAAGACAGACGAAAGGACAAAAAATAAAGGATGTATGAACAAAAAGAACAAACGAAAAGATGAAGACAGAAAGAGGGACAGAGAAACAAAAAGAACAGAAGAACGAAAGGACTAACAAACGATAAATAAAAAGACGAATGGACACAAGCACAGACAAAAACCAAACGAAAGAAGAACAAAATAAGACGAATTAAATAAAAAATTAACTAAAAGACAGATAAAATAAAGGACGAACAAATCAAAAGACAAACCTAAGAAGGAAAGGACGAATGAAAGAGGAAAATAAAGAACAAAAAAAGGACAAAGGCAGGAAAGAATGAAAAACAGGACCAGAAATGAAACAAATATATTTTTTAGCAGATTTATTGAACTTTAATTTCACTGAAAGTTTAAAGACAAGTGAAGAAATCCTGAAATGTTTGGACCAGGTTGAGAACTGAACCGATCACCATCATAACCACGTTGCTAAGCAACAGCTAAACATGAGAAAACTTCGCTCCAGAACCATCGAGGAAGCCACTTTTCCTCAAAGTGCACGTTTAACCTCCAATAATCTGCTCCATCTCAGGTTAAACTGCCTAATCCAGACTGTTTCATCTTTTCATCTGACCTGCTCTCTCTCTTCGGCGGCTCGCTCCCTCGCCGTCCGATGCTCGTCCCTCTCCCTCAGCGCGGCGGCGGCTCGCTCGTTTAGCTGCAGGAGCGTCGGGGCCGTTTCCTGCAGGAGGCGCCGCGCGCTGCAAAGCTGCCAGACAGAAAATCAAGATGTGAGAGTAAAATGTTATAGTTTAGTTTTAGTTGGTGGAGACGTTTTGTTCCAATAGTTGGCTTTAGAGTGAGATCGCTGTTTTTTATTAGTTAAATATTGCTTAGTTTCAATTTAGCCTTTTTTAGTTGTAGTAGTTTTAGTTTTTTCATAAAAATAAAAAATCTATTTCACATCAGTTTAAAAGGCTAATAAATAGGTCAACAAGCAAGCAAAGATTTTATATTTATAATTTCAGTACAATTGAGTTTGAATTAGTCATAGTTATAGTTTTTCCCCATTAATCACAGGTTTTATTTATGAACTGCAAAAATCATAACCAACAAAACTGTTTTTGTTCCTTCGTTGGTTTCAGTTAACCCTGCTGGAAACAGAGAAACATTTTTGTTTAGCGAACCTCTTGCATCAGGCTGAAGTGATCCTCTGCAGTTCGGGACAGAAGATCGGAGGCCGAGCTCAGAGTTTCCTGGCAGGTCCGGTTCAGAGCAACCTGCAGGAGACGAGGAAGCAACACGACGCAGAGTCGGATCAGAAGAGGCTATTCTTACAGAACGAGGTCATTTTTAGACATGCAAATCTTTCAGTGTCAAACTATTTTATTCGATTACAATTTGATTCAGAAGCAATTTTTAAATTCAGAAACCAACGGTGTTAACAGAAAAACATTAAAAACAATTCTAGAAGGTTCCATACTGGACAATCAAATTCCATCAGTTTATCTGAAAAGAAAAATATGTTTAAGAATAAATGTCTGTCACTTAAATGACCAAATGACCGGTTCAGACTTGTTCCTACAAGTCTGAACTGGAACTGATCCGTGCCATTGATTTGCAATTTTCTATAGAATCCATTTTTTTCTTTCCTGCACCTCCAGTCATTTTCACTGGTTTGTTTACCTGATCCGGGTAGGTTTGGGTCAGAGCCGCCAGCAGCTCCTCCTGAGACCCGACACATTTCTCCAGAGCTGAGATTTCAGAGGCGCAGTGCATCCTCAGCTGCTCCGTCGCACTGAAAGCCTGCAAACAGACAAATGTTGTAAAAATACAATAAATCGTTTAACCACATGATATATTAAAAACAACGTCAATAATTTCATTTGCATGATCTTTTTTCTACCAATAACTGGATGATAAAAGTTTTCACGCTGGTGTTTTAACTAAACCTTTTTCTGAAAGATAATTTTGTTTAAAACATTACTTATTCATCTTATTCAACTATAAGTAATGTCTTACTAATTAAATTAATTTTATTTGTTGGTTTGTTTATTTATTTCGGATATTTAAAATGTTTCAATTTATTTATCCGATTTATTTTATAATTAGGCCATATTTAAAATTCCATCTAGTTTCACACTGTGTTATAAACTTTATATTACCAATTTAATACATTTAAAAGGTTTGGATGGGAGTAGCTTGTAAAGAAATAAACAATTTCGAGGATAGGCCAGTCGCTAAAGGTAATAAATCAATTAACCACATGAATTTTTTGGATTAACTGATTAATAATTGGACAGCAAATTTCCTTAATAAGAGTCTTTTTTTTGCAGAATTAGAAGATAAAACTTCTAACACTTTAAGATTTTCTTTTTAATGCAAAATATATACTTTTGTACAGTTTTGACATAATTGCTGCTCTGAGTGTTGTGTTCTTTGAGAAAATTGCCTTTTCTTGAGTCTATATACTTTTATTAATGATAAATTCCAATTAATATTTTTAGTTGTAATTAATATGAGATATTGATCTTGTATTTTCCTTACTGCCTCCTTGGCTGCGAAGGCTTCTTCCATCCGAGCCTCCATGCTGTTCCTCTGCTGAAGAACCTCTTTCACGTTCTCCAAGATTCGTCTCTGAGTTTCCTTTGATTTCTCAAACAGGGACTTCATGAGCTCGTACTACAGATCAGCACAATGAAGTCGGATTAATTATTACACATATTCGATCAGCCGAAAGATATATATTTACATACATGGGACGCCAGGTTCTGATGGTCCTCCCTGATGGTTTTGCCCATTTTCTTCATGCTGGACAGAGCTACATCTGTGTCGCTGCTCAAAGAAGACTGCAGAGAAAGTCCGACAGGTTTAAAAACATTTTTATCTCTATCCACAGTTCAGGATTCAGACACTTTTCAGTAAAATTCAAGGTAGGATGTCAAACTTTTCCAGCAACACATTTTGGAGATAAAAACAATGCAAATAAAAATAAATTCACCATCATGTAATTTATTACTATTATTAATAGTGTCTTGTGATGGTTTTCTACATCGGGGACAAGGGAAACTAAAACATTACATCCTATTATGATTATAAGCCACTTTTATGAGGACAAAACTCTAATCTATCAAAAAGAGGTATAAAATGCAAGTAAATATTTATTTAAATTACACAGATCAATAAGTTATTGAGTCATTAGGAAAAATAAAATAAAATGTTTTGTCATTTTTTATTGAGCAAACAGAAATAATTTTGGTTATTCTAACTAACCTAAAATAAGAAAAGTTTAGTTTGATTTAAAAACAAATGTTTGTCTTCTAATTAAGAGTATGAGTATATCTGATTTCAACTATAAGCAATGTTTTCCAAATTTAAGCTTTCGATCAAGCATTAGGTTCCAATTTACTACAAAACTGAGCAGTTTGAATATCAAGCACTTTCAAGGACTTTATACAGAAAATAAGCACTTTCCAAACCTTGAAAACACCTCACTTTTGTAAGATGTTTGCTTTTTTATGCATTTTCACTTTTTATATTGATGTTCCTTTTATATATATATGGTCATTGTCTTTTTAAAGTCTTTATTTTTATTATTGTACTACTGCCTTGCTGACTAATAAAGACTATTAAATTATCTTATCTTACTGAATTTCAAACATTTTCAAGGATTTCTAGCAGCCATATAAACACTGACAGCAGTTTAAATGTTGAGGTGATATCTGAGGTTTGTCTCACCATGGCAGCTCTCATCTCCTGCATCGCCTGGACGAGATTCTGCAGGGAATTTCCTTCAAGCTCCAGCTCAGTTATCTGGCTCAGAGCCTCCATGTAGAGATCTCTGTACATCGTGGTCTGAACAAGGAATAAAAATATCAAAGTTTATCAGAGAAATTCAAAACAAGCTAATGAGGGATGAAAATTAATGGTTTATGAAATTAAAATGAGTTCCAATTTATCAACTTATAAAATTCGCTTTGATCTTCTTTCAGTGTTGCAGTTTAGCCACCATCCAGCAGAGGGTGCTGCTGGTCATCCTGAAGAGGAGCCAGTTGATACAGAAACAAAGATGGCAGTGCCATACCAGAACCGTAAATGATCCAAACTGAGTTTGGTGTATATATCACCGCAATAGGGCCATCGCAGATTAAAAAAAAAAAAAAAGAATAAAAGGAGGGATAAATTTACCAGAAAAATCTCAAAGGTTTGGAGATTGATCTCAGAAATCTTCTAGAAAGAAATCGGAAATTTTTGAGCTTGAAAAGTCAAAAACTTTCAACTTTTGAAACTCAGACAATTTCCAAAAGTTGAAAATGTTCTTATGTACGAGCTCATAAAATTGGCAAGTTTTATCTAGGAAATGTAAAATTAATCTCCAATTTTCTGAGTTTTTCTTCACACAGAAATTTTCCTGTTTTTTCCCCAAAACAATTTTTGACATTAATCTCAAAAAAAGTTTTATCTTGCAAATTTCTGACTTTTCAACCTCAAAAATTTCAAAGCTTTTTTTTACAACATTTCTGAGATTAATCTCAAAATGTCCAAGATTTTAGGCAAAAATTTACTCAATTTTTTTCCTATCTACACATATGAGGGTCAGTGTGGGATGCACACATAAACACATAACTAGTGTTATATGTTTTGAAATATAATCACACGAGAAGCTCCTTAAGTTTCATAATGTCTTTTTTTTTTTTTTATCCAGCATATTATAAAAAATGTTGCTGTTGGTAAAGAGAGAGTCGGTCCTCTTCATGCAAGGGAAAACTCAGATTTTTAAGAAAATGGCTGCTTATCAATTAGTTGTTAGTTGACCGATAAGCTGAATCACTCGTCAATGGATAACTTGCATCCCTAGTTATTATCCGTTCAGTGTTTTTACCTGACTGAGCTCAGTGTGGTCCGTCTGGACCAGCTTCTCCCTCACGTCCGAAGGAGCCGGGCCCAAAGAGGGGCGGCGGTGCGCCCTGGCTGCAGCCAGCTGCTGGACCAGCGCCTCCACCATGATCATGCTGGACATCAGCCTCTGCTCCAGCTCCAGCCGCGGGAGGCTCTCCAGGCTGCCTGGAGGTAAACTGAAACCACACCAGAGAACTTTACATCCATCCATGTGGCATAAAATTCATTTCACAATATACATTCTGATGGGTGGCGGCAACGATATGTATTGCAATATGACTTGTATGAATCTTACAACAGAAACAAAAAAATTGCATGCAATGTTTGTAACTGTTTTGTTTACGTTTTTTGAACCTGCCTGTTAAACGTCCTCTCCCTCGCGTTCCCCGCCATTCTGCTTCACAGTTGCTCTGTTTTGATACCAGCTGATTACGTCATCAACAAGCATTACCGCGGTTGTCCCGTAGATCTCTATGTGAGGCCAAATTTCTATCGTTTTCCTAAAGCTATCCATCAATCTATTAGTTATCCATCCATCGTGGGCATGGAGGTCATTAATCTGTAACTTTTGGTGAATCGTTTCTTTTCTTAGAGTAGATTGATTATAAACAATTACGTTTAAGGAGAGGAATCGATTGAACAGGTTCAAATTCACTGTTTATAAATATGCAAAGAAGTTTGAAAGAAACTTTGAAAGAAAGATGGACAGAAGAAAGGAATGAAGGAAAGACAGAAGAACGTTTGAAAGAAAGTTGGAAAGAAAAAGAGACACCACTCACTTCCAGATGAGTGGTTCAGTCGCTGTGCAGGAATCGGTCACAGAGAATTCCCTCTTTTTCACAAATATTCCTGACGTGTTCAGGCTGTGGTCCACCATCTTCAGTGGACTGGTGCCCACACAGACGCTGTGGGACTCTGCAGGATCCGCTCTGTCTGAGGGGACCGTGAAGGCAGCAGGAGGGTCCGCTCTGTCTGAGGGGACCGTGAAGGCAGCAGGAGGAGCGACGTTCATCTTTCCACACGCCATCATGAGGAACTCGGCCATCTGCCGAAGCTGCTGCTGAAACTGGCCATCAGAAATAAGCGGCGCCGTTTCCGGCTGTGTTTTCTTCCCAGAAACCTCCTGTGGCTTTGAACTTACAAGCTGTGGAGTTAAGCAGAGGGCAGGGCATTGGGCTTTCAAGCTGCTCTGCTAACAACCCCATGGAGTCAACATCAACAGGAGCCAAAAGGCTTTTCTCATCCTCCAGAGCAGAATCGTCAGGTAGAAACATGTCCTGACCCGACACCACAGGGCGCTTCAGCGCGGACAGAGACGCTCTCTTCATGATGGGACTGAGAAACTGCAGGGCAGAGGCAACTGACGGACACTCCGACAGGACTTTTAAGATAGCAGGAGATGATGGAGGAGCTTTTTCTGCAGAGTTACAGAGACCCAAAGAACCCAGAGCGCTGTCCTTTGCCTCAGAGGAATCCAGCTGCTGCTGCGGTAGAGTTTCTGCCAAAGCGCCAAGATGGCTCCAGTCGGACGCAACTAAAGGAGTGTTTTCAGGAATCTCATCCACCACTCTTAATGATGTGTTGGTCTCAGGTGGTAGATTAATATCTAACACAACTTCTCCATTCTTCAGACAGTCGTTCGTTTGTTCTTTGTTGTAATTCTCTTTGGGCGAAGTCAACATCTTCTCAGACACCTGGGATTTACCTGATTTCCAATCAAAGTTCTCATCCTGCCCATTAGGTAGCATAGAGTTTATTTCAGCGCTGCACAGTTGTAAGTCCGGAATAGTGTTTACCTCCTCTTGTGGAAGCGAGGAGTTGTATTTTACATTGCAGTAGGGATGATCTAAGTGATCTTTACTGTTTTCCAGGTCATAATCACTGGTTAACACACTCGGATCCAGGCTGTGGTTGCAGCCAGAACAGGTGTGAAAAAGAGGAATAGTCTCATCTGCAACATCAGCGTCCGCTGGGATTTCTACGTCGCCACCGCTGCAGTTCAGCAGCTTCAGAGTTAGATCATCAAGGTTTTCTGATGTCTGCGCTGTAGAGATATCATCGTTTCCACTGCTGCAGTAGAAATTATTGACATGCTCCGCTGGAAGCAGCAGGGAGTCGACTGAGTTTGTGCCATCGTCTTGTGCTGGACCCCAGAGGTCATCCTGGGGCAGAGGAACCGTCTCCTCCTTTAATCCAGTGGAGTCTGAAACTTTAACCTCACCTCCATCACAGGCAAACGAATTCCACGTTAAATATTTCTCCTTGTGAGTTTCACAGGCGAGTGGAGAATCTGGCTGTTTGCAGCTCCAATATGGATGCTCCACATGCTCAGCGCAGGATTGCTCCATCCTGCTGGGCGAAGCGACTGAATCTTCTGCTCCGGTGGTAAAAGTAGTCCCATGTTTAGGCAAAACCAAACTCTGTCGTCTGAGGAGTCTGAAATCTCAACTTCACCTCCGTCACAAATAAAGGTTTTGAATGTGACGTCTCCAAGTCCACACACAGACTGGGTGGTATCCATGGAAACGGGATCAGTCAGAGTGCCCAACTGGGCCTGTGTGTCACAGAGATGAATGTCAGGCTGTGGAAGAGATTTAGTAATGAGTAACAATAGAGCCGTTTGCAAAAATTACACTGTTAAAAATAACATGAATAATTTGAGCTTTGTAGCCTGTTATGAGAAAAAAATGGGGGTCCATTTTTCAAAGCTGTATTTCCACCATTTGTCTATAAATGAAGACTAAATATGTAAATAGCAGGCTAAATATTAGAAAGCTAAATCTTTAGCTTGCTAAATAAGTATTTAGTTTGAAACTTAGTATTTAGCTTGCTAATTACATGAATCTAAATTTAGTGGAAATTTTTATTTTTAACTTGCTAACTGAATATTTACTTTGAAGACAAATATTTAGCTTGCTAATTAAATATGTAGTGTTATATTTACATTTGTAAATATAAATAACAGGGAGAAATTATGACTTTGAAAAATGAACTCCATTTTCTATCTTATATCTGGGAATCTTGGGCTGTGTAACTTTCCAAACATATTTCCACAAATAAAGAAACTAAAAGTCAAAACTTTTGAAAGTTTGTACAAACTCACCACGCTAACTTTCACTGTTTCACCGCTGAATTGTGGCTTTGACCTGATCCTCGATGAAGGAGTCTCATTTTCCAGGCTTCTTAGAGGAGTACGCTCGCCTCTTCTACTGGAAGACTACCATCAACAAACGTTTAGTGGATCATCATCAGATACTAAACTCAGCAATAATCTCACACTGTGTGCAGAAGAAGACTTACCCAGTCTTCTATGCTGGACCGTGACATCGTCTCACAAAGATCAATCTGGAGTTTACATAAACAACCTCTTCAGCTGCAAATTTAAAACAATAATAATCTATTTTTACATCCCCAATCGATTCTCAATCACGTAATACACCAAAGAATTCCATTGCAGCTGCAATACTGATTAATGGTTCTCCGGTTATTCGTGGTTCACTCGAACAACAAACCATTTAACAGCTGCTGCCATTACCCCAGTTCTTTCTTTTCACGGTAAAAGAAAGAACTGGGGTACACGGTAAAAGTGTAAATACTTCAAGTGTAAATACTTCAAGCACAGAAGCCATGAAGGCCAGTGCTTCTGTGTTCTGCTTTTGTGTCCAAATCCTCTTAAAACTCAACTGAGCCTGGTTCTGCTTAACGTTAATTCCTTCTAGAAGGGAGTCTTTATTTCCCACTGCGGCCATATGCTTTTTCATAAGGACAAGTACATTCAGCTCAGTTTATTTTATTTTTAATAGTACAAACTCACAAAATGTCATCCCAAAGTTATTTATAAAGGAAAAATCAATTTAGTCGCATCATATCCAATTTACTCTAATTATCAACTGTTATCTTAGATAGCATTATACCAGTTATAATTATCTGAATTAAAATGTTTGAAAATTTAGAAGAAGTGAACAGAAGAGTAAATCTAAGACTTCGATTTGTTTCCTCACAATCCATTACTTTTATATGCGTTTATCTTACAGTAATGTTTATTAAGTCACTATTAACTTATTTTTAGTCTGTTGCTGGCTTACTGCTCATATTAAACATTAACATTTAATATGTTTTAATAAACAACACTGATAGTATTATATTTTTATGTTTTACAATATTTACTGTGTTTGTTTACATTGTTTAGCAGGTGTAGGTTTCTTCATTGAAATCAGAAACAAGCTAGCTTCTGATGTCAGTGATCAGGCATCTGCTAACAGAACCTGTTAAACGCTTACTAAATGCTATAACATATATTCATAGTTTGATATCTTTATTGGGAACAATAATAGTAGAGTATAACGCAGCTAAAGACGTTCAGAGAGCATTAAAACACCTCCAAGTTATGGAAAACTTACGTTAGCTGAAGTTGGTTTTCTTGTAACGGAGTCAGTTAACGAACAACCAATTAAACCACATGAGCATTTAACTGCAATTATTGAAAACACGAGCGATATATAGTCTTAAAGTACTTTACCTTCCAGACTTAAACAGTTGGTTTCAAATCTTATGAATAAAGCTGTTTTCCCCGACCTGCCGTCAACCGCGTTACGTTCAAAACAGACCATTCAAAAATACAAACTCGGCGCCGATTGGTCGGTTCTCTTCTTCTGACCCAAAAACCCTGCTTTTGTGTATTGCCGCCACCTAAAGGAAGGAAATGCAACTACAACAAGGCGCTATTCAAATATTTTTTCTGAATAATGTTTACTTTTAATGTTCCGGATTGAGTAATACTGGCCTATTTTTATATACAGATACAGTCAAGGAATTAGAGTTTTACTGTTTATTTCAGTAACAATTAACTGAAACACAATGTCTGGATTAATTACATACAAACTGAAGTTTTCAAGAAAATATTTCTCTGAATTATGACTTTATGTTTAAAGGTAATTACAATTCAATGTGGTAATATTACATCAGACAAATAAATAATTTTTAACGCAGAAATATTGATTTAATGAAAAGTATGCTAATACCTGCTTAAAGGCTTTTAAAAAAATAAACTGACTCTTACATGTGACTGCATTACAAAATACATTTTTTGCACTTGTAAAAAAGTACAGCTAATTAGCAAAGTAGTGGTGATAGCATTATGGTCTTTTGTACTAATATAAATATTGATTATAATAGCGTGTGTGTGTGAGTGTGTGTAAGTACTCTCTTGCAATAGAGTATTATTTTTATATTTTATCTTCACACTGAGTGCCAATAAATGTGAACAATATGTTGTACATTTGAACATTTGTTCAAGGTAATACTTTTTGAAAAAGGACAAAGAAAAACATCTTTCAAACCATTTATTATTCACCTAAGATGAGAAAAAAACATAAAATGCATCATTTTGTCTTCACTGCAGTGAGGACAATTTAACAGGCAGTTTATTGTTTTACTGACACGGATCTTCCGGTCCAGGTGGTCCCACAGGTCGGACCTCCAGAACCTCAGCGAACCCCTGTCCAAACCAGCAGGTGACGTCCGCCGTGTCCAGGGAGAAGAAGAAGAGTCTGTCTCTGCATTGGGTTCTCCTATAAACTGACCTGGGGTCTGCTGACAGCACAGACCTGATGGCGGCGCCGGCCTCCTCCGGACTGCGCAGAAACTTAAACCTGGGTCTGTCGCACTCAGACGGTTCTGTTAAGAGAGACGTGGTTTTAAAATAGGGTGTCTAAAGTGCAGCCTTTGAGCCATTTGTGGCCCTTAGACCGATATTTTGTGGCACTCAACTGCAGTTCAAGAATGATGCAAATTTGTTTATTAAAATCATGGTAAAATTATTGCCAATATAATTTTCTTGCAACGAAAAATGTTAAGCATAACACAAAGTATTTGTCTTTTACTAACCAGGCTTTAATAGTAGGTAGAACCATGTTTATCAAGGGACTTTTACTGAAAATCCACCTTTGCTGCATTCAGATGAGCTTTAATTAACTGATTAAAACTGGCGAAATACAGCTAGCATTTTGAAAGAAAATCAACTGAATCTCCTTCTTACAACTGAGAATAAATTTGTTTGAATGAGGCTGAAAAAATTTAAAAACTAGAAGCCTTTCTTTTAATACGGTAAATGGGCACAACCCTTTTTACATTTTGAATCTATCATGAATAACATCTGTTTTCTACAAAAAAAATAATAAAATAAAAAAAATTAGACAACTTTCTTTGCTTGCTTTAATTTAGTTTTTTTATTTATCATTTGCTTGTGAGTACTGTTTACTTGGCTCATGTAACAAAAAGTTTGGAGATTCCTGTTTTAAAACAAGTCAGAAACAAGAGCGCCTTCTTGTCATCAACTTTTACCTGTTGTCTTACCAGACGAATGTGCAGGAAGGAACACCTCCAGCTGTTTCTGAGCCTGAGGGGTGAAACGCACATCCAGACTGGAAACCGGAGGCTCTCTGATCCAGTCAGCAATGGTTGTACTGGAATCACTTCCATAACTGGGCCGGTCCACGATCTCTGCTGCTGGTTCGGTTTTTCCACAGTCTGACACTTTGTTTTTGTCCTGACAGTCAGGCGGTGTCAGATCAGCTTCGTTTACATAACACTCCACTTCTTTCAGCAAACTAACTGCTTCTTTGGGTAGAAAAAACTGAGTCTGTGGTGGCATTAAACAAACACCTGCTTCCGATTTCTGGCTCAGGTGAAGAATCTCATCTTCATCACCTGTTTTGTCGTCCAGATGAAAGCTTGAGATGTTCACCTCCTTCTCTTCAGACACAGTCTGTAGAGCTTGGTTTGATTCTAGCCGCGTCCTCGTGTTGAGAGAGTCGTATTCTGGGATGTACGGTTTAATGTCCAGGACGGGAGTGCCGGCAATCATATCAATATCTGAGAGATGCAACGTGTCACCTGGAAAACAAATAAAATATTTTAGGATAAAACGCCGCACACCACAAGAACTATAAATCCACTGCATGCTATTGTTTACATGGCAAAATTTCATGTACAATGCTGGAAAGCAAAAAGTCGAGTCTTTTACATGCCATCCATAACCGCGCTGCCGCGACAGAAAAACAAAGTGAAACCTGGAGATATAAGATTTATTAATTTAGTGTGGTGCGCCATAGCAAAGGCAGAAATAATGCAGAGAAACCATTGAAGAACAACTCTACAACACTCAACACAGACCCGTTGCCATAGTGACAGACAACAGCAAGGTCACTAATGTATCAGGATTCAACACCAAAAAAACCCACACAAAAAACAGAACATTCAGCCTGTTACAGTTTTATGTTTTTAGGCTTGATGTTTATTTTGCGATTATTATTAAGTGATCGCTGAGGTAGATTAGCTAATTTAAACATCTTCTCTACTGATGATCTGTCAGAGTTGGTGTTTAGGTCGACTTTTTTAACTAAATTGTAACACACCAAATTCTGCAGCACATTTCCATGTTAAGGTTGTCAAAGTCAAGCAAACTGCCCGATTCCTTCCCTCTCTCTTGCCATTTTTTTCATTTAAAGCTTTTCCTGACCTGTATTTTTAGTATTACAGGTCAACGAGATTCAGTATTTTAGCTACTTAATCTAATTGACCTAGTGATGACAATCTGTAGCAAAGAAGCGTGCCCCTTTTTCTTTTATAAATCATGTGTACATTTATTATTTAGTGCATTATGTTGACAACTTGACAGCTAAAACTAATGCTAGTCATTGCCAACAAACAGCTTTTTGCTTCCAGCAGGGAGCAGTGGGGTGGGACTTTCACTCGTGAAGTCCCACTGCAATATGTCTGCATGCATCTCATGCAAAATGGCTTCATACCTTGAATTTTATCCAGCTTGGCCAGTGTCAGTCCTAGGGAGTTTGGTCGGTGTGGACTTCGTGTCGAGTAAACTCCGACTCTCTGACCGTTCAGCCTGGGAGGTTTCACCTTGGCTTTATAACTCTGATGTCCATTTTTATGGAAAAGAAAAATAATCCTGCGAAGATTAAATGTTATCAACAAAGACACAGAATGAAGCATCCACTTCCAAGCTTCAAAAATAGCAGAAAAGTAGCAAAAACATAATATTCTGATGTCCTCCTCAATGAAGGAAGGTTTCTGCTTAAGATCATCTCAGGGTTTCATTTGTGGTTACAAAAGATGATTTTGGGATCTTCAAGTGATAATGCTGCTCAGCATTATGGAGTGTGAAGTGGCCATATGGGTTGGAAAAGAGTCTCTGCCTCAAAGGCGGAGTTTAAGTTTCTTGGTGTCTAATGGCTAAAAGGAATATCAGCCAACTGGAGATAAATGTGTAGTGACCCATCATGGAGGTAGATAGCTTGTTTGCTAGCTAGCTAACTAGCCAAAGGTATATTAGCAGCAAGCTAATGGTATGTTGTGTTCCACGAGAAACAAGAAAAACTTAATAGAATATACCAGATGAAATAGTCCCACCACAACAAAATTTAAGGCCTGTGATTAACACATTTAAGGGCAAAGTTGTTGTTTTTTTCAATGAATTGAAAACAAATTAAGGCCTTAATTTTATACATGAATTTAATACTTTTTAAAGATGTGCAGACACCCTAATTTGGGCTTCAGCTGCAATAATGTGGATTTTGATTCAGTTTATCGAGGAGAAAGAAGGAACTGAGCTGAAAATCCCATCATGTCACCAGTTTTAGTATCAAGTAATAACCCTGAGGCAGATAGAGAACCTTACCGCATTTTCATCCTACTCGTGTTAATTTGCATCTCAAACTAACATCAACAACATCTTTGAATTTTCCTGAATAAATTATGATACAAATCTCCTAGAATCAGTTTCAGTCATTTATTTTATAAGGCACAACAACAAAAGAATAAGACGTCAAGCATTTGGCCTTGGGGGACTCCATTAGAAAATCTCAATCACTTTAATCCTGTATTAGATATTTAGATTTAATTTTTTTAGAATCAGCAGTTCTTTCCTGTAGTTTATGAAATAAATAAATTAAACAGTGTTTATCAGAAGGTCAGAAGGTGATGAGGACAAAACCCACTCAAGGCTTTTCTAAGCTTGACAGGTTAAAAGGAATCCTGGAGATATGTGCATTGTATGCGTGACGTACCAGACATGTGAGTACTGCTCGAGGCCCAGCACCGCATGTTCGGGGTTGTTGAAAACGCTCTGCTGGATTCGCAGCTGAGCCCGTGACGGGCCGCAGATAGTCGGCTGCCTGGGCGTCCCGTTCTTCACGGAAAAACAGGAGCTAATGTAACCAATTGGCACAGTGCGGATGTTTCCTGCAGAGTGGTTGAAATATTTTAAAAGCAGGCAGTTTAATTGAAATAGGAGAGGTAAACGCAGCACATATTTTTTTTGTTTACCTCTAACCTAACTCGGTGGAAGGTTTGGATTGTATGAAGACCAGGTTAGTTCTTAAGACACTGGATCCTCATCACCTTAATAATCATGTGGGAGTTTTGGTTGGACGTCATCATTTTCAGTTCAATTAAATAATACTTTATTTTTCTCAAAGAGGAATTAAACGGTGTAACTTATGTCATCCAAGAAACTTAAACAACTTTTTGTGGACGGTGATGCTGTGGGCAGGAAGGATCTCCAATAGCAGTCAGTGCTGCAACAAGTCTGAAAAGACCCCTGACCGAAGACTGTATAGCAGTCATGACATGCTAATAGCTAGATTTTCAGGCAGCATAGATGATAATCCACAGTAACATGTCTTGGATGACATCATCAGTTGTTGGCTCGTAGTGCTAATCACCTCATTTGCTTTTGCTGTTCCTCTTTAAATCTCTGTCTGTCTGCTTGGTCAGAAAAATGGGCAGGGAGACTTTGGAGTCAGAGATATGATCTTTTCCAGTTATGGTGGATAGAAGAGATAGTTTGCTTGAAAAATAACCCTTTGTTGTCATGGTTACGCATATTAACTTTAACCGTTTGACAACTTTAGCTGTAAAGTTAAAGTTGTCAAACGTCAGACAGGTGAGGCTCTGACTGCATGACACTAATATCCACCTTGTTCTAATGCGTCTGGCGCTGATAACAAAGATGAGAAGTCTTCTTTATTAGAAAAGTCAGCCTTTGACACAGCAGCCTGAATTGACATCAGATGTTTGCGATGCGCTCTGACAGCCCCGTCCAAAGTCTGTCTGTTTAGGAAAAGATGGAAGAAAAAATGGTTATTACTGGAGACAGTGGAGTACAAAACTGGAGACATCTTACCTCCCACCTTCACATTCTGGTTAAAGGGCTATTTCACTACTTGTAAGGAATATGGAATACCTTAGTTCAAAATCTAAAATACTTCAGATTTTGATAAAGATTACTTAATAAATTTGGCCTCAACCTGTGACCTATTTTTAACATGCAACGTATTTGAATATTTCCATTTTATAATTTTGCTAATTTTTCTTTTTGTGTGTTTTGAAAAGTGCTATACAAATTACATATATTATTATTAATTTGGAAAACATAAAAAGAAGCCATTTAAACCACCTTAGAAGAGGAGAGGCTTGAAAATGCCAAGAGTTAATCTAGTAAAACATGAAATAAATTATTATGCAACTGACAGAAATTATTTAAAATGCATTTAAAATGTAGTTCATGATATACTAAACTATCAATACAACAATGCAGTGAAATAAACTAAAAAAAACTAATTCCACAAGGCTCATTTTTAGGATTAATTTACCCTGAAATAATCCAATTCAGGTTAGATCAGCCTGAGTTTTTTCTTCGTTATCATTTAGTAATTATGTCAAATCGAATAAAGTTCAGATTTAGTGAAACAGCCCTTTAACCAGCAGCCCAATCGGATGCTAACTTCAGCTTGATCTTTTTAAAGTTAAACATACCTCAGATTTTTTATTTCCTTCCGCATAACAGAAACTTGTTGATTTATCTTCTTTATGTTCTCCCCGCAGTGTTCACACAGCGGACTCATTTTTAAAGACACGAAGAGGAAACAACGAGGGAAAACAGGTTTTACCAGGTTAGCCTGAAGCTAATAAAGATAGTAGCCAACCCATATGAGCCAACCGTCGCCCGAACGTCATGACGGAGGACGCAGCTCGACGTCGGCGTGGAGGAAGCACGTGTTGGATTTTGTTGTTGGCCAACAAAGACTATTTACAGTGAAAAACACACAGTTTACATGAGGCATTAAAGCGCCCAGCTGAGCAGGTACAGAGCATGAAACATTATAATGACCGCTTTATTATCATTAACTAAATTTTTGCGCCCATGATAGAAAATAATTGAGTGGATTTGGGCTGTTTACACATTCATGGTTCTAACAGCAGGTGGCAGCAGAAAGGCAGGTGAAAAGATAAAAAAGGCCTTGGGAGCTTGACGTTATAACAAGAAGTCATTATAATTACTTCAGTAGAAGCAAATATAAAAGCAGTGCTTTTCGACACTCTCAAAAAGCAGTTTTTGGATACCTTTCCAAGCAGTTTGTTTCATCTAATTTTTATCAGTTTTGTAGAAAATGTCTGTTTTTGTAACATATTATAAGTTTTTTTCTAGTAACTGTATTCACGGTGCAACAGTATGTATCTATAATACAATTATTTGTGTGTTTTCTCTTTCTGACTGATACCTTTAATGAGATTCTTCAGTAGCCTCTCTGCAAACAATGACTTTAGATAAAGGATGCAGATGTCTAGTAAATGCTACCAGGACAGCTGAAACGTATGTTCATTTTTCAAGGTAATCAGATTCACTATAATAACAGAATAAAGTGTTGGTCCAAAGGGTTAGGACATTTATATAACCAAAATATGTTTATATAACCATATCTGCAACATTTAGTTGCAGATATGGTTATAGATTGATTACACATGGACTGGTGTTTTCAAACTTTTTTCACAGTAATTATGACAATTTTCTGTTTACGGCTGATGAAAACATGACATTTAAGATTAAAATATTACATCACAACAACAATAATACAGAAATGAGCTCAATGACTTAATGAGAATATGTTTTACACCTGTTCAATGGTTATTTTTCAAAATAGTTTTATTTTGACATGCAAACCTCATTTGCAAGTCATTGAGTCTATGTGACTCTAATGGTGGAAAACATGTTAAAATGATTTATAACGATGTAATTGTTTACATCACAACAGCCAGAAAGGTGTGAGCTGACATTTAGAGATTACCCACTGTAGCCCATCTATTTGTCTTTATGTTATTTATTACCTCTACCTCAATATGTACTACAACAGAAACAAAGATCCTTCACAAAACCCGTAGTTTTCTCTTAAAGTACCAATTTTTTAAGTTTTGTTCTGTTCTAGGTTGAAATGTGTAATTATTGTGGCACTGTGTGACTCAGTGGAGCAGACAATGGGTCATTTACTTCGACTCTCCACACTCTTTCCTGTCAAGTTACTGATAAAAAAATGTGTTTAACTTGATTAACCTGAACATAAAATATACTTCATCAATATTTACACGATTTTCTGTCTCAGGTGATAGTAATGACCAGCTTTTCATAATGTAAGCAGGGAATTTTATTTAATCTTTTTTTTTTTTTACAAGATTAAATGAAAAATAATTCACTATTACAATTACAAGTTATTCTTAGTTAAATAGTGAAAGTAAAATTTAGCTCTTTACTCAATGCAAAGTACAAAAAAATAAAAGACAAATTTATATTAGTTTGCAGTAAAGCACATTTCAGAATAAATAAACAATGCAGGTATGGTTTGCATTCAAGCATTTTTTTCACATAAGCAATAACGGTAACACTTTATTTAACGGGTTGTGAATAAGACTGTCATGACACAGTCATAAACACGACATAACACCTGTCATAAACATGAGTAAGTCTTCATGAATATTTATGACATGACGTCAAATAAAGTGTTACCACAATAAAAATAGTCTCTCTGCAATAAGAAAAAGCACACTAACCAAAATAAACTTCAGACACACAGTGTGACCTTAAACAAGAAAAAAAAGAGATCTGGGTTTTCTAGATCTGGACTGAAGCGACATTTGATGGGGAAAGTTCATATCTGATTCCCTGGCAGGTATTCCTGAGGCAGAGGAGGGCTGGATAGCGTTGGGATTGAGTATATTTTGTTTTGGTCGGCCGTGTTCATCAGTGGAGTTTCATCTAAACCTGGAAGAGACACACAGATAAAACGGTTAAAAAACGGTCAAGGCTGGTTAAACTGACTTTTTGTTACTGATAAGAAGTGTGTGAAGAAATGGAAACTCTGCCTGAACTTGACAACAATTGCTTATTTGAATGTCTCACAATGGGTTTCACTTTTTATTATTATTATTTATTTTGTCTTCATTCAACTATATGCTCTGAACTATTATTAGTAGGGGTTCAGAAATTTATTGTATGTATTCTTTAAAAACTGAAAAATTATATATATGCATATATATATATATATATATATATATATATATATATATATATATATATATATATAAAATATAAAATGAAGTTAAAAAATGTAATAAAAGCTGCTAACTTTTATTTTTTAAAATGTGTGTTTTTTATTTTACATATTTTTTAAAAGTGCCAAAATGTTGGCATAATAAGAGATAATATGTGAAAGATCCAGCTCCTCCTTGAGCTACAATTACTGAAGAAATGTACCGCTCCCATCCACAAACAACCAATCAGAGCCAGGAGGAGTGTCTCAGCGCTGTCAATCAATCTCATGTACTCGCTGCTGAATGTGCTAATGGTGGGGAAACAACTTACTGTTACAAGAAAAGCATTTATCAGCCATCATCAGTGGCTAAGTTAATTAACCTTAGCATTCACAACAGGCTATAACAGCTGCAGCTTAGCAGAGAACAAAGGAAGGTGATAGACAGCGCTAAGACCCGCCTCTTGGCTCTGATTGGTTGTTTCTAGTTAGCACTGTGAGAAAGTTTAATTTTTTTCACAGATTATCTATCTCGTACCATTTTGTCACAATATGGTATAAATAACAAAAAAATACATATATATTTTTTAATAAAAGTTACATACTGCAGCTTCCATTAGAGCATCATCAGGACATTCCTACCTTCATCTGTTCTGTCGTTTTCTGAAGGAGAGACGTCCTCTTCATCATCCGGGCCCAAGTCTTCTATCAGAACCTGGTCTGGGGTCTCTCTGTCTGGAGACTCTGGGTAGAGCGCCTCCACCTGGGGAGGAACTGGAACTGCAGCTGGAACGTCCTGGGATGGAGCTCGGACTGGAAAAGCATCTGGAAATTGAACTGGGACGTCATCGGAGGTTTGAACTTCAATTGGGTCATCATCAGGAGGTTGAACTGGGATTGGTACCATGTAAGAGGCTTTTACTGGGACTGAAGCGACATAGGGAACTTGTATTGGTTCCGGAGCGGCATAGGGAGCTTTTACTGGGACTGGGACAGAATATTGAGGTTTTACTGGGACTGGAGCAGAATAGGAAGCTTGTATCGGGACCGACACAGCATAGGGATCTTGTACTGGTTCTGGAGCTGCGTATTGAGCTTGTACTGGGACTGAAGCGACATAGGAATTTTGTACTGGGACCTGCACATCTGGAGCTGAATACTGGGCAGGAACTGGAGCAGAATCTTCTTCTAGCTTCTCAAAAAGTGAGTTTTGGACCAGCACTGGAGCAGGTGCATCTACATCTGGAGTTTGTTGTGACTCCACAGCTGGGACGCCAGCCTGAGAGGTCAGTATTTGACCCGAGATGACCTCTGCAGCCTCTTCCTGAATCAGTGGGAACTGCAGGACAGGGTCGGTCTTCCGAGGCCTCCCTCGCCTCTTGGTGCCGCTGTTGTTTTCGCCTCTTGACCTTTTCCTCTGGCTCTCCACCCTGAAAGAGTCCAGCTAATTGTTAAGCTAGCTGACACAGGGCGATGTGATGCATTTGCTAAGCTAATAGTACAAAGTCCCTGGCTGTGATCTGGGGCGTCATAGACCCAGCAGAGTAACCTTTGCTTTCCTCTTGCTCCATATTCAACATAAATGAGATGAGAGATAAGCAGCTAGAGCTGATAGTGTTACCGCCATGCACTGTAAAGAAACATTAACATCTACTTTGACCTTAAATAATCTGCATAAGCATTTGAACTCATATTTTCGCTGACAGGGTTTGTTTTCACAGAAATTTACCCAAAAACCCACTGGTTAGTTTCCTTCTCTTCTGCTTCGGCTTTTCTCTTCCTGAGAAGCTCCCTGTCTCTCAGTCGCCGCCGGATCCCGCCTGAAACAAATTCATAGTAAAAAGCATTACCATAAACTTAAATATGGACTAATCTGCAGCTATTAGACACATAGCAACAGAAAGATCTGGTTTCTGTTGTAGGATTATTCCTCTCTGGCTGCACACTGATCACTCTTACACTGCAAAAACACAAAATCTTACCTAGTATTTTGTGTCTAGTTTCTAAAGCAAATATCTTAGTTCACTTGAAAGAAGACAAAAAACTTTTCAGCAAGATATGGGAGTTTGTTTTAATAATTCCTTAGTATTGATGGGAAAGTACTAGTTAAATTGGCCAGTTATTTCACTTATAATATGGGAAACATGTCTTTCTATAAGTGAAATTATCTGCCAGTGGATCTCACAATTTTTCATCAATATTATGATATTATTGACTAAAAATAAGTTACTTTTCAGTTAATTTCTTCTAGTCTAATAAGATGTTTGCACCAGAAAGCAAAAATACTTTGTAAAATTTTATATTTTTGCAATGTGGGAACAATCTTTGACTTTAAAATAAATCCCCAAAGACAGAAACTGCACCTCCAGCTTGTTTTGATTCTATCAGATCAAATACAAATAAATAAATGAAAAAAGAAGCAGAACTAATACCTTCCTCCTCAAGTTGGTTTTTATTCTCCACTTCTTGTAAATTCTCCTGTTGAGACGTTTCCTCCATTCTGGCTGCAGATATGAATGAATTCAACTGTAAAGGCGCACAAGCAAACAGCGCGGAGAACAGGAAAAAAAAAACTGTGTTGTCTCTTCCCACCGCCCCCCTCTAGACGAATTATCTGGTTAACCATTACTCAGAGCTGGGAGAGTTCTTGCAGCTTGGGCCTTATCGTGTTTGTAAAGCTGGAGGAGTTGGCACTGAGCTGTCAGAGGGAGAAAAAAACTGTAAAGCAAGAGAAAGCTGTGTGTTTGGAAAGGGGAAGGAGGCGGTCAGTGTGTGAACGGTGAAAACGCTTGCATGCAACCTGCTGAATTAGTCGGTTACAAGCAAAAAAAGTTTGAGTTTTGTTCACATTTCTGCACAAAAAGCTTCTCCGAAATCGTACATAATCAGAACAGCTACCCATAAAGCATCCCTGCAGGTGTTTTAGGCAGAAGCAAACAAAGTGAGTGAGATGAGAGATCCCACCCTTCAGACTGCAGCAGGGTTCATCCCCTCCTTATCGCTCAGACGGAGCGTGCTCAGTTGGGAGTGTTCTCAATCTGCTCTCAGCATATTGAGTCCCCATGTGTGTGTTCAAGCCACTCAGAGGAGAAAATAAAACCAAACGAACAGATTAAATGACCCTGAACGTCCCAGCTGTTTAGAGAATGCTGGAGGAAATAAGGACACCCCTCGATTCAAGAGGAACAGCGGTTTTCTGTTTGACATGATGAGTCGGTGTAGGAGTATGGACACATTTTCGTTTGTAAAAATGGGTTTCTTAAATTCACAGCACCTTATTTCAATCAGGTTAAGATCTGGGCTTTGACTGAGCCACTGTGTCAACAGGATTCCTGTCTTTGTCAGCCAATGCATTGCAGGTGCAGATGACCCTGCTTCATTTTATTTGACCATACTTTGGTGTCATATGTAAAAAATTGTTCAAGGAGACTTGTGGACTTTGTTGTTTTCTTTTTAGAGAAAAGCCTCAAAACAGTCAAATGTATTGTTTTTGTACACAAACTTAGTGAATAAGAGCCTTGTTTCGCTCCTGAAAGGCTGAATTCTAATTTGAAAACTTTTTAAAATAAAAAACAATAAAATAATTAAAGTAAATAATATAGAAACTAAATTAATAAACTGAAAGTAATAAAACTAATTTAATTTAATTTAATTTAATTTAATTACTGGGAGTCTTAAACAATGTATCTCAAGTTGGTTCACACCTTAAAAACTGACCTCTAACTCATCAGTTTTGTATTTGAGTCATTATGGATAGAAGAAAATGACTAAATTTCCACCAAAAAAAACGAAGAAATTTTTAAATTAATCTCAGGAATTTTCTAGAATTTTTTTTTTTTTTTTAATTGCTAAGTTTCAAAAGTCAAATATTTCCAAGTTTTATTTTTATTTTTTGTAGTGTGCCATGCTGCTTTTTAAAGTGTAACTAACCCCCTTGTGAAGGCATAACCCACCCCAGACAAAATGTGAAAAATTTCACTAAAGTGGGCGGGGCCATATGACGCATAGGGGCGTGGTTACGTGTGGGGGTGTGGTCAGGACCAGGGAAAGCACAGCTGCCAACTTTAGCCACTTTATCACCAAATTTAGCAACATTTTCAGACTCCTCTGGTGACTTTTTGGAACAAACCGACAAATCTAGTGATTGTTTTCTGTGTTGCTGGAGACTTTGGCCACAAAACATAAAAACAACAATCACTGTGCATTTAGAAAAAATGCAGTTTTCTTTTATTTAAAGAAAGCTTAGCATTTATCATAACACAGTGATAAACTGGTTAAAAAGTTAAAACAATCAACTTAAACAGGTCATCATATGTCATAATTATTAAACATAAGTTCTGGGGTACCACAACAATCAGTATTCGGCCCAAACTGTTTGTAATGTATTTAAGTGACATGTTTAGTGTTGAATATGGTGAAATACTGGAATGTTCCTTAATTTTCTTGCTGCCAGGAATACTGATTAACCAGTCCGTCAGGTTTATTTGTATAAGACATTTGTATAGCATTGTCTGGTTGTTGTTTTAGGCAGACTTGTAAAGACACTGTTGCAGTAATCAATACGACTAAAGATAAGAACTTTGATGAGTTTCTTTAAATCTTGCTGGGAGAATGGTCCTGTAATCCTGGAGATGTTCTTCAGGTGGTAGAAGCCTGACTTTTTAACTGTCTTCATGTGACTCTGAAGGTTAAGGTCTGAGTTCATCACTACACTCAGATTTCAGGCCTGATTACTAGTTTGTAGCTGTAATAACTGAACCAGAGAATGGATATTCCAGGTATGGATGAGTTTATATCACAGTTAATAGATACGGTGATCCCCATTGCCCTCATTGTGACACTAGTAACACCATTTGACTAGATCTCTGTTGAATTAGGTCAGTAATAAAAGCACAAGGCTGATGCTGACACTTCTAGATATATTGGTGAAAAGTATTTTGGATTACTACACAAGATAACTTCTAAGACTAGAAAATCTGGTTGATTGAAAGAAAAATATAAGTATTTTTCTGGATTTTCATGTCTTTAAATGTCTTCAGAGGAAATCCTAAAATCTTTGAGTGGAGATAGACTCCTTCCAGGTATACATGGGCCTCCAAATTACTCAAGCCAGAAAGCAGGAAGGACTGTCAGCCCCTAAAACTGAGGAATGTCTGCACGACCAAATGATACCACAGCGCCATCTACAGGCTGCAGTTGTAGCATCTAGAACGGATTTCCACTAGAGCTATGAAAACATCTTCTAACTTTGTTAAAATACAGATTTTTAGAGATATATTTGTCTTAATTTTTTTTTAAAAACAACACCAATAGTCACATTTAGAAGTATTCTGCAGTGTTTAGGACTTCAGGGTGTCAGGAAGTAAAGGTATTGGGTTGAAGGAGGGGTACCAAGCCTCCTCATGTGTGCACAATGCTCTCTTTACTCCAAACCAAATGCACACCTCCTTCCAAGCCATGTGTCCCAGCCGAGAAGAAAAAGGGAGAAAGAGCGAAGTATTTTTGCAGAAACTTTGGATGCTTTTTCAGACAAAGCATGATTTCACAACAGATTTTAAATTGGACCGAGTTACACCGTAAGGTTTATGGTGGCAGAAATCTAACAATTTCTGAAATGGTAGATTTTATCTTGATTAAATTATGTTTAACAACAAAACACAATTAGTGTAATCGATTTTACTATAAAGTGTTACATCTTTGGATGTTTTTAATGTATGTTTTCCAAATACAAATTGCTTTTAACTTGTAAAACTGTAAATAATGTTCAGTCTTTTTTCACTAATTCATATCTGACACTAGAGCAAAAAAATATTTCCTGCTAAGGATTAACAAAAATATGTATGTAATCTAATAAAACTCAAAGCAAAAGATTGTTTTCTATTTCCTGTGCTATACTGAAAAGATTTTTAACACATATAAAAACATGAATTATGAGGTTTAACTAACAAACAGAGCAATACTCATATGTGCAAAATACTCTGCGCACATCCAAATCAATAACAAGTGTAATGTTTAAGAATAGGTTTAAATAACAGGAAAAACTACTTCAGTGATATCAAAAATTTCATTTATTTTGGATCTCTTTAAAGGTTATAGATACAACCAATAAAATATTTTTTATTCGATTGAAAACTATACTGAAAGAATAAGAAAAAAACTGATTTGTGAAGTACTTGGATTCTATGAAAACCACAATGTTTTTTAAAAAGAGCATTGAGGAAAATAATCTCTATTGGCTTTGAGTGAGTGCATTTGGTTTGATGACATCACGAGAGGCACCAGAATCAAGCAAACAGGCTGACATAGTAAACACTATGAAAAGAATATAAATGTCTTTGGAGAATTAATTTGATTGAAAAGGTAAATAAAGATGAAAAAAGGAGATAAAAACTGACCAAAAAGAACCCTGACCTTTTGCTCATTACCATTTTTCACATTTTAGGGCTTTTTAATGTCGTAAACAATGTTTTCGTACCAACTAATCATCAATTAATACCCGATGAACACATAAAAAAGCAAAAGAAGCTCAAACCAAACTACAAAGTCAGGAAAAGAGTTAGTTAAAGGGTTAACAGGCTTTGTAGTTTCAATACAATGTAACTATAACAAGACCAAATCTTAGAACAAATGAATGAGTGCATTTCTTTAAAAATAAAATATTAATGAAAAAGTTTACATTTAGAAAATCTATGAAAAAAACAAGGAATGACTCGATTTTCAAGTAAGAGGCAGAATTAAATGTAATTTGAGGCCCATTTTGGAAAATCTGGAGACAATTAAGACTTTTAAAAGCCTTTAAGTTGGAATTTAGCAAATTAAATGATGTCACTGGAAACATGCACACACGGGGGGAGCTTGTTTCTTGAATTGGTAGATTTTATTTCTATTAAAAAGTGTTTTCACAACAAAAACAGTAGACAAAACAGAATACAGAGCGTTTTACATGTGACAAACTACATCCAAAGTTCCCCCTGATTCATTTTACAGAAACATCTGGTTGGTATCTTTAAAATAATTCTTTAATATTTGGACATTTGAACTTCTTCGCAGAAACCAGCTGCACCAGAGATCCATTTCATGGGGGCCGCGTCATGTTTTCTGACTGCATTGCCCCTTTCAGAGGCTATGGGCGGTTCGGGGCGGAGGGGGGCGCTGTTGAGCATATATTTTGTTTCAGTCCCGTTTCCCTCCATGGTTTCCCCTTCTCTCCGACTAACTTAGCGTTCGGCTCACTTCATTACACAGCCCTATATTCTCCCTCCATAAGGGGCATCTCTGCCGTTTTGGACTGAAGATCCCAGCAGAACCCGAGAGAGAGGAAAAAGTTTAACTTCCACGGGGGGAAAAGATGGACATGAAAAAGAGGATCCACTTGGAGCTAAGAAACAGGACACCGTCTGATGTGAGTCGTGCTTTTTTTAAAACCAACCCTTTAGTTTTCTGGCTAGCCCCTCGCTAATGGTGACCACATGGGTTTTCAGGCTGTGTTTTCTCCTTTGTAGCAGATAGTAAAAACAGTCGCATAACAAGCATTAATCCCTCGATACTGTTGCGGATTGGGCGTATTATTCAGGGGGGCAACGAGACGAGAAAAGCTGGATTCAATGGTCACTTTGAAACGGCGGTTCCCCCCCAGTTTGCTGACATTATTATTGCAGTGCTTTAACCGTTTCGCAGCCTCTTCGGTTGCCGCTGCACGCACACACGGCTCTAGGCACAATCTGTAAACTTATTTCTGCTGCTTCCTCCGCCGCCGTTTGGCATGCACACGGCGCTATGTTTTATACACTCATCGGAAGCCATGTTTGCTGCTAGCTCAACTGCTAAAAAAGGACAGAGAGAAAGAAATCGGCGCTTTTTAAGCACACACTAATTCAGATTTCAGGAGCCTGGATGTTTAAAACGAGTTTAATTATCGGCGAAATCGAGAGTCGAGAGTTAAATGTAACTTAATGTTACATTTAACCAGCGAAAATAACAAAAACCCCACTTGTACCTCGACTGAGGAATGATACTCTCCTCACACAGTAAATACAGTTTATATGAAATGCATAACCACTCCTATGTCTGATTTTTATTAAATATACGTTAAAAAAGCGTACGCCGTTACTATGTTTTAACGTAAATCTACAAATCGAGAGTCGAGAGTTAAATGTAACTTAATGTTACATTTAACCAGCGAAAATAACAAAAACCCCACTTGTACCTCGACTGAGGAATGATACTCTCCTCACACAGTAAATACAGTTTATATGAAATGCATAACCACTCCTATGTCTGATTTTTATTAAATATACGTTAAAAAAGCGTACGCCGTTACTATGTTTTAACGTAAATCTACAAAATTAACTCGTGTTACAGGCTTTTGTGGTCACACAAACTGTATTTCGCCGCGAGACTCTAAAAACTGCCCGTGTTTTAAATGGAATCAGGCGCTGCCATTATTCGCGACCCAGCCAGCTAACTTAGGAATTTGTTCCCGCCATATTACCACGACGCCGAAGTTCGCTCGTGATTCGGAGATCCCTCGCGTAAAGGGCCATTTCACTTCTGTTAAGGCCACATTGGATGAGTTTTAGTTTTAAATCTAAAACCTGGGCTGAATTGTTCCACACTAAACAGAACTCGTGATTTGTTAAAAACTCAATGTATTTTTACACATTTACATTCGGGATGGGATCCATTTTACAAACTGCTTGAGTTAAATTAATCAGTTCTACAATGGATTATTCATTAATCCATTGTACAAATGGATTACAAGTCTTGTAAGGATAGTTTAGGATGTTGGAGCATACTTGGAAGTAATCAATTGGAGAAAACACAAACAAGGGCAGTTAAATGCTTATTTCACTTAATCTTTGAAACTAGTTTGAAGCATTAGAACAATAGAGTAGGCTGTGAAACCCTGAAAAAGATTCAGTTTTACATTTTTGGCAGGTAGACCATTTTAGAGAGTTTTTAGATTAGAAACCAAAACATTTCAAGTCAAACACAGATTGGATTGTTCCACACAAAAGCCAGACTCATTGAAACTAGTCTTTTGACCTATGAAGCTGCAATCATTCATTAGTGCTTTCTTGTTTTCACATTTAATTTACATTACACTCTTGTTAATCTGACAGTACCAATTTAAATTACACTGGAGTTTCTTACACTTCAGAAAAATTTAAAACACAACATCTTTGAAACTTGAATTGAGAAAAATTGCATTTTGATTTTTAAATATGAATCACATGGAAATGTTTTAATAGGCTTTAAACATACAAAACAAATTTGGTTTTAGGTCTTGCATATAGATTGTGAAACAATAATGCACATGGCTTATTTTCTTGCTGTGCAGAGCAAACCACATCACATTCATATCCAAAAATAGAACTTGCATTGATTTAAACTAAGGCTGGCTATCTAGATCTGGATTCTTAACAAATCTTATAACATCTGAAACCTGTGCTCAATTTGTGAAACTTTAAAAATCAGATTTCCTTCCCCCCTATTCAAAATGGCTTAATTTACCTGTAGATCAAAGAATACAATAGTTAAACAGGTTTGACGCTTTATTTCTGATATTGATAAATATTTATTTCGCAAAAGGTTATAAAAGCGTCAAAGATTGTCAGCTATATTTTCAGGTCATCAAATGTACTTTTAAGTCCAGGTTACTTCTAAAGCAGTGAAACAGCCCTTTACTCAACGAGGCTACAATTCGGAAGCGAACTTCATGGTCGCCATATTGCCCCTTTTATACATTAACCAAAGACAGTATAATTTCATCCACTCATACACTTAAAATTACACGATTAGCTGTTGTGTCGATGAATATTAAAGCTAAACTTCGCATACGCAGCTAATCAAATTGACGTGTTGGCTTGGTGGCGGCCCCATAGACCGAGTCAGCTTGTCTGTGTGACACGGAGATCCGGTGCTCCGCGTTTCGTGCGTGGGCAACCGAAAAACTCGACGGTCGGCGTTTCCACTCAAGCCACGCTTACACTAAAGACATTTTTCAGACATAAAAAGTGTTGTTTTGAGGCTTAAATAGCTGTAATCAGTCGTTCTAAACATCCTTTTCCGCCATTGAAGTGTTGGGAGAGCTGCATACTGTAGCTTTGGAGTCGCCATGTTGTCGCTCTGTCGTCTTTGAAGCCCTGGCGGAAAGGAACCGTCTCCATCTTTGTTTTTTTTTTTTCCTAACTAATTTTCCGTTCTCTCTCCTTCGCAACTTCTACCTTAAAGCGAGTCGTTAAACAACCTGGGTCGTTCACTCGACGACGATGAATATTCCACTTTTACCCTCTTATTGAAAGCTGGTTTTATCGAAAAGGGGTGAATCTTTTCGGGGGTGTGTTGGCAGTCCTTTTCCGTGGCTGTGGTGCTGTCTAATGGCGGGCGGTCTGTAGCAGCTGCTCTGCCGCTCCGCAGCGTTTATAAAAGGGGGCAATGGCTAGCTGTAGCCAGCTAGCTTCCAAAAATCATTGCATTTGTCATTCGTGGCTGCATCAGCGAAGCCATAGCAAGCTACTGCATTGCTCTGCTTGGATTTTAAGAAAGCGGGCGGTTATCTGTGTCGGCTTGGTGAAGGACACGCACAGAAAGTCGTTTTAAGACCAGAAACGCCATTCATTTCGACGTTTTTCCCTCTGCTAGTCCTGCTTTTCATTGTTTTTGTCCAACATTTAATTGCGCAACCAGTGTGAGTTCAAGCTGACTCAGACAAACTCCGCCTTTGGAGTTGTTTTTCTCACATTTAACGTTACAAAATGTCCCTGAAAGAATAATGAACTACACATGAATAAAGAGTTTTTTTTTTATTCTAATCTACCCTGTCTGTCCGTCGTTTTGAAAAGTATTTCATGAACAAAAAACATGTTTTTAAGCTTTATCCATATCCTATTGTGAAAGCAAAATACGTTGAAAAGTGCATGTCTTGAGAATTGAAAATTATAATGAAACTAAATCTGGATCCTCCAAGATAAAAAAAAAAAACTGATCTCAGATGTTAAAAACTACAAAAGATTCCATTATTGTTCAATAGTCAAATTTGAAGCCACCATTAAAAAGTTTTTATATTTAAAAAACAATTAGATTGATATAATTAATAAATTAAGGTTATTTAGTGATAGTTATTCTTTGGGCACTTTTACAGGTTTAATTTTAAATACAAACAATGTAACCATACTTTTTTTTCAATCTTCTTTCCCGAACAAGCCTAAATGAAAACTGTCAGTCAGATCTAATTCAGGTGTATGGAAAAATGCATTTCTCTGCTTTGATAGGTTATTTCTTGATAATTTCTGTAATTTTCTTTCAAGAATTAATTAACTGAAACTGAAATGACTATAGATGGCTAAATTGTGACTAAAACTAAATTACATCTTATCATGACTGAATAAAACATTAAAATGTGGCATCAAGATTAACACTTTACCTGACAAATGGGTCGAATTTATATCAATTTAAGTACAAATTAATTAGATTCAATAGCCAGTTGTAGGTTAGACTTTTTGTCCAACATTCAAGTGAAAACCAAATTTTACAACTAAAATTGCATCCTATTTCTATAGGCTTGGATAGAGAATTGGCAATCAGTTGCTTATTATGAAATATATCTTTGTGTTGGCAAAGTGGAGAAATGTCAGCAGCAAATGTAGAGAAGCAATTGCTGCCCCTCAATCAGGGAAGGGCCAAAACGATTTTCCAAATTATTTGAAATTCATCCATTTACAGTGAGCTCACAGAATTAGCCAAAAGCCCAGGAGCTTTACCTCATACTCTGTAGGCCTCGGTTATGTTGTTGAATAATGAAACGTCATGGTGAAACAACAATGATGGCCAAAAAACTACAATCAGTGCGTCTCTGCAACTCAGAAATGCTACACATCAACTACCAAGCACAGTGGTGAAGGTGTCAAGATGTGGGCTTGTTGACTAGCTACCTGCATTGAATAATTTGACTGTAAACATGTTTGTATGCCAACATATTCTGGCAACTCAAATATAAATTATGGTAATGAAAGATGTAAAATTAAACATTTCATTTGTTTTTTTGAGTCTTTGGGGCTTAACAGTATAGCTTGATCTTGCCTAGATATGTCTGACCTTTTTAATATTTCTTTCCTTTTTTAAAAATAAAGACAAGACACCCTGAGTGATGATGCAAACTGCATTATATTAGATGTTGGATGTTTTAGTCTGTAATGCTTCTCTATTTAATAACAAAAACGTGTACATTAATATTTTACTCTTAAATCTTTTTTTATTCCTAATGATTGGCTTTTGTAGAATTCAGAAATAAAATTGATTAATACAATTTTTTAAAATCTAATTTCAGGTACGAGAACTCGTCCTCGATAATTGTCGGTCGGTTGAAGGGAAAATCGAAGGCCTCACAGCCGAGTTCGTCAACCTCGAATTCCTCAGTTTGATAAATGTCGGCCTAATCTCAGTGTCCAATCTGCCTAAACTAGCGAAACTGAAAAAGGTAAGATTTCATCATCACAGCTCCTTAACGTGACATTGGCCGCCAGCTGGTGCTGACGTCTCTGTCTGCTTATCTTCCAGCTGGAGTTGAGTGACAACAGAATCAGCGGCGGCCTTGACGTTTTAGCAGAGAAACTCCCCAACCTCACACATCTAAACCTGAGCGGAAACAAATTGAAAGACATCAGCACGTTGGAACCGTTGGTATGTTTCTGTCCGCATAGAGCTTTACTCCACTCTGCGCATTTCATATTACATGTTTATAAACTTCTTTTTTTTGATTCGTGTCCTGTGATTGCAGAAAAAGCTGGAAAACCTGAAGAGTTTGGACCTGTTCAACTGTGAAGTAACGAACCTGAACGACTACAGAGAGAGCGTCTTCAAGCTGCTGCCTCAGCTCACTTACCTGGATGGCTACGACATGGAGGACAGGGAAGCCTCCGACTCTGACGGAGAGGTGGATGGAGATGGCGTGGATGATGACGAGGACGAAGGTATGAAGTTTTTGTGTTCAAACAAAGTTCGAGTCTCTTATGGTGTTTTGGCACCAGATATTTTGGTAGACTCGGTTTGTTTGGGGACCAAAATTGCAATACTGTTACATTTTCAGTTGATGCAGTTTGCTTTCACACTTCACAAACCAGACCATTTGAAAAAGCTGCTCCCCTCCTCGCCCATAGGGGCGCTGCACCAGGAACCACTGAAGGAAACATGTAAACCTCTGAAGAAGATAGTAGCTGCGTTTCCATTTCAAATATGCAAAAAACGTAAATGTTTTGCTAACATTAAAATTACGTGAATAATTTTGCTTACGCAATATGTCATTTAAAAAATATGCTGTGTCATCATCCTCCTACCACTTCCTGTCATCTTTGTCTTTTTCGCCAGTAGTAATTCCCAGCTAGACTGGTGCGAAAAACATGTTTCCATAGAAGTTTTGCAAAATACACAAATTTTAATAGAGCTGAAAAACCACCTCATCATAGCACCAAAAACTTTTATCAAAACAAAATTGGCACGTTTTCATCAAACAGATTTATTTTTATAATTCCAATTCACACAATTTTAAGGTCAATGTAAATGCAGCTATTGAGTGCAACTTCCTTCTTCACAAAATATGAACAAAAATGGAGTAGCGTCAGATTTTAGTGGCGGTAGGATTTCTCTTTTGTCATTGGTAAAAAAGCGCTATTTAAAGAAATGCATGTTTGTTTTGGTTGTATTTTCCCAAAATGCACTGCACTATAGTCCACTTCCTACTTGATGCAGCTTCTGGTCTGTTCACATATGCACTCCAATCAAACTAGAGTTCACTTACACTGAACCAAATCCTTAATTTTTAGGTGGACTACTGTTTACTTTTTTGGTTGGCGTTAAGAGTTCGATTTCGGATTCAAATCTCCCCAAACAAACTGGACCTTGTAGACAAATAGACTGGAGTTTAATTAAAGCGGATTAAACAGGCCTGGTGTGAACATACATTTGGTTATTTATGGCTGTTACAAGCTCCAGTTTGGAAATATTTTTGTCCTCTGGTTATGCATCTTGTAGACCTGTCAGAAAAATTCTGATTCAAATATTAAATTTGAAACTCATTTCCACTAATATCAAATCCTTCCATCTCACTTTTGTTCTCTCTGGTTGTCGGTTTAATAACTTGCTTATCTGATGATCATCATTGTTGAAGAGTCAAATGGGGTGGAATTAAAATACAAAGAAATTAAAACACAAAGGTGTTGCATTGGAATGTACTGATATAAATATCCGGGTCAATAAAGAAGTCCGATATTTATATTTCTGCTTTGATAATAGAAATGTAGCGATATTTTATATGCTGCTGACATTGTTTCTCTGCTTCAGTTAGATACCCACAATCCTGTGCTGCATCACTATGACTCACATGACCAAACAAATACCACATGACCAACACCCTCCCATTCCAGAAACATAAACAAGATGGAAAAGACATGGAATGTTGACATTAACGCAAAATTAGCAGATATCAGCCAATATAAAATATATCTTAAATATTGTTTTTTTTTTTTGTTTTTTTGTCTATGAATATATCTGAAACTTGCAGAAACTTTTTGTTTGGAAAATGTGTATTCAGCTCAGATATAGAAAATGTTGCCTATTTGTAAAATGTCAGAATATTAACTTTATGCATCATTGCAGACATAAAGTTTGACGGCACTTTGGTTCTTCTCATCGAAAAAATATTTTAAAAAGTATATAACGTCTCTGTTTTACTGAGTTGCATTCAATAGATGAGGAAAATCTTTAATCTAGATTTCCCAGAAGGTTCCAGGAGTATTTCCGCTGGTTTCCACTTGGGGGCCAGTTGAAATTTAGCACCGACAGCATTTATCCTGTAATACAGTATTACTGCATGCAGAATGATGGTGGAGGTCAGTATGTACAAAATGAGCTTTTATAAATCTCAGATTTGTCATGTTAATCATTTAATTAAAATGGGATAAAATATTTAAACTTTGCAAATAAAATAAGCCAACATTGGACATTATATGGAAAAGGTGATGAACCTGTATCTTTACTCCTGTTAATATCTTTAAAGTGGCCATTGGATGTTTAACTGCAGAAAAATTACATTTAAAATAAGGGAGAAGTTTTAAAAACATCTTGTACTTCTTTTCTTTTAATGTGGCAGATGTTTTTTGTTTGCTACTGCATGGTGCATTCACTGACTGAAGGGAAAAATCAAGTTTTGGAGAATCTGTTTTACTTATTATTTCTTTCGTTTTATTTTTACAGAGGGAGAGGAGGAGGAAGACGAAGATGGGGAGGAGGAAGACTTTGATGAGGAGGATGATGATGAGGAAGATGAAGAGGAGGTAGAAGGAGAAGAGGATGATGAGGAAGCTAGTGGTGAAGAGGAGGTAAGAAAATCCAAACAATCCTGATGGACTGTTTACATAAAGTATGCTGCTTTTTTTAAAACTTGTAAATGTTTTTGATGAAGGACGACGAGTTCGGTCAGGATGGAGAGGTGGAGGATGAGGATGAAGATGAGGATGAAGACGAAGAGGGTGAGTAGCTATTTAAAGCTCATATTTACACAGCTGGATGATAAAATGCATTAAGCAAACATGAGTTTTAATGAATATTTACTGATCAAAACAAAACTCCTTTTTGTTCTAAATATAATCCAAATTTTAGTCTGAAGCTAACGAAGCTCTTCTTCCTTTCTGGATTTAAAATAGAGAATAACATCTGAAATAAACAGATTTAAAAAAAACAACATTTCTACTAGTTTTTAGACAATGGTTACCTTCTAGCCCTGAGAATTGGTTTAAAAAAATCAGTTTTTAAATAAAATTGAATGGGAAAATTTACAAGAATTCATTAAAAACAGCAACAGAAGCTTAATAAAAACTTTTAATAAATGATGTACGTCAAAGATTAGGAAATAGTTTTTGTGATTTGGGAAATCCATAGTCTAGATTGTTTCACAAAGGGAAAGTGTGGATTTACTTCCAATAAACAAATTCAGAAAAGAAAAAAAAAAAAAAAATCCCCATAAGTGGGCGGAGCCAAGAAACACATAAGGATGTGGCCACACCCCCAATGTATTTTGGCTCCGCCCATTGGGAAGTTTTGTTTTTGGAATTCAGTTTGTCTTCACTTTATGCAAAATATAAAATTTTACCAAATCCCAGTGGATGACTTCTACAAAATTATAAAACTTTACTCTCCTGGTGTGACAATTTGAACACTAGAGGCGCTTGTTAAGAACAGAGTGTTGCCTGAATATGGAATAAGCATGTGGCCATAATCTTAGTATATGACCACAGGAGTTGCTGATTTAAGCAGATTTTTTGCATAATTAATTATAGTTTTTCTTCCATTTGTTTGATGGAGTTTTTTTCTTTTTTCTGTGTATGTTCAACCCAGAAGCAGAAGCCGGGAAAGGCCAGAAGAGAAAGCGAGATGCGGAGGATGAAGACGACGATGAGGATGACGAAGACGACGATTAAACGCAAAACTGAAAACGAGAGCTTACCGAGTTTTTCCCTCTTTGACCCCCTCACAAACCCGAACGTCCACCCTCCAACAACTCGCACCGCCTTTTTAAACCGTGTCAACTTGTCCCTCCTCTTCCTCCCCCCAGCACTGCGCTCTTTTTACGAGCAAGACTGTACCGACGGGTGGGCCGAGTGGAGCTGCCCCCTCCCACAATCCCCATCTTCTTTTTTTTCCTTCTTCTTCCCACACCAAGGAACTGAGAGCCACCTAACGCCCCCACTTCGCTCCCGCCCGCAACCCCAGAGGTTCTCAGGCAGCCGACCACTCAGCATTCCACATTTCCACTGTCCATCCCTCTTTATGTATTCCCGTGTGAGGACTTTGGGACTGGTATCTAGTTTTGGGTCTGTGTTTTTAATATTTTGTTGGATTAATTTTTTTCCTTTTGTTTTTTTGTTGTTGTTGGGTTTATTATTTCCCTTTTTTTTCCTGTTATTTTTTTTCCCAATAAAATTATTGCTATAGCAGCTGTGCAACCAGCAGGCCATGGTTTTTAGTGTGGCGGCCTGTTGCACAAATCAAGGTTGTAGCTACATTTTTACTTTCTGTATGACAAAAAAAAACAACTTTGTAAATAAAATGTTAACATTTTTGGCTTTTCTCGCTCCCTGCTTTGCTTTTTTGCTGCCTTTATTAAAATTAATAAAATTACAGATAGGATCAGTTTTCATTCAATTTTATTGAATGAAAATTTAGAAAAGCGTTTACATTTTTAAAGGTGAGAGTATAATTTAAAATGACATTCTTTAAAGCGTTAAATCAATGTTATTCCCCGACCAGAAACATACCTGAAGTTACTTTGATTATTTCATGCATGTTGGACAAATCCTTCAATCTGCCATAGCAACCATTCAGGGAGCGAAGTGCATGGAAAGGCGTTGGCTAGGCTAATGGTTTTAGCCGACATCAGTGTGGGAAGTGGCCGAAAAACGTCCTTTTTTATGGCTTCTTGACATTCTTCTAGTCCTGCTAAACTAAACCAGAGGTGATTGCGATCTACCAGATGACCAAAGATGGTGTGGGTAAACTGCATATTAACAAAAATAGACGTTAGTCCGTCATTTGTCCCTTCACAGTTGGTGTTATCTTTACTCGTTTACATGCCGCCATTATAACGAAGAAGGGACTTTTTCGAGCACTTGTCAGTGCGCATGCGCAAACAACGGCGCTAAGTTTAGCAAAAGTAGCTATGTAGCGAGTTAGCTCCAATATTTAGCCCTAAACGTAAGAAAAGGTATAAATAGTAAGGGGTCTGTAACAAGTAGGAAGACAAAAACTTTTCAAACAGAATGTAAGAGTTATCAATGTATTTATAAATAAAAGTTTTGCATTTTGGTCATTTTCATGTTGAGAAGTGAGCCTAAAAAAGGGCTTCAAAACTAAAGAGATTACGACAAATATGTAAGAATTGTTTCAGATTCATAAAAACCAACCGAAGCAGACGGAGTGTGAAGGTTTTGTCTGTGAAATGGGACACAAAAATACAGTTATTCATGTCATTATCATGTTATTCATGATATAAACGGATTCATTAAAACAAAATGTTGGCCACAGAGGATAAACATTTGAACTGTTTTGTTGCAATATTCTGCTATGTGCTGACGGGACACTGGCTCATTCGTTGAGTTTAGCAGCACATGTAACCCTTTACTGGCCATACATGATCACAGTCATCCTTAACCCTTGTGTTATGTTTCGGGTCAATTTGACCCGTTTCAATTTTTGAGTTGACCAAAGTGCAGGTTATTCTTTTTTTTTTTTTTCCATGAAATTTTGTGACTTTTCCTCATCTAGGGTAATGAACTTCTGAGTAAACTGGAGTCTTTGATGTGTTGAGTGTCTGCACACAGTTTGGGTACAAAGATGATGTTGCGGGTCATTTTGACCCAGACATAAAGTAGCCGTTTAAAATACAAAATAGACATGCCTCTTTGATGTGATTTTATTTGATTGCCTCAGAATAGCTATTGAGAACCAGGTGTGTGTGGAGGAGGGACTTTATCTTCCCTCTCCTTGTCACTTTTACATGCCCTTTCTTTGAGAGATACATCCAAAATGAGCTCCAGAAGATTTACAGCTGAAGAAGCTTCATTGCAGATTTTGAATTGGGATAGCGATGTCGACAAAAAAATTTCAGAGACGGAAGATCCTTCAGAGCCAGAGGACAATGCCGTTGATGATCCAGATTGTCATTTTTCCCAAGATGAGGAGGATTCAGAGGACGATTCTTCATCAGATGAAAATCAAGAAACGCAACAATCCTCATCCACAAAGGGGACATGGACATCTAAAGATGGTAAGATAAGATGGTCATCATCAAAACACCAAAGCCAAGGCAGATTGTCATCTTCTAATGTCATCAAAATGACTCCTGGTCCAACAAGATTTGCCGTCACAAGAGTTAATGACATTGAATCAGCATTTCAGCTTTTCATATCCCCACCCATAGAGAAGATAATTCTTGAGATGACCAACTTGGAGGGGAGACATATCTTTCAAGAAAAATGGAAACCGCTGGATCCAACTGACTTGCATGCCTACATCGGAATTCTGGAGTTAGCTGGAGTATACAGGTCGAAGGGTGAAGCAACTGCAAGTTTGTGGAATGAAGAGAATGGAAGACCAATCTTCCGAGCAACAATGTCTTTGGAGACATTTCACATGATCTCTCGTGTCATACGATTTGACAACCGTGACACCAGAGCTGGTCGACGCGAGAGAGACAAACTTGCAGCAATCAGAGATGTCTGGGATAAAAGGGTCGAAATCCTGCCTTTATTGTATAATCCTGGACCCCATCTTACTGTCGATGAGCGTCTCATTCCATTCAGAGGACGCTGTCCATTTCGACAGTATATGCCAAAGAAGCCTGCAAAATATGGGCAGCCTGTGATGCAAAATCAAGTTATGCATGGAACCTGCAAGTATATACTGGAACCGAGTCAGGCCAGCTCGGTCCCTGGCAGCCGCAGCCGTCATCGCAAAAGTCCAGGGCAGGGCATCTGACCAACCTACAATGGAACCTTTCGATACAGGTGCAAAAAACCGCAAAAGATGCCAAGTCTGTTCCTCCTAAGATGACAGTAAAACAAGTACCTCTTGTGTGAGATGCAGGAAGTACATTTGCAGAAAGCACACTGTCACATTCTGTCCATCATGTGGGGAACACTGAAAATGTTGGACATTGAGAGAAAATGAGGCAAGGCCAATGAAAAACAGTGTTCATGAAGAGTGAAAATTTTAAATAAGCAGTTCAGTGATATAGTGTTCAAGTTGTGTATCTGTTCTTCTCATCTCTCATAAGTGTGTGTAATCTAAAATAAAGTTCTTACTGGTTTGACTTCATTTTTGACTGTTTTGAGACGAATTACACAATACGGGTCAAAATGACCCACAACATCATAAATGTAATTATTTCTCAACATAATTGTGCATGGAAATAAAGAACAGATTTCTTATATCCTGCATCAACAGTCTGGATTGCATTGAGTGTCCTAAGGAAGGTTGATCGTGAGAATTTAAATCAATAAATGGGTCGGATTTAGCAAGACATAAAATTAGTTAAAGTCTAACAAATTAAAAAAGATTACAGAAAAACTATCATTTCATAACTCTTATTTTTGTGATTTAAAACTTTTGTTTGGTGCCATTTAGTAATAAATTCCCTGAATAAAAATCTGTTAAAAACAGACAAACATTTGTTTTGTATGCATTTGCTGCAATCCAGTGGCTTAAAACATGTAAGAAAACTACCAAGGAAAACAAAAAATATAGTTATATTAAATAAATTAGAAAAGACTATATATTCCTCATTTACTAGATCAAAAGCACTTTTTGATCATTACATTTAAGATGATATTAAGCGACAGACTGGCGACCTGTCCAGGGTGACCCCACCTCTCACCCAGAACTTTAGCAAAGGTTTTGGAAAATGGATGAATAAATTAAGCAGTTTTAGTTCACATTTTTGTATTAAAATGCTTTTTTTATTGGTCTGATGTAATTTTCTAATCCTAAAAATTGTGATTTCTTTGGCTTTATGCAGAAGCTCATAATCGAAACATCCCTGCTTATGTTGCTTAAACCTCATCAGGAAATTATTGTTCTTTGCAGATTTGGTATTTTACCTTAAAACTGTCAAAATAAAAAAAATATATATCCAGCAAAAACGAAAGGAGACAATCATAAGTCATTAAGTTTTTCACAACAAAAAAATAAAAATAGCATTTGGTTAATTTTCATCTTCATATATTTGCCAAATAAATCACATCCGGGGATTCAAATTCCTGATTAAAATGTGTATTCCCTGCCCGCATTTTGAAATAAATATAAAAATTAGGGTTAAAATTCATACATGGCATCAGTTTCAGATTTAGTGTACACATTAAAATTTATCTGTTTCCAGATGATTTAAAAATAAAAGGTGGAATAAAGCGATCTGCGGCTTATCGAAAGGCAGAGCTTGGGTTCAACAGGCAGGCCATTCGTTTAGCTCTTTCACATTCATTCACTTACAGCAGTTTAAATACAGGAGAAAAAAATTAAATCAAGCACAAAAAATAAATTCAGCGTTTTCGGCTCAGGCTCAAACATCTGTTAAAAAAAAAGCTAAAAATATTACAGTAAACTTGCATAGCAGTGAAGTGTATAAAAGAAACAGGGCAAAGGTAAAAAGTTTATGTACACGAACAAAGAATATGTGCACCAAGTGTTGGCTGAAAGTCGAGGTTTGAGTCTCGGAAGAGCCAGGAAGTTTTAAAGAACGAGGCATTTTCTGATTCCGAGATTTGAGCCGGAGTGTCCCGCTCAGCGCCGTGGGGAAACCGGGACGCTCGTAAAAGTTAGCTCTGCGTCTGGGAGTTCTTGATGTTCTTAATCTCCAGCTCGAGCTGCTTGACGCGCACATCCCTCTGGTTGAGGAGCTCCCTCAGCCGCCGGATCTCCTCCTGCTGCTTCAGGAACTTCAGACGCAGCTGCAAGTACACAGAAAACACGAGGGAGAGTGAAAGGATGTTTTACCCACAGTGGGAATGAGGTGAATCTCTGAAGTTGAAAGATTCAGAGTAAATCATGTGTCAACAAAAGGCAAAAACCACAACACAAGCAAAAAGCCACAGCAGAAGTTAAGCTAAAATGGACGTTATGCTAAAACTGCTAGTATAATGGAAGTTATGCTAAAGTTGCTAGCATGACTTCTGTTTTAGCACTTACACATGTATCATGCGCTATAAAATGTTAAATACTTCCATGTCATTCTGAAAATTTAGGTTTACAAAGCATAATTTTTTGTATTTATACTAATTAGGCAACAGAGTATTAGGTTTATGCTAAGAAGAAAAATATGTACTATAACGAGAATGAAGTCATATTACGAGAATAGTCATGATGTATTACGTATACTCATTACAACAATATGACTATTCTCATATTTTTATATTAGTCATAAGACTATTCTCATAATATCACTTTATTCTCAAAATTATGTCTTTATTCTCAGTATTTTGACTTTATCCTCAATTTTAGGACTTTATCCTTCTTAATTTTCTTAGTTTAGCACAAATACTCTTGTCGTTTTTGTAAAATACTATTTGCTATAAGAGGACTTATTTTCCCAGATAATGTCATAATTTCCTCAATTAGCATTATTTATTATAATTTTGTTTGAAGATTCTGCAGATAATTCCGATTGTAATTGTACATTTACGCCTCAATGTGCCCTCTGGTGGACTCATTACGAAAAACTTTCCATAATAATCACATCTTTAACGAGATTAGCTGTACAGTGGTGCAGATAAATGCTCAACATTTAGAAATGTAAATTGAAGAATAACTATGTGTTTTCAGTCTGGTTCTAAGTGTTTGGATATTAAACGCACTTCGTTTTCTGTCCTGGGAGGCGAGCAAAGCGCCAGGTCCTCCCCGTTCATCACAGGCGTTTGACCGCGGTCGTCTTCAACCAGGTCGCTCGTTTCTTTGGCTTCCTGTTTGTCCTGAATGTAGGAGAGCTGCAGCATTCCCGGCCGGCTCCGAGACCAGCGAGCGTCCACGGAGTTGGCCAGCGCCTTAGTCTCTGATGGAGGCTCCGGCAATTCACTCCCGGGCTTCAGAGACATGAGAATCGGACCTGAATGGTTAAGATCAGGAGAACTATGAGCCTTGACCTGATTAGATAATTAGCTGAATAAGAATGAGGCGGACCTTTATTGACCCCACTGAGCCACTCGTCTGCAGTCAGAGCTGGTCTATTACTGGCTGTCATCGGATAGATGTCTTCCTGGTACGACTCAGACTAAAACAACAAAACAGGCAGAATAAATAAAACCCAAAACAAGGATGTTTCTCTGATAATTTATGTGGTGCGTTTGAGGTCTGTGGAAAACTGAGCGCTCTCACCCTGCGGGGTACGATCATGGAAACGGGCTCAATGAGACTCTTGACTGTCACCACTTTGTAGAACCTGAAAACCTCACATGAGCTGACATCCAGGCCTCTCTTAGGCATCACACCTGCACAACAACAAAAACGCAACAAATTCAGGACAGCAGCTTTACTCCCAATAACATCCGGTTATCCATTTAAAATGCTAGATTTTCTTAAGGAATTTAGTTACTTATATACATATTTAGCTTGCTTGCTAAATATTTAGTAAGTAACCTAAGTATTTAATTTGAAAACTAAATATTTACCTCAGACATACATTTAGTTGGGAACTAAATAATCAATGAAGTTTATTTGTGTAGCACATTTCAGCACAAAGTGCTTTACATCATAAAAATTCAATTACACAAAATCATATAAGACACCACACATTCAACAATTGAGAAAATCAGTAAATATTACAATTTACCAAGTGTCATCATTACTTGGCACTTATTAGCTATGACATACTAAATAAAGCTAATTATTGCTGATAATTTTTTTACTTTGTAACAAACGATGGCACCCAATATGACTTTTATTGGATCAAGCAATGGTTTTTCTTTTCCAACCACCTGTGAAAGGTAAATTTAATAAATATTCTTATGCTTAGCAGCGAACTCTGACAGTTTACTGGTAAGGATTTACGTCTCCCAATGTGAGCCTGTTTGCAGCAACAGCGACGACCTGATTTGGTTATTCAAATAAGCAGCTTCATTTGCACAGCAGCTTTGCTTACAGGTGCCGAAGAGTCAACACCGCCTGGAAACTGCGGGGCTTGAGAAGTTAGAAAGCGTTCCTTACCCATTCCTTTCTGAGGTGTGTGTGAGCGGTACTCCATCAGGTACTGGATGTACGGTTTTTCTGAGCTGATTTCGTAGTACCTGATGCTTCCGTCCCCCTAAAAACAACAGAAAACGTGCAACTTTTTAAGGAATTTAACACCAGATGTGATTTTTGTCTGGGTTTATGAGTTCTGTTTACCTTCCCAGCAAGGTAGAGCATGTGTGTGTCAGGATCGTAGAACGGGAACAGAAGACCTGAGGAGCCATCCAGGTTCTCCTCCAATAAAGGCGTCGACAGGTCGTCCTGGAAACCAACGAAGATTAAAACAACGGTTAAAAAACCCAACAGAAAAGTCAAGTAAACAAACAGGAAAATCTACCCTGATATCAAAACACAATCAATTTAATCCATGGAATTAAAAATCAAGAACTCAATCTCACACTTTGTCTATGCACAGCATTAGTTTGGCCACTAGATGGCAGAGTTGTGCTTAACACAGCAGCTCCACATGAAGGATTTTAAAACAAACAAAATCTGCATCTTCAGAGGAAAAATAAATAAATGTAGATCCCAGTGAGTTTATTATTAGAAGAGAAAAAACTGCATGTTCTGCATTAATGTTTGATTCATTTTTGTGCTATTTCTGTTTCCCTCACCTGATCCCACAGGACAATCTGTCGACTGTTGTAGCGTGAAGTGCCGGATGTGAAGATCATCTTCATGTTTCCTAAAATCAGCACCTTACTGGCTTTGTGTGTCTTGCAGCTTCCTTCCTGCAAATAAACACAAATTTCAGCATAAATCAAAAGTAGGAGATTCAGTTGCATTTAAAACTCCTGTTAATACTTTACATCTATACATATCTTTATATATTTAAATAGTGATAGCACTGTGCAAAACTGTTGAGTCAGAGCTTATATCTTTGTGTCAAAGCAACAATTTCTTTCAATCCTTTGGACTTTGGTTGCTTCTTTTAGATCACTTGTTTTCCCAGTCCGTGTAAATAATCACATGTATTTGAAATATGATACAAAATCCATGAATGTAGATGCATAATCCTGCAGCTGTTTGCAGCATTCCGCTTTTGGCTTTTTAGGAATCTTCTTCATGCAGCTAAAATATAGTTTCCTCTCTGTGAAACCTTGCTATCTTTGGTGTTTTTATTTGATACGGATGAAGAAACTGGAGCAGATTAGTGATAAAGGGTCCCAAGTCAAGGTATTTTGAAATGATAAGAATCTGCTTTATGCAGCCAGTTTTAAAAAAAATCACAATTGTGCAAACAGTTTGGTTTGCACAGCTTGCAAAACTGTGAACAGTGAACCTTTGCCTGTTCGTGGTTCAGTAGTCATGGATTTTTCTGTTGAATGCAACTCCAGAGCGAAGCTGAAATTCCTGCAATGATGCTTGAAACGCTATTTGCTGGTGTCTGCAAAGCAGCCAAATCCAGGAGTGGCATTTATTCTGTTGATTGACTGAACCATCAAGAGTGGCAATAAGCTAGCATTACAGCAGAAGCTAGAATGCTAGCTTCTGCTGTAATGCTAAAACGGTCTCCACTCTGTGTATTAATGCATATTTAGGTATATTTGTTGTTTGGACTATTAAAATAGGTATTTATAAGCATATTTATCAAGTATTTACAGGTCTCAGCTAAAGTCTTTCACTGTGAAAGTAAGACCTTATTAGTTTTTGACACGCTTTGCAAACTGCTCAGATGTCTTCTAGTGTTGTGGGGAAAATTCTTTAAGAAATGAAGATAATTAAAGCAAAATGAAACTAGGAAAAGGAACTTTTCCTGTAACCAATGAGCTGAAACCAAACTCCTGTTAGGAGCTGAATTATCAACAAGTCATATCAAAACAGCAAATATGCTAACGTTAGTTAGCCTTAGACTTTTATAAACTGTGCTGCATGAAAACAACAGGAGCGAGACATAAGCTCATTAAATCTGAACGTGTTGAGTCGGGATTATAATAAGAAACTAATAATAATGTTGCGAGAGTCTCAAATGACGCAGTGTTTGAACATTTAGCTTTTTTAACCAAGCTAACTCATGTCGGAGCTGCATCTTAAGGTGAACCTGTGGAGACTGGGACAAAATGTCTGTCATTGCTACTGCCACATCTAGACCGTCACCGGTTGAATTTTACACAAAATACTGATCTAAACAAAATATAATACTGATGAAATGTGCAGGCTGGATGCAGACCTGGAGGCTCCTGGTTCAAACTCAAGGCAGGATGTGCCAAAACAACTGTAAACAATTTTATAAAAAAAAAAAATAAAGTTAATTTAATTGAATAAAACCATGACTCTTTGTCGTTATCCTCTTCTCTGTAACACCTTCCAAGGCTGAACTGGACCTAAAGCCTAGTTTTAGTCAAAAACACGCACTAAAAGTTCCTTCATTTCAAAGTAAAATGAGAAAGTTCTTTTTCAATCGACACCGACATTCAGAACAATACAGCTTATGTAAAAAAAAAAAACTAATGTCTATTTGACTCCTGCTGCTGAGCCAGAAGTCTGTGGCGCTGAGTTGGGATCCGGCCCAGGACAAAAGGTGTCAGTTTTGGCCGCGTGGCGCTGAAACTGCTGGGAGGAAGGGAAAAGAGAGGAGGGGAATCTCCCGCTTTGGCTCGACTGTCAGGTCACCGCACAGCAAAATAAAGAGCCATAGTTCTACACGTTTAAAAAAATCTTCTGCAGTCAAACAAACCTACTCAAAAGAACCATTTACAACGAGTCTGAGAGAAACGAGTGAAAGATACCATCAGTGATGGGAAAGAGCAAGAGACAATTCAAATGAGGTGTGGGATTTCCCCTCGTCTGTGTAGGGAAATGTCGGGTACCTGAGTAGATCGTAGGAAACCGATCAGATCCGACACAGGAGGAGCGGCTGCAGAAAAAAGATACAAAGCGGCTCTGAAGTGTGTCTGCTGTGGCTGGTTGAAACTGGGCTGAAATGATGCAGCTTTTCTGAAATGATTTTGGGATCTTCATGTCTAAAAATGTGTATTTTTTACATTTAAGGAGCAAAAAGATTTAACATGACACTTGCATGGCCCTTTCCTCTTTATTCCCCAAAAATGCTGAATTGGACCCAAAGCAGTTGTTTTGAGAGATTACATGTCTGATCAAATTTCATAAACCTCTGTGAAATCTGGGGATGAGGCCGATTGTTTGAAATGTTTAACGCGGCATTGTGGATGCATCGAGGAAGAAAGTTTAATCAAATTTCAGGATTTGGTGAAACCTGAGTGAAATTTGGAGTGAAATTCACCCTGGTCCACTTTCACATCCCATTATTTTCAGAAATGTTTTGTACAGTAAAGACCTTTTAAAACTGTTTGTAAAAATGCTAATAAATAATATTTTACCTGCAGCATGTTCCCTGAGCGCGCCTCCATCAGCCGGATCTTCCTGTCCCTGCAGGTGGTGGCCAGGAGGCTCCCATCCGTGTTGAAAGACATGGACAAGACGACGTCTGTGTGGTGTTTGATGGTCCGGACGGGGTTCTTTATCACCTGCTCTGGAGAGTCCAGGTTCCAGATCATCACCTGGAGGAATAAATGCACATTCATCAGAAAAAAAAAAAAAATAATAAAAACAAAAAAAAACGGCTCAGTGCTGCCCTCTTTGGGTTGAACAAAGGCTACTGCAGCTTAATTTTCCTATTGGTCACAAGAGTAAAGGTTGATGATTATGTCACAGCTCCAGGATCGGGTATAAAAACATTTAATTCAGACTCAATAACAGGAAAGAAAAGTTGCGAGTCGCAATATCAGCCCATCTCTGTGGAACAATATGTTAAAAAATAACACTGGTTGTGAATACAGATATGTGAAGCATTCATAATAAAAATGATTGATGTGTTTAGTACCATTTCTCTTACACAGTTTAGAGGCTACAACTCTAAAGGGAAGAGCTGATTCTCTGTGGTTCAGATAAAACCAAGTTTTTAACTGACCTACATTAAGATTAGGCAGAAAGCCAGGCTCCAGTCAGTAAAGTTAAAGTGAGGAGAAATATCTTCACATGCTTCAGTTTGTGTCAGAAGATGAGATGCAGTCGTGCCAAAGCTTTAAAGAGTTGCACTAAAGCTGACTTAACTGGAAGGAACATGCTGGACCGCGTTTTATTTGAACTTCGCTTCGTTATCTGGACTAAAAGCTGAAACAATGTGTAACAATGTGTTTTCTCCAAAAAATTTCAGAAATCCAGATAAAAGTCTCCGATCCGACCTGCTCAGAGAATAGTGCTGGATAGTTACACGCGGTTGTTTCTCAGTCTCCAGTGTTCTCAGGACTTTAAAGTTTTACAGATTAAATACAAACTTTCAAGTGTAATTTATGGGAGATAAACTCTTAAAAGGAAGGGAGGCTGGGAGAGATGGATAGATGAATGAAACAGCCAGATAAGGAATTGGAATACAAAATAACATTTTTTTTTTCCTTTACTGATTCTAAAAACCATTAAAACTCATTTTTTTTCCAGCCAGGAACCCTGAGTCCTCATAAAGTCACAATCATCTTAAAGATCTAATTCCTGAAACCTGTTTGGCTGCGTTGTTATAAACGTTCTATAATATATTTCACAATCAGCTTTTTGTTATCCTTATCGCCTCAGACGGCGTTTGTTACCTGGTAGTCGTAGGCGGAGCTGAAGAGGATGTTGTTGGCCGTCGGATGCCACTCGATGATGCCCACCCTGCGGCTGTGACCCTGCAGCTCTTTCCACGGCACCGTCAGGGTCTTCACCACACCGGGAGGCGGGATTTCCCAAACTTTCACCTGCACGCACATAAACGACGATAAATTTAGCAGAGAGTAAAAAGACTCTGACCCGAGGCAAAGTTTATGGATGCCTCTTCCTCTGTCTGCAGGCCTTTGTTCTGGGCCGCCCTGGCTTAACAAGCGAGGCAATAAAATCATCTCCCTACAGCGACATGCTCATATCCAGGAATGCAGCAACATGTCCTTTCAGTCTCACGGAGGACTCATTTAGGAAAACAAATATATCCAACGCATCACTTAAAAAAATACTGTACACATGGGATTCATTTAAGAAATGTTCATCAACACAAACCTGCTGAATTACTCCAGTAAGGGTTGTTTTAAGCATGCCAGACCTATAGGGGGCAGTGTAGCACAAAGATAAATCTTTTAGTGCCTAGCGATTCGGATTTTAATACAGAAACCAATTTTTCTATTCAAATGGTTTAGAGATTTTGTTTAAATGGAATAAAGTGTAAATAAATTACATTTATTTAAGACAATTATTTTCCACCGGTTTATATTTAAGCAAAATATAACATATTGTAGCTTTTTCGTAAATAAAAAAAAAAAATCTAAGCATTATTCTAAATACATATGGTGGCTGAAAAGACTTTTAATGCAATATGCATTGTAGCTGCGCAACTTGACACACAACTTAAATGTATTTTAAAATTGATTTGAGCATTTTTAATCGATTCAGAGTTCCCAGAATTAGAATTTGCAATTTTCTATAAAATAATTTTTTTTTCTGAACCTCAAGCTGCAACTAATGATTATAGTTAAACACAACCATCTTACATTGTTCACAATTCCTAAAATGTTGTTTAATCTGTTCTTTAAAATTGTTCACTATCATTAAATATAACATCAGCTGGCTTTGAATTTCAGAGTTGCTCACCATACAAGTTATTTTTTGTGCATTAGTTCTAACCTTTTGTAAAATAAATCTCTGTTTTTAAGAGAACTCTTAGTGAAATGAAAGTCTGTTTTGACTAAATATATTTTGAAATAAAATCACAGGTGTTCAAGCATAAACACCTGTGATTTTACAACAAAGTATAACATGAACCGCTCTATTCAGTGACATTAAACTGAGTGTGGATGAAAAGCCAAATTGCATAAAGATCCAGTTGGTTTCCCAGATATATGGGTGTGATTGGACTAGGCCGGTTCGCGCACCGTGGTGTCCTCGGAGCAGGAGGCGATGCAGTAATCGTTGAACGGATTCCATTTGATGTCCAGAACATTTCCTCTGTGGCCCGACACTCGAGGATGGTGAGGGTCGACTTTACCTGTCTGGCAAAACACAAACACACAAAAACACCCCGTCATTCTGGAAACGATTGTTATTTACTCTCTTGTGAAGAAAATCAATAATATTCCTCGTGGATAAGCAGCAATCAGGAGTCTGAGTGTTTGTGTCCAAAGGTAACAAGCGCTAATAAAGCCCCACAATGCAAAGCGCAGAACAGGCCTGATTTCCATGTGAGCCTGTGTAATGTAAACTAATCTGCTTCCTGCTCCATGATACAGCACTGTGAAAAAGTTTCAGACGTTTTAGCCGTCTCAGACATGAAAGCCATGGCACATCTATGCATTGATTTGTTCCAAGCATCTGTTAATGTTTAGATTAGGTTCAGAATCATCCGGTGGCATTGTAATGTAGAGCTGCGTATGACGTTAGACTTATTGCTCGTTATGGCAGGCGCAGGAACATGAGGACTATAAGAGGAGGGGTCCCAGGATTGAGCCTGGGGGAACTTCTGTCTGCTCCAAAGTTATCTGTGGACACAGGAAAGCCCTGTCCTGTAGGGAAGACTCGAACCGATTGCATCTCACCCAAAGAGAGTCTGACTCAAGTCTCCGGCCACTTTAGTGACACTTCCTGGTTCCATGTAGCGTTTCAGGTTGGGGAAAATAGTAGAGAAAATCCATTTATGATCAGGAAAAGTGATAATTAGCTTGGGCAACCAGCTTCTATGCACCACAAATCTGGAACAAACTTCCAGAAAACTGTAAAACGTCCGAAACACTGAGCTCCTGCAAATCCAGGCTAAAAACTCACCTGTTTAGAGTTTCTTCTGAGTCATAATAAATGGAACATTGATCAACATATCTGATGTGTATTGATTATTTTCAGTTCAGTTTATTTTGGTAAATTGTGAAACAGAGGAAACTAAAAAGTAGCAAAAAACAAACCCATAATTTAACAAAGGAACAGGCTGAAGCCAGAGCTTAAACTTGCCTCCCCTGCTCACACACTAAGCAGCCGAACATCATAAGAGATATTTAGATGATGACAAAATGTAATGTTTGTTGGTGGTTTCTCAACTAGTAGTTTTTATGACTTCATATTTCTATGACGTAAAGTAGTTTGAACTGTCTTGTTGCTGAAATGTGCTTTACAAATAAACTTGATGATCGACTAAATGAAGCAAAAAGACAACTGGAATTGGATAAATCTTAATTTGTCAGCCTTCAGTATTGGTAAATCTGTCCTTGATCGGCTTTGATTATTAATCTTCAAGTCAAATACCGTAAGATAAAGTAGTTTGTGTTAATTAAAAGCTCAAAACCTGGAAATTCCCTCTTTCTACCTATGAGAAACAACAAGAATCATAAGATTTCTGTAATTCCTTGGTTTTTGGAGGAGAGATTGCTGCAAAGCCAGAGACTGGATGCCATTGACCAGCTGCTGTCTGAATCATTTCACACACAAGGTCCAATATGAATATATGTAATTTAATTTATAACGAAATGACCAAATCGCAGACAGTGATTTCACTTCTAAAAATGTTTGATTATTTCACACAGTTGTGGAGATAAAGCAAATGTCACCTTTACACAAGTTTCTGTGGTTTTGTACATCAAACAGAAGAAACACCTGTCATCTGCACCGGCCACTAAGAATCTGATCTGGTTCGCAAAGTTTGATTTGACAAATTAGTTTAAATTCAGAAACAGTTCAAAGTCAAAGCAGCTAATCTGCATAATGACGCATTTGTGACATTTGGTAAAAGACGGCCAGTTTTGGATAATGTTACCAAATTCAGCCAGTTTCTCCACAGACAGCGAATCAATGACGATCCGTGTTTTGATTTGTGGAATTTTTTCTGTTTGCAGCTCCAGAGAAATCCCAGGCATGTTCACACAGATGTACGGTTTGGAGGTAAACGCAGGTAAAAGAAAAAACTCCTTTCCAACTCTCAAACATCTGCCAGGTATTTTTTTTTATTGTAAGCTCCACGCAGCATTGCTCAGATTAATGTCCCTGCAAGGCATTTATTAGACTTCGCCAGACTTGACAGATCCAGACACGCAACTCGGCTTCCTGCTGCCTTATTTCACATAAATCATCAAAAGTCCCTTTAAGAGGAATTAACATAATTAAAAAATAAGATAATTACGACTGAAAAGCCAGTCAGCCTGATGCACAAGGAGAATGGGGGTGTCAGTCTGGATTCCTGTTTTGACACCGAAACAAAACTTTTTGCCATCTCCCTTCATATCAGACCAAACTGAGAGTCTGAAACTGGTATTTATGTGGGAACAGAGCGTTCCCTGGACCCCAGGCCTGCAGGTAGAGTCAGCCTTCAGATTATCAGTTTCTGTGGCTTACATGTTTGTTTCTATCTGCAGACTGATTGCACGGAGCGGTGGGATGGTGAAGAGAGAAAGTTTCACCTCCTCGAGACATAAGGGAGGGTCGAGAGATGAGATAAGTCATTCCTGAGCTCCTATGCAACGGTGAGCCGTGCCAGGAGGCTGGTGCAAACTCACAGGAAGAAAGAAAGAAGAGCTCAGCGCCATAAATCCCTCTAATCTGGAGATGAACAGAAAATTCCTCGAGTCACCTCAGGTTTTTTTTTCTTGATATTTTGTAATAATGAATGATGAAAAAAGTGCAAAAGGGGCCACAATTTAACCTGAGAGGAGCTCCACCTCGTCTCTCTGCGAGAACAAAGAGGAGTCGATAAAAACGCTGATCAAACAGATCATAAAATATCTCACCACAAAAGGGGAGTTAGTTAATGATTAAAAATCCATTTTTAACTCCATTGCCCTCCAGCTACGGCAGGTATCTGGGGAATATATCCCAAAGTGGTGCATAAAACTTTCATAAAAGCATTTTAGTTTAAACTGTCACTATGTTGTAACGGTAAGAGACCGATAATCGGTGGTTAAAACCCAAAAATCTGATTAAAACCTCGTGCCACAGAGAAACAACCAGTCAGAGTCAGGAGGCAGGGCTTAGCGCTTGTAATTTTGTATTTTTAAAAGACCAAAATGAAAATAATTCACATAAATAAATTACAGGCAAGACAAAGATTTTTACAAATCAGTTTCTCCCATTAAAAAATGTATTTTTTTTTTTAAATTGCAGAAAATGTTTGTGTTGTGAATTTTTGGTCAAAATATGTTTGTTCTTGATTCAGTGAAGTTACTGAAAGTGGGAAGAGAATCTAGAAATATTACTCAAGTAAGAGTAGTGATACTTCACAATAACATTATTCAAGAGAAGGTAATGTCTACAGTGTGGGAAAAAACTTGAGTAAATGCAACCAGTGAATACCCAACTCTCCCATAAAGGCCATCTTTCTTGAGTACTTGGCTAAAATTTATTCTCAAACAAACCTCAAGCATTTATCGAACGACTGCATCAATACTGAGATTAAATTAATCGTGTTGCATGACTTGCGCAGTCGCCAATCTCACAGATGCTTCCAGCTCTCCGATTTTTATGGAGCATCCTTTGTAATGATTAAACTCGCATCGACTCCGCTCTGGTTCCATTTATTCAGCTCCCATCTGAATCCTTCATGAATTTATAAAACAGGAGAGGCGCAGAAGCCGTCCCCTCCGTGTCTTCCCTGGTAAATCAGCGCAAACTCACATGATGGACCGACAGAACCAGGAAGGCTCCGCCCCCGGCGCACTCCGTGATGATGGCGACGAAGCGAGGGTTGACGGCGCAGAAGTGGTTGTCCTGGACGTTGCGTGTGATCTGCACGCCATCGTAGCAGTTCTCCTTAGTGGCAGCTTTCCCGAACACGTGGCGAAACTTGGAGCTGCGGTACTGAGGACGCCATGTCATCTGAGAAGAGGAAGAGGAGGGAGAGACAACTTTAAATGTAAGATAATCTGAAATATTTTTTTAATTAAATCATTTTAATTGCAAATAATGCGATTCTAAAAATGCATCAATTTTGGGGTAATCTTTGTTTTTCTTCAGATCATCTGCGGTCAAACGAATAACTCAACACTTAAACCATCACAGCAGAAAAATCCTTCCTGAGTCTCTTTGCAGCCCATTTCCTTGACTTGCTGGTCGATGCATATGTCGTTACAGAGAGAGATAAGAGGCTGCGGTCCACTGGGACGAGCCTCGGCCAGCCGGCATGTCTGCTCTGCTGCCTGCTGCAAGCTCACTACTTATGAATAAAGGGCGGAGGCCGACGTTAACGAGATGCTACGGCTTAAAAACAACAACCTGCTGCAGAAACAGACAGCACAAGGTGTAATCTGGATTGGTTTTATGAAAGAAAAGCTTAATTAACATTCTTATCGCATTTAGTTTGATCCCAAAGCCTGGAACAATCTCTTTTCTTTACATTTTGGTCAGATTTTGTAATCTTCAGAAGTTGTTCTGATGGATTCTTCTCCAGGTCTAAGTTTATTTGGACTTCTTTTCATTTAATTCAGGCGTGAAATGGCTGCTAAGCTCAGCGGATGAGCAGAATAAACTGGAATTGTTAAAAGTGATGCATCTTTCACATCTTTGTTTTTGATGGGTGTGGCATCTCCTCTGTTCCCCTCTGAAACACAGCGCTGGGATAAAAACAGCTTTCAGCTTGTACAGATGCTAATCTGAGAGCTCTGTTGACCATTTTAAAAAATTACAGAAATAATTTGGCTAGAAAATCCTCATTATTTAAAATAGTAAATGTGCAGAAGTGAAGCTTCGTGCCGAATAAAAAGATGAGTCAACAAAGCAACTGATCCATCAGAAGAGAAGAGGAAGATTAAAGGTCATTTCCACCAGAAACAGAGATTTAAAACGAAGAACCGTTGTTTGCTTATGAAGTTGGAATTTGGATCTGAAGGGGAACCGAGTCCAGTTTAACTGGTTAGAAACCAGTGAGATCCCAGTTCGAAGTGAAAACGTGAAACTGCCATGAGGGATGAACAGATAACGGGGGTTATTTTATGAATAGATGATGGATGAATAAACAAAGAACCAAGCTGAAGGATGCACAGATGGATGAACGAACAGATGATCAAATGGACGGACGGACAGATGAATGGATGAACGAAATGGATGCGTGGACAATCGGATGGATGGACAGATGAATGAACATCCAACCAAACAGACAGATAGATGGAATGATAACTGGATGGATGGACAGGTGAATGGATGAATGGATGGACGGATAAACAACCAGGTGGATGGATGAACAAACAACCAAATTCTGTCCATCCAACCAACGATTGGTCGGACAGAATAAGGGAAACTTATGTACAAAAATCCTTCATCGTCTAATATAAACACATGGAGCTTCATTAGCCGCTAATCTGCTGTAAACACAGATTAACTACATTATTCTAAATTATGAATCAATAAAGTAACAACTTCAACTCAACTTTGGAGGATAAAAGAAAATATCAGGCAGAAAAATCATGAAATGATCACATATTTCCATCTGCTGCGCTGCAGCCTAACAAACAGAACCAACACTGAAGCTAAGCTAACACATTTAGCATCTCCAGATTCTGCTCTGGACGGCTCCATCTGATGATCCGTGTCACATAAACGCTCAGTTTGCGGCACCAGGTCAGATCTGCTCTAATCAGCAGTCATGTCCTGCTGAGGCTTACAGGAGCAGAAGCTGGTTGTAATCAGGCCATTGGCAGCTGCAGGCCTGCTGACGACCAAAACACCATCCTGCCTATTTATACACCGACGTCTTGCTGATCAAACGCCGGCGAGGCGCGCTCGGTGACAGCAGGAAATTTGTTTTACTCCCAAGAGTCTCTCTGAAGAAACGGAGACGCTGTCCGTTCTGCCGGAGGGAAATGTATTTTAGTCGCGTTACGGGGCTGTAAGAAAACCAGAGCATGCAGTCGTAAAACTGAACTGAAAACACAGAATGGTGAAAAAATATTATTAAACAAACTGATTTTAGTAAAACGTCCCTAAAATCTGTGAAAGAGCTCTCTATTAGGATTTCTTCAGAACTTTCAATCATTTTCCAGACTCAGTCAACAAAGTTCAGGCGTAAAGAAAGAACACCATCTTTCCCATCTTTCTTTGTTCAATGGAAAAAGTAAGTACACCTCATGATTTATCAGGTTGAAGAACTAACTTTAAACCTCAGCAATCAAAGGCAACTTTACAAAAATATGTAAAACTTTATCTATACTCTGCCAATACTGACAAAAAAAATACATTTTGCAATTGAGGTGTTTCCATTAATCACACATGAAGCTTGTTCACGTAATATGCAGCATTCTGGGGAAATTAAACACTTTCAAATGAGGCATACTGGTGGAGAAGCCAGCAGCACATTGCCTGAATAATAATAATAATAACAATAATAATAATAATAATAAAAATATTTTCCTGCCACTTCCTGCTTTCTTCTGCAGCGTTTCTGCCAGTAGTAACATCCGGCTGTTTGAATCGTGACGTGTGTGTTTCAATATGGCTGAAAAACAGCGGTCTTAGAGCAGAAGTGTTTTCTATTCTGGTCTATTGCAGATCTGAAAGTACAATCAAAACCTTTAAAGCCAAAGTCCAAACAGCATCAATCTGTCAATACAGCCGTCTGCAGGAAACATTCCTGAAACTCGTGACAGGAGCCACGATACGACGGCATATTAGGGCCGTTAAAGAGAAACAAAAGGAGGAAAATAACTAATTTTTCTAGAATAAAGTAAGGACATTTTTCTTACAAAAAATAAAAAATAAATACAATTAGATGTTCTGGAAAGTATTTTCTTAAAAAATGTCAAATTTTTTTCTCAAAAGTTTTTGCTTTTCAAACTCAAATTTCCAAGTTTTTTCTCAAAGAATTTCTGAGATTTGCATAAAAATGATTTTTTTTCTAGCAATTGACGGCTTCAAACGCCGAACTTTCCACACTAAAAGATTTCCGAGATTAACCTCAACATTTTTGAGTTTTCAAACTCAGAAATGAACTAGAACCAATAAATTTCTGAGATTATTCTTAAATTCTTAGTTTTTTTCAAGCACATTTTTATCTTCTCAAATTCATATTTTAATTTTTTTTCTCCAACATTTCAGAGATTTTTTTTTTGTAATTTTTCAGCTTTTCAAAATCAGAAATCTCCTCGTTTCTCTTGAAAATTTAGAGGTTAATTTCAAAATCTTACAATTTTTTCTAGCAAATTTTCAACTTTTGAAGCTCACAAATTTCCTTGTTTTTGGCAGAAATGTACAATTCCTCAATTGGCCCTAAAACGCCGTTGTGGCTGTGCCTCTCCTGATTGGAGGTGGGACGTTTTCCCAACTCTCACGGTGAAATCCAAGACGAGGAATGCACAGGTGTGAACGCATGTCGTGGCATATCTGCACACAGGTATGAATGGCTGCCACTGCCTGATGTCGTCCACACCTGACAGCTTACAAACTGAGCGGTAATAGGATAACATGCGATAATCCCAGGCTGCTTCATTACAGCAGGGAACACGTTTGAGGGGATGAGACGGGTTAAATGTCTGCATGTACCTGACAGAAAACACCTTAAAACAATCGCAGAAATCCCACTTTCTGTTTCATTATAACACAGATTAACTCCTATCTCAGGTCCTCTGCCTTCCTGTATTTATGCTCCATTTCTTCAGGTTGGCTCAAGTAACAGATAAAAGAATAAAGCCGTAATTCTACAAGATGAAGTCATAATACCAGACAATAAGTTGTACGTATGGCAGAATAATATAAGAGTAAAGTCGTGATTATAAATGGAAATTAGTTGTAATATTGCAAGATTAAAATATCAAAGTAAGTCAAAATAAAACGTGTCAGATATTAACTATCGAAGATTTTTTTTTCTTGTACTTTTATGTCTCTCTCTTTGGCTGTTTTACAGCAGAGTGATTTAATGACAAGACAAAGCAGGGTAATGATTAGCGAGCGCAGCCGTCTGCTGGACGGGGCGTGGAGGATGAGTGGGCGCACAGCAGGGACACAAACTTCCTCATTTCAAGCTTTTCTTTATGTTCAATTAACACATTTCCACCTTTTCAACGCATTTTTAACCCTCATCCACCGTCTGCAAACATCTATTTTCAGGAAACTGGGTTCATTTTCAAATTGCCCCACTTCTCTTATCTAACTCAAAGAAACATGCCTATGAATGTTTGAAGATCGCCAGCGACTTTGCGCCATTTTACTCCCAGCAGCTCGTATCACAGTAGCGACTCGTCATTCACGTCACGAGTGACGTGGAAATCGTCCCACTCAACTTTAGCACCATGTTTGACCAACACTTCAGGGAGAAGAGAAGCTCATTTGTTACAACAGAGTTAAGAAAAGATAATTAAATTATGACAATAAAATCATAATTCGAGAAAAAATATGAAAAATAAAGTTGTAATAATACAAGAATAGACTTATAAAAATATGAGATAGCTGTGTCAGATATTAACCATCACATTTTTTTTTCTTGCACTTTTATGTCTCTCTTCTGGTAATATTGATCCTTTGTCTTGACTTTTTCATAATTTTATAAAAAGAAATCTTTGCCCTATTCAGTCATAAACTTTCTTACCTTATTCAAATATTAGCTGAACAAAAAGTTTTTCTCTCCCAGTCACATTTTCTTGTAACCAAACTGGAACTGACTGTCAGTGTGCAGCAACAGGTGTGGGAGGGGAAATATTTAGTAGAAGTCTTGACAGACCAATAAGATCTGCCTTTTTAGGAGTTTAAAGATGTCTTAGTTGGGCTATCTGCTCCGGTACAGCCTGCAGTCAACCACTACTAGCTTAGTGTAATTGTAATCTTTTAGTTTAGCTAACCTGCAGTGCTCAGCAACATGTGGAGGAGGGGCAGCCCTACATTTGAAAACTTCAGTCACAGCTGGACTTTCTGTGACACTGAAATCAGAGATAAATTAAAGACTTCTTGCAAATCCGAAAGCGTGAACCTTCAGAAATCAGATGCTTTACAAATGAAGGAGAACGAGGAATCAGAAATCACCTGCACAGCGGCCCTCAACTAAACAGATAAAGAACCAAATATTTAAAAAAAACTTCAACAAAAGCAGGTTTTCATATTTATCTTTTTTTAACGGGTAAGATGGCATCGGGCCTAAACCTGTTTTATTCAGTTGGACTGAAGGTAAAAACGTCTCTCTGGATCTTAAAGGTCTAAAGTGCAGATCAGGAGTTTACTCCTCCATTAGCCGTCTCTGCACAAGCTTTCAGGCCATTAACTGCTGAATCTCATCACTGATGTTTATGAAAGCGATTCCACTGAAGCTGCTTTACCGTAAGTCGACAAGACGTAAAAAAAAAACTAAACTAAAAAAACAACTCAGACACCCGACAACAGATGGAGGCGAGTCGGAGAAATTAGCCAGTTCTTGATCACTAAAAAATGACAGCAGTTCAAACTAAGGATGCACCGATTACAGTTTTCTGGCCAATTGTTGATCACAAATCTTTAAAAAGCTGGACCTCCTGATTCCGATTTTGGCTGATAACGATGTTTTTGTTGCTAAACATAGCAAGGAAATCGCTGAGTTGTTAACGTCTGCAACGTGCAGACATGAACTGTCTGTCCATCAGTCAGACCTCTGCAACAGGCAGAGCAGAAGAGAACAGTGGTTGATTTTTAGACCTTTCCTGAGGGAGATACGATCGGCTTCACATGTAAGAATCTGCAAAATTAAGGAAATCAGCGCCGATAAATCAGCTGGCCGATAAATCGGTGCACAACTCGTCCAAACCACCGCCTGCATTATGAGCACTGCAAAAACACAACACTTTAGCAAGTAATTTTAGCCTAGTTTCTAGTGCAAATATCTCAGTACACTAAAAATAAGATAAAATTAACTTACAAATAACCTTTAAGCAACATATGAGCTTGTTTTAAGCCAATAATTCCTTAAAATTGATGAAAAGTACTAGATCAATTGGCAGATTTAACATCTCCCAATTCTTCCCATAAGTGAAATAATCTGTCACTTTTTCATCAGTATTAAGGAATTAATGACTTAAACAAGTTCCAATATCTTGCTGAAAAGTTACTTGTAATTTAGTTTTATTTTATTTCAAGTTTACCAAGATATTTGAAGTAGAAACTAAATCAAAATGTGTTTTTGCAGTGAAGGAAACAGCCACTGACTTAACCAAGTTGTTTGATCATAAGATAATTTGGTCTAGGCTTCATATTTTTATTTATCAATAAATAAAAATATTTTCTTCAAAGTAGAAGTTGAATCTAAAAAAAATAAAAATGAAGCCTTCAGCTCATTTCAGACATGCTCTAAAGTTTGAATCCTGAGGGAAAATAAATAAAATCTGAGACGACACTCAGATTAAAAAGGTCTGAAGAGTGAAAGATGAATTTCCTGCAGCACTCACCCTGCCGAGCGAGTCGTCAGCGTCCGGAGAGGCAGCGGCGCGTCCTGAGGTTAAAAAACCCACTCCGATTGTCCAAACAGCAAAATCAAACAGAGAACAAAACGACTGGCAGCGGCTGTCGGATCGACGCTGCTGCCAAAAACTCAAGACTCTCCAGTCCAAACTCCCCCGTTAGTCCAGGTTAAAACCAGGAGAGAAGGTCAGCGTGTGTGTGTGTGTGTGTGTGTGTGTGTGCAGCGGGAGGCAGAGTGCATGTGTGAACAAGCAAAGGGAGTGAGCAGGATATGTACACTCCCAGAGAGGGAGGCGACTGAGGAGCAGCAGGTAATCACACTCAGTCACTCAGCCGCAGAGTTTACTCAACCATTTACCTAATCTGATAGAGAGAGAGAGAGGGAGGGAGAGAGAGACACACAGAGAGAAACAGAGAGAGAAGAAAAGAGAAAAAGAAAGAGGCAGACACTCCTCTTTGCTCTTGTTGCTCAAAAATCAAACATTCCCTTGTGTGAAATATTTGTGAATAAAAATGTTAAGATGTTTCATCTCTTCTGTGTTCAGATGCTAAAAAGGGCAAAAAAAACAAAAAAAAGAAAGAAAAAGAAAAAATTACAATCTTTTGTTTTGCTAAAATTATTTTTGCGCATTTAGTTATAACCAGGCCGAAGCGATTCGTCACAGGGCCGGCCAAAGCTTTTCTGAGGCCCTTATCTGATTTTCATGGGGCCCGCGCACCAACACGATTCTTCATTCCTAAGCTACTCAGTGTGTCACATACCCGCTACCGTTAGCATCATTTATAACTAGCTTACACACAGTGAACAAGTGTTATTATTGTAGTTCAATTTAACCTTACTGGAGTAGCTAACAAAAAAAAATCTCTTTTTTTCTCGCTCTCTATGTCAGCTAAGCCATACTGAGACCTGTTACCATAGCAACTGACTGACAACAGCTCCACTAGCACATTAGGATTCAACACAAAAACAAACAAACACGGAAACATTTCCCACACAAACAGCAGAAAATTCAGACGGTTACAGTTTTCTGTCTTCAGGCTTGATGTTTATGAAATAGATGATCGTCTGAACACAGCGGTGGTTGATTAGTTAATTTAAACACCTGCTCTACTGATGACCTGTCAGAGAGGTCAACTTAAAAAAAAAAACTGAATTCTGCAGCACATCTACATGCTAAGGTTGTCAAAGTCAAGCTAGCATAACTGACCCACTTCCCTCACCATTTTTTTAAAACTAAAACCGTTTCCTGATCTTGTTATTTACTTGTTGCACAGTTGACCATTAGTAGCAAAGCACTTTTCCTATTATAATCAATTATACATTTAAATTTTAGCACGCCACGTTGATAACCTAACAGCTAAAAGCAGTAGTAGTCGTGGCAGCTAGCGGCTTTTGCCCTCCAGCAGAGAAATGAGGGCGGGATCTTGCGTGTGTGACTTCATGCTGCAACATGTTTATGCCACTTTTTTTTTTTTTTAACTCTTTGATTCAGTCCAGATCGACTTGTTGTTCGGTCTGAATCCAGGGTTCAGGCTTCAGAGAGGCTGCTGTAAGACGGTAACTACAAAAAGGTTTGCAGAAATGTCCTTCCACAGCATTTCGAGACAGATCACCTCGGATAGAAAAGTAAATACCCGTAAACCTGAACATCTGCGTTCAGTTTCAGCCTGTTTGTTTCTCATGTCCTGAGGGAACATCTGTAAACTTCTGTCAGGGACGTGTTTGGTGAAACGTCTCCATATTATGTTTCCATCTGCAAGATAAACTTGTAAACAAATCCTCATACTGTCGCCTTCCAGCTACCAGCAACAAACAAAGCTTACAAATAATAATGACTGAAAGGCTGTGAAAAAAACTCAGACTTATTTCACATGTTTTTACTAAAGTAAAAAGTAGTCACCCAAAAAAATTACTGGAGAAAAATGGATTTGGTGAATAGTCTGCTCAATTACTGAGTAATTTTAAAATTACATCATCAGATGGACCAAAATATAAATTTAAGTGGAGATGTTTGGAACTTTAAGGATGAAAAAGACAATAATTCATACAAGTAACAAAAAATAACAGTTTCTTTCAATAAAAAAAACTTATGAAACTTTAACAGACACTGCAGGCATTTGGTTAAATCTTTGGTTAAAAGACGTTTCATTCAGTGGGCAGAAAATCAAGAAATTTTACTTTAGGGTAGAAATACTTTATAATAAAATTAAAAGTACAGTGCAGTAAAAGCTAAAAGTACAGTTTTCCAAACAATTATAAGTAAATGTAACTATCTGAAGCCAATCTGGGCCTCTGTTGGCGTGCAGAAGGTCACGTTTGAGCCGCAGCGATTATTGATCCCCTGGTCAGGCCAGCATGTCAACATCCAGCTCTCCCTCTCGTATCGACCTGGTTAGCCGCTAAAGCTAACGTTACATAACGGCTCCGTTCGCTTTGGCGCGACGGCTGCAGCTGCTTGGTATGTGAAAATAAGAAGCAAGTCTGTCAAATAACACAACAGCTTTAGTTTTGATAAAATATTTCTGCATTTTGGTCTCAAAAACAATAATATTACATTTTATCACAAAATGTAACGTCTAATGTGAAAATTTGTTATTGTGACAGGCCTAATGAAGATCGCAAAACTTTTTGACCCCACAAGTGGTATTCCAGGATGTTTGGTTTTACCTCTGTATGCGCTGTACAATGGCTGCTGGAAAAGACGAGTGTTTTGTTGTTGACTCCTTATCCAGAAACCATTTTCTGCATTCTTGTTGACTATGCAGGAGGCTCCACGTCTGCTTTTCGAAGATGTACAGTTATATAAATGGACATCTGTTCACAGCCTTTTTCATGTAAAGGGCTGCATAAATCATAAAGCAGCAGCTTATGCGGATTTAAAGAGACAAGACATCCTAAAACAGCTCAACACGGACAGAACTGAGGAGACTGAAGTCTCATTATCTAAGAATATTTTGTGCAAAAACTGTAATGAATATGATTTTTATAACCCATAGCTCTATTATAACCTGTTCAATGATGAATAATAGGTCACATTTAAAGCATCTAAAAGCTGCAGGATTGTAACTCAGTGATTGGATTGATCAAGAAGCTCTAATAGAAACAGAACATTTTACATTTGTAGTTGCATTCGTGAACAAAATGAAGTATATTTTTTATTTTTTCCCAGTTCAGTCTGATTATATTCAACATTTCTGTCCTTAAAGTAATTTACATTTCTGTCGTCTTGGAATGCAATAAATGCCAAACCGATTGTGTTATTAGTCGTCAGTCCAGACCGGCCATGTTCTGACTGGTTCTGATCCAGTACATGCACTGCGGTGCCAACTCAGCTTCCATTCCACATTTATGCCTCAGTGTTTGCAAACAGCGTGCGGCCTAGCAACAACGACGGTGCATCATTCCCGCCCAGCTGCCGTCAGCACAGCAGCAGACGACCAACGAACTGAGGACGAGTCGCGTCAGGAGCTTCACAGAAACACGCTGCAAAAACGGGAGAGAACATGCGAGCTGAAAATAACGACAAAGTTTACATAAAAACATACGAAGTCCATCGGCCACAAAGCGTCTCTGAGATAAGACAGAAAGTGGCCTCCACTATCAGTTTGGCTCATTTTTAAAATCACAACATGCAATAAACACGCCTGAGCTTTCAACCAGAAGCGTTCAGTCAAAGGTTCAAATAAATTAACACTCTTATCTGAGCAGACAGGAATTTATGGCCCATTTTTTTCTTTTATCCAGAACCAGAACCGTTCTGGGTATCATTACCAATAAAAACGGGTCAGGAGTCCCATAAGCTTCCAACTATTGATGAGACATTCACAAATGATTAGATTCCTTTGAACAGTTCTTTTCTGTGAATGACAACTTCATTCTACAACAATAGAAAAGAATATGATGTGTTGTGGAGGCGCTGTGCGCCTCTTCTTGCTTATTGGTTGTTTATAGTTCTACCATCAGTGAATTAGTGTCTCATTTGTTATATTAAGTGAAGAAGAGGATTTTAAGCAACTTTAATCCACTTTTTTCCTCTTCGGTTTGTACATTTTTTTTTACAAAAAGCACTTAAATGCACAGAACCCTCCGGGGTGTGGGGATTTCTTTTTTTTTTTGCGTTCCCTTGCAATAATGTCAATGCCACATCTTGATTTCTATTTTTAGTTATTTTCATGGGGTAAAAAAAGGACGTTTGCGCCGTAATCAGCTGATTTTTTGGACCAAAGAGTTAAAAACATATAAACATGTTTTCACTGGGGTTCTTTAAAAGTATTTGGAATTTAAAATTGACATTTAAAAAAAAAGTCATTGTTACTGAATAAAACAGAGTTTATTATAACCATTTTGAAATGGTTATAATAAATCATTTAATCATTTATTGTGAGGAATGTAATACTTTATACATTTTTCTGCAAGAACATACTGCGGTTATTTACTTAATGCAGACTTTTTGCAAGCTTCACCCACAAAATGATTTAAAATAAGACGATATTCCGAATAAAATGATTTGGTCCTGGAGATTCAGTTCTCGTCTCTGGCAGAAAGCAGGACGGGGATTTTGTCGGCGTCCTTCAGTCGTGTTTTGACTGGGCAGCACCTGGTTTCCCAGTCGGGTTTCAGCTCTGCTTCTCCTTTTGTTCTGCACGCGCTCTGCGGTCCATCAGCGCAAACAATGCTCCGCAGTTCAAATATACGTTTACCTGAACAGGTGCAGTGGTCGGCAGGTGAAGCGGCTGCAGTTTACGCAGGAAGCTCCGTGAAAAACGTGAATTTTACGAGGCTCTGAGACAGTTTTTCTAATTTGACGTTACTGAGAGTTTGCAGGGCAGCGAGTTTTTTTTCTGTTTAACATACATTTGCATGGTTTTACCTGCGCTGTGGTTTTATTGCACCACTGTGCAAATCAGGAGCCGCACCTGTCCAGAAGCAAACAACAGCGCAAACCTGAGCAGAGGATATGGAAAACATGTGATTTATTCTGTCGGCTTACATAAACAACCACCGAACCTTGAGGTTATTAAACGATTTACACGTCCTGATCAGTTCTGGGAATGTTTTGTGGACATTATGTCATAATGTTAACAGTTCCCAAACCCAGGTGTGAGTCCCGCCTGGAGGGGATCAAGGTTCATTCCTTTTGTTTCCCCTCCAGGCAAAACAGATGTATTGTAATATTTCCATATTGTTATAATAAAGAGTTATTTGCATTGTCTTAAAGTGAACATGTGGAGTGTGATTAAAAATGAGGATAGAAGTCAAAGAGACGAACTTTCTGAAATTATTCGCTTTAAGAAACAGGAAAGGTTAAAGAGTTTCATTTTCAGAGCATCTTAAATACTTGCAGTTCCACAGCGCTGCATCAATACTTAAAATATCAGCTTCAGGGTTTTGTAAGGTGAGAAAATGTGTCTGGTGGTTGTCATGGTTGCAATTAGTCCAAATGTTTTCATCTCTTCATTAAAAATGGCAACAAAAAAAACAAAGAGGAAAGTAGGAAACATTTAGAGGATCATTTCCCCTCAGGAACCTAATTAGTGTTAGGGAAAGAAACATTTTAAGAAATTTACAAAGTTTCATCAAATGTACTTTTTATGGTTGAGGTCAGAAGGTTGTTCTGTGCTTCATGACCTGTTTTTAACTGGACAAATTTAGCTAAATTCCCTCTAAACCTGATCAAAACAGAACAAATTTTCCTGAAACAAAAGAGGAAATCTGAGATCAGTTGCCACACAAACCAAGAATAAAACAAAACACACAACAGCAATAGTGTTTTTGATTACTTTCAGTCGCATTGAGCAAGCCTGCACACGAAAAACTAAGAGATCATCACTTCTTCATGAATTACAACATCAGAAACCAGAAAAAAAAATCTACGCATGACTCAAGAGGCTGAGAGCGATTTGCTGCAGTCGCCGCTGCTCCACAACTAAAATACGTTTCGCTTTTAGGAGGAAGCAGACAGACGAACTCTGGCTAAACTTTCTGCTCTTCTACTCTTCTACTCACTGAAGCGAGTCGAGATGCAAATCCGTAGACATGAGGGAAGCGGAGCACCTGATCGGATGTTTAATGGTCAAAATATTTCATGATATGGACGCTTTAAACAAATGCTTAACTGTTGATCTCACTCTCAGCTTACATTCGACATGACTCACATGTCTGCGTGTCCGTGCAGCACATTTTGTTCCTTCACGTTTGATTCATTTCCTTTGAAACGCGTTCCCGTTCTTCATCGTCATCATCACACCTTCACCCACCTGATTACATCAACTGTGGCAGCCAATAAACCCAAACACCAGAGGAGACTTTAAAAAGTCGAAACGAGACGTACGCCAGAGCCAGAAATCGACTCGACACCCTTTAAAGCTGAAAAATGGTTTCAGGCCAAACAGGAACGGAAAGGAATGCAGCATTTTAGCAGCACAAAGCACCAAAACACAGATCTGCATCTGAAGAGTTCAACAAGCAACAACACGTCAAAAACTGATGGAATTACTCATTTATTGTTATTGCACAAGGAAACAGTGAAGTTTTAAAATGACAGCTCTCGAAGGAATGACTGCTTCAGTTATTTCAGATGGAAACTGGAGATCAGCCAGAAAGCTGGGAGTAGTGATGAACTCTGACCTTTATGTGTTCAGAGTCACATAAAGATTGTTACAAAGTCGGCCTTCCTGAAGAACATTTCCAGGATTCGAGGTTCAATGTCCCAACAAGACACGAACTCATCCAAGGTTTATCTTTGACTAATGCAACACTAACTTTACAAATGTGTGGAAATCTTTGTCAGTATTCAGCTAATATAAAGCAAAACAAAACAAAAAAATCTCCAAAACAAATCCGTTGTTTTCATTAAATAAGAAACAAAGTCATATGTGAATAAGTTTGCTCACACGATAAGTCATTAAAAATCATGGCAGCAACAGATGCAAACTGTTAATTCAGCGCTTATCTATCAGCCAATCAGCCGATGTTTTACTCAGGCGTCGGAGCAGGAAGCTCCGCCTTCTTGGTAGCGGCCATGTCTGTGGTGTTTTAGGGAAACGAACCTGTTTTTACAAGACAGCTACGGATTCAAATGACTCAGAACTGGTGGGTCATTCTGGTGTGGGCAGCTGGACACTTTCTGAAGATTATAAATATTAAGAAATATTATTAAATATTTATCAAACTATTATTCTACAACTACTTCCTGTCATCTACTTTGCCGCTTCCACCAGTAGTAACATCCGGCTGTTAAAGTGTCCATTGCAGTTTTGCGAAATAAACCGATTCCCATACATCCAAAAACACAATCTCCTGCAGGCACCAACACCTTTTGTTAAGACAATTATCTAACCAATGGAAACACAGCTTCTGTCCTCACAGGTCTGTTATAAAAAAAATAAACCAAAAAAAAAGGACATGATTCAGAACGCTGCTGCTGGTGTTCTGACTAAAACCAGGAAGCTGGTGAACATCCTTCTTCTGGTTCCCTGCAGCTCAGAGAACAAACTTTAAATGCTGCTAGTTCATAAATCACAGAATGGCTTAAGACCAGAATACATTAAAGATCTGCTGCTCCTGTATCAACTATCCAGGCCTCTCAGGTCTGGTTCTGCTCTGCATCCAGAACCAGAACCAAAGATGAAGAAGCAGCTTTCAGCTTCTATGCACCATAAATCTGGAACAAACTTGCTGAAAACTGCAAAACAGCCGAAACACTGAGTTACTTTAAATCAAGACCCAGCTGCTCAGAGCTGCTTTTAAAACATAAATTAAGCATTGATCAAAACATTTGATGTGTTTTTGTTTCATGATGGTTCTGGACAAAATGTAAATGTTTGCTTGTTTCATAATTAGTTACGATTTTCTTTGTTTATCAGACAACAACCCATCATCACTTTCCTTTCTTTTCTCTGCCTGGTCATCAGCTGCATTTTCAGTTTGTAAAATCTCTCGTTTAACCCAAAAACGTTCTACTCGATATGTACATTCTAAAATTTATTTTCTCTATTTTTCTGTTTTATAATCTCAAATATCTCAAATGTCCTGATGGGTAAAAGATCAAAACAAAAACCAAGCCATTGTCACAGTTTCTCAAATTGCAACAGCCGAAACCAAAAGCAAAATCTTTGCATGAGCCAAGAGCCTTCCGCTGATAAATATCAGAAATTGTGACGTTTTTTCTGCAGAAGTCTAAACCTGGGAACATTTGGGTGATGATGAGTTGTAGAAGCAAACCATCCGTCGCTAAGGAATGCTGCTGCTTGTAAAATACGTTTCAGTTTCAGGAGGAAGTAGAGGGACGGACTTATCGTCAGAGTTTCTGTAATACAGCAATAATACGCTGCTGTGTTGTCAAAAGTTACCATTAAAGTCACTGCTTATGAATGAAAAAACAGGATTTATGGAAACAAGACCTTCCTGCCTGGGTGGAAATGGATCAAATAAAAAAATTAAACTAAACATTTACTCTGAGTTTCCGTCTGTAAAGTTAGTGAAAAATAGAAAAGCAATAAGTTGTGTTATACAGCCTGTTTTATAAGAAAAACCATGTTATTTACAAATATAAGTTTTAAACTAAATATTTAGTTCACAAGCTAAATATTTAGAAGCTACACATTTAGCTCCAAACTACATGTTAACATTTTAAATATTTAGTTTCAGACTATTAAGATAGCTAATTATTTAATTAGAAAGCCAAATGTCTATTTTAAACTGTTTAGTTTTCAGACTAAACATTAAATATTTAGCAGACTAAATATTTAGATTAAATGCTAAATATTTGGTTTGAATCAATATGTTTATTTAGGAGGCTAACTAGCTCCAAACTAAAATGGAAAGAATGCTTAATATTTAGCTTCAACTATTTAGCCAGCTAATTATTTAGTTAGAAAGTTTAGTATTTAGTTTACAAACTGGCTCTCTACTAAACATTTTGACAGCTAGATATTTAGGTGCAGACTACATATTTAGTCTGAAACAAGCTTTTTCATGAGGAAGCTAACTACTTAGCTCCAAACTAAAAGAGTAAGAAAGCTAAATATTTAGTTTCACACTATTTAGCTAGCCACCTAGCTCATCATTTTTCAGGAAGATGAATATTCAGTTTTTAATTTTATTAGCATGCCAAGTTCTTAGCTCCAAAATAAATACTTAGCTTGCAGTGCAGCGTCTGCTGAATGTGACAGGATTTTGAAATGGCTCGTTTTCTAAATACCAAAAAAAATAATGTTTTTTTTTAAGCGCTTTGGCTGTTTTTTCAGCAGTAGAAACTCCAACGGAAGCATAAAAACGTGAAAAATGTGAATATTTAAGAATAGAAACTTACAAAGCACCATAGAAGTGACAAAGTTCTGCATCCTTGGTTCACAAAGAAGTGATAAAATATGTCCCTCCTCGCTGAAGTTATTACAATTTAATCACCGTTCCAATAAACGGTGAGCTTCCTCTATTCCCATTTTCCATATTCTTGTAAAGTAGTTGGGTTTTTCACAAAAGAATATATACAGTATATAACTCTATATTTTTATCATTATTACCAATTTCTGGCTGTTTTCCAGTTGAATTTCTGTCTTATGGACAAATAAATGTTTTTTATGCTAAACACCAAAGTTCTTCACTGATGTGTGTAAATCTGACCCAGATAGGCTAATATACATTATTTTGTTCTCAATTAATCGTTTCTAATATGCAGAATAAACCAAGTTAAGGAGAAAATCTTGCGATAACATTTTCCAAACGGTGTCACTTCTTTGCTCAGAGAGAGAAGAATAACAGCTGGGTTTCTGTAATTGCGAGTTAATCACGTCTGCATAAAGCTGCTCCCCTGACAGCGACGGCGCTCTGCAGAAAACGATAAAAATATCCAGCATCAGAGAACCAGGAGAAGATAAAGGTAAATAAAAAATAAAAAATGCAGCTGCAGGAAGGAATTAGGTCTGTGGGTCTAAATTTAGCTCAGCTGCTTCTACTGCAGAAATAACCAGCTCCAACATATGCGTAATAAATGACAGAAAAACTGATGAATTAGTGATTATCCAGAGAGTTTCTCCCGCTGGTCTAGAACAATATCAGTGGGTCACAAGCAGCGACTGTCGTCAAGGTGAGGAACTCGAGGGGATTAGCGTCGCTTTTATATAAACAGCACACAGCGCTCGCTGCCATCAGATCGCTCCCATTATTTAACCGCATTAACGTGCAGAGACTTCCACACATAGGTTTCATTCAGGCCTTCGCAAAAATAAAACCCGATTCAACGAAGCAAAATCAGCTAAATAAACAACATTGACGAGCCTTAAAAACACAAAATCCTGTAATCTGGTCGAGTTTCTACTGCAAATATCCCAGTAAACTTCAAATAAGACAAACCTTTTCAATAAGACACTAGATCTTGTTCTAAATATGAGATATTTTCACTGCGGTTCTTAAAATACCAAAATTTTCAAATAACTTTAGATTTTGGTCCATTTTTTAATCTAAAATGATTGCTGTTCTCTTCAGTTTCTGAGTCTTTAAGTATATTTTTTACCAAATACTTTTTTTTCTGAGTAGTTTCTTGGCTACTTTTTATTTTTACTTGAGTAAAATTTTTGGTTACTTGACCCACCTCTAGCAATGGATATATATAAACAAATTTCCATTTCTGATACCAGAAATATTAAACTTTTTACATTATTTAATCTTTTTTGGCCCTGGTTCTACTCATGTAGCTTGCAGCATCTTTCATTAGACACTATGTCATTTTATGAGGTCATAAACTACAGAAGTTAGACAGCAGAGTTTTAATTAAAGTGTTCAAAGCGACACCGAATTTTTTCTTTAGCCGCAGAGTCGCAGTGTTACCAGAATAAACTTCAGATTTTAACCCAGTGCTCTGGGTCGGTCCGTTAACAAACAGTAATCAATAAGTTAAAACAACAGTGGAGCAGGTTGACCTCCAGCACTCATTAATAATGGATCAGACTCTGATGCATAATTAAGACACCAACAACATGTACACAGCTGTCGCCACGTCAGGGAGACTTCAGCACGAATCTTTAAATATTTTGTAGGAATCAGTAATTTAAGCTATTTTTTTATTGATTTTTGCCGACTTAGAATTTGCAATATTCCTCATCTTTTTTCACCAAGCTGTGATTTTCTTATTGTAACTGTTAAGGACAAATACTTTCAGTATAAAAACTAAAAGGATTTACTTTTACACATTAATTTGCATCTCACTCATGTAAAATTTATGGTGCACAAAAAAAAAAGGTTTATATTTGTTGGCTTAGAGAATTATGGGGTGTAAATGGAGCCATTTTCCGACAATAAGAGACATTTTTGGCGGTTAGTGAAGAACCCGTTCCGAAGCAATACGTTCCCCCATTTTCATATTTATTCCTGCTGCTCTAACATTCACATTCATTTGTTGATGCATTTCATGTTAAACTGTGAATTAACAGACACTGGACAAAAAAAAGAAGGAAGAAAAACTACAAACAGATTGAAATAAAAAAAAAACCACAAAATGCATAAAAGATTTAAAATCTGATCAAATCAGATTTAAAGAAGTTTGATCCACCAGAGGACACCAGCTCTGTGCTCAGATCCATTTTTAAAGTAATCCCTCCATCTAAGCCCACGTGGGCGCAGATTATCCTCAGACGGTCGGACAGATGCCACGTCAGAAACACCAACCGAAAACCCAACGCTGGTCATGAAACTCCGGCGAGTCTCGGTGTTAAAAGGTCGTTAATCCAGACGACGAGGCCTGCAGAGGCTCGGAGCCGTTTACTGAGGAAAATCTGGTTACAGGACAATAACCAGGTTCAAAGGTCGCATGCAAATCCAGTCGTTACGCAACAGCGTTTCAGGATTTCAGTCCATCGTCAGGATATTAAAGAAATCATCCTTTACATCCATCAGCATATTAGTTAAAGAAAAACTAGCCTTTATTCACATTAAAAAATGAAATTACCAATTTGACAAGATGAAACTGCAAACAGTTTCTCATCCAGATGCATCCAAACACTGAAGTGGTGCTGCAAAAATAAACCTGATTGAAATTTCAAACGTTGATTTTACAACTCAGAAATGTCACTGTCAAGATTAAATCTGAACATCTGAACAAATAACATGTCAATGTCAGAAAGTTCCTGTTTATTTGTTTTTTTTAGAAAATTTCTGAAGTTAATCTAAAAAAAATAGTTGTTTTTTTTATTTCTGACTTTTCTAGCTCAGAAATCTTTTTGTGTTTCTTGAAAAATTCTGAGATTAATTTCAAGTCCAGAATTTCTAAAAACAATTTTAGTAAATTTTCAACTTTTTGAGTTAAGACATTACATTTTTCCCAAAATTTAAGATTCATCTCAACTTTAGATTATTTTCTGGTAAATATTTTACTTTAGGATCAGAAATGGTCAAATTTCTGATCCTAATTTCTTGAAAATTTCTTGAAAGTTTAAGATTTATCTAAAAATTTCTGAGTTTTTTTTGCAAATTCTTTAGTTTTGGAGATCTGAAATATTTTTCGTTGTTGAAATATTTAGTTTTTTGTTGTACCAAATGGTTCAACAGATTCTGTGAATAGAAAATATCAGAACAACAAAGTTGGTGTAAGAGGCCTGAGGGTTAAACTTTTGGTTAAATTACGATTGTTCTTTCTTCACTGAAATTACTTCTGTTGAATTGAGTATCCAGAAATTTTACACAAAAGAGAGTTTATAATAATATTACTCAAGTAAAAAGTACAGCACTCCTAAAAGTAAACTTTATGAAGAAGTTCCTCCAGTAATACTCATCTCCGCCTCTTTTATCCAAGATCTGCAGGCGAAGAGTCTGGGAAACAAAGGCAACAGAAACATGAGATTACCTCATTCAGCTGCAGGCAGTTTCTAATTAAATCTGCACTGCAATCCAAACACATGCGATAAGGAAAAACTCGCAGTCAATAAAAATCCATTTGACTTTGCTGTGAAACACGTCCAACCTCCAGGTCTTCTCCAGCTTTTGTCTGTCTGACCGAGCAGTTTGACTCAAAGTCGCTTTCTGAACCGTTCAGGCATGAAGTCGATGCGCTCCGTGTTGTGCAAACATCATAATTGGAATATCGTCCCATTTAAGAACCGGGTTAATTGTGGGAAAAGTGCTGTGGTTGCAAACTGAGGGGTTTCCCCGGGATGCCGTCCAGCCGCTGCTCCGATTTGACCTGACCTCTGGCTGCGGGTCGGTTTGTTCGCTGAACCGATCCCCGTCGGGTTTTTGTGGTGTAGCGAGGCGTGCCGAGGATCTGAACGCAATTAAATGATCATTTCCCCCGTCGATCGCTGCGCAACACGGATGACCTCATAATCAGAGCCCTGCTGCAACTCGTTTAGCCAAACAAGCGCTTTAATGTGAGGGAAAATAAATCTGATGCGCAGGTAATAAAAATCTACATTTCTTTTATTTGAACGCAATCTGACCTCATCCTGATTACATAAATCGGTTCTCCTTTATTGCTTTATGCATCAGAGACTTTATTGATCCAAATCTCTTTAAAAGACGACAAGACAGATGTAATAAAACAACTGAGACGTTAAAAACGACGAGAGGAAAAGAACTCACATTCTCTACTTATGTATGAAAAAATACTGTAGCAAAGGTGAGAGTACAAGTTGAACCGTTTTACTGAAATAAGTAAAAAGAAGTAAAAGTAGTCTAAAGTATTTACCTTGGTGCTAAATGCTTTTAGATAAATATTTTGTCCAGCTTAGTTGCTAAATATATTGATAAATATTTTTGCTAATCAGCACGTGTTGCAATATCTAGCAACCGTGCTAAATGTTTAGCCTGGTTGCTAAATGTTTAGCCTGGTTGCTAAATGTTTAGCAAATATTACTGACCAACACGTGTTAGCAACATGTCGGTTGGAATATTTAGCTAAATATTTACCAAGTAAATATTCGATTGCTAATATTGGCTAAGAACCAATACTAGCAACCAAACAAAACATTTAATTCCAAAATAAATGTCTTGCTTTCCTGCCAAATATTTAAATATTAGCTGGTGAATTAAATATTTAGTTTCACGCATGAATGAAATGGTGAAAATATGATTAACCCTAACACTTTTCTTCAGGCTAAATAACAAAATATCACTTAATTTTTTATTCTGTACTCCATAATCAATCAGATTTTTCTGCATTTGACCAACTGATCGCCAGCCGATCGATTATTTAACTTCACATCAGCCTGACAGACACGTTTCAGCGTCTCAAGGCCACAGATGAATATTCGCCCAGCAGCATTCCTGTAGCTATTACAGGAGCCATGAGGTGAATAAATGATCTGAGTGAGAGACAGATGTCAAGATAACACAAAAACTTCCTTTTCACGTCAAAAGAGAAACGATCCTGAACATAGCAAACCGCCCAGATCACCGATTGGACTGGGAATCTGAGGAATGTGTGTGATGGCGTGCCAGAAGTGCAGGTTGATGTTTCACGACATAACGTAGAAGTGCAACAAGATTTTATTAGAAATTCTACAAAAATTCCTTTTTCACCATAAGACTTCCTGGAAAACAGTTTAATATTGGGGTTATTCAGAGCGGCGGAGATAAGCAGCCAGGCCATTAGTGTTTGGCAGACAGTCCGGAGTTCTGGTGTTGCGCCAACTTGGACAGAAAGTGTTGGCCCGACACCTCCTGAACTGCATAATGATTGGAGTTACTCAGAGCTGCTCAGGTTGGATAATAAAAGGCAGGAGGAGAATACACCCCTGAGGACTTCAGCGCCACGCAGAAGTATTTACACCGCCTGCAAGTTTCCTGCATTTAAACGCCTTAAAACCAGGAAAACTTAGCCAGGATTCTACATAATAAACAAAAGCAGTGAAGTATTGTAAACTAGGTGTAAAAATGTTGTTTAGGATTCAAATTCTGTTTCATAGATAATCTGGAAAGTGTGGCATGCATCTACGTCCACCAAATTGATACGTTTTGAAGAAATAAATGAAAGTCTTAAAGGCCAGTATAAACTTTGTGTTTTCCAGCCACATGCTGCCATTTTATAGCATAATTAAGTAATTATAGTACCTTCAGTTTAAAAAAAAAAAGCTGAATATATCAAATCTTATTTAAAAAAATTTTTACTTCCTGATTTAATGCCTTGAAATTGGGCCTCTGTCTCTTTAAAACCTTCTGCTCTTTCTGAAACTCCACCTTCAGGAAGTCATCATCACTCCTCTATTAACCCTTTTGTTACTTTTTTACCTCGTTTAGCTGTTATGAGCTCAGCAGTTCCACCAGCTGTTTGCTAACTGCTGCTGGCTAGTCTGAAGGAGCTGAGTGGGGGAGGAGCTGCGCCTCGAAGGCGGAGCTAGGTTCAACCCAGCGTTTTGCACGGCTTAATGGTTGCCATGGAGATTAAAGGACTTCTCAAAAATGCCGTTTTTGTTGAGGAAACAACATTAAAACATGAAGCAACGCTAAAAAAGAAAAAGTTAATGTTACTTAATACTGCCAGCTTTTTGTCCCTTCCTGTCAGAAGGGATGGAGAACATCTGAGCTGATCACGTTTCAAACTGGTTGGTTGATCATAAACACAGTGAAACACACTGAAGTTTGTCTTTGGTCTGACCGGCATGAAAATTTGCATTCGACCACAACTGAGCAGCAACCGACCTCTTGTTTAAAACCTGCACACCAATTAATGCAGGCAGTACCTATTTCTTAATTTCCATGCTAAAGCCTTCTAAAGTTTCCTCACTTATGCAATTTTTTTGGAACTAATAAAACTTCTCAAAAACTCAAAACCTGAGCAAGAGATTCAAATAAATTGTAAAGCCGGTGTCCTGAGTGGGAGCAACTAAAGATGCGCGAATAATTTTAACTCCCTCTAAAAACTTTCGTAACTGCCCATTTCAATAATTTACACACCAAATATACCTTAATATGCATCAGCAGTGGAAACGACGGCTGTGTGTTAGGAACACTGCGGACAGAAAAGACAACAAAAATATTTCTGAGCTTCAAAAATTTAAAATTTGCTACATAAAAATGCTTAAAACTTTAGATTAATCTCTGAAATTTTCTACAAAACAAGGATCTGAGTTCCAAAAATTTGTGAAATAAAAAAAAATAAATGAGAAATTAGGTTTAGTCTTAGAAATATTCCTGAAAAAAATGGACATTTGAGTTTGAAAAGGGGAAAATTTGCTAGAAAACCCCCATTGAGATTAATCTCAAGAAATTTTTTAATATATATGAAAAAACAAGTTTGAGTTCCTAAAGTTAAAAATTTGCTAAAAAAAAAAAAAAAAAAAGAAAAATGATCTCAACATTGTTGAGATCATTTTTCTGAGCTCCAAAAATCGACAATTTGCTGAAAAACTTTGAAATTCTTAGATTAATCTCAAAAATTTGAGTTTTTTCCTGCAGGTTTTCAACTTTTAAAGCTCAGAACCTTCCATGTTTTTCTAGAAAATTTCTGAGATTAATCTGACAGATTTCTAATTTGACAAAAAATCTCTCCTTTCCTTCTACATTGGCTCTAAAACACCGTCATAGGAAACCATCTTATTGTTACCACAGGAGCTAGCTTAACTAGAAATATGCTGCACGCAAATATAAAATACTGCAGAAGTATTTTGCCAGAGATGCTAAAGATGTAAATTACAAAGAGTTAACCCTGGAAATATCACGATATGTACATTTCCTCATGGTTTTTGCCAAAGGAGAGCAGAAAAAGCACCGTTACACTCAGCTCATTAAGCACAGATCTGTCCACTGGGTTTGCCTATTGTGTCCAGTTTGTTTACAATCAGACAGCAGAGTGAAACAATGGATGGGAAGCATACAGCGACCCAGTGGGGGTCAAAGTTCAGCCACATACAGCTTACTGTAACCCAGGAAATGTTACTTTTTATGAGCAGAGACGCTGATGATGCAGATTTTTATTCCCCATGGCCAAATGTTGATATTTTTGACAGTTTAAGCTGCAAGAAGATTAAAAAATGTCAATACTAACCAGTTAATGTACGTTTTTGTGAGAACAGGAGATCTACATAATTTTCTGAAGTTCTTTCTTTTGCCGTTCAGCCTCTTTTTTGCCAACTTTCAGTCTCGTCTGTGCAGCCAAATATGAGAAAATACTAAGTCAGCTTAAAGACAAGAAAAATCAAGAGTAAAAAACTAAATTTTTTTTTTTTTTTTAAATCAATGTTGTATCTAAAATTGGTTTACTTTGCAGAATTGCAATGGAAAAACACTTCTTCCACACACACACACACACACCGACGAGCAACCTGATCAACAACCGGATGTTACTCCTGGTGGAAACCACAAAGAAGACAACAACAGGAAGTAGTAGGAGAATCGTGGTGCTGCATGTTTTTTAATGACTATCAGGGAAACAAACTTTTTCATGTGTGATTTTAGTTGAGTTCCTCATGTCCTGGAAACACAGCAACTGCAAATTGTGGCCTTTTTTTCGATTGGCAAAATACAGATAAAGGTTTATGCTAATTTGTTGTGGAAACGCAGCAAATGTGTGTAGTTTTGTTAATATCCTTAAAACTGATGACTGGATCTGATGAAGTCACACCGGTACAGTCACCTGTTGATAGTGTGCCACTTTCACACTTTTTAGCCTCACACTTTTTTCTTCCACTTAACTTTACATCAATCTTACACTCATTGCTGAAACTGTGCAAAACATTTCCGCTCTGAAAATTATTTTTTAATTCTGATTTTCAGATACATTTTTCATTAGCTTCAAGCAAAAAAAAAAAAAAAAAGGAATCACGTAAATGTACAGAAAATAAGCCCTTGAATTAATGTTTTTTCGATGATGCACCAGAATGACTGACCGCGTTCATCCATCGTGCAACAGTGTGAAGGTTAAAAACACTCATCCTGATGTTACAGCCTGTTATTCCCGCAGCTCTGCAGCTCAGACTCTGCAAAGCTCCAGAGATAATCCCTCCACAGAAACACATCTGCAACTTTAGACGACAGGAATAAAAATAAAACACCTTTGAGACGGTCATGTGTTGGTTTCTCCTGGACTCTGCTGGTGCTGCTGGACTCGGATCCGGTGGCTCTTTGCGGCGTCGTTAGATCATCGGTGCAGCTGCATGGCGGCCGCTGGAAAAGTCACAGTGTCCGGCTTCACCTTGTGAGACCCGCGAGTGTCTGGAAAACCGAGAAAAACTGAAAATCTGCAGAAACTGGAAGACCGGACGGTTCGGCGTCCTGATAGACTGCTGGAGTCCGAAAAGGAAGAGGAGGAGGAGGAAGAGGATGATGATGCGACGACGACAGGAGGAAGAGGAGGGAGGGGCGAGGGCATCAGGTGCAACTCCAGGAAATTAGGATTAGAGACAAAACAGCTGCTATAAACGGAATAAAGTCCGAGAAAAACAAACATTTCATCTTAAAAATACGTCAAAAATGAATAAACTGATTAAAAAAGATGATTATCAGGGAAAGTGGTGAATTATTTTGACTCCATTACTGAGTTTTAAGAACTGAAACAGTTTGATGACTGAGCGATTTTAACAAAGGTCCAGGGGCGATCCTAAACCTTCTGGGTCCAGGGGCGACCCTAAACCTTCTGGGCCTCAGGTTCTTTCTGTTATTTTTTATTTTTGCATAACTTTGGTTGTGTTGATGTACATAGCCTAAAGTTTTGCCAGGTTCTGCATTTTGAAATGAATTATTTTGTCCATTCCCCACCCTATTTATGTATATTAAAACTAAATAGAACAGTTTACATCCCTTTGTTAAGATTATTTTTTAGAACACTATGTTTTGCTGTTTTCCATAAAATTTTCCCAAAATGTAAATATGAGTGGGGGAAAGCTACTTTCTTGAATCGTTAATTTTGTACAAAGGGTTAAAAATAATGTCAGTGTCAAAACTATTTTTCCAATGGGTTCAAAGGTAAGAACAACTAAAACTGACTCAAAAGGAGTTATGTTTTAGAAAATTCAGAACTTTTTGATAAATTTTGACAAAATCAATAGGAACATTTATCAGGAAAAAGTAACTATACTGAACAATAATATTTTTATAACAATCTTTACAAGAGCTGTAATTTTAAGGAACCAAGTGGAACAATCTATTTAAATATGCCTATGCATAATAAACAAATGAGGATTAGAAACCATCCATCCATCATCTTATGTTCCTCCAAAATCAGGTCGAGGGCGTTATACGTACAGGACTGTCAAAAATAGTTTAACACTCACAGCCCCCATAATAATTTTAAAATACTAGATAAGATAAATACTTTTAGCACAGTCACAGTTTTACATTTTGGAAGAAAAAAACTGTGCTTTTGTTACTTCCTTTTGGAGCTAGCTGTGCTGCAGTGCTGAAATGAGCTTATACACTATAACAAGTGGAGATTTACTTCTTAGTCTTCTTCTCTGACCTGCATCTCCCAGGGGCTGAGGCCCCCTTCTCCTGAAAACCTTGTGACGCCCCTGCCTGCTCCAGTGTTAAGATCTAGACCTTTGGCCTAGACAAAGCCCTTCATAAGGCTATACAGTTTATTCACACCAGCCCAGTTTAATCATTGCCTATAAAGTCCGATTCATTTAGGGAGGTGTGAATGTGCAAATGGACTCTGGTCCGCCTACAGAGTTCACTTCAGATCGGTTGAAGTGAACTCTGGTGCAGTTCAAATGCATAAGAGAACGCCAAGCGGACCAGAGACCACTCCAAAAGGAGGAGGGGCCTGACGCGCACAGCATTCTGGGTAAATACAACCAAAACAAACGCGCTAGCCTAGCGCCAGAGAGAGAGAAGTTACTTCTGCTCTTGTCCCAAGGACAACAGAGAAATCCTACAATCTCTAAACTCCATTTTTATTTCCATTTTGTGAAGGAGGAAGATGCGCTCAGTGTTTTCTTTTTGTGTTGTTTCCTTGAGCAGTTCTTGGTGCAGCGCCACCACAGGCTGGGAGGACAGCAGGTTATTTCTATTAGCTAGGCTCGTTTGACACAGTGTGAAAGTGAGCCACAATAACTAAAATATAACAAATGTTGCAGCTTGGATCCCCAGTCAAACCGGACAGTCAACAGAAAACTGATTGTTGCAAAGTTTACACCTCGACTCGACTGCAGTCGGCTGATCGATCCATTGGTTTGGATCTTAAAGTAATCAGACTGTAATTTGTTAGAATTCGATTCTATATAAGTGGATATGGGTGTGTTTATTTTATTGACTGTGTGGTGAATGAACCGGTTCTGTTTTAATGAACAGAACCGGTTCTGTTTTAATGAATGGGATCTGGATGATGAAATGCTGACGTGTGCAGAACAGAGCGGAGACGCGTTGAGTCACATTATTTGCATGGATAATGTTGGACCTTCAGCTGGTTCACCTTTTAATCACAGATCTGAATGGACGGAGACGCTCACGTGACGATGACGTAATGTAGAACCAGGATGTTTGAATCTCAACTGTTGGTGGAACCAGTTTATCATTAGTGAACGTTCATATTATTGTGAACATGTTGGGTGTTTTGGGAATGTCAGGATATTTGACGCCCCCTTCTGACCAAATAACGCAACTACAGAAGAATTCATCTAGAAAAGGGAGAATGCTGAAAATATTTTTAAGGGGCATTCTGTTGCAGTTTTAAATATTGACATAAAACATTAATTTCTGATTTAGTAACTGCTGGTTTTACTGGATTTCGTGTTTTCAACAGAGTTAAACATAACATGCCAATTTTCTAGTACTGTGGCATTACTTTAATCATACCAAGCCTGTATTTAAAACCTCTTTGGGAACCATCTTGTTGCAGCTCAAGCCATATTTTCTGTTTATATTTGGTGTTTTTAGTAGATTTATGTGACAAAACGGGAAGATGTGTCTTTGTAATAAATTACTGGCAGAGCGGGGTAGTAACTGGTTACATTTACTTGAGTAACATTTCTTGGGGAAAAAAAAAAAAAATTTCAGGAGTATTTTTACTACTCAGTACTTTTTACTTTGAGTAATTTTATTATAAAGTATTTCTACTCTTACCTGAGTAAATTTTCTGGATTTTCTGCCCACTGAATGAAAATTAAATGTGTTCATTCAGCAGACTCAGACACACACTTGATGTTTTTATTAGTTTCATGAGTTTATCAAAAGCAACTGATTGGGAAAAAAATGTCTGATTTTATTATTTTTAATATAAATTATTCTCATTTCGGTCCTTGAAATACCAAAATTTCTACTTAATTTTATAAATACTAAATAACTGATAATTTAATCAGTTACTGGGTACTTGAATAGACTTTTCAGCAAATGCATCTTTACTTTTGACTACTGTTAAAGTGGCTTTAATTGCATTTCTTATTTAATGTAAATTATGTTTAATGACTTTTGTTAATTGAGCATGTTTGGAATGGAAATGCAGCTAATAAAGGATATTTATATTCTAATTTCCTGTAAAGCAATTTGAATGAATGGTGCCTTGTAAATACATTTACCTTCCCAGAAAAGTCAGCGAAAAAAACAACAAAAAAAAAAAAAACCCAAACAAAGTCTTTGGTTGTAGATTTAGTAAAATTTTATTTATCTACAAATATTTTCCATACGGCATACAGATAGATTATTAATTCTTTTCAATGTGGCTCTTAAATTGATAAGTTACACAGTATCATACAGAAGCTGGATGCCAGAACTGCACAAAAAGTTGAAAAAATACGTCTTATTTTCCGCGGTCTTTACATGTTTTTCAGTGTTTTGCAGCATATCGCAGAGCAGTTCAGCCGTCGAGGTGAAATGGAGGAAATCCAGGTGAAATGTGCTACTTTCCAAAATCCTCCACAGCTGATTTTCCACTTCAATGATGTTAAAATCAACCTAGACTCGGTTTTTATGATTAGAAAACGTAGAACAGCAGAATAAAATAAAATATCGAGGGGGAGATGAACGCGCTTAAACCTCTGAGAAGAACCTCACACTGAACACGGAAACGTCCAGAAACTCAACACGTGGGGAAACGAAGACAACATGGCAGCCGGGAGGAGAAACCGGATTGGCGATCGCGAAGCCGGTCGTCCGGTTCTCAGGTGGGAAGTCTCTTCTTCTTCTCTCTGTAGTGTTTCCTCTTTAATCCTCGTCTTCGTCGTCTTCATCGGAGGTCTGGTCCCGCAGGTCATCTTCATCTTCCACCTGTAAGGGAAGGGCCACAGTCTAACTAGAGCAAACAGACAGAACAGAGCCGAGTCAGACGGCGACCTCTGACCCCTGGGAGGCCGTGACAGAGATTCATGTTTCTGGTTTAAGACACTGATGGAGAAACTTCTCAGAAGATTAAAACGGGATGATGGTTGTTCACTGTGTTTGTATTTTGTTTTAACTTTTATCTGAAATGTGATATACAAATAAATTTGATTTAACTTTAAAATGGGTGAAGTTTACATTTAATCTGATAAACTCAAGTTTCAGATTTTTAGGCTTAAAATACAGAGAATGATCAAAGGATTAAAGAGGAAGAGAAAAGAAAGAGGGGAGGAACAAAGGGAAGAAAGATAAAAAAGGAAAGGAGGATCAAAAACTAAAGACAGGAAGGAAAGGAGGGAGGAACAAAAACAATGAAAGGATGTAAAGAAGGGAGGAAGGAAGAAAGGGAGAGAAGAAAAACTAAGGAAGGAAAAAAGGAAAGAATCAACAAAGGGAAGTGAAGAAGGAAATAAAACTAGGAAAGAAACTAACAAAAAGAGGGAAGGAAAGAAAAAAAGAGACAAAAACCAAGAAAATGTAAAGAATGGAGGAAGGAAGAACAGAAAGGAAGAAAACAAGGAAAGGAGGAGAAGGCATGAAAATAAGAAGGCAGGGAGGAAGGAGGGAAGTAAAGGTTTGACCTTGTTTGACCTCCAGTGAATGTTTTCGTACCGTCTCTCCCAGGTCTTTGAGTCTTTGCTTGAGGCTGTGGATCTTCTGGTCCTGGTCCGCCAGCAGCATCAGCAGGTCGTCCTGCTCCTTCTTGGACTCCTGGACCTCCGTCTGCAGCTTGGACTTCTCCGTCTGCAAGATGGCCGCCGTGCTGGTGGCTGCTGCTAGCTGCTGCTCCAGTCCTGATCGACTCTCCTGAATAAACACCGAGGAGGAGAAACAGAGACGGTAGGAGAAACGCAGCGGCTGATTTACACTGGAGAGAAAGAAAACGGTCCGATCGTCACACCTTCAGCCGCTCCATCTCTGCCGTCTGAGCCGCCAGTCGGTTCTCCAGTTCTGCCTTGGCTGCATCTGAGGAGCTGTCACTAGGGGGCGCTGTGTCAGAGGGCTGAAAGAAGATGCCAGAACGCAACATCTGGGATTAACACTCCAACATCGAAAGTATTTTTGTCCAGTTTTTAGAGCAACTATCTTATTATATTTGAAATAAGATCAAACTGATTTAAAAATAACTTTTTATCGAGAAATAAGAGCGTATTTTAAATCAATAATTCTTGAATGTTAATTAAAAAGTACTAGTTCTACTAGCAGACTTTTTTTTTTTTTTTACGTATAACATTACTTACTTCAAAATAATTTTTAAAATCAAAATCCCCTCTTTTATTTTAAGAATATTTGTAATATTTTATAGTAATCACATCAAATTTTATTTTATTCCCACAGTTCTCATGTTTTCCAGTTCCTTTCGTCTTTTTATCATCAGACTTTTCCATTTCTTTCTTGCTATGTAATTCAGAAAATGAAATTTCTGAAAATAAATTCAGAAAACTTATTTTCTGAATTTGATTGGCAGCCAATCAGGAAAAGAGAATCAGAAATAACATTTAAATATTTTAACTTGTATAAAAAAAATACTGAACAACAATAAACATGACGAAAAATGTAAGATGACAAAAATAACAAACATTGAAGCCCATAAATTTCACTTTCTGAGCCCACATAGCGCCCCCTGGGGGCTCCACTTTGAAAAACACGGGATTAGTGCACTTGAAGTAAGAAAACTCACTTAAGTAACTATTGAGCAAGAGTTTGAATAATGGTTAAAAAGGACTAGTTCCACTGGATCCACTGTGAAAAATGTCTTGCTAAAGGTGGAAACTGTAAATCAATATGCAAGTATTGTTTACTTACAACAAGCTCCTACATCTGGCTGAAAAGTTACTTGTAAGTTAGTTTTGTCTTATTTCAAGAGTGTTAAGATATTTTCAGTAGACAGAAATACTTGGTAAGATTTGGCGTTTTTGCGTCCATCATTATAATTTTTAATGACCTTTACCCCTGCTTCCGCTCTCCTCAGCAGCTCCTGCCTCTCGGCCTTCAGGTGGCTGATTTCTGCCAAATGGGTCTGAACCTGGTTCTTTAACGCCTCCAGTTCCTGCAACACAGAAATAAAGACAAAACTCAGGTTTATTTTTAAAACATCACTCAAAATAAACATATAGTCAAAGATTATATATTGTAATTAATTTTTTTGTACTAGTGTAAATGATTATCAAATTAAAAAGTCCAAAAGTTCAATCAAATTTTCTGTAGATGGAAAACTTTACTGAAAAATGTGTTAGATACATCAGAAGAATGAATTTCAAACGCCTTTAAGAAAGTATTTAGAGAAAAACAACTATTAGGTCTGTCACGATGATACATTTTATTGACGATAAATTGTTCCAGTGATTATTGCGAAAAACGATAATATTGTTATCGTAATTTTTAACGGAATATATTGATAATTGTATAATCATGCAAATTTGCTTCTCAATAACTTATAAACTTTCATTTTGTGAAGAACATTTAAACACTGGAACAGGAAAATATTTTAAACACCCAAAACAAAACACAAACAAAAACATGAATAAAATGGAGTATGAATTCTGTCTAAACAAAATTTCACTGCAGAAAATATCAAATTCCAAAATACTTTATTGATCCTAAAAGAAATTAAATGACGTAACTCAGTAACTCAAAACTATTCAGTTTCATTCTTCATGTTAATTTATGATGTGATTAATTGCTTAACAGTGATACTGAATGACTCTTATTAATCTTATATTGTGTGTTTTTCCTGTATAGGTGTTGCTTAACATATGGAAATAAATCTCCTTTCGTAGAATGGTTTTCATAACGGTATTTATTCGTTTGTTTTGAACTTTATTTTATTTTGAACGTATGTGATCCATCTGTGTTATATATTTTTAGTTGTTTTTGTTGAATGTTTCAACCAGAAGACCGTTAAATGCAGGGAACTGCAACTAGTGTGGATAAAATAAATAAATAAAGTTCATAAGAGCTTCTTTCACAGTTTTTCTTTTAAAGTAAAGCTGAAGTTTGGGAAAAGGTTAAGGTTGAGGTCATGAATCCCACCTGGAGAAGCTCTGCGTTGTCTGATCCTGCTGGAGCCTCGGCTGCTTGTGCTGCTGACTTCTGCATTAAACACACAAAAAAACATTTAAAACGCATGTTAATCCTCCATGCAGAATATGACTAATCTGATGCAAATGTAAAGATTTTTCTTTTTAATACACATCCAGGTTGGGAAATTATGTAAATCCTATTGTAAACTAATTAATGTTGCCTAGTTGCTGCCACAGCTTTAAAAGGATCTATGGTCAGTTTTAACATTAGAATTTGAGTAAAAATTACAAAAAATATATATAAAAAAAGCAGTACAGTATAAAATACTGTAGGCTATTTAGTTTTTATAAATAAGAATAGATAGTTATTTTGTTTACGCTAAAATTCATTCCGTATAGATGGCGTATGCGAGGTGATGCGGCGCTAGCTCTGTCCAGAGCAGACATTTCTGATCAATGAGTTTTGTTCAGACCGAAATAAAGGAAAAGCAGAAATGAGAAGGAGAAATATGTGTGCAGCAGCTGCTTGGAAATGGCAATCCAATAGTTTAAAGCTCCAGTTTCTAACTCAAAGCGTTTACGGTTAGCATCAGGATCAAAACATCTTCTCTCATTATTTACAACGGGGCTTTACAAAGACTTACAGAATGCTTCAATATCACTTAAACACTCATTACCTTCCAATTTGTTTTGATTTTGTGTTAGCTCTAGCTAATGGCCTTAGCTAATGCCGTTAGCTCCTGCTAATGTCGACAGCAAATGCTAAAGGTGTTTGATCCTCACAATGACATCAGTTACTGCAAATGGTATAATAAAATAACACAAATAGAAGATGCAAAAAGTAAAAGTTAAGGTTATTAGAACAGCTGAGTATCGCCATGCTACTGACCAGGCTGTCGATTAGCGCATCTTTCTCGCTGAGCTGCGTCTGCAGGAGCGTCTGTTGCCTCCGGAGATCCTCCAGATCCTCCCTGAGCTGAGAAAGCTCCTCCGTCTGCAGCCCGTTCACCTGAGTGTCCCCCTGGTTAGACTGACTCTGGTTTTCCTTACCTGAACACAAAGACCAATTATGTTCCTTTAGATGAAAAATATGATTTTATGTTCAGGAACATGAATTAAACTAATTAAATTTGATTGATTCTGAATAAAATCACTACCAGGTAGAGACAGACCATCATACTCGTCAACATGCATTTAGACACCAACAGACGGACCCACCTAGCTTGAGTTTCAGGATGTTGTACTGGTCTTTGTGCTGCTGAATCTGAGACTGCTGCTGACTGACTGTAGCCTGCAGCTGTTCAGTCTGAGTCGTCATCGATGAAACTTTCTCCTTCAGCTCCTGAATCTGAGCGTCCTGATCAAACACAGAGACTCAACATGCTGGCAAAGAAAAAACATCCGAAACAAAAACAATAAATTCTACCAAGTATTTTTCACCTAGTTTCTAGTGAAAATATCTTAGTACAGTTGAAATAAGACAAAATTAAATGCTGCTGGCTAACGATGACTAGCGTTGCAACAACTTGAGTTGTTGAGTATAACACACTAAATATTAAATGTATGTGTAATATATGAAAGAAAAAGGGATCCAGTGCTTTGCTACTTATTGTTAAATAAAGATAACCAGCTAATAGTAAAAAGTTTTAAGAAAAAAATAGTTAGGGAGAAGGAAGTGGGTCATTTGTGCTAGCTTGACTTTGACAACTTTAACACGTAGTCGCGATGTGGAATTGGTGTGTTTCGGTTCAGTTTAAAATATATATAAAAGACGACCTAAACACCAGCTCTGACAGATCATCAGTAGAGCAGGTGTTTAAATGAGCTGATCTACTGCTGTGCTAGATTAGCTAATAGTAGCGTTAGCTAATCTACCACAGTGATCACTTATTGAATCGCAAAATTAACACCAAGCTTTAAAACCTGTAACGGACCAAATGTCCTGTTCTTTGTGTGGGAAATCTTTGAATCCTGATGCATATTGTGCCATTGTTGTCAGTTGCTATGGTAACGAGTCTGTGTGTAGCGTAGCTGACACAGGGAGCGACAAAAGAAGAATACCAGTTGTTTTGAGTTGTTCAACGGTTTTTCTGCGTTATTTTTCCCTTTGTTGTGGCGTACTGCACTAAATTAATAACATTTACATCTCCAAGTTTCATTTTGTTAATGGGATTGTTCTCCTGCAGCAACATGGCTACACATGGCAAAAACATCGTCTTTTTGCCCTCCAGTGCTGTGAGCATGCGCAATGTTTCCGGATGTAAACAATAACATGCAAAAGACCTATAGGAGCTTCACTTTTTCCCATAAGTGAAATAATCTGCTAATGGAACAAGCACTTTTAAGCAGTTTTTTCTCAATAATATGGAATTATTGACTTAAACCAAGCTCCTATTTCTAGCTGAAAAGTAATTTATAACTTAGTAGTTATAAATAGTTCTGTTTTATTTAAAGTGCACTAAGAAACTAGACCAAAATTACTTGGTAAGATTTTGCATTTTTGCAGTGAATTATTTATAGATTTCTGCATCAGGAGTTACCTGTTCTCTGATCAACTCTTTGTACTGAGTTACAATGTTATCATGTTGCTCCAACGTCTTCTTCACCTCTTCTTCCTTCTTCTCCTCCTCACTGGACTTGTGGACAGCTTTGGTTATCAGACCTGTGTGCAGCAGAAAGAGAACGCTGCATCTCTTCTATGTCTGGTTGAATAAAAACCTTCCAGAGGAGCCGATCCACAGTGAGAACGGACCTTCCAGCTCTTTGACCAGCCTGGTGAACTCGTGGTCGAACAGCATCTGTTCCGGAGACGGGAAAACGGGCTGCGGCTTCAGCGCCGCCCGCGAATACAGCTCATGTTTGGTGATGAAGCCCAGCTTCTCCACAAAGTTCTCTTTCCCGATGCGCTTCTCGATCAGCTGCTTTAGCTTTTCCCTGAACAAGAAAATGAAAACTCTGAAAATATTGTTTTAAAGGAACACACCAGTTTTCAGACTATGTCTTCTATAAAGCATCTTGACACTGATCTATTATAAACTAAAACAGTCTGCGGTCGGGAGGTGGTGCTTTTTCTATCCAATCTTTAGTGCTGGTAGGCCCGTCGAAATAATAAATTCATTAATTGCACTATGAATTAAAACAAACTGGTGCTTTGGTCTCAACTAGCTCCTTATTTTGAAGGGCAATTTTGTGCACAAAGACTTCATTACTGATTTTAGTTGTTTTTTCTGTTTTGTTTATTTATTTTGGATATTTAAAATGTCTTCCAGTTCCACTGCAAAAACAAAAAATCTTCCCAGGTTATTTTTGGTCTAGTTTCTACTGCAAATATTTTACTACACTGGAGATAAGTTAAAACTAAAATAACTTTTCAGCCAAAACTAGTTGGTAAGATTTTGTGTTTTTGCAGTGTAAATGTTCATTAGAATTTAAAAGTTTATTGATCTTTGCGAATGTGTTCATGTTTATTCCATTACATTATAGTACTTGAAAATGGTCTCAAAACGACAACATTACTGTTTATCGCAAAAACATCTGGGATAATTTAGCATCTAAGTGGAGTTTAGTTGAATATTTGCATCAGGGATAGTCAATTACAAGTTAAAATGGGACAAATTTGCAAACCAGTAACTTTCTGGACTGTCGACAGCCGATAACAGACAACATTTGCATTCGGTCTTCCTAAGAAGAAAAGTTCATCGTGTTTGTTCTCTGACACAGGGACACTTACTTGGTGTAGTTTTCCAGTGAGTTGTCGTTATAATAGATACAGATCCCAAGCAGGAGAGCGCAGAGACCCTGGACGAGCCGCTCATCTTCTCCCAGATTCTCTGAGATCTGAGCCGTCAGCTACAGGAGCCCCATCGTCAAGGACCAACCATCATCTCAAGGTGAGCACCGCCGCAGGTTAATGGGAAAATTTGAAAGAAATGAAACTTATTCTTGCATAACTTTGGATAATTTGTCCATGTTGAGTATTTTGGTGGTATTTTCTGTTTGTTTTTATTTTTTAATTAATTAGAGCAACAAGTGAAGCTTTGACACCATTTATGCAGCCAGGTCTCCGTTAAGTCTATTATTAAAACTTATTTTCTTGTAGAAATTAATGCTGCAAATAATTATTTTATTAAGTATTCTGACCATTAATTAGATTTAAAAAACTGGCATTTTCTGTAGCTTTTTCATTTTACTACATAAGCCTTTTTATACAATATTAAAAATATATTAAGAGATCCGAATGAATTAAATTTCTATTTAAATACGAAAAACATTTTACTGCCTAAAATGCAACAACATAGCATTCCTTTATGCTTGATGATTTGTAGCAAAGGATTTCCTCTGCAGCAAATAAAATACTTCTAACATCAACATGTGAAAGGTTCAGTCATTTCCGCTTGCCAGATTAGTTTATGTTTTTATTTTTTTTTACAAAATGGAGCGAGGTGAAGCTAAAACTGCCACTTGAAGAGTTATGACGAGTTTTTTTTTACATCTTAAATGGAAAACGTGTATTTATTTTTGTACAATTTTGAGTATTCTCTGAATACATTTTCTTTCAACAAACGGCCTTTTTAGAGTCTGGGTTACTAAATTAGTAAATGGTTATTTCAATAATTGATTCATCATGATCGATCAGATTGTTTCAGCCCTGCCTGGATTAACGGATACATTTTTCCTAATTCAGAAGCTCTGCATGTTGCAACAATCCCTGCGACTTTACAGTCCCTATAAAAAGTATTCACCTCCGTCAATGTTTTACTCTTTTTATTTGTTACATAAATCAATAATTATTTTGTATTTTAATACAAAAATACAAAACAATCTCCTTTAGTGTCAAAGTGAAAACTGGGCACTGCAGTTTTCCTCCAGTCTTCCTGCTAAACTCTTCCAGTCCAGCAGAAGATAATGACTGGTAGCTTTTTATAAACATAATTTAGTAGAATCAGGGTTTCTACCAATTTTTTAATTCTCCTAGGCTTAGACAATACCCACAAATTTATGATTTTAATAAAAAGAAAGACTGAGACCTTTAAAATTGGCACTTAAGGGTGAAAAGCAAAACAACCTGTCCAGGATGAACCCAACATGCCACAGACTGAGCAGCAGATCCGCATGTAAAGAAGCAAAGGCGCCTCAGAGGTTTGAAATGAAGGATACGAAGGGAACATTATCCTGGTTGTGCAGGAAGTGTGTGACAGCGATGGGACAGTTGCTGATCCACGTGCAGAGCAGCATGAGAAGTCCCACTCTGGTCTGTACTTTGCTGCCCTGCAGAAAGAGAGAAAGAGGAAACAAACGTTTACACACATCAGTGAGCTGCCGAAGAACCCCGCCAATGTGTTTTAAAAACATTTCTTTGTAAGGAAATGTGACACAATTGAAGGCTTTCAAGTAATAGGAGGATAAAAAAATGGACAGAGTAGCAAAATAAGCCCCAAAAACAAGAAAAAACAATAAAAGAATAAAAAAACATAAATCCAATTTATTATCTTGACACAAAGGAGGTAAAACCAATGTGACTAAATGAACAAAAAGTTGTTGTTTTTTCAGGTTAATGTATTAAAGCAATGCTTCAAAAGGTATCCACTGTTAACATGGTTAAATTAGTTAAAACAGGTTAGCATGCAGGCCTACACGGTAAAACTAGTTTAAAAAAAGGATCACAAATTCAACATTTTATTGTTCTGCAAATTAAAGCTGAATGTTTAATTTGTAGCAAAACATGCAAAACAAAATCAACTAAATATGCTTTTCAGAAAGGAATCAATTCAATCCCATTAAAATCTGTTTTTTTTCCCTAAAAAGTAGTAAAGCTTAAGCAGAAATGAAGCTGTAGTGAAAAGGTGCTGTGATGTAAAAATAAAAAATGTTGTGTAAGCTGCATCCCGATTCATTAAAAACGCTCAGCATGCTTTAAGACGAGGAGAAACATGTTTCCTGCTGTGAAAACAATGGCAGACAAGCGTTTAACGACAATCTGAGCAACAGAAGAGCCGAGGGAAAATAAAACTTATCTGCTTTAAGTAATGCAATAACTTAGAAGAGTCACCTTCTCAGCTTTTGTCTCCAAATGTGACGAAATGCAAAAAATGAGAAAACAGAAAAATGAAAAGAATCAAATAAGCAAACTATAACATGTTCCAAGTTTCAAGGCCATAAATAAAAACTCAAATCAGTTTATTTAATGTGAATTAACTTCTATTTTCCATCAAAATAACAGTAAAATATTGGGGGTTTTTAATTTACAAAGTCTAGGTAATGCAAATCCAACCAAAGTCCAATTTTTTTCACGGCAGTTTGAAAGACCCAATGCTGATCTTTTTACCACAACAACAAAAAAAAGACTTGTACCACTCCCATAGAGGTGTTAATTCTGATATCCGTCCAGTTATTTTCAAAGCGTCTGCAGTCAGAACGGTCATATCGCAGCTAATCTGACATTTTGAACCATCGTGTTTCTCAGAATGAAATCAGTTGGTTTTACGGAAAAATGCACCAGAGAAACAAAGACGTACAGTTTATGTGAAAGTGAGACCTCTTGTTTATACACCAGCTTTGTTTGGTTACCTGCTGAACTATTTGGAGTTCAAGTAAAGTCAGCACCATAAAATTTAACTGTACGCTGCCTAACATTTATACACTACCTTCTGTAAGTACTGGTTTTTAAATTGAAAAAAAAATAATTTTGGAAAAGTTATTTTTCTAACTGGATTTGTTATTTTTGAATTATGTTATCCATTTTTTCATTTCAGCCTTTAAAATAGCAGAATTTGTACATAACTTTGTATTTTGGTTCTTAAATATTAAATCATTTTTGTTTCAGCTTTGTTTGCAAACATGCGACCTCGTCATCCCAACATGTCTGGGGTTTAGAAATATTTCTATTTCAGATCAGTTTCTACTGATCGAATGCACTAAACAGATAAATACGACGAGTTCCCAGGACGGAAATACTGCAGATTAAACAGAATGTCATTTGTCAGGCAGCGGTTTAAAACAGACTTTGCAGATTTAGCATATTGTGAAGGTTTAGCATTTATAAATTTGCATTTTTTGTATCAAACTGTTTTTTGCTTCTGGTCAGTGAATGTACCAGTGTATAAAAGGTCTTAAGTTGCATAACAGTCATAATCAAGTTAATGAAGAGAAGCGCTTCTTCCCACAAAAGTTCTGTTGGACCCTACTGGAATCTAAAAAGTAACTTGTGAAAAAATGACTTAAATGATAAAGAACAATGACAGTAAAAGCTCCTAACTTGAAGAGGAAAAGACCCCAGATTAGCCACAGCACAAACTTCCTGAGCTGGTAGCACAGAGAGAACTGACATGATGCCGGCTGCGCCCCCATGAGAAAGTAAAGCAAACCTCAACAAACAAAAAGTGTTGTAATAGCAGAGGTAGTGGAACTTAATGTGTTGCCAAAGAGATTTTTTGAGTAATTTTTGCCTTATCAGACAACACTGAGGCAAAAGTGACGCCCAAGAAAATAAATAAAAAAAAACAGTCATATCAGGTCTATAATGTTATTATCGGAAACAACCGAGAAATCAACAATAAACCCAAAGAGGAAAAATTATGAGGGACATAAAGCCTCATTGGATGAGAGAGTGAACGCATTTTACATGTACAAAACGGTGAGTAATGACTCAAATGAAACCGGCTTGTGAAAAACTGCCTTTAGAAAAAGGCTCAAAAATAAACAGTAGCATAAAACTGTGCTTAAATGTAAATATCGCAGGTACTGCAGCACGTTTACATGCTGCTATAGAGCTAACATTGGAATCTACACATAAAATCAAGCATAGCTACCTTCGCTTATTAACCTTTGATTTGACTATCAGTAAGTGTCGCCAAGAGAAAAAAAAAATGGATGTTCACAACCAGTTACCTTCGTTCAGATGAACATGTGGTAGTTGCAGCTTCATTCAATTGGACATGAGGTCGGCTACAGACCTTGATCCATTTCTTGCGTTATTCCAGACTCCGTTTGGGTTTTTGAAATGTAAGAAATGGCAATCCACCCTCTAATTGGTCATGACTTCCTATCATTTTCCTCGAATTGTCTCCGACCGAAGCGTGTTTGCTCTGTAAGTGCTCTGATAAACACTAGCAATGTTGTCAGAGTTCTGCTCCTTCAGATAAGCGGCGGGTCTACTTCCGGGCAATTGGGACCGCCAATTGATCAGTTGATGAAAAATGCCCTGGAATGATTGACGTCCGCATGAGGGCGGAGACGGCGTCATGTCAATTCAGCTGTTAGAACGACAACAACCACCAGAAGCCGTTTCTGTTGCTCTCCTCTCTACCTCTCTTGCCTTTCTCTGTGTGTTTCTGTGGTCAGTTGATGCAACCAAAATGTCTGTGTTACATTAGGGGCAAAGCAGGGCACTAAAAGGTTAAAGGGAAGCAACTTTCACCGTGTGGGACACACAGACCCCTACTATTCAGGCCAAGCCAAAACGACCACCCAAAGACTCAAAAACACACACATACACACTACAGAGGCACTTTACTCACCCGCCGGACGATCTTATCACCCTGAAAAACCACAACTTCATTGAGCTTCGCATTTCAGAGTTACAGCTACGCTACCCAGAAGCACCCAGCCTGAAAGAGGCAAAGAGAGGAGGCGTTCTCTACCTGAGACAGGATGTTGGTGCACTGCTGCAGAAGCGAGACAGGCGGCTTGCCCAGGCTGGTGGCGAGCTGCACCCTGAGCAGCTGCTCCTTCTGGGTCAGGTTGTCCTGCAGCGTGTGAGCCAAAGCCACGGCCGCACACCAGTTAGACAAAGAATCCACCGAGAACAGGCCGCCGCACAGCAGCTGGCCGGCTGAGATGGAGTTAGCTGCAGGAAACAAAGAGGAAGAATGAGTAAAGGTGCGTTCTCACCAGCCCTGTTTGGTCCACTTTGATCAAACTTCCAGTTTGTCTTGGAAGTCTGGTTCAGATGGGGAGGAGTGAATCCCCAATCGACCAAGAAATTTAACTTTGGTTAACCTAAAAACCCTCAATCTCAGTTTGGCTGAAGTGAACTCTGGTGGTTTGAATGCATATGTGAATACAAGTGGACCAGAGACGGCTTCAAAAACAGGAAAAGGACTACAGTGCAGGAAATTCTGGGTAAATACAACCAAAACAAACTCAAGAATCTGGCAATTCTGGAGCCAATCTTCTTCACAGATCGTATCTACCTCAGCAAAAGTCTAACAATAAACCACCGTCCTTTTATGCTCCATCTTTAGAGAGGCCTGACTGACAGACTGGCCCATCTGTTAATGACAGTCACTCCACCTATGCCAACTCTGCAACTTGATTGTTATATTTTGCAACATTTCAGACCAAAAAATTGGTATCGACCAAAATGGGAATCGGCAGATCAGGATTGTTAAAGATCAGTAATCAGGAACCAGCCAAAAGAACTGCAGCTCAATGCACCGCTACATTAAACTGCCGTGTTGCTGAAATATGCTATACAAATAAATTTGGAACGAACTTCCAGAAAACTGCAAAACAGCCGAAACATAGAGTTCCTTTTAATCGAGGCTAAAAACCCACCTGGTTAGAGCTACCTTTGATTAGCAGTAAATGGAACATTGATCAGCATATTTCATGTATTTGCTCTATGATGGCATTTGATAAAATGTAATGTTTTTTGCTTGTATCATAATTGGTTACTAGAGATATCAAACACAATGAATAAGTCAAACCATGAAGGATGTGAACAGGAAACGTACCGTCAATGGTGGAGGGCAGCAGGGTTGCGACGATCTCCCCCTGACCTTTCTGGTTCTTGAAAAGGAAACACTGGAAGCAGTAGAGGACGGCGCAGCGCAGCACGAACGGCTGCCTCTCGTTCACCATGGACATGAGCAGAACCACGATGGCAGGCCTGAAACACAAACATCCCAACACATCCATGAAGAAAAACCAGTCAGAAGTGGGTGGAAGCTTCAAATCATGGCGGCCGCGTTTACCTCGGAGGGTTTGACGGGGCGTTGACAGAAGCAAAGTAGTCCTGGTTGACCTGTGATCCCCTGATGACCTCTGAAACTGTGTTTATTGTCTGGGAGGAAAAACAGCCAAATCACAACTTGGAAACGTTTTGGAACGTCTTCACATTTCAGTGATGTTATTAATGGAAAATTCATGGTATTTTATTGGGATTTGATGCAAAGGACCAACTTGGATCTGGAAAGTGTGGCAAGCAAACAGAACAAGTTACAGCTGCAACTTGCACATCTACAAACACAAAATATCTCAAAGCACAATTAAGCCTGTCGCAATTAAACAATTAATGGCATAGTAAATTAAAATTCTGATGATTAATATTTCTTGAAGAGTAATTTAGCTTTTAATTAATTTTATTTATGGTTTTGGTTTTAAGTTGGTTTTTCCCCCCATTTAAGTTATAATTTTTGCTTGTGTTGTATTTTGAATATTCTTTACAATATGAAAGTTTATTGGTCTTTGAGAGGGTGTACTTACATTAATATTACCAATAAATTACTAGAAAATGGTCTCAAAACAGTATTATAACTTAACACCGTCCATCTGCCCCTCCAGGATTTTGCTACTATTTTTGTGATTTTTTTTACAATCAAAATCACAGATTTTTTTGTGCTACTTTAGAAACATTTCAAATCAGTTACTAAAGTAATTTTTCTTTGCAGGCCTTGTCACAACATGATAAATGTCACATAGTTTTGCCAGGTGGGGGTATGAAGGTGTAATCTGAGAGTCCTGTTGGGATTATTACCTCTGTGAGGATGTCAGCAGGGACACCGGTTGCCATGAGGATGGTACACAGCTGCTGCAACAGGCCACACTGATACATGCACTTCTGACAGCTGGCTGTGGCTCCAGGTGAGTTCACAGGTGACACCATCACCCGCACCAGCTGGGGTAACGTTAAAGTCATATGTGATGCTAAATCTAATCTGGTTGCTAATTTAGATTATAAGCAACAGTCTATGTGCTACCTGCAGCATGAGGTGGAGGTTTGTGACTTTCTGTGCTGACCAGCCGGAGTTATCATCCCCGACTTCAAACCACGGTTTCATCCTCTGGATGTAGGAGCCCTCCTTGAAGAAGTTCTGGTTGGAGCTGTTGTTCTTCAGCAGGTTGAGAAGCAACAACAAACAATCCTCAACCACGATGCCTGGACACAGAGACGACAACAGATCAGGAAATGACGAGGAGCCTCCAAGATGTCTGGCTTTAAGTTGTTTTATCAACAGTTTCTGGGCTTTCTGAAGAAAAGTTCCTGTTTGACATTTGCCCCTCATTTCCAGCTGTACAATTAGCATGAATCGACCCAAAAGAAGACAAATTACAGCAAAGAAAAATGTACAAAGCTCACAGCAGACCATCTTCGGTAGTTGAACCAATGATGTATTTCTCCTGTAAATATGTCATTATATGGAACAAAAATCAACTTTAACCATTCAGTAGTCTTTTCACCTCCATCACTGCTGCCTTCTTCTGTGATGATATCCAGCAGACGTTCGAAGGCGTTCTCAAACGCCACAATTTTCTGAATGGCTGCGTTGCCTTTGGTCAGCTGCTGGAGCAGCAACAAGCCCTGTAAAAAACGGAGAGCAAACATTTAGCGGCTGTCGCAGATCAGTTCAGACATCTACTTTCTGAACAACTACACAAATATACTCACATCATTACGAATTACTTCCCTTGAGTCTGCCAAAAGGTCCATTAACCTGGAAACACCTATGAAAGGAAATAAATGTATTTCTCAATCAAATATGAATGAATAAACATCTATCAAGTAAAGCAAAAACAATTAAAAGGATTAATCGTGATGAATCGATTATTTAAATAATCAACTAAGTTAGCAATCTATGATTAATCATTTACTGCAGTAAACAAACCCAAAATCAACAATTTGGTGGACAAACATATCTAGAGCAGTAATTAATCCAAAACAGCACATTCAAGAAAAAAATATTTTTGTCTGCAGATATGTTTTAGCAAAACTTCCTCAAGTGGAATAATTTTAGTTTGACGCAGTTCCTGTTTACTAAAGGAATGGTATGGTATTTCATTTTCGGTATTAAAATGTTTGTTTTCTTATTTAAAAAGGAATTGAATTATTAATTTGTATCTTTTAATTCAAATTCTATTAATGTATAAAAAAAGGCTTACATGATTAAAAAATCTGTAGTATGTGCAATTTTGGAACTCAATTAAATCACCAGACCAATCTATTAATTGCCAAAATAACTGATTAATCGCCATAATCAAGGTGAAATAAGGAGGAATTTGTTAACGTAAGAGTGACTCCCAAAGCCCTGGGTGTGAAAACATGAAGCTTTGGGAGGAAACGCACCCATCGGGCTGACGAGAATAATCCCCTGCACCTGGACACCCTGGTTCTTCAGGAGAGCAGTAAGCAGCTTTACGCCGGGCCAGCGCACATGGAAGTCAAACTCCTTTAAAACAAAATAAAAAACTATAAAATCAGTGCACTGAAGTGCAGACAACTCTGCAGCTCAGACATGGCCGGTGTGTTGCTACTGCAGTACCTCCAGCAGGGTGAGGAGCAGGGTTATATGCTCTGGGTCCTGGATGAATTTCTCTGTGAATTGGGTCCCAAGGTTGTCGGCCTGCTTCTGAGCGTTTTCATCTAGAAAAAGGAAATTCACCATCCCAGATAAGATTTTATTTAAATACTCCAGCAGGAAGCACACTTTCTGGAAGCTCCCATCTTTAAGGAATATGGTGGTAGTTTATAAAATGCAGCTCATCTTTGCGTGTTTCATGATGGAAATGCATTGTAAAAAAAGTTTCTTTCACAATTATGAACAACGATATCAGTTCTGATCTGTCATAACAAACTGTTTGGCTGAGCCAAGACGATGCAGGACGAAAGTCACACTCCACTGGACTACCAACTTCACATAGTTCAGTCGTCGCAGATTCTTTCTAAGGAGTGCAATTAAGTTATTCATGGATTTTTTTTCAGGTAAGTAGAGCGTACCTGAAAAAATATAGTTTGGGAAGTTAAAATATTTAGGTGCAACGCTACTTCACATGCTACTGGCTGATGTTTAGAAAGCAGCCAATGAAGGAGCGCCTGTAAATCCACAAAGTTTAATAACTTAAAAATTTAAACATATTTAGAACTGAAATGATCTGAAAAGGTAAATACTTGACAAAGCAGTGAAGAAATAAAAGATAAACTACATAAATTTATAAGCATTTACTGGGAAAAACAAAGAAAGACTGAAAACTTTGAGGAAAGATTCAGCAGAGCTCTGTGGGATTAGCAAAGCGTTGGTGTTGCAACTCAAACAACTTCCTGGATTTTAGCAAACTTGGTTATGTTTTTAGTAATTTATCAACAGCAAAGTTGCCTTTATTTCAGTAATGAACAAACATGGTAATATGGTTTCCTGTGACAGAGGGAAGGATGAGAGGGAGGAAATGCTTTTAATTTAAGCCACAGCTGACAGATTCTCATGAAGGCATGCCATAAAAACACATCTGAGTATTTCAAATGTTTTTAGGATGCGCAAAGTGGAAAAAAACCCAACAAAAATAATAATGAACTTCCTTCCACATCCAAAACAGAAGGAGCATGTATAACTGGCAGGAGTTGGTGGTTAAAAGTGTTTGCATCATGCACAGTAAAAGATTTTTACCTTCTGATTCATCTGTAGGGTTAACACATGAAAGAGAAGAGAGAGACACGAGTCTTTACATGACGCAGTCACGATCCATATATGGTGGAGAGGATGCAGACTGAATGTGGTCCAACTCAACACTTTTACACATGCAAACATAAAATTGAATCTGCAGCTGCCAAACATTGAGGAGGAACAATTTTCTGACTAGATTTTGTTTGAATAGTGAAACTTTGCATTAATTTATGTCTCATCTGATGAGATAAAACCAGTAGTACCTTGTTCTTCCTCCTCATCGTTGCTGATTACATTGTAGAGTGTGTCCAAAGCATATCCCAGGATTTCTGAGTCTGATCTGTAGAATTTAAAAGGGCAACATCATTTACTAAATGCATTTCATTTCTGAATTGTGAAAACAAGCAAATATAAAAAATTGCTGCAACACACTGCACTAAAACTCCAGAAGCAGGCTTTCTGTAGGTCATCATTTAACATACAAAAAGCCTGAAGGTAATATCATTGTTTGGTCAGCAGAAGATTTTTTTTTCTTTTACTAAATAAGGTTGAAAATGGGAAAAGAAGAGCAAAAAGGAAGCCAAGCTGGGGCAGCTACTGTAAAGTAGCTTGCCACCATCAGCATGTGAATGACTGAATGTAGCGTGAAGCACTTTGGAGGCCTGTGGACTTGATAAAACTCTATACAAGTACAGGCCATTTGACAATCATTCTCCACATTAAAATGAATCTACCCTACAAGTTGAGACTGCTTGGTTTTGTGTGAACAACCTTAAAAAAGGCAGCTTGGATCAAACACTTCCCCTCCCTCCTGCAAAATCTGTTATTTTGAAATGCATGGTAATATTGCAGAACCTTTGCATACCTGTCAGTTTGCAGAATGTTTATCAAGTGATCAATGGCCTGTGTGCCAACTTCCATGCGATATTTCTGTAAAAAGGTCAAAATTTCAGTTTCTGAAAATAGTACTCCGTCGTACCTTTCAGAAAAATAACCATCTCTTTTTATATTTCTACCTTTGAGAGGGACTTGAGCGCTCGGACAGCATCTCTGCGGTCTTCTAGTAGTGTTGAGGAGGCGACCCGGTCACACAGTTTCTGAATCTGGTCACAGGGAGAAAAAAAAAACAAACAACTAATGATTTGTGAAATAAATTAATTCCTTCTACAATAGAATATTTTTGGGTATCGGTATTATATTTAAATAACTTTTAGAAGCAGTTAATAAAGTATGGGTGTATTTTCTTACTATAAGCCTTAAGACGAAAAACATCAAAAACTGTTGACGTTTTTGTTTAAAACATCAACAGTTTTTTATTAAAAACAAAACTGCTTAGTTTAAGTTAACCTCTTTATGTTTAATTACTTCAAAAACTCCAAGAAAGACACTCTTATTTCGTTATACTTACTATTTTTGTTAAATCTTGTTTATAGATTGCCAGCTCGCACCTCTGTGTTTACAACTATTTATTATTTCACTAAATTCTGTTTAAAATTTATACCCTTGGTCATATGAGAAGCGCTCTGTAAATAAAATCTGATAATTACATGATAATTATGGTAGATAGCGCAAACAATTATTGGTTTTGAAATCAGAAGCACATGTACAGCTTTGAGTACTTTGAACAGACTGAGGCAGCTACACACATCTATACTTGCTGTAGACCTGCAGGGAAGAATCTTCTGATTATGTTTTTAGGTTTACAAAGCGGAATTACCAGTTGATCCATCTCTAGATCTGATCAAAGCTCTTAGTAACGTTTTTCCTGCTGGTGATACAGTTTGTGACGCAAATGAATTTTGGATGAAGAATTAGAAATTAAACACTGGTGATAGAAAGCTTCATTTGGACATTTTCTTCGACACAGCTATAAACAGTTTAAAGTCAGTTAGCAGGTAAATTTCACCCATCAACAGCTAACTGACAGATTTGCTATCTTAGCTATTTAGCATGGCTAGCTTTCTGATTCAGAAAGGTCTGTCTCTCATAAGTAATTTGAACGCCATAAGGAAAAATAAATAGAGATAAAATTTAAAAGACAGGTGTACGTTAGTGTGCATACATTATTGAGCACCGTGTTTTTACTTTAGGTGAAATGTATGAGCCACAGACCGGACCAGCAGCTAATTGATTAGCGTTCCTACCGTCTCCGCTCCTGACGGTTGCGGCCCGGCAGTCTGCCCTCCCATCACTCCCCTGAAGAAATTCATCCTGAATGTTAAATATCCAACGTTTCTGAGGGTTTAAAGGAAGAACCTTGTGCCTCAGAGACAAGAAAGTGTTTGTAAAAACGACAAATGAAGGGCTTTGGTCGAATTTCCTTCACTGGCCGAGCCCCGGAACACAAATGAGGCCAGTGCGCATGCGCGCAGACGTGGCGATACGTGGCCGATCAGCAGCTGCAGGAGTTGATTATTTAAAGGGCCAGTACACTCATCAATTTTTAAACAGCTATTCCAACCTGGATTGGTTTAAAAAGTATTGCAATCTTAAGAGTTAATATTGTTTCTTTTGACTTATATGCTGTGAAATAAATATTTTTAAACCAACTCCCATTCATTTATAATATCATCAAAGAGTAAAGCCTCTTCAGAAAACTTTAGTGGTGGTATTGAACAAATTTTCTTACCAGTCCTAACGAATACTGTGAAATGAACTAGTAACAAAATTTGTAATGATCCAAATTAACATTATTTCTCCGTTAGCATCTAGTGACACTGGTTGAGGAACTTTTGTTTCCCTAATAACTCCTCAGGTCAGACTAATTGTTTCTAAGTTAGTAGAAAGAAATTGCCAAGAAAGTAAAGTTACTAATTTCAGACTGCATCTTAACTCTCATGCAAATAAAACTGACTGTGATTCTTGAATCGCCTTCCAGAGTGAGATACAAACAATGAGATAATATCAGAACGTTTGTTTAGATGCAGATCCAGTGAAGCATTTAAAAGTGGACGTCTGCAGTAAACAAATGCAATTATTCTACCACTGACAGTGAAATTTGGGTTCTAAGTTCAGAAAAAGATACCAGAAGACATAAATGTCATATCTTAACATCCTGTCGTTTCTATTTTAGGAACTGATATTTATTACAATGGAAAATGACAACATACACAAATATGCAATCAGGAAGGCCATAGATTAATCCTCCTTTAATCAAAACCTTAGAATATTATTTTATCAGCCAAGTAATTGTAGTTTGTTTTTGTATATTGCTAATTTGCATTTATGTGAAAAGATGCTTAATATTAAATTTCAATACATTTTCAACCAATACAGATGCACATATTTATTCGCATTTTAAAAGTTTAACAGGTAGTTTTATTAATATGTTCTGCCTCCTTTAAAGGTATTGCAGATCTTCTATAAGTATAAAAGATTCTTTATAAAATCAAGAAAGCCCTGAGCAACTCCTTCATGAGACTTTTCTACAACAGAGCATCTTCAGTCAGAGGCTTCTTCAGACTCCCAGGAATACAGACTGCTGCAGGAGATCCTTTCAAGTTCTTCAACAACTTAAAAAAAAAAAATCTTGGATAAAATGAGTTACATTTCATTTCACTGGGATCAAAAAAGTATGTTTTTAACTGGTTTGTATACATTATCTCAGAGTTCACAGCATTTAAGATGTGACACAGGATGACTGATGGGAAATACACTACCTTGCAAAGGCATCCAGAAATTTACAACCACAAAATTCAATTCATTTTATTTGATAAATACAAATTATAAACATCAACCTGGTTGTACTCTTTATGTTCTCTGGATGCTTTTTTATCAGAAGTGCTGATTAAAACTTGTCAAGAGTCTGCAAAAGACTTCAGAATACAAATGCACGCCACATTTTCCAGATTTTTAAAATTTTAATTGCTATAAAAGAAAACTATGTATCATTTTTCTTCACAATTATGAAAGCCCAACAAAATGCTTTGAAGTTTGTGGTTGTAATGTGAAAAAAGGCAAAGTAAGCATAAAACTTAGGATTGATTGTATCTTTCATATAGGCAAATCAAATAGAGCAGAGCTTGATTGCAGCACAGGAAGGAAAAAAAAAGAAACATTTTAACATTGTACGACCTGCAGATGTCACTCACTCATTTAATTTTTTGATCTTCAGCATGGCCTCTAAATTAGCTGGTAAACACGACAATGTGAGCAGAGCTGTTATCAGTAGTTTATTGTATTTAAATCAAACACATTCAGGATTGCAAAAGCGGGAAAATAAAAGAAAATCTAAACTAAAAACAACTAAAAATGAAAGAACTCTCCACCTGCAACATTTTGCACTAGAATAAAAGTTAAAGGGTAAACACAGTAAAACTATGATGGCAGCCAGCTGTTCACCACAACTGTTAATGCCAGCAAGGCATTTCTATTTTCACTTGGAAAGGGCTGGAATGGTTTGTTTTAATGAGGGGGGAATAAATTCACAGATTCACTTTTATCTTGGACTGGATTTGGACACAAAAGAACAATCTGAAAAACCTACACTAAACTGGAAATTTAACAACTTTTCCATTAGTAATATGTATTGATCTGAAAGCATGATGGCTCTTCTTCACCCCCTCTCCTCATGGACCACTGCTGTAACGCTAACAGCCATGACTGCCCCCTGCTATGATGACAACTGTAAAGCCCAATTAGCTTAAAGCCTGTTGTGACAACAGTAACAAGTCCAGCTGTAAAACTGACAGCTGTACAGTCCAATTTCAGTGTTTCAGTTGTAAAGTCCAATTACCGTACAGCCATGGGTTTAAGCTACTAATGCAGATGTACAAGCCAATTAGCTTAAAGCAATGACTGTGAGTGTGACTGTGTTACAGCCATGGCTGTAAGCAACAGTAAGTTGAATAAGTACAGTTCAGCTGCAAAATTTACAGCTGTAACGTCTAATCAGCTTACAGAAACGGATGTGAGCAACTATGACAGATGTTAAAACCCAATCGGTTTGCAGCCACATCTGGAAGCTAGTATGAGACTTTAAACAAGTCCAGTTGTAAAATTGACAGCTGTAAAGTCAAATCACCTGACAGTTGTAATCTAATGACAGATGTAAAGTTCAATTAGCTTGCAGCCATATTGAGAGTTATGCCACGAGTGAGAGCAATCATTTCCACATTTTGCCTTTCCCATTGCTGGAGAAATTTTCTTGAAAGTCCTGTTGTTCAGATTGTCCCAAGAGCCTTAGAATTAGTGCAACACCAGCCAGATGAGGAAGACCAAAGTATATTTGTCAAAGAATAGGAACAAAAAAGAAAAAGAAAAATGCTACATCATTTAACTTTTCCATTTCAGTGCAACACAAAATAATCAAAAAAAAAAAAAGAAATTAAACGCTCACGTCTTCCTTTCCCCGACGGAAACCGAAGTCTTCCCTCCCTACTGGATGATTCAAAAGCAAAAAACTGATCCCGTTCAGATGAGCGCAGCGCTAGTTTGGCCGTAAGCAGGAAAAACAAAATAAAAAACGACTACAAATAAGCACAGTGAATGTTCAGCATATGAAAATACAAATGCATTGACAATAGAAAAATGTCCACAATTATTATTTACTCGCCTGAAGGCTGCAGATACAAAACTGTTGGGAAACTTGTGAGTCCAAGGATTATCCAAAGTGCTGCCATGAGGTGCAAAAATAAAAAGATTCAACAGTAAACCAAGCCCATGTCGAGCCGCGATCTGGTAAACCAGGGATTAAACATTTCATCGTCACCGTCGTTACTGTACCTTTTGTTTTTGGGAGGGGGGTAAAAAGTTCCTTAGATGCATTTATTAACCATTTAACAAAACTGCAGGCACCAGTTGTCTCTACAAAACCCAAAAGAAGACAAATTACAGCAAAGAAAAATGTACAAAGCTCACAGCAGATCATCTTAGGTAGTTGAACAGTACAGAAAGAGAGAAATCTGCCCCTGAAAAACGTAAATCCTATGAATACTGTGTTATTTCCATCTGCTCCCAGCAGAGAACAGTTCAAAAAGGAGCAGCTCTTTTCACCCCGAACCGCTTTGCCCTTCAGTAAGACTTGAAAAGGTGAACTAGAAGGCACCATCATGCTTTTTTCTTTTTTTTTTCTCATTAAAATCGAGTCGAGAGAAAATAAAAATTATACACAAAAGCAAAGCATACAGTAAACCGTGTTTTGCTGTACATTTATTCGGTTACTCCGCACTCATGACAGGAAGGGAGGAAAGGTTTCGCTCATCCCGATTCGCAGTCAAGAAAAACAAAAAGCTGGAATCAAAATATAAACAGCAAGCCACCATCATCCATCTGTTGCTCCTCTGTCCCCACTGCCCCACTCACTCATTTGGTGAAAGGTCAAGTCCAGGTTGAACTTAATTTACAAATGACAAAAAAAAAACAAAACAAAAAAAAAAACATTAAAATAATGTTGTAGATTTGCTTGTCCATCCAGCAGTGACTGCAGAGTAGTTTTGGGTCAAACATTAGAGAAGTACATCGGTCACAGCAGCCAGGCTGTTTCGCTTCTCTCCAGCCGCGGTCCAACGAGGACGACAACATAACGAGACAGAAGTACCTTTAGTGCATTATGCAATTCTGTAGCAGTGGTCTCTTTTTCTCTGAAAACGGGAAAAGATGAAAGGCTTTTCCTCTGAAACTGCAACCAATTCTGCATCTCACTCTTCCTTGACAATAACGGGCAGAAAACTACAATATAAAATGTGCAATTGAGGAATTTCATGAATCAACACCTCAAGTTTAAGTCAAGGTTTATAATCTCAGAAAGTGATGGGCTGCACTGCTGTAGATTAAAAAAGTCTCATCAGTCCCTCCTAAATGTGGCAATTAGTCCTGCTTGGGTTGCTTTTATTCACAAATTGACAAATTCAAGTTTGAACTCTTGAAATACCCCCAAAAAAGGATGCTCAGCTCACAACTAATCAGCGAACAATTTTTTTTTCTGTTTGCTTGTTTTGTCTATTTCACAAAGTGGTTGACAGACTGTCACATTCCAAAGCAAGAAGAGGAAAAAAAGGCAAAAAAAAAAAAAAAGAAAAAGAAAAAGAATACACCACCAAATATATACTTTATACATTTATGAGTACGGCTGAGGATGAGGAACACGATACTACTTCCACACTACAGGTGGCGCTCTTCTCAGCGGCGCTGCGGGGTGAAGCGATTCTCCCCCTGCCCGCCGGAGCCTCTTCCAGGACCCATGCTGGGTTTGGGGGCCATGCCGCCTCGGGGTGGCGGGCCCCTCCCGTCGCGTTCGCGCATCATTCCGGGTCCCATGATGCCTCGTGGACCTCCCGGGCCCCGGTCGCTGCGCCGCATGTCCCGACGGTCGTCTCCGCCTCGGGTCTCCCGCTCGCGCACGGCCCTCGTCTTCTTCTCCTCCACGTTCAGACGCACCTCACCTCGAAACATGATGGGCTGCAGAAAGAGGGGGACAGTCACTGCACTGGAACTGGGTTTGCACACAAGTTGGTCTCAAACTCATGTAAGCTGCATCACTAAAACTTATTTCAGGAGATAAATATTTTCAAGGCCCAAATGTGGATTTGATACAGAGCAGATTGGACCCAACCAGCAGGTCTCTTGTTCACACAGCAGGCAAACGCGACCCAGATCCAACTTTTCATGGCAGTCTGAACAAACCAATTCCAATCTTTCCCCCCAAAAGAAAGTCGTTTTGTGTCTAAGCAATAAATCAACTTATTGCATGATAAATGAAAACAAATTCAATAATTTTCATTTGGACGATTTATCATTTTTTTCTACCAAAAACTGGACGACTAAAGTCTTGAATCTGATGCTTTGGTTCAACTATCCATTGTTTTTTTTTTTTTTTAAGAATTTTGTTTACAGGCACTGAAGTCATTTCATTTTTTTGTTTCTGTTTTGCTTATTATATATATTTGAAATGTTTGAGGTTGTAAGCTGTTCACACAAAAGTCCGATTCAGGTTGCATTTAATCAGAAGTATTAACGAGAGAAAAAAAAAAAAGTTACATTAGAGCATCAACACCTGCTGTGTGAACATAGTCTAAGGAACCAATTCTTCACATTCAATTTTCAGGCTTTAATTTGAAGTTTTGATAATTTAAACCTGCTTGAATACGCTTCACTGTTAATGTTGACTGAGTTAGAGGCAGAACCGGACAAAAACAATGCAAACTGACATTAATTTTGCTTGGCAACAGTGGTTTATAAAACAGCTTATGCTGCTTTGTGACGTTTTTTAAGGGTGCACTAAAAGGTGTGACATGTGAAGCTGATCTTCTCTACCTCAGCACAGGTCTAAAAATCTTCGGCTCCTCAGTGAGTCTGACTGACGGACCGGCCCACTGGGTCATGTTTGTACATTTGCAGTCAACTATAATTGTCCCACTGTTGCCAACTCAGCATCTTTCTTGCCATGTTTAGCAACATTTCAAACAAAAAAGTGGTATCTGCCAAAATCAGTATTAGCAGGTCGGGCTTTTTAAAGATCAGTAATTGGCAATCTGCCACAAAACTGGCATCAGTGCACCCCTCGTTTTCTTCTTCTCTTGCACTGATTTTAGGGACAGCTGTAGCACTGAAAAATTTAATAAAATCTGGAAACAGTTCACAAAGTTCACAAATGATTCAAGCACAACACTCAGTATGAAAGCAATAAATAATCTACACACAAACACCAACACGTAATGATATGAAGGGAAAACGAAGGGTTCAACTATTTAAATATGTCACCACACCACCACCAAATGAAAGTGGGTAATGAAATGTTGATACATGCCCCTTCTACCTTGGCCCCCAGGATTCTCTGCACGGGATCAGAGTCGTCGAAGACCACGAATCCAAAGTTGGGCAGCTTTCCACCGACCCCCTTGGTGTTGATTCGCAGCTCCACCACGTTGCCATACGCTACGACAAGACAGAGCAAAAAGTTTCAGTCAGTAGCGCCAGAAGAGCGCGACAGACACTGAGGAGGATAAAAATACACGTACTCATGAAGAACTCTTTGAGCTCGGCCTCGTCGATGTCGTGCGGGAGGTTGCCGACAAAAAGCTGATGGCTGTCAGGGTACCGCACAATCCGTCTGCCCTCCATGTCTCCAGATTCGACATCTCTTCCACCTGCAACTCAGCAAATCACCCTTGTCACAAATTAATCTTCTTTTTACACTGCAAAAAACACAAAGTCTTACCAAGTATTTTGTCTAGATTCTAGTGAAAATATTTTAATATACTAACTTACAAGAAACCTTTCAGCAAGAAATAAGAGCCGATTGTAAGTATAATTTCTTGGTGTTAATTTTAAGTAATATTAATTCCACTGGCAGATCATTTCACTTATAACAAGACAAACAATCTGCCTATGGAAATAGTACTTTTTCATCAATATTAAGGAATTACTGACTTAAACCAAGCTCCAATTTCTTACTGAAAAATTACTTGTAAGTTAGTTTGTCTTATTTCAAGTTTTCTAATGTATTTTTATTAGAAAGTAGAGAAAAATACCTTAGACTTTGTTTTTTGCAGTGTAAATGGTGTGAAGTCAGATAAGAGCAGATTTCTATACCTTTGTTGACAAAACTTAGGTGTGGTTTCCCTGTTTGTGACTCTGAAGATGGAACACCGTCTGATAGTGACAGAGATGTGCGAATAGTGAGAAGAAGAAATAAAGAGGAAGAGAAAGGAAGTAAGTAGAGAGGTCATTACCGGGTCGGGGACCTCGCTGGGTGAAGGTCGGTCTGTCACGGGTCCGCTGGTCTCTGGGGCGGAGAGGAGTTGCTTGCGTCTCCTGCTTGGCTTCAACCCGGGCCTGAAAAAACATGACGTTAACATAAATAAACATGACATCTACCAACTTTCATTTAAAGATGAAGATCAAGTTATGCTTGGGGATTTTAACTCTACAAAGGGATTTTCTTGATTTTTATCTCCACAGTTGTGTGATTGACTCAACTAAAATTTTTCCTTTGTAGCATGTAAACAGATGTAGTAAGTTTATTTTCTTGAGTCACGTTCAACCCTTCCATACACAAGACAAGCACATAAAAACAATGCCTAAATTTTATTAATTTAACATTTTTTAAATGACATTTTGTGATAAACATAACAAAATGTTTATTTTGTGATAAATAAACTCATGTAAATGAGTTTATTGTAAATGCATCATTCACCATGATGAATTTTGTAAATTCACCAAATTTACAAAAGAAAAAAAAAAGAAACCCTGAACACCATGAGATGATCTCCATCGTGAGATGACTTCCACTAATTGGCTGGACCTCTGTTGAATTAGGTCAGTCACTTAAAAGGAGGTGAATATTTATGCGATCACTAATTTTATGCTAAATATTTATATTTAATTAGAATTATTTTGTGTAAATTCAGTTCTCTTTGACCTGAAAGACATTTTTTGTAAATTTGATCAAAAACGCCAAATTGTGTTGATCATGATTAAGTTGCACAAACATCCAAGGGGGTAAACACTTTTTAATGCCACTGTATCAAAATAAGAAAACAGTTTTTCTTCGCTAAATCTATAATCGATCCTACTTTCAGCAAGCAGTCTTTTTAATCAATTCAGATGACCAGGTTAAGCTATTTAAACATACACACCCTTTAGTAACAATCTAAATTATTTACTTTAATCTTCAGCTCTATAAAAACCAAATCCAGGAGATGATCATTTTTGATCAAATAATAAATGCTGAGTTGACATGAACATGGATCCACACTCCTCCACCCATTTATATAAAAAAAACAAAAAACCAAACAAATAAAATTAAATTTAAAAAAAATTAAAAAAAAAAAAAAAAAAACAGAAAATAGCAAATCTAGTTTCACAATGATCGACAACACTCTGGACCAGATGTTTACCTGTGAGCTTGTAGCTTTAACAACATGTGGAGAGAGTCCAGAGGAGGTGACTGTGCCAGAAGGAGGCAGGTTTTTACTGGTCACCGAAGCCCAGGAGAAAGGCTGCAATGAATGCAACGACGCATCATTAAGGCTGCACCAACCATGCGGCATAACACAACTTCAACTGCTGGACCGTTCAGCTCAGCCGTTACATCGTCGTTATAAATTCACTACATTATAATTATCCAAGTGGTCTAAAACTCAATTTTTCCAAGGGCCTGTGTCTTGCAACTGTAAGACATCTCTGTGCTTCAGCACACCTGGCTGTAATATCTCGTTAGCAGAGCTGTGTAGCTCTGCATGCTGTTAAGGCAGTGTCACCATTTAATTCAAGTATGCAGGATCCTGTCCCTCGAGAAATGTTGTTTAACTCCTGAATTAGACTAATGAAAAAACAGGCAACACTTCCTTGCAAACGAGAAGCCCTTCTTCTCAGTTGCAAGTAATTATTTGAGTAATCAATCAACTGGATTTAAAAAAAGAAAAAAAAGGATATTCTACAAGTTTTCATTTAACCACTTAAGCCTTTTCAATACTAGATTAGAAATACGTTAACAGATGAAAAAATAAATTGTATTTCTTTTTTAAAATAAGAAAATAAACATTTTATTGTCTAAAATGCAACAACATTCCTTTATTGAATCTGAACTGAGTGAAGTTAACCCACCGTAAGGGTTTTGGTTAAAACATATTTAAAGACAAAGGTGTTTTTACCTTAAAGGGGCATTGTTATCTGTTATATTGCACAGTCATGCAACTATGTTGCCTTCAGTTGTTATAAAAATGCGGTATATGTCAAATATGACATAGAAGAAACTTGACATTGTAATTTCAAGCCTTGAAATTGGGCTTCTGTCTCTTTAAAAACTTCTGCTCTTTCTGAAACTCCACATTCCCCGTTTTTTTTGTGTTTTTTTTTTAAATCAGCATTTCACTGGTAAATATCTCCTATAATGAACTCAGCAGATACATAGTCCCACCAGGTGTTTGCTAATTGCTGCTGGCTAGTCTGAAGGAGCCGAGTGAGTGAGTTAAGGGCTTGTTCTGGGAGGTGGAAGCTTGTTAACTTGTAAACTGCAGCTCAGAGGAGCAACTATGCCTCAAAGGCGGAGCTAAGTCCACCCAGGTGTTTTGCACAGCTGAATGGCTACCATGGAGATTAAAGGATTTTTCTAACATGCATGAAAGAATCAAGGCAATGCTTCATGTATGTTTTTGATGAAGGAATAGCATTATAGCCTGATGTAAAGCTAAAAAAAAATATCAATCTTGCATAATACTACCTCTTTAAATTCAAAATGAGTAAATTTTTTGTAACTTTGGCTTAATTACTGCTCTTAATAGGGTTTTGTTTTCCCCCACCGGATGACCTACTGTTAGTCTGTATACGCCAGTAAACGATTAGTAAACCACTTCAATAATTGATGCGGTTTGAATGAGGCAAATCAACCAACCTTGGCGGGCTCCTGGGCGTTTGGTGGAGACTCCACTGGTGCCGGTGAAGGCATCTTCTCCTCCATTTCCTCCATCACCTTTTCTTCTACCTCAGGTTTAACCTCCTCGACCTTTGGCTCCTGCTCAGGTTCTGGTTCCGGTTCTGGGGCTGGTTCCTCCATGTGCTCCTCCACACCATTGCTGCAGGGAACAATTCAGAAAGTGGTCAAATAATGGAAATAGTCAAAAAATATATTTTAAAACTAAAAATCCCAAGTCCTCCCAAGAAATATCACAAATTGAATATCTTAACTCATATCATCCAAGTATCTTCAAACAATCATTGTGGACGTTGTCTATAACAATCAAAAGTTTTGACAAAAACTTGAAATTACTGCAAGAAACCATAAAATTGTCATTTTGAGGCCATTTTCAACCAATATAATGATAATGTAATAAAGGAAGTCCATTCTCCCAAAGATCAATAAAACCATAATTTCTAAAGGATAATTAACATTGAAACTGGACAACATAGTAAATATCTAAAAGAACAAACATTAAAAACAATAAATACAATTAAAATGAAAACCTCCAAACTGAAACAATAAATAAAATGAATTATGAAATCTCTATGCAAAATTGCCCTTCAATAATTATCATTGATCTCCAACATGGAAAAATGGACATAACTGCAATCTAAGAAATTGTATAAAAAAAAAAAAAAATAAAAAAAAAAAGTGTTAATATGTCTTTTTTCTTTAAACCTCTGTCTGGCCATGAGGTTAGAAAGATATTTGCACTTTCAAATTGACATTTGTTATCACTGTGACTGTGTATAAAATAGATTAGTGTATGTTTGTTAATTTATTGCGAGGAAACGCAACAGAAAAAAAATTCACTAACAACTATGCCACATTGAAAGAAACTCAACTGTCCTCATTCTGATCATTTGAACCTTACAAGTCATCTTCATGTCTAGCTGCCTAAATGTTTTAAGTTGCAGCCATCTGATTGGCTAATTGAGATGTGTCCTATAAATTGGCCAATGAGTTTAATTACAAATATTCACCATTTATTCTCATATAAACAAATGAAAACTACATTTGAACCATATCCAATCATATTTATTACCACATATTTTTGTAGAATGATTATTAACCAGTTACTAAATTTTAATTTCTGCTGTAATGCTCCTGCAGACAAACCTGCCATAATTAAACCTAGCTGGTATTTATCTGGCTGGTAAACTAGTTTTTATGCAAATGATTTGCCTCTCAGGGAGCAACTAATGCTGCACATTTCCTCTCTCTCTTTCAACGCCACATTACCCAATTGAGACATTCCAGTCAGATTTGTTATAAAAATGTTCCCCTTATTGACTGGAGACCTGCATTTGATAGCTGTGGAAAGTTTCTAGATCCATCCTGTTGCATTCAGGTTTCATTCACTTAAAACTCTGTCAAGTTGTCATTAAATAGAGCAGCAGCCGTGCTTTCACAATGTTTGTCCTGAATAGCACCAAACCTAAAAAAAATAAATAAATAGCAGCAATGATGCCAATATTAAGGATATTATCAATAAAGAGGAACAGCAAAAGCAAATGAGGTGGATTAGCAGTAATTCATAATAGACACTGTCATCAAGGACATGTTACTGTGGAAGATAATCTCCGCTCCGCTGCCCAGAAAATTGACTGTTGGCATCTTGAGACTGTCAAACAGCAACGGTCTACAGTCAGAGGCCTCGATAGGTGTGTTGTGAGACTGACTGCTACTGGAGGTCCTTCGTACCCACAGCATATCGTTAAAAATTCTTGGGATGATACGAGTTAGGACATTTAATTTCCCTTTTGGATAAATTTTGACTTGGAGAAAAATCAATAGTTATAACTGATTTGAAGAGACAAAACCCAATACAAGGCTTTCTTAAACCATCTTGTACCAATAAGTGTTACCGTATCAATTGATTTTTGATTTCGGCTGTATCGAAATCATAATTTAGATTGAATTAAGACAAAACTGGGTATGAATTAATTTTAGATTCTATATAAATTTGACTACTTCATTGTAGGACCTTGAAATTATATTTAAACTGAATTATAAAATGGAATAGAAGAGAATACATATTTGTTAACCAGAAAATTAAGAAACCCCCCCACCTTCTTCCACTGTGATTCTCATAATGACTTTAAGACTTGTTCCTGTAGCTAATTGAAAATATAATGGTAGAGTGGGCAACTTTAGTTGCTCAGATATATGGCATTTCCTTACGCAACAGGGTGAGCTTCATAGTAGGTGGTGCTGTTGGGACTTTCCTGAAGCGGCTCGGGGGACGCCTGCCTCTCCTCCGGCTCCTCCTCAACCTCCTCCTCTGATTCTAGATGGGTCGAAGAAAATAACTCAATGGCCGGTTGTTTTTATTTATTTACTTTTATAAACATTGTATGGATGTAAATTAATTTTCCATTTTATAATTATCATTCAAAACAACCTTACCTTCATCAAGCTCAGCCTCGGAGTCTCCAAAGACTTCGTCCTCATAGCAGAAGATGTCGTTGTGGACGTAGAACTTGTTTGCCACTGAACCCTAGCGACAGAAAGTATTTTTCGTAAAGGTTCATCTTTTGTTTGGTTAAGCAAGCGATCTCAGGAAATAATCTGAGCTTGACTTTACTGACTTTACTATAGAGTAATAATAATAATAATTAAAAAAAAGTTATAAACAAGGAAAATAAATTTAAAACAAATGCAAACAAAAGAGGAACAATAGAAAGGTGTATTGACATGTTCAAATGAGAGGGTAGAAGTATGAACTTATTTTTACACTCACCCCTCATAACTTTAGCATCATCCAACAAACTACTATTCACATCAAATTGGTTTTAACATTTTTAGTATTTTCTATGTCCATACCTAAAACTGGTGCATTCATATTTGCATGCCAGTATAAGCAATAATCATTTTTAACATGTTAAAATCTTTCTAAATCAATATACAACAATAATTGACAATTTCAATAGTTACAATACATTGATAAAAGCAGTAATAAGTAATTACTTCTCATATTGACATGCAGTGAGGGTCATCTTAAATGACATTTTAAACTGTTTGGACATTGGTTGATTGCCTGACATACAAAATCTATTTCTTGTGGTTCTGAATTTTGAACTTTTAAATTCACATTTTTCCTTAAATAATAAAACACTTTCCTTTTTTAAGGAAAGCTTTTGAATTAAATTATTTTTGGCTTTCAGCAAGAAAACTGATATTTCACTATGTCAGCAAATATTAACAGTTTAGATTTTTTGAATACAGCATTTGTATGATCCAAATAACCACATTTACCAATTATTATTATTGCAATATTATTAATGATTGTAGTCAAGCTCTGTATTGTTGCACAATAACTCAAATAAGGTCAAACTAGGGAACAAACCAGAGCATGTTTGACTTTATTTTATATCTAATTTGAGGCTTCATGTAAATTGTCCTGTATGATTGAGGCACTCACCTCTGGAGCAAGCACAAATGTTTGCATGAATTTCCGCATCGGTTGGCCGTTGTTGGACAATTCTCCAAGGACCTGCACCACGACTCCATCACTCAGCGTGGCGTGAGCGTCAACATGCCTGATTTTTGTGTGGCATTCACTGAACTGCAATGACATGACCTTCTTGTGGATTTCCTAAAACCGCATAGGAGAAAAAAAAAAAAGTTGAGACAAAATGACTACTAAAACATCCTCATTCAATGCCAGAGAATATTCTGTTCACATCAATTCATCTAACAGAAATAAATTTTTTTTTAGCCTAGTGTTGATTATTAAAATGTAGAGTAGTATTTCCCAAAGCCAAATCTCAATGCATCAACCACTTTAAAAATAAAAATCACTGGTTTGTGGTTCTTACCGCTTGTCCATACACAGCCTCTGCCAGCTTCCCACTTGGATCAATTCCTCCATGTACGTATGAAGAATTCCTCCCATAAAACCTAATGACAAAACAGTTATGAGTATACACAAGACTTATGGAGTTGATGTCCACAAAACCTCCCACATTACATTGATGCAATTACCTGTGCAGAAAATCGGGTGCCTTGTTCAAAAGTGTGTAATACTGCCTCACAAACTCCCGCCCTACAAGCAGGGGACTTGGCTTCTCCATCACCATTTCTTTGGTAAACAATATTAAGTGCTGAAACAGAAAAAAAGCAAAATTTAATTGCTGTCCAGTGAAAAAGATTCATTACAGTAGACTTTGTGTTGTTCAGGTCTGAAAAATTTGGATTTGATCATTCAGATTCTGAATGTTTCAAAAACAATTTAAGTTGTAGCTAGATGCTAGACAGAGGGACTGGATTTTTATTGGTGGTTCTGGGACACCAATAAAAAGCTTCTCCATGCAGGAAATGGCTCCACAATATTCAATTTTTCACTCATTAAGCATTTACTCAGGACAAAAATGTTACATGTGGCTGGTTAGAGAACCTGGTCTAGAGTCTAAAGTTCAGAGTCGTAGAAACATTAATGTTGGAAAAGAACAAAGAAAATATTTGTTTATCTCGACCTGTATAGTCATTACAATACTGATTATGGCAACATTAAGTGTTCATAATATTATGCAGAGCATGTAATCTTAAAATAAATAAATCACTCGTCAGTCCTGAACATTTTAACCAATAACAAGATAAACATTAATTCACTATTGGATACAGGAGACAAACCAGCAGTAAAATGTGAGAAAAATGGTAACTTGAAACGAAAGAGTGAAGTAACCCGGAGCAGCTGGAAAAAGCAAACCTTGTTGATTTTAATCCAGGTCTGTTTATAATTGAACTTTCAGGTGAATTAATCTACATCAAGCAAATCATCAACAAGGGTGTGTTTGCCCATCTTGCAAAAGGAAGCACAGGTATTCCAGATGTGTCCTATTAATAAGGAAAAGATTTTTTTGTCCAGTTCCGTTTTTGTTTTTTAACCAGGTTTTACCGATACTACTACATATATGCAACAACATTTGACCCAATTTAAATCAAAAATAGCTATTAAGCATTCATCATTTACAGTTTTATACTATAACATAAAAAAATTACATGTCTACTGTCAACTTGATTATTTTGAAAGTCATCATTTTCCATTATTGCTATAACTGATACATTTTACTAGCTATAACTTAATGGCAAGTCAACTGACAACATCTGATAAGAGTTGCTGGAACTACAGTTTAAGTGAACATGCAATATAGAATAATAAATCTGAGTCAATCTACATCATAAAAGAGTTCTCAGTTCTGCTTGAATAACAGGAATACATTTTTTCAACCAGTAAAGGATCACATCAGGTGTTTTCTTCCAACAAAAACTTTTTTTTTCTCTTTTTGTCTGTGACCTAATTTACCAAATATGTAGTGAAATCTAAGATTGAAATAAACCGTTTAATTCTGTTGTTTCAAACACGTTTGCATGCCTTGTTTTCCAGTACTAATGGCTTTGAAAGAAAAGCTGACTCCCTTAAATATTAAATTTTGATACATCTTAAAAGCTATATAGCAAGATTCTAAAGTTTATATGTCATTTGTAAATCATTTAATTTAGGGCTTCCAGGTCACAACTTTTGAGAGGCAGGTGTAATTATAACTCTGACTATAAATCAACCCTGCATTACCATAACTGGAAGCTTACTGAGTAAAAAGATGAGAAAAATCAAATAGAACGTAATTTAAACATCAAAAACTGAACGGTCACGTAAAAATTTTTCACAGTGGCTAACATGTTAGCCATCATTGAACTGCGCCATCAGATTCAGGCTACAAGACAAAGAGGGGAAACCGGCTGTAGATGAAAAGAGGAAGCGACCTGTGCAATCGTTCATGTTCTTAAGTAGGTACAACGATCTGTACTATAATTAAAACATCGCTTTTAAAGCTGCGTCATACACCTGAGCAGCATTTTTATGCATAAATAAATGGCCTGGTGCTTGAGGCCTTTCATGTATTCGCCTGACAACACTTTGGCACATCTCGCACATTTGTCGCATGTTCACAGACGACATGACATATCAGATTCACGTCTTTCACGAGTGTCCTCAGGGAGGAGAGATTTCAGGTGAAGAGTGGCAACACTACGTGGTAACCCTACATCATCCAGGTGGCAAACAAGGAGACTGTTAGTGCTAATAAATCGGCCTTTTCACTGTCGAAACAACAGCAACTCTGAGGTTGCTACTTGGCAAGCTAACACTGGCGCTCGCCAACTTGTGGCGTCGTCGCATTTCCTCCAACGGTGGGTATTTTTTTTATAGTCAAAGAAAGGGTTTCATGTCATTGAACATTAAACGTTCGCAACACTAAAAAAAAGCCATCAAATATGTGCTCTTTACACAAAACGCCACAATGGAACAAGTTGTACACTATCTTGCTTGAAGACAACAAAGGAAGGCAGACTGACAAAGCTACTCAAAATGCCCATATAAATACATAATTATGCGTCTCATGTAAACAGTAACACACTGACTTTTAAACTTCGAACGATAGCTGTTAGTAATCGAGCAGTTGTAATTTGGACTAGACAATGCAGCTAACATTAAGCTAGTTAACACTGCTAGCTCGCCGGGTCGTCCTGTAGCAGAGCTAACTTACCTTTTGAGGGACCTATCTATGCAGACAGAAGTAAATATAATAAATAAGTACAAGTAACCGGCTGGAAACTGCTCTGAAATACAAAGTATCCCAGGCGAAATATTCAATATTTCCCACACTGCTCTCTGAGTGCCAGTGTGGTCCCTACTGAACCAGAGATTGCAGATTTTTAAAGTGATACGTTCCGTTTATTTTTTTACCCCTGCAATCTGGACCTGGGAACCCCGGTGCATTGATTCATCCAATGTGCTGCTTACACTGGGCGGCATAAAATGTGACGTTAAACGTTAAGCCCTGCCCATGAAAAACTTTCTCCAGGAACGGTTCCTCTCTTTCCTGATAAAAGACATAGAATAGAATAGAATAGAATAGAATAGAATAGAATAGAATAGAATAGAATAGAATAGAATAGAATACTGTCCCTCCATGTGGAAGTTCAGATGTACCAGCAGTAAAGTGACAGAGAAGTCGAAGCATAAATATGTACATAAAGGAAAAAAAAAAAAAAATCAAAACAGAGAATAAGAATAGCAGACTGTACATTAAGGCTAAATTGACAGCACCTATAAGGAAACAAATACTTTGCAGTTATTAAAAATATCTTACTCTGATTCACATAAATGGGCATTTGAGGAGGATAATTGAAAAACTTACAAAATGTGCTTCTATAATTGTGCATCAAAAGAATAATAAAATATTAGCAAAAAATTGAAAAACTGTGCAAACAACAGTTTGTTGAAAACAGTGATGATTATAGAATCTAACAGCTGCTGGGATGAAGTACTAGGCCTGCCTGTCACAATAATAAATTTTATTGCAGTTCTAGTAAAGTTATCTGTAACATTGTTTTATTTGTATTGTGTTATATAGAATTTCACCAAAACATAAAATAAATATTAAATTTAGTTGCTGCTTTTTGACATATAACTATACCTCTTTGCTTCTTTGCTCTCCAGTCAGAAGGGGAAAGTGTAAGCTGTTTTAAGTCAGTTGGCCTTCAGTGAGTAGCAACAAGAGTGAGAAAGATGGTGGCGTGTTATTCAGTACGTCTGCAAACTGGATTTAAACAGGAGCAGGGCTAGATAAGTAATTTAACCAAAGAATGTCTGAGATCAAAGGTAATTATTTCTAATGGCCAAATCAAAGTTCCAATCTTAACCTAATAATATAATGAAGATGTTTTGGTAAGCTATAGAAAAGTCAGAAGATCATGCGAAGAAAACCAAACTCAGATTCAGAGCTAAGAGAAGAATGAGCAACAGAGAAGTAAACAACTTAGAGCAAAATAATGGTTGACTCCAGAAAATGTGCAGCCAAATTATTTTTTCTGAAGAACTCAGCAACCACTTTCCAGTTTATCGGCTAAAGAAACCTGGCAGACAGACATGAAAACAAGAGTCAGGTTATACTGAAGAACTGGAGCTACTAAGAAACAGAATACCTGGAAGGATGACTAATCAGCAGAACCTGTTTCAAGAAAGAGGGAAGGAAATCTGCCTTTACTGGTGGATTTAATGAGAACAACATTCATGCTTCTTGATAATTTTTCTAGCCTCATAAACTTGTTGATGAATCTTTAGCATAAAAAATCACTAGCATCAAGTCAACATGCTTTTTCACACTTTGTTAAACCAGAAACAACAGGAATTTACTTGAATTCATGCCATGAAAACCAGTGAAACGGTACAAAAACAACTATATAGGTTGCCAATGCTGTAAAAAATATTTTTTTCCCCAACTGTGGGGAAAAAAACTGGCTATAATATCCCAAAGGGTATCTAAATGTTGTAACTCATATCACTCAAGTATCTTCAAAGAGTCGTTTAGGATGGTGATGCTGTGGATAGGAAGGATCTCCAGTAGCAGTCAGTGTTGCAATGAATCTGAAGAGGCCTCTGGCTGAAGACTGTTGCTGCATGACGATCTCATGACTGTCATGATTAGAAAGCCAGGCAGAGAGACGATGGAGTAAGATGGAAGAGATGGTTTGAACTTCATCCTTTTCTCTCTCCTCTTATATGAACACCCCCTTCTAAACTCTGATGGGACTCGATGTTAAAGTCGAGGTATTATTTGAGCTTTCAAATGCCCCCCAGTTGTAAAAAGCAAAAACAGACCCCACTGCCATAGTTACGCATCCTAACAACTATCTGAAAAATACAAAAAAGTAGTAGCAGAGACCCATTAGATGTATAAGGAACAATTGTCCAAACATGTAATGTCTTTAGCCCAAAAAGAAACCTGAGCAAAAGTCAACGAACAGAACAAATTAGAACAGAAACAGTCTTCAGTCAGAGGCCTCTGTAGATTCGTTGCAAGACTTACTGCTACTGAAGGTCTTTCCTTTCCTCAGCATCCCTACCCACTCTTTGAAGATACATTAATAAAATGAGTTTTGATATTTAATTTTGAAAGTATTTTTGAAATGAACTGAATTTCAACTGAACGTTTGAACACCAAGACTTTAACGTCATCATTGAAATGAGCCTGTTACCAGGGCAACGCCAAACCAAAACAGATGTTAGGAATGTATTTCCATCAAATTCCAAAGTAGTTTTAAGCTTATACAATAAAATCAGGAAGAATCTAAATATATTTGATTTTTTATTCCTTTTTTCAACAGTATTTTGGCCCCCAAGATACAAAAAAAAAAAAAAAACCAGCTCAACGTTCATAGACGGGATAAATAATCATACAATACTGTCGTTATTACTTCCAGATGTTTTAAACGGATAATATATGAAAAAAGGCTTTTCCGCTGAGAGTTTTTCCATCCTCCTCTCCGACGCCATGACTTCATGTGAAACCTGAGTCCAGGACGAAGGAGAGGCGGAAAAAAAGAGGAGAAAATTTGGGGGAACGGTCCAAGAAGAACAAGATGGCTGTTCCCGGACAAGAAAAACATCTTCGCTTTTTCACTTAAACACCACTTTTTAATTACTGGGATCAGTTTCGCGGTTCTATTTAACTACTTTGTCCACTTTTTGGGAACTATTTTGAACCAAATATGTTGTTTCTCTCAGACTGGGTTGAAGAAAGTTTTCAAACGGCTCTTACTGGACCAGCAGCGATGTAACGTCTTTACTGTAAAATACTTAAACTCGTCTAATAATCAGTATATTTTACAGCTAAATTTCTCAATTTTATGCCAAATACTCCTAATTTATCAGTCCTTGTAGTTTTAGATTGTTACCCTCGTTTTGGGGGATAACCGTCCATTTTCCGATGGTCAGAACCGTTCGGAGCAGCTAACCGGACCACCATGAGTTCGTCTCGAGTCAGACCCCAGAGCCAGTCCGGCAGGTCGGCCCAAGGACCGGACTCCAGCGAGGGGATAGAGATGGAGAACATCCAGCACCAAGACCTGGGTCTCGGAGGGGTGATAGGGACCCCGTCTCCACCGTCCAGGCAAGCGTGGAGCCGCGACAACCCGGTGTTCGAGCCGGAGGAAGAGATCATGGAGGCGGACTGGCCTCAAGCGAGTCCCGGGAGAAGGTCGGTGTCCACGGCCTCCAGCGGCAGCAGCACCAGCTACAACCGCGGGGGCAGCAGCGCCCAGATCCCCCGAGGAGGACTCTACCCGACCCCGACCCCGACCATAAGCGCCCGGCAGCAGGACAGGCATGAGCACCGCAGCTGCTTGAAGCAGATTCTGCAGAAAATAAGAAGTAAGTCAGGATGAACTTAAAAAAAAAAAAAAGTAACATTTTCGTAAGCTGTTGAAATTGAGATTTAAAACTTATAAAGATAATAGAAATGCAAATTTTAAGGATATTCTTGTTATTTTAACATGCATACTACAGTTTAAAACTCCATTGTTATTTGCCATTGCATTTTCTTACATTAAAATTTTATTTTATTTACCAACAAGTTTATTTCTAACAAGAAAGGAGACAGGCATGTCTGAAAATTTAACAGTAGAATGTAATACATTTTATTATTTTGTAATAAAAATGGCTTGTAAATAATATTTACACCATTCCAAGTATTTAATTGAAAATTCTTTGTTGGTGTTACAGCAAATACATGGCTTTTAGTAGCTGCTTTTTGTATGTTTCTTCTGGTATTTTGACAGTTCAATTCAATTCAGTTCATTTATACAGAATTAAATCACACCATTTGTCATTGTCAAGGCACATTACAAAAATATTTCAAGTCTTTTAAGTTGGAATATTCAAATTCAATTCAGTTTTAAAAAAAATGTTTATTTTCCCCAAAGGTAAATTAAATGTTGACATCACTTATTTCATCCAAGTATCTGGACGTTGATGCTGTTGGTAGGAAGAATCTGCAGTAGCAGTCAGTGTTGTAATGAATCCAGAGGCCTCTGACTAAAGACTACCGTATGACAGTCTAATTACGGTCACAACATGCTAGTAGCTGAATATCCAGGAAGCAGAGACAATATGTCAAATGTCCTTGTTGACAACGTCAGTTGTTAGCAATCATTGCCAATCTGCCTCATTCAGTTAGTTTTTTAATTAGTTTTTAGTGTGTTTGCTAGTATTTATTAGTTAGTACATGTAGTTATTGTTGAACAACCAACTGACTCTGGTATTTTATACCAACTTTTGCAGTTGCCATTATTTATTTATTTGTTTTTGCAGACAGTGATGTAAACGGCTTGTGCAGGAAAAAAAAATTCACATCAGTTCACAATAGTAAACAAAAATAAAGGATATTACATCTATAATTTCAGTTTGTTTTAGTTAGTTTTCTAAATGCATGATATAGTTCCAGGTAGGTAGTTCTTTCCCATTTATTGTGTATTTTATTTATTTCAGTTAACGAAAATGTTTTCTCAGTTTCAGTAGATTTTTTTGAGTCTTTATCAACTATAATAGACAAAATTTTTATTTTACCAAGGTGCAATTGTGATTTACTTAAGGTGTGTTGAGAGTAAAGTGCTAAATCTGTGGTGTAATAATCACATTTTTGGAAACCTGAAGCTTTACAATAATATGTTAAAGCAGAACATATTGTATATTATTCTCTGTTAAGGTGGTGATGTTTGTTTTAATCGTCTCCTCTGCAGTTCTGTGGGGAACTGAGCTGATGGAGGACAGCGACAGCAGCAGAGAACGCTACCTCAGAAACGTCTTGAGGGAAATGCTCACATATGTCGGCTTCCTCATCACTATTTGCGTTTGTAAGTAAACAAAACTAAATCTTTCAAATTTCCATCTTTGCTGCTTTGCTTCCTTTCTTAGGCTTCTTAAAATCTGGCTCTGCCCCTGAAGCTGCAAACCCCCAACAGTTTTCAAGCTGTTACTCTAATGAGTTTGGCAGGAATTTATCCAGTTTCCAATGTTTTTCAGGGGGATTCAATTTCAACAACGGTGCAAAAAACAAAGTACCTAGTTGTTAGATGGGGAAAAATATCGTTGGTGAATAACGTGTAAATAAAAAGCTAATGCTAAAGTTCCTTTTTTTTTTCTTACTGCAGTGAAAAAGTCTCACTCTGTGGTTTTGGGTGGATCAGGAAATGATTTTGTGGCAGAACTGGACCATTTAGTTTCCTCCGACTCTGAACGCTGCTGTCACACTTGCACTGCATCAAGGCTTAGATTCTAGATTTTACTCAGTTTGAAACCAGAACTTTACATACAGCAAATAAAGAGACACAAACACCTTTTTTTTCTCCCTGTCTGAAGTTAATTCAGACCAAATTAGAATTACCAAAATTATTTGTATTTACTAAATGCAACAAAAATGAGAGAGAAAGAGAGTTTATTTTAGATTTATTAATTGACATCTTCGGAATCAGAAGTTTACATTCCTTCACTATTTACCTTTGCATTATATTTGTTCTATATTGCCACATAATTTTCTTCCCTGATGTTTTTCATGTTTTGTTTTTGTTCTGCCTGAAAACATAAAACCCTAAAACTGGAAGAAAATGTCCTGTGTTTTAATTCAAGGTGTGTAAAGCTAACGTGATTAATAACATGCTAACTTGTGCCATCATTGCCGTTTTTCTGGATTGTGCTCTGCAGTGACGTACGGGATGGTGAACTCCAACATGTACTATTACACCAAAGTTATGTCTCAGCTGTTCCTGGACACGTCGTTGTCTCCTGGGGACCAAACTACATTCAGGAGCCTCTCCACCATGGAGGACTTCTGGAAGGTATTTTTTAAATCATTTATTTTGTTTTCATTTCTTTATATCTTTATTCGTAATAATGCAATAAATAAACGTTTCTCCAACATAGAAGTGTATTTTAAACATATTTTTTAATTAAATTAATCTTTTTAATTTATAAAGTTTTTATTTTTTTCTACTCTTTATAATTAAATCAATGTTTTTAAAGTTTTAAGTTTTAATTTTTTTATCTTATCTTCTATTTCATTTAAATTGTTCTATATTTTTGAATTTTCTATAATTAAATAAGTACATCTTTTTCCATTATGTTTTAAATTGTGCTTTATCTTTTTATTTTATATTTTCTTTTTCTTTAACAATAAAATTAATAAAAAATTTAAATTAAATAATCACATATTTTAATTTTTTTATAGCGTTTTAATTTTTATATTTTTTATTTATTCTTCTGATTAAATAAATGTTTTTCAATTTTTGAAAATGGTCTTTTTTACTGAAATCATTTTCCATTTTTATGTTTTCATCTTATTTTGTTTATATATTTTTTTGTTTATTTGTTATAATTAAATTAAACATTTTTTTCTATTTCTATTTTACATTTATTTAATCTAATTACCTTTATATTTCGCATTTCATTTTTATTTTTTAAAATAATTTAATAAATAAGTAAATATTTTTCCACCAAGTTTTACATCTAAACTACCTTTCTGACATGATGTGCATTAAAAACTGGGTTATTTTGCCCTTCCAGTTCACACAGGGGCCCTTCCTCAGTGGGATGTACTGGGACGTTTGGTACAACAACAACAGCCTGCCAGAGAATCAGAGCTTCATCTTCTATGAGAATCTCCTCCTCGGCGTACCGCGGCTCCGGCAGGTCAAGGTCCGCAACGAGTCCTGCTCTGTCCACGAGGACCTGAGGGACGAGGTTCAGGACTGCTATAACATTTACACCCCCAGCAACGAGGACACCGCCCCCTTTGGTCCAAAGAATGGAACAGCGTTAGTTAATGCAAAATACTGCACTAAAATTAAAAATCTGTGCAAATTTAGACCTTTGAATGCATGACTGTGCCCTGATTTTTATTTTTCTTGATGTGTGGCAGGTGGGTGTACACCACAGAGAGTGAGATGAATAGCAGCAGTCACTGGGGGCAGGTGTCCAAGTATGGAGGTGGAGGCTACTACCAAGACTTGTCTCGGACAAAGGAGGAGTCAGCAAACAGCCTACAGTTCCTGAAAGACCACCTGTGGCTGGACAGAGGCACCAGAGCAGTGTTCCTTGACTTCTCAGTCTACAACGGAAATATAAATCTTTTCTGCATTGCCAGGTAACAGTCGTTAGTCTGAACTAGAGATACACAGAGAAAGCTGATCAGAATCAGCTTGAGTGCTCCAGAAAGGTGACCTGTCTGTCAGACATGCAAAAGTATAATCCTTTTTCCAATCAATGATAATCCTCATATAGTATTTGGTATTCAGAATATTCACTGAACTTTGATCCAGAACTGCACAGCATTCTGGGAGATGTAGGCAGAGGAACGAATAAAGCGAGCTAAACAAAGTTGGTGGGTTCAACCAACTCACTCATTCTTTGGTTACCTAGCAACAACCTGTTGGGTAACTTGTGCAGCAGCAGTTTCAGGTTTCACCACTGTGCCTCATAACTGCTTAAAAATAAAAAGTCAATGGCGTGGAATGAAAACTGGATAAAACTGGAAGCGTCATGCCACCTGTTTGGTAGAAATTCAGATGTTTACAACAGAAAACATAATCAATAATTAATGATATAGACTGATATGAAATGCTTATTTTATGATACGTTTTTCAGTCATATAGTCCAGGTCTGTCTGTCCGTCCATCCGTCTATCAATCAGTCAAGTTTATTTGTACTTACACTGCAAAAATGCAAAGTCTTACCAAGTGTTGTTGGTCTAGACTATAGTCTAGTGCAGGGATGGGCAATTCCAGGCCTCGAGGGCCGGTCTCCTGCAACTTGTAGATGCGTTTCTACTTCAACACGCCTGAGTCAAATAATGAGGTCTTATTCTTAATGAGAACTTGACTACATTTAGGAGGTGATTTAGCTATTTGATTCAGCTGTGTTGGACCAGGGAGACATCAGAGTTGCAGGACCCCGGCCCTCGAGGACCAGGATTGCCCATCCCTGGTCTAGTGCAAGTCTACTAGTACACTACGATAAAATTAACTTACAAATAAATGTTCAGCAACATATAGAAGCTCATTTGAAGTCAATAGATTCTTAAATTGATGAATAGTTCTTGTTCCATTGGCAGATTATTTTCACTTATACCTAAACATTTTTTCCATATTAGTGAAATAATCAGAAAATGCAACCAGAACCTTTTCATCAATATTAAGGAATTATTGACTTAAAAAGCTCATATGTCTTGTTCAAAAGTTACTTATTAGTTAGTTTTGTCTTGCTTTAACTGTAGTAAGATATTTGTACTAGAAACTGGACCAAAAATAGATTTTGTGGTTTTGCAGCGTGTCTAGAAATATCCAATATGAAATTAACCTGAATGTCCGGGCCCATCAGGTTGCTGGTGGAGTTCCCGGCTACCGGAGGGGCTGTGACCTCCTGGCACTTCCAGACGGTGCGTCTGATCCGATACGTATCCAGCTGGGACTACTTTGTGGGCGTGTGTGAGGTGGCCTTCTGCCTCTTCATCCTCTACTACGTTGTGGAGGAAGTGCTGGAAATCCACATCCACCGGCTGCACTACTTCAAGAGCATGTGGAACTGTCTTGACGTTCTGATCGTAGTGGTGCGTATCAAAGATTCATCTTAGCAATTAATCCAGTTGAAATCATACTAATGCGATTTTATTATTCTGTTTTCATTGTAGTTGAGCGTTGTGGCCATTATTATGAACATAACCAGAACAGCCATGGCCCGAAACTTGCTGAGTGGGCTGTTGGAGAACTACACAGCTCACCCCAGCTTTGAGCCTCTGGCCAGCCTCCAGGCCCAGTTCAACAACCTGGCAGCTGTTATTGTGTTTTTCTCCTGGGTCAAGGTACAAATCCTCCTCCTGTAATTCAGCTTTACTCTAAAAATGTCCAAATTAACTGGAGATACACCGATCTGATATTAGTATCTGTACCAATCCACATACTTATAAAGAAAAAAAAGTTAGAGATTGAGTATCAGTAACAATGTGTGTCCAATTTTTAGGGTCATGATTTGATACAAGAACCAGTTTTTCTGTTCAGTCTAGAGATTTTGTTTAAATTGTGAGACTAGACGAAATACAGTGTAAACTAATCAGACATTTATTTAAAACAATTTTATAAGGATCTGTACTTGATCAAATTACATCAACTTATATATAAACAAAAGGTTTGTGCATAAAATTCTGAAATTTGAATTCTGAGGCCAGCTTAGCTGCCTGACTTTTTTTAATTTTTTAAAATAACTATTCAAAATATAAATGTTCAAAATAAGCAGACTAAAATTGCATTTTCAATCATTTCAAAATCCTCAGGACTAGAAATTTTGAATAAATTTTGATGCTGCACATCTGATTTATTTTAATTAGAATACCTTATTGCACTTCCTAAACATTTTGGAAAAAATTTTTGTTACAGTTTATATTTTACTTGTTTGACCAAAAACCTATTGTTTTTGCCATTTTCTTTATTATTTATTTTAGATCGGATGTTTTTGTCTGAACAAATTAAAGTTGTTTTGTTTTTACATGTTTGACCAAACTTAAGTTATATGTTTATTTAAGTGTACAGAGTTATCAAATAAATTTGTAATTCAGTCTGCATTAAAAAAAGAAACATTTTAGGTTAATTCAACACTGTTTTTCTGTATTGGATCTGTATTGGCTGATGTACCAAACCACAGATATCGGAAGTGAAAAAGGTCGATCGGCGCTTTCCTTATTCTAACGTCACGTTCTTCACCTCCACCAGCTGTTTAAGTTCATCAACTTCAATAAGACCATGAGTCAGCTGTCCACCACCATGTCCCGCTGCGCCAAAGACCTCACAGGGTTCGCCATCATGTTCTTCATCATCTTCCTGGCGTATGCTCAGCTCGCGTACTTGGTGTTTGGGACGCAAGTCAATGATTTCAGCACTTTCCAAGCCAGCGTGTAAGAAAAACGGTTTCATCTCACAAATCCAGCAACATTTCATTTGAGACATGTTTCTGTTTTATTATGGTCTGATGTTTTGTGTTTTGGGTAGATTCACTCAGTTCCGCATCATTCTGGGAGACTTTGACTTCTCAGAGATTGAGGAGTCAAACCCAGTGCTCGGACTTGTTTATTTTACAACATTTGTCTTCTTTATCTTCTTTATATTAATGGTAAGTGAAGGTTACACGTGGCTTTAACGTATTACTGTAAGAGCGACAAAACCAAAACATTTTTGTCCATACAGAACATGTTCCTGGCTATCATCAATGACACCTACTCTGAGGTGAAGGCAGACATGTCCCAGCAGAGGTGTGAGATGGAAATGACTGACCTCATCAAGAAGGTATCAAAAGAAAATACATATTTATCTCATTACTTAAAGGAACGTTTTCTTTCAAGTTCCTGTTTCTAGCACAAATGCAAGATACAGTAGCTTTGTATTAGTTTTGTCATGATTTTTGTCTTTTGTTTTTTCAGAATTGTGGGTTTTTGTTTGTTTTGTTTTTTTACTTGTGTATGGAAAGGTAAAAGAGAATTACTGAAATAAATAATACATACAAAGGAATTAACAGATATGGCAAGACCTTTGCAACAATACTAATAAACAAAATACAACACAGAGTGACATAGATAATGAGAAGATTATCTGCGTTTCCTCTACAAATGTGTGCATAACTTTGTTGGTATTCCACTAATGTTGAAAAAACATAATTTTATGATTGTGGTGTTTTCATTAAATAAGAAACGCAATTAAATTCACAGGTGAATTTAATAAGTCATTAAAAAATATTCTGTGTCATGATCTCCCAACTACATCCTGTCATCTTCTTTGTCATTTCCACCAGTAGTAACATCCTGTTGTTGATCATGTGACTCGTGTGATGTGAAAAAATGTTTCCATTGCAGTTTTGCAGAATTCATACAGCCGAAAAACCACTTCCTATTAGCGCCAAAAATGTGAGTCTTTTCAAAATTGATGTGCTTCCATTAAACAAATTTAATTTCATAGTTTCAATTTGTGCAATTCTATGGTCAGTGGAAAGCTAATGACTGAAATACTGAATAAGTGGGACACTGAAGACGAAAAGGAACCGTTTAGGTTAATGGAAAGTTACAAACTACAAAAAAGCCTGTTGTGTAAGCCAGTGGGACTTGTTCCAAATCAAATGTTTGAACGTGTTTATTTAAAGATAATTCAGTTCATTTCCTCCCTGCAGGGCTGCAACAAAGCTTTGATGAAGTTGAGACTGAAGAAAACACCGGTGGACGAAATCTCCAGTGGTTTGCAACAAGCGAGCAGTAAAATGAACTTTGATGAGCTGCGTCAGGATCTAAAAGGGTGACGGAGAACCTCACATCAGTGACACTAGGTTCTGCATGCATACAGCTGGTCACTCATGTGTTCTGTGTTTTTATCTGGTTCAGAAAAGGCCACACAGATGCAGAGATTCAGGCCATCTTTGCTAAATACGATCAGGACGGCGACCCGGAGCTGACGGAGCACGAACACCAGCAGATGAGAGACGACTTGGAGAAAGAGAGAGTGAGTGATGAAGCGAATGACTACTTCCTTTGGGATGAAGAAAATCAAAAACACAAAATCTTATCAAGTAGTTTTGGTCTATTTTCAAGTGCAAATATCTTATTACACTTGAAATTAGGAAAAACTTAAGTAACTTTTCAGCAAGCTAGGCTTAAGTAAATAATTCCTTGTATTGATGAAAAAATAAATATTTGTTCTATTGGGAGATTATTTAGCTTATAACAAGACATTTTTACCATGATATAAGTGAAATAATCTGCCATAGTGTTAGTAGTTTTTCATCAACATTAAGAAATTACTTGACTTAAGACAAGTTCCTATATGTTCCTGAACAGTTACTGGTGAGTTAGTTTTGTCTAATTTCAAGTGTATTTGCAGCAGAATTAGATCAAAAGTACCTGGTAAGATTTTGTGTTTTTGTCGTTCAGACGCTCAGTGTGTTTCTGTTCATACGCTAGGAGGACTTGGAGCTGGAGCGAAATTCGCTGACCCGACCCAGCAGCGGGCGCAGCTTCCCTCGCACGCAGGACGACTCGGAGGAGGACGATGACGAAGACTCGGGTCACAGTTCCCGTCGGCGCGGCAGCAGCTCAGGCGGCGTCTCATACGAAGAGTTTCAAGTGTATGCAGATCAGTCCGCCTGCTGGCTTAAACACTGCTCTGAGTGACGTCGTTCTTTAAGCAAATGGCTTTATACTCTGGTTAATGATGAATCGATTACAAAATTAGCTGATTATTTCCATAATCGATTCATCATGATTAATCTGATTAATCGTTTCAACCCTAAAGAAGGCATTCATGAGGGAATCCAGAGTTGGTTTTCTGGAGGGAAAAAACATGAATTTAGTGAAGAATCAGAAGACAAACCAGAGATGAAAGCAAAGCTGCAAACCTTCGACTAAACAACAGAAGGATCACCTGCCCGTTTCTAGAAGATTCTCAATTCTTTTGGAACCAGATCAAAGAGTTTTAACGAAGAATTGCACACATTCAGGCTTGAAATCAGTCTTTAGAGTTGAAATAGATTTGTGTCATCAACATAGAAATGTAATATAAGCGGATGTAAGGAGATGATTTGATCATGTCGGAATTATCTAACAACGCAGCCCTGAGGTTCTCCTTTATTGATTGGTATTAACGGTGATAATGGTGACAAACGTGTTTCCTAAAACTAAAACCATTTGATTACGTCAGAGTCTTGATGCTGTTTCATAAAAACACAAACAGAATCTGGCTCCATTGGGTTTTCTAGATGTCTCTGTTTTCTCTGTGCCAGCCTGGTGAGGCGAGTGGACCGGATGGAGCACTCCATCGGCAGCATCGTGTCGAAGATCGACGCTGTCATAGTGAAGCTGGAGGGAATGGAGCGAGCTAAACTGAAAAGGAGAGACGTGTTGGGCCGGCTGCTGGACGGAGTCATGGAGGTGAGAAGCACCAGATTGTGTTGGATACTTCAGGCTCCTCCTTTTAGAAAAATAGCCCCAAAAAACAAACTTTTTGACAAACAAATCTTATGCTGATGCGTTGATAGCAGAGCTAAATTATTTTGCTTTGCATTTGAGCATTTTTGCTAACTCTGTAAACATTTTGCACTCTTAGCTTCCCTTAAGTTAATTTTTCTGGATATATTCTGAAGCACTACCTTACTTGGTTGTTTTGTAAACTTTCAGTTTGGCTTTAAGTTATTTTCCTGAAATGCATAAATGTTTTAGATCAGGTACATATGGGAGCTTTGAACAGAAAATGTACAACATCATAGTAGAGCTGCAGCAAATGATTATTTTTGTAACTGATTTATTAAGTAATTAGATGTTTTAAAAACTGGCACATTCTGGAGATTTTTTATTTAATCACTTAATCCTATTTTGTAAAATGTTAAAAATAATGAAAATATACAATAAACAATTCAGCTCCTCTTTTTATGTGTTGTTCTTTCAGCAAATGTCCTTTTTGTTGAGACCATACACTTCAGTTAACAATTAATCAATTACTAAATTAGTTGAAGATTATTTCAATAAACAATTAATCGTGATTAATCATTTTAGCTCTACTTAATAGACTTTTTTATTTTACATAAATTGAACCTGGTGAAGCTAAAACTAAGGAGTTATGGGTAGAACATAATTACAAACAAAGAGCTTTTTTAATCTTAAATGCAAATGTTTACATTTTTTGCGCATTTTTAGCTTAATTACTGCTCTGAGTGAGTTGTTATTCCAGAAAATTGACTCTTTTGAGCCTGTATGCTGCTAGTTAATGATTAATTGATAACTAAATTAGTTGATAATTATTTCAGTAATTGATTCATAATAATTAATAACTGATTAATAATTCACTCAGCCCTACTTAATAGAATTTTTGCAGAATTTGGACCACTTGAGGCTAAAACTGCCACTTGATGAGTTCTGTGTAGCATATACTTACAGGCTAATTATTACAGTTATTCCAATAGTCAATTAATTATGATTAATTTGATTAATCATTTCAGCCCTACTTAACGGATTTTTTCTTTCAGGACGAGCGTTTGGGCCGCGACACGGACGTCCACAGGGAGCAGACGGAGCGACTGGTGAGGGAGGAGCTGGAGCGCTGGGAGTCAGACGACTTGGGTTCGCAGGTCAGCCACACTCCGGTCGGCCTGCGGGCCCGTCCTCCGTCCTCCCTGTCCGTGGACGGCCTCAATGTCAGCTCAAACGGAGCCGTTCATGTCTAAACACCTGTCAAGTTCAGAATACCCCGATCCGGAAAGACACTACTGAGAAAACTCCTGGAATAGTAAAAATTAAAATTAAAAGAAAATGGAGATTTTTCAGAGAAAATTTGCTCCTGAAGGTGTTTAATTTGCTAGAGACAGAATCTGTCCAATCAAAAAGCTTTATCCTGATGAGAGAAGATGATGAAGTCTAACTGCAGGCACATTCTGTGTATGGAAAATACCCACCTGCTTTTTAACGCTGCGGCCACACATCACAGTTACACAACATGTCATATTTACTCTGCTCATCACCTAAGCTTTGAGTTAATCAGCTTATGATTTCATTATGATACATATTGTAACTTAAAACAAACTTCAACTTGGAGTGCGAACAGTGTTCACAGGAAGCCTGTGCATTTATTTTTATTGCCTTAAAATCTCTCTTGATTGACAATCTTTTTGTTTTTAATCTGTTTTGCCAAATAAATCTTAATAAGAAAAAAAAGTCTGGTTTTGATTTTCATGTTTAACAAGCTCATAACTTTTATTTCTTTGAAATGATTCAAACTGGAGTTAGAAAGCTAATCATATCATTTTTTATCGCTTTTATGTGATGGACTTTGTCATACGACTTTACTCTCGTATTAAGACTATTTTTCTGGTAGTATTACGACTTTATGCTCGTAATGTTATGACTTTATTCTCCTAATATCACTTCATTCTCGTCCAATATTATGGCTTTACTCTTGTGATTTCAATCAATCAAGTTTATTTGTTCAGCACATTTCAGCAACAAGGCAGTTCAAAGTGCTTACATCATAAAAACACAATACAGCCACTAATTAGACAAACCAGTAACATTACATTTTATGGAGTTCCATCATCAAAATCATCAATACACATCCAGTGTGATGGTCAATATCCCATTTATTAGGGTTCAAAAGCAACTATAAGAGTTTTTTTTTCCCATCACACTGTGTCATTATTCAGTTGATTATTTAAAAAAAAAAAAGTAACATAAAAAATCAGAAGCAGAAAAGGATGCAAATACTTTTTCACAGAACTTTATATCCAGAAAAAATGCAGATCTCCTAAAATGTGCTATTTTCCAGAATCTGCTGGTCAGAGTGAAATCCAGCCGTGTTTGTTTACTTTAAATTATGAGTAGTTTTCCTCCATGTTGACAAGTTTTTCTGTTTAAATGTAATTTCTAGCTTTCCAGACTTTTTTATCGTTTCTGTATGGAAACGGGTGACAACATAAAAGAGAGTATAAATCTTAAAATGCTACGGTTTAATTCAGGTAAACTTCCTGATGTAGCGCAGTTTCAGGTAGGCGACGAAGAGGAACACGATCATCATAACAGTCAACGCCACGTGGTTTTCCCACAATCCCCAGGAGCTGTACTCTATCCCCAGGTAGTCCAGGTACTGCTCACCTGTACACCTGGAGGAACACGACTCTGGTTGGTAACTAGATCAGAGGAGGATTTGTGATCCAGGAAGGTTTACTCACATCTGGCCCGCTGCGCTCACACCGCAGCCCGCCGTTGTTGCAGACAGGTTGGCGTTCTGGATCGGCGGCTCCTGGCAGAAATTCAAACCCACAAACTCGTTGATCTTCAAGGCCTGAATGTGGATGACATTGATATCAAGAAAAAAAGAAAACTCAAGGAAAAAACTTAACTCAAACACATTTATATGTCATACAGAGGTGTGAAAAGGGGTTTGCCTCCTTCCTGATTTTTAATTATTTTTCTGTTGTTGTTGAACATAAGGTTTTGCTCACACACTCCTTCCCTCTGTTAGACATGAACTGAGGGATGCTCTAACTGTGAGAGCTCCTGAGTTTTCATTACAAATGTGAGCAAATCTTAGACAATATTCCACTAACGTTGAAAAAACACAATTTTGCATCTGCAGTGTTTGCATTATATAAGAGATGAAATTAAAATAAGTTTGTTCACACGATAAGTCATTTAAAATCGTGGTGGATGTACACAGTTACATGAGCTCTCTTCTGTCAGCCAATCAGAGGAGATGCCGGCGTCTTAATCGACAAGCCCGGCTTACTTGGGAGCGGCTATGTTTGCGACGTTTTGGGGAAATTGTAGATGGTGATTTTACAGAAGGATTCAACACGTTAGAATGATATACAACTTTTGATGAACTGTGTGATGGTGTGAGAGCTCTGGTGGAAAATAAAAAAAAACATAAACAAACCATCATTCTCCTACTTCCTGTCGTCTTCTTCCTTTCTTTCTTTCTTAGATAAGCATAGATCATATATGTGTTTGCACATTACATATATGATACATGTATTACACGATATATATTTATGAAATATATTTCAATATTTAGCAAAATATGCAAATGATTGACAGTTTCTATATGCAGCAAGATATTAACATAATTATATAGCATGTTTACTTCACAGTGTAGCGTTACTTCTGAGCAACACTAGTTAGTAAACGTGTCAAACATGAAAATGTTTAAAATTAGTTCCTGTTGGTTTTCCTCTGTTCACACTCACTGCGAAGCCGTATCGAGGAATGCTGAAGTACTTCAGCCAAGCCAGCCAGTCCACGATGCTGGGGAGGTTCACCAGCAGACCGGAGAAAATCTGCAAACACAGATCAACATGCAGAGACTTTCAGGACGCTTTTCCACAGCAGACAGGCTGTAGCTCCTCTGAAATATTCTCCTTTTCTCAATAAGTCACCCAAATCCTGGCAGAGTTCTGTAAAATAGCAACGGCCCAATTTCTACATGGTACCTGCAGACCATGTAGAAAAAGTCTTAATTGTTGTATTGAAAAATATGTAGAATGTGCCACATTTATTCAACTAAAATAATCGATTGATCAATTACCAAAATAATCATTAGATGCAGCCATCAAATTTTCAGGAAAGTGTTTTTTATAGGAATTTAGTTATTGTATGTGCATCTATTGATGTATTTCTAATACTATATAAAATGGCTTAGGTGGTTAAATAAAAAATTTGTTCAATGTGCCAGTTTTTATCTGATTAATCGAATCCTAAAACAAACAATTAATTGATTAATTGTCAGAATAATCAATTACTAAAATATTTGTCAGTTCCAGCCCCCAAATCTTTAGGAAAGTGGTTAAAAAGTGGCTTGTTTGAATCAAACATTGGCAGTATTCTCACCATCATGAAGACAAACGTTATGGTCATGAAGATGTTGGCGAGAGCGACGACGCTCTGATTGGCTGAGATGGCCATGGTCATGGCTGTGGCGGCGTAGGCCACCAGGGTCACTGTGAATGTGAAGATGAGAAAAGCTTCCACTGTGGACTTCAGCCCTGAGGAGACAGGACATCGTCTAAGTTTTCCTTCAGAAACAACAGAGATCTGCTGATCAAGAACATTTTTACCAATCAAAAAGTAGACGACGGCGCTGAAGATAACAGAGGTGACGGTTCGCATGGCGAGGTCACAGAGGATTTTAGATAGGAAATACACAGATACTCTGTAGTAGCCACTGATGTACTCATGCCTGTGACAAGATGGCAGATTTTAATAGTCCAAAACTTTCAGCCACGGACGTTTTGTCCTGCAGGACGACATACACAAACAGGTTCCTCTCTGTGATGAAGAGCTCGGCTGCAGACACGGTGCTGAAACACTGGTTGGTCGTGATGAAGAAGAGCGCGCCCATCCTGCAGGGAACAACAAACCAGAAAAGGGATTGTGGTGGAAAACTTTTTTTCTGATAGCATATCCAACATTAGATACATTTTCCACAACAAAACTCATTGGCTATTAAAATCAGAAAATCAGCATTTATTCAAAAAATGAATGCAATCATTATTCAATAGTAAATAGAAGTGAGAAAAATAATGTAAAATTCAATATTTCTTTACATATTTCTTTAGCGTTGTTTGCAGTTTTAACCTTTTAAATCTATTAAATTTGCAGAAAATAATGTGCTGTGACCACAAGGGGGCGGCAAATGGGACGTCACGATTAGAAACTAACCTGGACAATAAAACATTTCTACTTTATCAGAAATAAGTGAAACTTTTAAACCAATATTACATTATTTATACGTCTTGTGTTTGTTGCATCTGCAGTTTTAAATACTTATTAGCTGATTGAACATATCTGGTGCAAAACAGTCACTATAAATGCAGAGTGGATCCTCTCCATGAACTGCCTTTTCTACAGTCTGACTGTGAAGAGTCTCTGTAAATAGGAATCATGGGGAAAGTCTAAACCTGATTCTCTGCAGACTTTCTTGAAGTTATTTGCTTTCCTGACCTGTTTTGAAGACCGCTCTGATCATCTTGGACTGCAAAGAAAATGGCTCCTACAACGAGGGCAAGGAAAATGTTGACCCCCACCTGAAAACAGAAAGAGACCAAAATCCATAGTTACATCAATTACTGAAAGCAGAAAAGCCCCAGAACATGACTGTTGTAATGATAGAACATCATGTGTTGGTTTTCCACCACATGACACCAAGACCTTCCAAAAAGTCCCACCTTTATCTGATGAGTTCACAGAATATTTCCGCTAAAGTTTGGGTGACCATCATGGTGTTTTCTGGGAAATATGAAATGGATCTTTGTGTTTTTCAGCAGTGGTTTTGCTCTTTTTCCCTACAGTCAGTGCTATTTTGTCCAGTCACTCTTTCTTATTGTTGGATCATGAACACTATGCCAACATAGGAAGTAGTGGAAGCTAAAGCAAAAGCGCTAATTTCAACTAATCTGACACCAATTGAGCATCTATATCTGCGTTTCCATTGACCAATTAATTGCACAATATGACATTTCAAAAATAAATTCAATAATACTTTTGGCTTTATGGTGAGGTGTTTTTTGGTTGTCGTTTTTTTTTTGGCCGTATCAGAATTTGGAATTGAAACATAGTTTTTCCATCACGGGAATCAGATGATCAACAGCCGGCTGCTACTACTGGACAAACCACGAAGAAGGCAACAGGAAGTAGTTGGAGGATCATGGCATGTTTTTTTAACGACTTATTGTGCGAACAAACTTACTCATGTGATTTTAATTAAGTTGCTTTGATGGAAACGCCGCAATTACAGAATTGTGGTTTGTTTACATTAGCTGAATATTAAAGTTATTTCTTGCTCTAATAGTAATCAGACTTGGATGTGGCCAGTGAATTTGAGCCAAAAACAAAACGATGAATTTATTAATAACTTTAGAAGCGAAGGGTATGGCTATTTTATATAGGGCAAGGTTGGTTTAGATAGTATTTTTACAATAATAAATAAAATAACCTGAAAACTGTGTTTTGTAACTACTCAGATTACTTTTGTCTGGTATTTAAATTTAAGTTTACAATAAAAAAAATTAAAAAAAATGACCAAAAAGAGCTAACAGCAATACAAGTTTAAGCCTAACAAGTTACGGGTCACGACAGGACCGAGAGGTTCCCAGGGTGGGCGGATAAGTCAGTGAGGTTGAGGCTTTTTGACCTCATTCTCCTCAGTCTCTCATGTGGCATCAAGGGCGGCGAAGAGCGACGGGTCATGGCACCATCATGTGACGACTCTCAGATCCGGGCCAAAGGGGCAAAAGCCTGATATGATATCACTTCAGATCCAAGCCCAAAGAGGCAGGAATAGGATCACAACAGTCGCCAAAGCCGATTAGAGCGCCCATGCCTCCGAGAGCACCTCTGGCGGGATTATTTTGACTCTTTTAGGGCCAATTAGTTGTTAATAATTCTTAAAGTGAGGAGACTTTTAACAGCATTTCACTGCACTAGGACGAGTAACCGGAGCAATAAAAATGACCCCGTGTTTTTATCACAGAGCAATAATTTGGTGTTAATTATAAGAGAAGAAAAATGGGGACTCATTTTTCAAAGTCATATTTTCATTATGTTCTTCAATCATTTCTAAATGTCACAATTTCTAACTAAATTTTAACTAGCAAGCTAAATATAAAGCTCCAAACTATAGATTTAGCTTGCAAACTAAACTAAATATTTATCTTCAAACTAAATATTTTATTGGCGAATTATGCTTTCTAATTAAATATGTAATTTGAGTCTTAAATTTATAAATGAATTAATATTTTGAAAAATTAATTTCCATTTTTCTTTCTTTCTTGACAGACTAAATAACCCAAATTACTGCTGTTATTTTTTCTTGTTGACTAATTTTATAAACAACAACCCATAGTTTATTATTATGATATAAAAATACATAAATACATTGTGCACTCTTTTTCTTTAGAGGTGTTTTAAAAACAAAAATGGGAAGATTACTATGAATCAATCGGTTCACCTGAGCCACAGACGTTTGTGGCGTCAACATGAGGTTCTGGAAGGTTCTCTGAAAAACCCATTGGAGTTGGTGAAGGAAGGAGGTGTTGTAGGTGATGCTGCGAGGCCTCATTTGCGAAACGCATTCCTTGGTTTGGAGAATCCGCCTTAACTCGGCCCGTGTTTCGCTAGCGTAGCTGCTGTTCTTGAACTCTTCTACGAGGCGTTCCTCGATGTTCTGCCTGGTAGAACCAAGTTCCTCAAAAGTCAGATCTATTCATGGGCACACAAGGTAAAAAAGCTTTGAAGTATTGAAAATATCTCATGAGTCAGAATCAGACGGATGAAGACACCATTTTCTGTTTTGTGTGTATCTACATTTTGAATGTCTTTATTGAAAGTGGAACCAAAGTCAAATTTCTTGTTTATGTTAACAAATTTGGCAAATAATGATTTCTTAAAGAGTCGTCTTTCAGATGTAATCCATCTCCTGGAGATTTTTCTCCTTAATCTGATGTTTTCCTTTTGCTCTTAATTTTTTAAACAGACTAGTTCTGGTTCACTATTGACAGAAGAACGAATACAAAAAGAAAGTCCTTCAAAATGACAGCTGTTTACCCATCGACATAAAGTTTTTTTCACATGAATTTACCTGCTGTGTCGTTAACTTTTGTTGGCTTCATGAAGTCTCCATTTATAACATCCAGAAAGAAGTCGGCTGGGTTGTTGTGAGGCTCACATGGATAGCCTGGAACATTAAAACAAACCCAATAGAACCAATCAAACTCAGCAACAAATCCACAAAGATATGATGAGATTCCATCAAGATCACTAGCTGCATTTCAAGTAACAATAAAGTTGCACAAATTAAAATTATGGAAATAAATTTGCTTAATGGAAAAACGACAAGAAAAGACTCAAATTTTTGGATAAAAAAAGTTGCGCTAGATTAAGTGTTTTTTTGGGCGTATCGAAGTGGATGTATTTTGCGAAACAGTGATGGAAACATGAGTCACATGATCAACAGCCAGATGCTACTACTGGTGGAAACGCCACAGAAGACAACAGGAAGTAGTAAGACGATGATTGTTTTTTTTTTTTTGGACACCTGGATCCACCAGAGCTTTTTCAGCGTCACACAGTTCATAAAAAGTTGTGTAATTCCAACATGTTTGATCCATAATATAGACGAAGTTTAGTAATGGAATTGCAGAACTGTTGTCACCAATGTTGGTGAAGTAGTCCAAAGCGTTGGAGGCTGGTCCATGGTACACCATTCTCCCACCAACCAGCAGAGTCAGGGTGTCAAACAGCCGGTAGATGGAGTAACGCGGCTGGTGGATGGACATGATTATAGTTCGACCATGACCAGCCATCCTGAGGACACACAGTAAACACACACTGCAATATAAACACACACATTACTCTCCATTCCCAAACACACATATTGGCATCCTGATAAAAAACTACTTCAGTAGTTTGTAAAAGTCATAAATGGGTGAACGTTGTTGTGATGATGTGCTGACGGCAGAAAGGCTTTCTTAACCCTCCCAAGGTCTCAACAAATGGGGTCATTTTACAAGCTTTCTACTCAAACTTTTTTTGTGTGGTTTTGTGAACTGACGGTCTGACGGGACAACCCCTTCCTCCACCGCGCTGCCGACAGTGACGTCTGCCGTGCTTAAAGAGACAGACGCCCAATATAAAGGTGTGAGATTGGAAAGTTTACCATTACAGTGTCAATATGCAACCAATGTTTTTGTAGTTCACTAAAACTAACAAAATAACTTAAAACATTATCATTAACTGAAAAGAAATTTAACTACATTATAAAACTAAATACAATATGCTGAAATTATAAGTATAATATCTTTTGTTTCTGTGTTTATGAATATATTTATTAGCCTTTTAATGTGACATTTATTTCCCCGACACAAGCAGTTTACTAACAATTCATAAAGCAGCTTATTTGCTTCATTAATTGTTAAATAAGTTCAAATCTACTTATTTAACAGCCATATTGTTTTTGGCCAAATGTGTCAAAATTTGCTTTTGTAATTCCAGTTTGAGCAGTTCTGGTGTTAACGGAAACGCGATGCGGGTTTGTTCACCTTTTGAGCAGCAGCAGGACGGAGTTGGCTGTGCCGGCGTCGAGGCCCGTGGTCGGTTCGTCCAGAAACAGAACCGCAGGATCGATGATCAGCTCCATCCCAATGCTGGTTCTCTTTCTCTCACCTCCTGAGATTCCCCGGGTCAGCTGTGAGCCCACCTGCAGAAACAAAACAAATCGGATATTTTTCACTTCTGGAGCAGATTAACCCTTTAAGCTGCAGTGTGTATCTTTTATAAAAAATATTTTTTACATATTTGTTGAAACTGTCACGACATGGTGAAAGAAAGAAAATCTTTGAAAATATCAAGCTCCTCTGCCTTCTTCCACTTCTCCCAGTGCTAACGAGAAGCAACCAATGAGATCCAGGAGGCGGGTCTTAGCGCTGTCAATCATGTCTACGCTGCTTGTTCCATTGATGGTGGTAGAAAACTGTAAGTTGTTTCTCCACCATTCACACTTTTAACAATGCGTTCATCGCGCTGATTGACAGCGCTAAGCTCCTCCTCCTGGCTCTGACTGGTTGCTTTTGGTTGGGAGCGATGCAGTTCTTCAGACAATAATAGTAGCTGGAAGAGATCAATCTTTTCACCTTCCTAAAATAATGGCATTCTTTCTTCTTCTTTTTTTTTTGCCTAAATCATTGTTTGGAAAAAAAGAGGTGATGACTTTTTTCATTTAGGCCATTATTTTATTTTGACGTCACAACATGGAGATACTTTCAACAGATATGTAAAAAGTTTAATTTTTTTTAAAATTAAAAGTTGCATTCTGCAGCTTTAATAACTCATTGGAGGAGGTTTTGATCGTCTACCTTAGCGTCGGCCACTTTGGTGAGACACAGCTCCCTCAGAAGATGATCAACTCGAGCTGCTTTCTCACGTTGTGGCACAGAGGCGGGAAGCCGAAGCGCTGCAGAAAAACTTAGATTCTGCCTCACGGTGAGAGTCCCCATGACCACATCTTCCTAGAAACGAGACACCGTCATCCACACAGCGATAAACACCACGTTTATTTTGAGTTTACAAGGAAGCGTAGGTGTTGGATTAACTCACCTGGACCACATAGCCAGAAAGACACTTGAAGTTTGGAGGTTGTGGCGCTCCGTCGATAAGAACTTCCCCCAATAAACCCAAAGAATCTTTTCTCCCGGCCAGGATGTCCAAAAAACTTTAGGAAAAACAATATTCCAACATGTTGCTTTCACAAGATTTACTAAAAATGAGGTGTAGAAATTGAAAGACTTTTAATAGTTTTTTCACTGTTGCACTCTTTGGGTTTCCTGATATCAGATCGCTCACCATCTTGTTTTATAGCCTTAGATACTTCATAGCTTGTATTTATTTGGACATTAAATTCAGGTCAGTTACATTAAAATAAAAGCAAGTTTTTCAAAATATTTTCTGCCATTTCAAATTTATTTTTAACAACAGAAAACGAGGAAAAAAGTAATTAAAATTGGATGTCAGATTTTGAATGAAACAACCTGAGATTTTCGTCTTAATCCATGTTGATGAGATAAAAAAAACAAAAAAAAACTGTTTTTTACCAGGACATCTTTCAGAATTGTTGTGAATGTTTTAAACGTAGATAAGCTATCAATACTTACGAAGATTTTCCACTTCCAGTTGGTCCAAGAATAGCATTTAAGCCAGGCCTCATAATCCCACTGAAACACAGACAAACAGGTGCAAGAAAATGAAATAAAAATCACTTTAACAGCCATTAACAGCAGTAGATTCATTCATTTTGCTGAGACTTCACAAGCAGATAAATTATCTCCATTGCAGCATTTTCTCAAGATTACAGAAAGCAACAATATCTCATGAAAGGTGGAAACAAAACAACCTACTGAGTAACAATCGAGGGGGAAGAAAGTCTGGAGCAAATCCTTTGAAGCTCTTAAAGAAAATTCACAAAGAGTCAGTGAAACAAAAAGAAAAATAAGACCGAATCAAACTCCGGAGATGAATCACGTGACGGTGATTAATTCGTTTCCCTGGCAGTCTGCTCTTTACTGCATTAGAGAGATTATATGCAAGAACCCATGCTTAATATAATATAATTAACAGAGAGGCAGGTGGAGGTCAAAACACTTATGAAATTATTCATTCTTCCATGGGAAATGTCAGTAACCGTTAATACCATCTGAGAGGAACCACTGTAAGAGTCCATTCACTATTGTTCAGCAGCACAATGAGCCAAATCCTGCAGAATTGACAAGAACAAAGTTCTCAAAGTTCTCCGTAATTTCAGTGACTTGAAAGGGTTATTAAAATACGCTGCTACGTCTAGTCAAAAATAATTAGCTGAAATTTTTCTCTCGAATTTGGTAGACGACTCCTGTGATCTCAATGGTTTACGAAAAATATTCTTTTGAGTTTTTTTGAAAATCTACGGTTAGATATTTGGTAACACTTTGTTAGAAGTTGTGTGCATAAGACTGATATGATGCTGTCATAAACACGAAGGAGTCTTCATGAATGTTCATGTCACAAAGTGTCATTCAGTAAATAATGAGACTTTTAATGCAACTTTAATGCAATGTTGCATTAAATGTCCATTAAAAGTGCCAACTTGGCATTACTTTGTAAATAACTCTACTTTTAAGCCAAAGTTGCATTGAAAGTTGCATTAGAAGTGTCAACCTTGCATTATTTGGTAAATAATGACACTTTCAAAGAGTAGTTGCATTAAAAGTTCAATTAAAAGTGAATAAAAAGTGTCAACTTTCCATCATTTGCTTAATAATTACATTTTTAAAGCAAAGTTGCATTAAAAATGTCAACTTTAAACTATTGAATAATGCAAAGTTGACCATTAATGCAACTTTTAATGCAATTTTGTTTTAAAAGTGTCATTGTTAGCTGAGTAATGATTACTTTCTAAATAATAATCATTGTTATTTAATGATTATTAAATAATCCCAATTGCAGGATTGGGTTTTTGCAGTTGTTATTATTGAGAGAATAATGACTAGTCTCTCAGTAATGACACTTTTAAAGCAAAGTTGCAGTAAAAGTTTCATTAAAACTGTTGAAATAAAATGTTGCCAAATATGTTAACAAACACATGACTGAAAAGAAACTAAAATGTCACAAATTTAAACTATATTATGGACGTATTGACTAAAAACAAAGCTCTGTTCCTACTTTACTGTTCTGATAATGATTTAATTTAACAGACAGACTCACCCGAGGTCCGTCAGAACCTCCTTTGGGTTTGGTTTGGCTTTGCAGAAGAAGCCGCTCCTCATCTGGACTTTATACTGGATGCTGTGGAAGCTGACAGTGGAACCACAAGGCTGGTTGGTTCTGTTAAAGTCCGGACTAATCTTGAACGGAGACGTCCCATTGGTGCCGACCTCTTCTATCATCGCAATATTGATGTGACCGGCGCCCTCCATCAGTCCGAACAGAACCAAGAACCCTGAAAATGTAAAGAGACTTTTGATTTATCGCCTGGAAGTGAAATATAAGTCAAAGATTTTGATGTCAGAATCATAAATGGCTGCCAGACAAACTAAAGATTGTGAACAGAAAACTGTTTATTTGCAGTTTATTGATCTGTCACAATAAAGTTTTCAAACAGGTGTGTGAAGATGCCACTTTAGATTTTAAATTTATCATTACTAATAGTAAGAAGTTATTTAATGTTTTTTTCACCTAAAATACAAAAAAGACGACACAAAAGCTGCAAAACATTAATATCTCAAAATCATCTTGATCAAGTACATTCAATGTTTTTGTGCATATTTTTATTGTTTTTGTTCTTTTAGACTTTATTTAGTCAAATATAATTTTTAAAATGTTCCAAACGAGGCAGGAAATAAATAAAGTTTTTATCTAAATTATACTGGAGAAAGTACAAATGTTTTAAAATTTCCCCTGGTTTTGAGTAGTTTTTCTTTTTATTTATTAATTTATCCACTTCACTTTTGTTTTTTCACTTTATTTTTTAAAATATGTTTTCATTATTTTGCCTTAATTTAACAATTTATTTTTTTCATTTTTTAGTTAGATTTTATGATTCTCTTGTCTTCTTTTCACTTGCATGTTTATGATTATAATTTGGGATCCATTTTTACTTTTTCCTTTATTTTTTCGACTGCTCTGTTACTGTTTATTGCCTATGTTTAATTTTATGTTATTAGAGACAGCACAGTTAATTCAAAGAAGTGATGAGCTACTAAATTAATAACGTTTTTATTAATTAGTGTTTTTTATTTCTATAAAAACTAATAACTTACTTCTCAGTCATTTCCTGTAACACAAGATATTAAGTTTTTATTTTAAGATAACCAAGCTTATTTTATCTAAAAACGTGGAGAAAAGTTTCTCTTATACCTTTCTTTGAGATACTTTGAAATGTAAAACATATTTTCAGAGATTTGCATCGTTTTTCTATCAAACTTTCTGTGCTGATAGGAACATAACCTGATAACTGAATAATTAAAAACATGCTGCTATTAGGTCTTTGATTGGCGTCACTCTGTTATAAATGCAGCTGAAATGAGTTAAACTGCTTCAAATTAGCAAACATATAAAGCAATTATTAGCCTTCAGGTCTTATTTTAACAAACAAAACATCCTCATTTCTTTTTATTTCCTTGTCTGTGAGGATTTCTGTATTTCTGCAAGGAATTCAAATGTATTTTAAGAAGATGGGAAAACAGAACAAGGGTTTAGATGAATGAAAATACATTAATAAAACATATTATTGTAGCAAATTGTCACAGTTAAGCTGGGAGTTTACAACTAATACTTTTAATATAATAGTTGACTGGAATAAAATCACCTCACAATACATCTACATATTTTTTTTTTCCAAAGCAGGTGTTGGTTTGTGAAACCTGAGGAAAATGATCAGCGCCATGATGCCTCTGGAGATGTAACGGATTTATTTTATCAGCGACTCACCGATTGATGAAGAGGAGCGATGGCGGCTGCAGACTGAGAGGAAGAGTTGAGGCTGAATAACATCAACTCATTAGGGGCCGACAGGTTTAACTGCGACCCCCACCACGCTGCATGGGGGCGTAACCCTTTAACTCCCCTCAGCTGGATGTTCAAACCTTCACTTTTCATCACTTCATAACGATTCACTGCAACATTTTGTTCTTATTCTTTTATCAAACATGTCACTGTTTTGCTTTTTTCCACTTATCTAACCGCTTTGATTCATAAAGGGAACCTGAGTAAACATAAAGAAGCTGTTTTCAATTGATTTATTAAGGGGAAAAAGCCAAACCAACCTGACTCTTCGGGAACGTTTAGAAACACTAAATTTTACAGACTATTTTTGGTCCCATTTCTAGTGAAAATATCTCTTCACACTAATAAATAAAACTAATCTAATTTACAAGTAACTTTTCAGCAACATATCAGAGCTTCAGTCATTAATTCCTTAATATTGATGAAAAAGTACTAGCTCCACTGGCAAATTATGGAAAAATGTCTTTTTATGAATAAAATAATCTGCCAGTGGAATATATATAAATATATTTTTTAATTTACATAAAACAAGACCCAATTCTTGCTGAAAAGCTTCTTGTTAGTTTGTCGATGCCACATTACAAAAAGGCTAATAGTTTATAAAAGGTAGCCCATTCATCTGTAAACACTTTATAAATCATTAATAACTGTTAATTACACATTAATTAAGGGTGAGAAGGAGATTATATGCTAGAAAATAAAGTTTACAAAAGCTTACTGTGCTTACAAGGTATTCTGAAACGCTCAGCGTAAAAACTCTAGATAAAATAAAAAGGTGAACAGACCTGATGCACTATTTACAAGAAACTGGTAGATTTTGTCTCCTCTGTAAAACTAGCTAACCAAATGTGCTGGAGCTCCACTTCGTTGCTAGGTAACAGACAGAACTCTGCTGGGGTTGCTAGGTAACAGTTCACGGAACGTCTCTTAATCAACCAGAACAGAAAAGAGAATTTTTTTTTTCTTAAATGTAGTTTATTTAATGATTGACAAGCAGTTTGGAGCAAAAATAATAATGATAAAAAAGGTAAAACAAAACAATCACAGTAACCGTGTAATTGATGCGTCACATTTAGTTCCCAGTTATGATGAGGAATCTACTCCGGGTTTAATGCCAGACAGTAAAACACTGAACATACTGCAGGAGAAAACTCAATGCAGCGGGTGGAGCTTACTGGAAATATAATCACATACTGAACAACAAATCAGCCTCATCACGTAAAGATAGTATTTACAGACATTCTGCGCACATGAAACATGAAGAAAAGCATTCAGCAAACAATCCAACTGTTTTAGTTCAAGTCTTCTTCGACTGACTGATTAATTAGTGAGGCAGGTTTCGTTATGCAGCTTTTTCCACAGCTGAACAGCCACTTTGTTCTGAGATAGAACCTGCACATGTGAAATATTCAGATATGTGGGATCCAAGATAAATATGACAATTTAATATATATCATAGTCTTACAGAGGTACATAAATATAACTATTTACAAAACACAGAAACTATACATTCCTGTACCCTAAACACATCTTTGTAGAAATGTGCAGCAACTTTTAATTTTCTCCAACTATAATCTCCAGGATTGTGCTAAGTGATGTTTCCAGTGGCGCTTTGGTGACACAAATGTCATTAAAATGTGAATTTTTGCAGTTGTTTGTGGACAGGTCAGGTGAAATTGTTGATAAAATCCTTAAAATTAGAAGCTTGGACCCATAAAAATTAATCTAAACTTACAGATTTTAACAGCAAAACAAGCAGAATCTTAATGTTCTGCAAATATTTAAGGAGGATTGAAACTACAAAGCCTTCTCAGCGCATTCTTCAAGCTGGACTGGAGGAAATTTAAACTTTTAAACAATGGGAGTCTTTTTTAACTCAAACTGGTTAAACTGGAGCCAACAACCGATCAGATGGTCGTCAAAATCAAACAATTTCCCTTTGATCGGCTCAAAATGAAGTCAAGAAGAATATGGAAAGAAAACTGATAATCTTACTCTTTGATGAGTGGAGGAGAACCAGAAATTCCCACTATTTTTAAGTCCTTAAATGCCTCATTAAATAATATGCAAAGAAAATGGGAATTATTTGTTTTTGGTCGGATTTTAAATTTTTTTTTGGCCAACAAACCTGCAGCATATTTTATTCCTTTTTTATGCTGGTTTTTTATATATATATTTGTTATATTTCTTAGAAAGAAAAAAAAACATTATTGCAAAAATTCCAAAACAATAAAGATTGTTTTTTTGCTGGTTTGTTTTAATTAATGCATCCCAGTTTATTGTAGAAATCTTGGCTTTCATACGATCAACTAGTATCGACACATTGCAAAAACAAAAAATCTTGCTTACGAAGTATTTTTTTGTCTAGTTTCTAGTGCAAATGTCTCAGTACATTTAGAAGAAATAAAATGAATTTACAGGCAGCTTTTCAGCAATATATAAGAGCTTGTTTTAAGTCAACAGTTCTGGTTCCTCTGGCAGATTATTTCACTCAAATATGGGAAAATATATTATACTTGGTAAAATAATCTGCAAGTTGAACTGTTACTTTTTCATCAATATTAAGAAATTATTGACTTAAAAAGGCTCCTATTTTAAATTTTTTTGCTGAATAGTTACTTGTAAGTTAGTTCTCTCTTATTTTAAGTGTACTAAGATATTTGCTCTAGAAACTAGTTAAATTAAGTTGGCAAGGTTTTGTGTTTTGCAATGCAGTGGAGCAGGATGCTGGTGGTAATTAGCTCCAAATCATTTCAAGTTAGAAATTTGGATTTAAACAGAAAAATTATATTTAAAAGCTCCAGATTGTGGTTAATTGAAGGTTTAAGGTCTGTGTTGTAGAGACAGTTTTGTGTATGAAGTTTACGAGTCTCCTTGTTTAAAACGAGACACTTAGCGAACTGATGGACAAGATGTTATATTGTTAAATCTCTCCTTTCAAGTGTTTATAAGTTAATTAGAATTTATTCCACTGATTATCAAGCATCAAAGTTTAAGGGCTGGACTTTCCCATGGGTCATAGTCCATCGCAACTAGAAATTTGCCGTTCAAATATTTCTTTGTTTTTAGCACCACAACATTGCTGCATTATATGTGTACAAACCTTATATAACAAGGGATTATTTCATATCTAGTGCACATCATGAACTCGCAGCCCCGGTTTCCATGGGAGCTGCACATCAAGCTGCTCTAAACAACATCAGGACAAAATTAACTCTGTGTTCATTGAGGGAGCACAGCCTGTATTGCACATGTTAGCGAAGTCTGCAGGAAGCAGCTCGTCGACGCGGGCGGCGTCAGGCTATGCCCAGCGGCTGCTGGACACGAAGCTCCTGCTGAAGGAGAAACTGACGTCTGAACTCTTGTGTTTCCCCCAGGCGCCGAAAGGCACCACGATGATTGTGCTGTTGTCCTCCGTACCGTAGTGAAGAGCCTGACACAGACGAGAATAGAGATTACATAAGAAAGAAATTGTAAATGCTGGTTTTGTAAGTTGTATATCAAAGGTCTCCTTTAACATTTCATTAGATAAATTACTCAAACTTACTTAATTGATAGTGCACAAAGACACACGAACCGGAAAACAAATACTGAAAAACTATGTGTGACTATAAATCCAGTTACCTTTATACAAGTGTTGATGATGCAGATAAATAAACTACATTAAAAAAAATCATTAAAAATAAATAAATAAAGTATAACAGACCTCCATCTTGTCGTAATTCAGAACTTTTTTTTTTCCATAGAGCAAATTTGAAATATTAGAAAGAAATTCCAGCTTTGTTGTTTTTGGCAGCCATTTTAGTTTTAGTTTTTTATTTCTTAGTTTTTAGTGTCTTCCAAACGTGATAGTTAATAATGCAAAGAAGGATTTCACATAAAATCAAGTAAATTATGGAGGCTTTAGTCTTTAGTCAGGGGCTTCTTCAAATTTGCTGTAACACAGTCTGCTACAGCAGATCCTTCCTCCCAGCAGCCATCACCATCAACAATCTACAAGAATTTGAATTAATATGAGTTACAATGTTTAATTACCCTTTGAGTTCAATAAGTATTCGAGTCTCAGAAGATTACTGATTTCTCTTTATCTTTAATAAAAGACCGGAAGTTATTTCTCCCTCTAGCGTTAGCCTAGCATGTTTTTTTTTTTTTTTAATTTACCCACAATTCCTTGCGCTGCAGTCCACTTCCTGCTTTCGGACAATCCGTCCACTAGATGTGAAACGTTTGGATTCGAACCGCCGCAGAGTTCATTTCAACTCAATCGAGAAATGGGTTTGTAGGCGGACCGCAGTTTGCGTTTTTGGGCCGATTGCGAATTCAAACCTCCTCAAACGAACCGGACTCTCAAGCCAAATAAACTAGTGTTGATTCACTAATCGAGCCCTAATTAAAATCTTTTTTCCTTCAAATGTGTTTTGAGTTGCATTTACACACTTCCTATTCCATCACTTCTACGTTATATTCATCTTTGTGTTTGTCGATTACATAAAATCCCAATAAATCATCCTAAAGCTTGCAGATAAAAAGCAAAACCATTCAGGAGGATTTGTTTCCTAGTTTGAAGGATTTCCCACCTGGTCAGATATTCTCTGCGCTGCCTCTTTGGGGTCGTGACACTGGTTGATGACGTTACAGATCTCCTGGCTGTTCATAATGAAGTTGATGCCATCTGTGGTCAGAGCCAGAAAGGAATCATGGACATGATGTAGCTGCAGAAAACAAAGGGAAGCTTTAGTAGTTTGGCCAGGAAACACTTTAATAAGACTAAAGGTCAACTTGTCGTTATCTATAGACACGTTGCATACTATTGCTTACATCCAGAAACCTTCATGTGTATAAAACTGGAGGGCAAAAAGACAATTCTGCTACAAACCATCAAGATAAAACAATTCTGTTGACAAATGAAATCTAGAGACGTAGGTATGATTAATTCATTGCAGTGCATCAGAGCAAAGGGAACAATACCACAGAAAAAATGTTAAAAAAATCAAAACCACTCGAATTCTTCTTTTTCCTCGCTCTTTGTGTCGGCTACGCTCCACAACTTGTTGCCGTAGCAACTGATTAACAATAGCTCTACTAATGTGTCGATTCGACACCCAAACATTTCCCACACAAAGAACAGAACATTCAGCCGGTTACAGTTTTATGTTTTCAGGTTTGATGTTTATTTTGTGATTATTGATAAGTGATTGTCTGAACACAGCAGTGCTTAATTAGCTAATTTAAACATTTGTGTGTGGGTCAACTTACATATACATTTCTGTCACTGAACCAAAACGCACCGCATTCCACAGCACGGCTGCGTGTCACGTTTGTCAAAGTCAAGCTAGCATAACTGACCGACTTACCTCTCGTGCTTTTTTTTTTTTAAATTAAAACTTTTTCCTGACCTTGTTCTGACCTACAACTAATTATTGTATGTTGATGATTGGTAGTAAAACTCTGCTTCCCTTTTTTTTGTTAATATATCACATGTACATTTAATATTTAACATGTCACGTTGACAACTTGCTAGCCAAAATCAATGGTAGTGATCGTTAGTATGCAGTTTTCTGCCCACCAGAAGGAGCTGATCAACGTCACGGTGCAACACGTCTATATGTGAAATGCAACACGCCTATGTGGATGGATGGTTTTAAACTTACTGTGACTCTCTTGGTTTCTGGCTCAGCAATGACTCCCATCTTCTTCAGGTCAAAGTCTCCGATGCTGCGTGTCATCGCCAGCCGGCCGTTGACGTTCGGCTGTCCCAGACTGTTCCAGGTGATGTAGCCCCCGCTTTTCTTTATCCTGACGTAAACAAAAAGAATCTCCACTAAACATAGCTGGGGCTTAAAAATCAGCTTAAATTAGCTTAAAAATCACAAAGTTGGCAACAGTGACTTACGATTGTTAAACGCTCAGACCATTGTGGTCGTAGAAAAGATCGGTAATTCACCCAAAATGAAAGCCATCATAGCAGCTCTTTCTGCCAAAGACTGGATGACAAAAGGTTTCCAGTTTGCTGCTTTGGTGTCAGTTAGCCATTTTTTTTGAAGGACAATTTTATTTACAGAGACTTTATAATTAATTTTGCTCCATATGTGACTTATTGTATACAAGTATGGAACAGCACATATAAAAGCATTCACCTTATATAGTAAGTTCTATATAAAGGCGACGTTGAACGTACAAATAAGTTTTTTTCCCAGTCACATCTTAAAATTAAGTGATTTGTTAAATTTTTTAAAAATTATTAATTATGTTTAAAGGTAGAAATACATGATTGCCAATTAATTTACAAACCCCCTTTTGCCTTAAGCTCAAATGAGAGACTTCAAAAGTTAAACTGTGTGTAATATTTTCAAGCAAATCTGCATTTTGATGCATTGTGGAATAAAATTATGGAATAGTTCGAATGAAAATATTCTACTTTAAACTAATTCAAAATACTTTGTAAGAAAAAAACATAGTTTTAAATGTGGGTATGTGGCCATGAAAAATATTTGTAATTATTGAAAAAGAGGCAGGTTTCTACATACGTTTCCTTCTTCCTGCTCCCTTTCCACTCAAGTAGAGGAAGTGTTATAAGAGAATGTTTGTACATTGATGAAGAAATTAGTTAAATTGACTGAATGAATTTATTGATTTGTTGTTTTGGATACCCAAATTTTTTTCCAGTTCCAGTGTTAAATGTTCATCAGAATTTAAAGTTTATTGATATTTGAGAACATGTTCTTGCATTATTTCCATTATATTACTCGAAAATAATCTCAAAACAACAAATATTATCGTGTATCGCAATGATGTCTGGGATAATTTAACATCCAGCAAGGCTTACCTCTCCTTCTCGTCCCTTCGTTCAGGTGTGTGGTCAACAGTAAGCTTAAGAGCCTTGCCTTTGCGGCACAACATGGCGCGACTGTCCCCCACGCTGGCCACCACCAGCTCGATGCCGTCCCTCAGCAGCGCCACGGTGGCGGTGGTTCCCGCGGTGGTTCCCGCGTTCGTTCCTGCATTCGTTTCCGCGTTCGTTCCCGGCCCTACAAAGACAAAGCAGGAACCGTCGGAGGCAGAACGAGAAATTCAGAAACACACAGAAGGTCAACGGTCACATGGTGTGTCGCACATCCACAGAGCAGAACGTAAACAAACGGGCTGAGGTTGTTCTAGACTCAGAAAAAAACTACAGTTTACACAGTAAACACAGGATGTAAATCACACATGCAGGTAGAACTGCTGCAGCACAACGTTGAGACCCGGAGTAAGAGTCATGGCAAAAATAAACCTTAAAAACAAATGGCACACAACATACTTATTAAGAGTCCAGGCTTGTATAATAACAAACAAGCTAATCTAAAATGTCTATTTTCTGCAGGAATGATTAAAATATTAGTAAGTATAAAAGGGTACACATCAACTCCTTTTATAGGTATTTAATCTGAAAAACAAAAAAAGTGCAAATAAATGGCAGTGATGTCTAATTCTTAAAGGGAAAACTATTTAAATCGGCTAAATAATATCTCACTGCGCCCTCCACAGTTACTGGCACCCCTGGTAAAAATTCATCTTTTACTGAAACAACTTAAAACCATCACAAAGTAGTTTTAAATGTACTTAAACCTATTTTAGGTTTTTCTGTAATGCCAATTTTTTTATGTTTCTCACAAATTTCTCTACAACAACAACAATAAGATGATACAAATACAGTGGAAAATATATATAAATTCAACCTTTAATTTAATTTCCAAAACTCGCATACATTTCCCATTACACTGCTATCCCCTTTTGGATGTTTTACTCCTTTATTGCTTGTGCAAATCAGTCACAATCAACAAAATTAGGCTTTTTTGACAGAATAAAATACAAGAAAAAGATCCCTTTAATGTCAAAGTGAAAACTAATTTCTACCAAATAATCACAATTAAATAAAAAAAAACATAAAATAAGTGATTGTATAAATTTTCACCCCTTTAAAGTGAATAATTAGTAGATCTACAGTAGATATTTTTTTACTTCCATGCCCTGACTGATACTTTATAATAAACTTTCTTTTGACTGTGACTTCTTTTGCAGATTACTCACAATCAATAAAATGTGGCTTTTTTTGATTGAATAAAATACAAAAAAATGAATCCATTTAATGTCAAACTGAAAACTAATTTCTACCAAATAATTAGTTTTATGTTAAATAAAAAATATTTAACTCAAAATAAGTGATTGTGTAAATATTCATACTCTTAAAGTCAGGGGGGAGAGTTGTAAAAACAAAAAAAGAGACATTTTCTTGATCACAACTGATTTGTAAAAGAAACAAAAAGGGGAAAACATTCAAGAAGGTGAATTCTTTCTATAACAAATGTGTGTGTATATATATATATATATATATATATATATATATATATATATATATATTAACCTTCCAATCTGATGACTGTTAATCATTGATGATGTCACGTTCGACAGATTCTTGACATTTCAAAATTATCTAATAAAATGAGTAAAGGGATAAAACATTTTATAAAAATGTTCAGGTTTTGAGCTTTTTTTCTGCCACACAATGACAACTATGTTAATGAAATTTTAATAAAAACCCACCAAATGTTTTGAAAAGTTGTCTAAATTTTAACAACCTCCTCAAAGCTGTTTTTTTTCTTCAGTTTGCTTGTTTTGCTTATTTTCATGTTTCTTTTGCTCAAAAAAAGCTGAGTTAGGAGTCTTTTGCTCCGGCTTATTGATCCACGTAAAAATGTTGCAGAACTGATTAATTCCAATTAATTCAAATACCCATGTTGGTGTAGCGTGACATCATCAATTTATTGAACAATTCAAATTTTTAAATGAAAATGTGGTAAAACTTCTACCCTGCCAGCTCATATTTTGCTACTGCGTGTTTTTACCAGCAGCGTCTTTAAATGTGGAGTGCACAGTGCATTAAACATGCTGCATTTATTGAAGGTCTTCCACTAATGAGCTACTGAACATGTCGTACAGCTGGTCAAACAGATGCATTGTCTCACAGGAAGCATACACTTGGTAAGAGAAGAGAAAGGAAGAGGATTTAGAGAAAGATAGGGAACCTTCCAGTAGTCCAGGATTTAGGACCCGCTGGACTCTCCTTCAATATCTATCCTCTCGTCATCCACACTGGTACCAAGGGCCTCCAGCTCTGAGCTGGGTCAGCAGCTGCCGTAGATAACATGCACACACACACACAGGCATATTGGGACATTTCACACAGCGTGGCCTAAATCAGGCCACATAACACGTTTACTAGCTTTTACTGTAAGACATAATCTGTCTCTCAAACTGAATAGTAACTGAGAAAAACTAAATTCATGCGGCAAATGTGTAATTTAGTGTTTTAAGAGAAAGTTGTTTATTGCACTGGATTATTTGACAGATTGAGAAAAAAAATCAGTATCTGGTAAAAAATTACATTGAAAACGTATTTTTTTATTAAATTTTGCTTAGAGTTTTGACGCTTTGTACATTAAAAAGAAATAATAAAGTCCTACAAGATAAATAATAAAGCACAGAAGCCAAAATAAAGTCTGGTAAAACTTAAAAACGATTGTTTGGTTTTTCTTTTCCAGGATAGAAAGAAAAGTAAACCAACATCCAGAAAGTGTGTGAAAAGTTTAAATATGTCTCAAAGCTGCAGTATGTAATTTTTATTTATTTTTTAAACAGTCACCAAGTCGTGTCAGTGAAATGACAGACAGATAATATGTGGGGAAAAACCCTCCTCCATAAGCTACTATTGCTGTCTGAAGAAAAGCACCAAAAACAACCAATCAGAGCCAGGAGGCGGGACTTAGCGCCGTCAATCGAACATGTGTTTGTGCTGCTTAATGTGCCAACAGCAGAAAAACCATTTATCCCCCATCATCAGTAGACAAAGGCACTGATCATGCTAGCTAGTGAATACTAACTAGCCTTCGCATTCACTACAGATTCTGCTATCAGAGAGGCAACAGGGTAAGAGCGACATATACACAAGAATGATAGACGGCGCTAAGATTCGCCTCCTAGCTCTGTTTGTTTCTCGCTGTGAGAAGACAAAGCAGCTCAAATTTTTTCATAGATTGCCTCTTTCATAACATATTTTTACTGACACGATGACAGTTTCATATGGCAGCTTTAATGGTAAAATACTTTTTAGAAGTTTTCAGTTTGCCGTTTACCACTTTATCACGGATCATCGTCTTGTTCGTGATTTTGGGCCGAGTTTCATCTACCTGATCACACAATATTTTGATCTATAGACTAGTTGATGATTGGCTCAGCTGCAGCTATGGAAACTGTAGTTATTCAATTATATTAGAAATTTTAAACAAATTTCCAGAAAGCTTTGAAAGTTGTTTGTATGATGGAGAGTAAAAACTATTTTAAAATGCTCACTTTTTAAAATCTTTAAAATGTTATTATCTAATGACTGCAGCAATAGATTAACATGCAATTACTTATCAAGCTAATTAGATCATCATTTTTAATGTCCATCAATTAACTGAGGTTTTCCTTTGAGTTGCTGCCTATATGCACATTTGTATTATTTGATATTTACTGAATTTTGCCTGTTTTTTCTTTTTATAGCTTGTTTGTTATTTAATAAAATTAGGAAAGACAGACTTCTAATTAAAATCTAAGACCTCATCTCCTATGCAGGATAAGCACATTTGGTTCAAATATAGGAGGAAGAAAAAAAATCTATGTTTAAAAATCAATACATGTGTTTTAATACAGTGTACAAAAATATTTAAAAGAATATTCAACTAACAGTACCTACCATTTGGATAGAAGTGCAAGTGCTTTGCCAAAGCTTTGTCTACTTCTAGGAAAGCTTTCGTTAAAGCCGATTCCAGATTGTCATCTTCTGCCAGAATATCCCTGAAAAAAGATTAGAAGTATCATTACCAAAAATTTAAATTCCTTGATTATATCCAATGATATTTGTGTGCAAAACTACAGACACGTTGCAGTGTGAGATCCCCTGCTGGAGGGCAAAAAAAAGCTCACCGACGATGACTACTGTTGGTTTTAGCTGTTAGGTTATGGATATAATGCGCTAAATCTTAAATGTACGCCTGACATGTAAAGCAGGCATACATTGTAGCATTGCTTTGCTACAAGACTGTCAACACTACAACAACTAGGTCACAAAAAAGGTTAAATTAAATAAAAGAGCAAAGAAGAGGGAAGTAGGACAGTTATGCTGGCTTGACTATGACAACTAACATGTAGAGGTGCTGTGGAATCTGGTGTGTTTCAGTTGAGTTAAAAAATAAACACACACACCAACTCTGAGAGATCATCCGTAGAGTAGTGTTTAAATCAGTGAATCAACCTAAGAGAGCTAAGAGAGCAGCGTTGGCTAATCTACCACATTATTAATAATCTCAAAATAAACATCAAGCTTAAAAACATAATACTGTAATGGACTCAATGTTCTGTTCTTTGCATGTTTTCTGGTGTTGAATCCTGATACACACGTAGTGGTGTTGTTGTCCGTTACTATGGCAACAAGCCTGTGTGTCGTGCAGCTGACAAAGAGAATGAGGAAAAAGAAGAACATGAGTGGTAGTGGTTTTGAGATGTTCTTTAATATTTTTGCTATTTTCCCTTTGCTTTGGCGCATTGTACTAAATGAATAATACCTGTATCTCCAGGTGTCATTTAGTTAACGGGCTCATTCTACCGAGGCTCCACAGCTCGAGATGGCCAGTAAAAGAATCACTTTTTTGCCCTCCAGCGTTGTGCGCATGTGCAAAGATTTTCAGATGTAGACTACAACATGCAACGTGTCTATATGTATGACTCCCTTACTGGATGAATTTCTTCATGTATTTTTCGCAGAAGTCGGCTGCTTCTGAGCCGCCGTGGCCATCAAACACGGCGAAGTACAGAGTGTTTTCGTTTATCTGGGAGACTTGGAACCGGTCCTCATTCTCCTTACGTTGGCCAATCAGGGTTGCACACCCTACCTTAGACAGGCTAACTTTGGGAATGGGTTTGCCGTAGCGAATGCTGGGGGGGAGCATGATGGGCTCGTCGATGCGATCATCCCAAATCCCAAAGGAGTCCCAGGTCGTAAGGCGGCCGCTGCCGTCCGGATCAAAGCGCGTGTTGCTGTATCGCCTCCCAGAAGGTCCATAAACTTGTCTGCAGAACAACGGGAACTCTGTTTTGTGTCTATCGAGCTGAAAAGGCAGCAGATCGAAAGCTTTCTGTAGCAAACCACTGCGACCGATGTTAGAACCGCTGCACCTGACCAGGCGCACAAGGCAGGAAGCTGACATCACCCTGAAGACACTCACAGAGGGTGGCGCAGGGGTGGAGGTGTTCACAACGTTCGAAAACTGAAGACAAACAGGAATGAACAGGAGATAAAAATCTTATTAGGGCTGTAAATTAACTAAAATGTTCATATCATCGGTTATATCATTTTGCACAATTAAAAAAAAACTGTTTCATCTTGCAATGTTATTGAAATATGTAGCATGCGCACACTTTACCAATTTAGAAAAATACAAATATATAAAATCTGTCAAGTCACAAATGGGCAGTTGTTTAAAACATTTTTTTTTAATAATGCAGTTGCATCAAACTGACATATCTGTATCAGTTCCAAATTGAAAATAAAATTCTAGAACAGGTATCGTGACAATGTTCCAGATCCATAAGGTCTAATTCTAGTCTAATTCTACGCTTTGTGCTCTGAGAGATGCTATGCTTTACTTACATTTCATTATTTAGAATTCCTTAAATAATAAAAACCTTGTAGTAGGCTAGTGTCAATTTTTACTTTGAATGAAGTAAGCACACCACAAAAATAAAAAGATCCATAAAGATCCGAAGGTGCTTTATCTCAACCATTTGAAAGGTTTGCAACATGTTTGACCAAAGTACCATCCATCCATTTTCTGTATGCCCTTGTTCCTAGTGGGGTTTTGGCTACCTCCAGTGAACGTTTTGGGCAAGAGGCAGGGTACATCCTGGAGAGGTCGCTCTTCTGTTGCAGGGCAACACGAACACAGTCATGTTCTTGGACTGTGGGAGGAAGCCGGAGTACCCGGAGAGAACCCACCATGCACAGGGAGAACATGCAAACTCAGCGCAGAAAGACCTCGGCCCGGGGTAGCAACAGTGCTACCAACTGCGCTACTGTGCAGCCAACCAATTTTTTTTGTCAGTTTCTTTCTTTTCTGCTATATTCTAAATTGCACTGACTGAACATGTTACAGTTGTTTTTACATGTTTGTCCAAAATTGTGAAGGTACTGGTGGATGGAAGTGTGCTTTATTGGTGCAGAGTTATCAAATAAACTTGTATTTCAATACATTTATGTCTGTGTTTTAAAAAAAAGACACATTTCAAGAGTAATCAGCTCAGCTTTTCTGCATCAGATCGGAGTTGGATGATACTAAACCTCAGATGTCTATATCGTATCAGAAGTGAAAAAAGTTAACTAGTGCATCTCTGTACAAAAACAAAAACAAAAACAAGATCTTATCCAAGAAACTACTTCTGCTAAAGACAGAAACTCAACAATCTTGTTTTTACTATCTGGAGCAAAAACAGAATAAAATAAGGGAATAAAGGAAACATGGTTAAAGGAAACACAAATGCAGAGAAAAGGTAAATAATTGACTCAAGGCAAAACATTTCGGCAGCCAGAAAATTCCAAGAACTTTAAATGACCGGAGCAGCAGCCGGTGGTAAAAATTATGAACTGATGTTGATTTAGGGTTACAGTATTTACTTTTCCAGAAAGTATGCTTGCTTGCGTAAATTTAAAATATACATTCAGCAGCTCCTTTAACCCAAAACAACCAGTGGAGCAGGAAAAAACAATACTTAATAAAGTAAAAACTTCTGATATGAGTGTGTTAACTGACAAACTGATTAAACAGTACCAGTCTATGCGTCTTAATTTTTATCAGATGCTTTCTCAACTTCCTATACATTGAGGCAGGGCAAGTTGCACCACCACTTATTTGTAGTATTAGAATGTACTATATAAATGTGAATGATGAACATGATTTCTTTTACATTTATATCTGAGTTTAGTTATATTGATTACAAGTAACACAAGAAAGACTCTTAATATTAATGGGAAAACATTACCACATGCAAATTAAATGGCCTAAATTGAAATTCAACAGTTTTAATGCAGAAATGAACGCCTCTAAATGATGCAATAACATACAGATATGACAAACTGCTGTCAAATACGACGGTTTCAGCTGTACTTTACCATCTAATACCGCCAGATAACTCAAACCTGGACAAACCCCACTGAAGATTAACAAAAACTATATTCCTAAAACTAATCGGAAGATTAGTTTTAAAAATATGTATGTTATGAAATCTCTACTTTGTTTTCGCTTCCGCGAAGAGAACAAAAACACCGCGAAACATAATCGTTTTTCCAGTGAACCTTCCGTAAGCGTCGAATAGTTGAGTCCAAGTTTTAACATTTTAGATATTTTAGCTTTTCAATCAGAGTCGAAATTCCTTAAATACCTCTTAAGTGCCGAATCACAGGCTAAGTTCGTTGAAGCTAACTTCGTTGTCTCGCTAGCAATTATTTGCAGTATAGACGTTGCGTGATTAGTAATAGTATTATTTTATGCCTTTTGTAAAATTATAATTCCCTTAACATAACAGCAAATAATATCAACTAAAATAGTGAGACGCGTCAATAAAAACGATCTGTCGTCATTTTCAGTCTTGCACGTTAGCTAGCTTAGCGAACAAGCAAAGTGGCTAACTTTAGCCTGAGATACGCAGTTTGTAAAAAAACACATGAACACCACCACTTAAAGCCTCGTGTTGTGTATTACAAAGTCATACCTTGGATTTATCAAAAAATATAACTGTAGAGTCGAATTCCTGCGTTTACTTCCGAAAGAGCGACTGAATGAAAACAGAGTGAAAAACCTCCTCCGCCCTCTTCTCGGTATTATCAAACAAGGCCTCTCTGACATGACCGCACCAATCAGCTTTTAGTTCGCTTCACGCCCCGCAAACAACGGCTTCCGATTGGTCCAACAAGTTATAACTGCAAAGGGCATCCACAAATCAAAAGGTCATGTTGCAGATAGTCAAAAATGGGGCTTTCTAGCGTGAATGAATAAATAATTGAGTTTATGTGACAGCAAAAGGCTGTCCTCTGTATGTATCTCTATTTACCTGACTCTATTTTGAGTTTGTTAGCAGTCCCAATGTATTGCAGGGTAAAAAGAGAACTAAAGTAAACAGTCAACTCTCATATTACATAAAAGGTATTTAGGTAGTTAGTAAATACAGGAATTTACTATCCAGAACTGCAGGAATTTAAGGTTAAACCAAACCTGTTTGTGCATTTTCGTTTTACTATGCAAAACTACAGTGTGGTTTTGAGGCTTTTTGTCAAGTTCCTCAAATTTCTTGGCACCCTTCATTTAAAATGTATTAAAATGTGTAATGGTTAGTCATCTTCTACTGCAGTAGCATAATCTCATTATGAAAACATTTTGATATATTTAAGATGTGATTTAAGTGCATTAATTTAAGAATTGTCTATTTTGAATTAAAGTAACTGTCCTGGGTTACAGTCACTAACACAGACACTTTAAATAGGGAGGACAGGGATGTCTGCAGTGATGTAGGGGTCTGTTGTAGTGAAAAGAAAGCTTGGCTATTGGTTTACTGGTTGGTCTATGTTCCAACACTTATTAGTATTCATATTTACTAATGTTATGTCATGACACCTACTTCATAGGTTATGTATGATGTCTATAGAAAACTTTTGTAATATGCAGTCAGTACTTTCCAGACATTGTTGTATGTTTTTGTTGCTGCAGACCTCTTGCCCGATTTCTTTTCTGTGTTTTCTTCTACTTTGAAGCAAAACCCTGCTCTGTTGCTTACAATTATCTTCACTGTTTTCCATTCTACATCTAATGGCTTGTCTTTTGTAGCCGCCTCCTGACTGATGCCTCTTCACATTGACATCCCTCTGCTTTAAAAACTTTCTGCAGAATATGGCATTTTATATACACAGTATGTTGAGTGAGAGAAGACTTTGGTTAAAAAGTGGGATCCATATGGGTCCTAAATCTGTTGCTCACTGTTAAACTGATATTCCCAATACCTATTGGGTGGATGTAGCAAAGCCCCAATTGCTTGTACTGATGTGGGGTGTGCTGCAAAATATTGCAAATATAGTCATGGCAGTATCATTGTGTGCAATATTCATACTACATGGAGTGCAGTAATTAGTGGCTAATATATTTTAAGTGTTATAAAGTTTTTTTTTCTTAAATTCACAACACAAATGTAATATTTGGCAAGTAGTACCCATCATAGTTTGGAGCGTTAATTACAATTTATGAAGCAGCTTTTTAGATCAAATAAGACATTAAAAATATTTGTGACATATTTTGGTTGCTTCGATGGATAACTGTAGAAACATTACCCACCCTGTTTTTACAACGGGGAGCAGCTAATTAGCATTAGAAAATAAAATAAAATAATACCTGAACTATGACCCCAAGTCCCAAAAAAAGAAGGGATCACTTCTCGAAGATATTTGGATTATATAACAACATTTAATCTCAGCATGTGAGAAATAAAACTGTTTTTGAATTTGAGTAAAGCAGAATTGAAATCAATATACAGGCCAAAAAAATTCAGTTTTTAATAACACCCGAACTTCCGTTTCAGCGGACCAATCACACCATTCCTACTTCTGAGGCGTTCGATGACGTAAGCATCTATAGCGCTTCCTCATTTATTTTCTGAGCTGCACACCAGAAGCCAAACGCCCCTTCCTCAACATGCTTTTGTCAAGGTGAGAAAACCGATTGTGCGATTTAAAAAAAACATTATTTTTCCCATAGCAACCGTCTAGGTGACGTTTCAAACAGAAGCGGTATTAAGATTTCTGCTGGTTTCCAGCGCCGCTGTAGCTCGCAGCTCAGTTAGCTGGTTGGTTAGCTGGTTCTGTTTGAGATTTTACTACTAAAATAAAGCGATATCGGTGGGTATAAGCAGGTGTGTTCATTATAGTTGTTTATAATTCCTTTGTTAGCCTAAATCTGTTATGACCGAGAGTTGGAGGGGTTATAATGCACAGTTAAAGAGCTAAAGTTAGCAGCTAGCCGAGCGAAGTGCTGTGATAATCCTCTCAGATAATAAACATGAACTGAGACACAGAGTGATGTTAGAGAGGCTTGTTTACTGAGGACGAGGATGTTGCGATGACGGTTTCTATAAGAATACAACTGAAACTAATGGCAGTTGCTATTTTTTATGGATCCATTTTAATGAAATAAAGCTGAAATCAAAGCATTTAAATCATGGTGAAAATTACAGAGAAATTGATCTCTCATTTATTTATTTTTTTGATAATTTTTTAAAATATATTTTTGGCTTGGATAGGGAATTGAACCCGTGACGGTTGCGCCAGGGAACGAAGCCTCTGTTTTTGGTATATTTTGATAATATCAATGATTAGTTACCAAAAAGTTCCCCCAAATGCCTCCAGAAATTTTCTTTATATCAAAAGAATAAAAATTCAGCATTTGTTTTGGTGGGTTAACTAATCATACATGCCATTAAACCTACCAGAATCCATAATTTAATAGCTTAAGTTATAGTAGATATGAGCAGAAAGCTACACTTTTTTGCTTTAGGAAACTCCCAGAACCAAGTTTTCATTGTATGATAATCTTGAGTAAAAATAAACTTTTATTTTATACAAAGAGGCAAAACCAAAAATATATAACATGTAATAAATTATTTAAGTGCATTTATTTACCAAAAAGGCTACAATTATTCCTACAACTGCCTCAAACAATGGAAACTGTTTTGCAGAAGCACATCCTCAGTCATAGACACTGTTGGGAGTACAGCCAATCAGCACCAAGGAAAATAAATGCTTCTTCTGGATTGGCTGCTTTGCAAACTGCAGCCAATAGCTTGTGAGTTAGAATTGTTAACATAAGTAAGACCACAGAGAACATAGATTGATGTAGTTCAACCTATAATGGTAAGAACAGTATCTGGGAGTATTTGTTTTGATTTTCACAAATGAGTTGGCCCAGATTTCCTTAATGCTGGGAGATCTGTTGATACTTGCCTACCGCTGCAAGAACATTGTATTCGTCCAGAAAATTACAATTGATGCACTCCTAGTTTTGTATACACTGTAAAAACACAATATGTTACAAAGTATTTTTGGTCCAGTTTCTAGTGCAAACATCTGAATCCACTTGAAACAAGACAAAACTGTCTTACAAGTAACTTTTCAGCAAGATACAGAAGCTTGTTTGCAGTCAGTAATTCTTTAATATTGGCATAAAAAGTATTATTTCCACATTATATATTATTTTCTCTATATAATAAGGGAATAATTTACCATCAATATTAGGGAATTATTGAATTATTAGAAATTATTGACTTAAAACTTAAAACAAGCTCCTTTATCTTGCTGAAAAGTTACTTGTAAGTTAGTTTTGTCTTATTTCAAGTGTATTTATATATTTGCAATAGAAACTAGAAGTAAAGCTCTTGGTAAGATTTTGTATTTTGCAGTGATGTTTCTATCCCCAATATTTGGTAATAAACAATAAACAGTCACAACCACTGAACATTATGACATTTAGAGCTTTTAACTAAACATCTGGTGACAACGTAGAAATGGGGTTGAAATCATGATTTGTTCTGGTTCCATTCATTTAAAACTGATGTTCGGTCTCTCTACTTGCTTTATCCTATCAACAAGCATTCCTAAATCAAAGCCCTGCTTTCTAACTGAAGAGCTGTCGTTAACTAGCAGGCGATATTCCACTGAAGATGATGAGTCGTTCCTGCTGTTTTCCCAGGGTTGGAGTTTACATGAAGAGGAGAAAGCGGGGCTGATCTGAGGCTTGAACAGAATCGTCTCCCTCCATCTGGCCCTCGCTCTCTCCGCCTCTTCAGACTGCTGCTCATTTCCTCTCCTTTTATCAGCATGCTGTGCTGGGGGAACGCCAGGGATGGGCAGCTGGGCATCGGCGTGGAGAGGAACCCCGCGTTTGAGCCCAGGAGCTGCCATGTGTTTAGCGGGCGGGGATTGAAGGAGGTCGCGTGCGGAGGGCAGCACACGCTGTTCCTGCTGCACGACGGCAGCGTTTACACGTGTGGCTCCAACAGCTGCGGACAGCTGGGCCACAACAGAGATGGGATGTCCCCAGGTAAACTTTTGTTCTGCAGCTTTAGTGTTGTAAGCTGCATCATCCTGCAGAGAGACACTGTGGAGAGGCAGCAAAGCAGTCTAAAGAATGTTGGAAAACATGGAGAGAAGAAAGGCTTTTTATTTATTCATGGGCCTGTCACAGTAAACTGTAAATCAGTTAATTGCATAATAAATTAACAAGCTCAATAATCTCCATTTGCACGATTTATCAGTTTTCTTTTTTCTTTTTATTTCTACCAAAATCTGGATGACCTAAGTCTTCAGTTTGGTATCAACTGGTCCTTTTTTTGAAGGACAGTTTTGTTTACAGAGAGTTCATAATTCACTTTATTTGTTGTTTCAGTTGTTTTGTTTCTTTTTGGATATTTAAAATGTCTTCCAGTTCCAGTGTTAAACGTTCATTTGGAGTTAAAGTTTGACACAGTGTACTTGCATTACTATGCCAGGATCATCATATTACATGAAAATGGTCTCAAAACAACATTATCGTTTACCGCAATGACTTCTGGGAAAATGTTTTGTCCTGCAAAATTTGTGGATAACTAGGCCTAGTAATGGGTGAAAGTGTTTGGTGCAAACTAAGAACAAATTCTTTCTTTTACATATGATTTCCCTCCTGAGAATGTAGGTGTATTTAAAGCCACACCCAAATTCACAGTAGACTTTAGTTAGACTACTGAGAAAGTTTGGAAATTTCCACGAAAACTCTCAAGGAACCCTGAAGCACGATTTGTACAGGCATGTCAGAGTTGGACAATCCAGGCTGGAATCAGTGAAAGCTTTCCTATCTAAAGTGGTAGGCTGTATTATAACAGTAGCACATTATTATTATCATAAATTACACAGAATTAATTTTTGAACATCAGAAGCTTTTGCATATTTAGGATTGATCCATTTCTGCTAAGCTTCTTTGTTAAAGTTTGCAGCTGAAAACCACACAGGAAACACAGAGTAACTGCTTGTAATTATCTGCTCTGTTTTTCTTATTTCCTGAACTTCCCGCTTCTACTTCTGAGTGAATAGCAACGCTCTGGAACAGTTTAAATGCATCTATCATAGCTTTTATAGAACAATTTTCTAGCAGCAGGATTTCTAAATTCCTCACATGGGTTGGGTTTATGAGGGAGCCCAAAAAGGCTGTTGGACAGACTTAACGTTTTGGTTTGTTTGGGAGGATTTAGCATGTTTATGTATTGTTCTTCAAGTTCAAATTAAAATACTTCTACATTTTCCAAAGACTTTAACTGTATGGAATTTATAACGTTAAAATTTTGTCTCAACTTTTGTTAAACTGTCACCATGTCGTGAAATCATAATATGAACAGATAATCTGTTAAAAGATTGATCTCTCTGAGCTACTATTGCCATCTGAAGAAATTCACCGCTCCCAGTCAAAAGCAACCAATCAGAGACAAGAGGCGGGTCTTAGCGCTGTCAATCAACACGCTAACTGAACACACTGCTAACTGTGGTAATCGTGGAGAAACAACTTACTGTTCCAGGAAAACCATTTATCTGCTGTCATTGGTGGCTATGCTAACTAGCTTTAGCCTTAACGCACATGGGCATTATTGACAGCGCTATGACCCATCTCCTGGCCCTAATTGATTGTTTCTAGATAGCGCTGGGAGAAACCAGAGGAGCTGACTGCTGCATTGCTGTGACTGTGGTCATGCAGTCAACAGCCATACAGTTACCTAAAAAAGAAATATTAAATAATTTTAAAAATCATTTTTATTGTTATCACATTAGCTGATAAGATAGATAAAATTTTAAATCTATGTTGGCCAACACTAATGTGACGGGGTTCTGTTATAATTTGGTCAAATGTAAATGGCTGGCCAACGCCGGAGATCGCTTTAATGAAATTTATTAAGCTTTTCTTTAGGTGAACAAATTGAAGCGGTGCAGAACATGTGCAAAAGACGTTCAAGGCAGGTTAAAAAAACAAGAGTCCATTACCTTCAGTGTGACTACTGAGGAGTCTAGCCACAGACTGACCCCCTGTGGTGCAGAGCCCTGCTTTAAAGCCACAGGCTCCGCCCACAGAAAGACCAAACTAGCAAAAACAACTCAACAATTACTTCTAACTCAAGTAAATTCTTAAACAAAGTAACAAATACCAAGGGGAAAAAAAGAGAAAATATATAAATAAATAAACTTGTGATCAAAAATACAATACTCAATTTAATAGAAAACAGTCAGTAAGTTCCGATGACATCACTACATCATGACGTGACTCCCTCCCGGCGAGCAAACAACCCTCCTTGAAAATAGACCCAGGAAAATGTTTGAAGCTGAAAATAATAGGCTAGGATGGAAATGTTAACTGAAGCGGGAACCCTTTGTGTGCACCCACCATGAACTGCAACAAAAAGTAAGTTAGCGATTGTGTATGGTGGTGTGTATATGTGTGCGGGTGCTCGCATGCTGACACGGACTCATAACTAAGCCCCGGGTCGTGACGGCTCCTCCATCACTGCGAATTGGGAATATTTTGCTTTTTAAATTTTTTATTACTGAATTAAAAAAACTAAGCCACAATTACAGAATGTAATAATATAATTAGCGCCCAGACCGTGACTGTAGGCTGCTTGTAGTCTGATGAGACTCTGTTCTCCCCACAGAGCTGGTTGGGGCTCTGGATACCCAGAAGATAACGATGGTGTCATGTGGCCGGGCGCATTCGATGGCCATCAATGAGCAGGGCCAGGTATTCGCATGGGGAGCCGGAGAAGTCGGGCAGCTCGGCCTTGGGACGGTGGAGGCGGCAGTTCGAATCCCAAGGTGACAGACTGAAGCTACTGCAAAACAACAATCAATCAATCAATAAATCAAGTTTATTTTATAGAACATTTCATCAACATGGCAGTTGTGTTGTTACTGCTTTATTTGTGCCTTTTTATTGATTTGGGTTTTGAGTTATTTCATCTTTTAACACCTCTATTTTTAGTGTAGCATTGTTTTACTGACATCCTTTCACTTGTCTTTATTTTCACTCTTAAAAAAAGATATGAAGCAAAAGATATGAATTGTAATTTTGTCCTCGTTTGTTCCAGGTTGGTCAAAAGGCTTTGTGACCACACCATCTCCCAAGTGATGTGTGGGAACCAGCACTGTATCGCACTTTCTAGAGGTGGGAAAAATGTGTCTCCATAGCAGCAAAACCTGCATATTCCTACTGCTTATTGTCAAATTATCTCTGAAATTTCTTTTTAGCACATTTGCCCAAATGTCAGAGTAATTTCCAAATTATTGATGATGTCATTGACAAAGAGAGAAACTGGCATGGTTTAATTTTGGGATTTGAATTTAACCAGAAAACCAAACAGCATATCAGCAAAAACAGTTTAAGTTGTCAAAATGGCTAAAAAAGACAGGAATTAACTTTTTGGTAATGGCCCAGTCAAAGCTTGAATAGCTTCACCCGGCTAACTGTTTTTAGCAAAACCTGAACACAAAAATAGCCTTTTCCAGCATCCAATCAGATTGTTTTTAGGAGCAGAAATTAACTCATAGTGGTGCCAAGCGAAGCGGCTTTGTCGTCCATCGCTGCTGTTAGCAGATGTTGCTTGTGCATCCGATTTCCTAGAGTACCAGAAACATGTCAACAAAAAAGTTCTGGCTGGAACATTTGTATGTATCTATGTAATTAATTAATGAAAAGGAATGTGTTGAAGTCCTGGCTTAATGTTTACATTGATAAAATTGCTGTGTTTTCCTCATCAGATGGTCAGCTGTTCACTTGGGGTCAGAACACCAGCGGCCAGCTGGGTCTGGGTAAGGGGGAACCGAGCAAACTGACGCCTCATCCCCTGAAGTCCTTGGCAGGGATTCCTCTGGCTCAGATAACTGCTGGAGGAGACCACAGTTTTGCCCTCTCTCTGTCAGGAGCCGTCTTCGGATGGGGCAAAAACAGGGCGGGGCAACTTGGGCTGAATGACAAACAAGGTATTAATCAGCTGGTTACAAACAACCATTAATGAAAAGAGACGAGTGATCTAAACAGTGGAGTGTTTTTGGTCCAGAAGCTAAGATGGAGAATCAGATTTCTCTTCCTTTGATTTCCTTCTCTACTGTCTGCTAACTTTTCACAACTGTACCGTTTCTCCAGATCGAGCCGTCCCGTGTCACATCAAGTTTCTGAGATCACAGAAAGTCGTTTATATCAGCTGTGGAGATGAGCACACTGCGGCCCTCACAAAGGTATAAAGTCCCTCAAATGTCCAGAAACTCAAAATAAAAGAAGAAAGAGAAATGGTGAAAAATGAAATACTTTGGTTCCCAGACTTATATTTTGTCTAAACCGTCCGTCCGTCCTTCCATCCTTTGACTAAATAGTCTAGTTAAGGATTTCCGTGTTTTTCAAACAGCAATAAAATAATTTGTTCTTTCTGTTCATTCTGTTCTTTCTGTTCATTCTGTTCTTTCTGTTCTCTCTGTTCATTCTGTTCTTGGCAGGACGGAGGCCTGTTTACGTTTGGCGACGGTTCATGGGGTCAGCTGGGTCACGGCTCCACCAACAATGAGCTTCTACCGAGGCGAGTTCTGGAGCTGATGGGCACTGAGGTTTCCCAGATCGCCTGTGGCAGGTACTGTCAGTTTAAAACCACCTCAGGGTTTTCATTAGTTATTAGTGTAAATCTATTGCCACCAGACACAACAACCAGAGTGTAAGCTGCTTATCTTATATTGTCATTATACTTGTTTCCCAAACTTCTCAGTGTCCATCTCATGAAAAATCAGCAACAGAGAAATCTGACCCTGATAAATAATTAGAATCATCCAACTGTACTGGGTGGCGCTGTGAACTGAAGCACAAGCTAGCTCCAAGCTAGCTCCAAGCCGGCTCCAAGCTAGCTCCAAGCCGGCTCCAAGCTAGCTCCAAGCCGGCTCCAAGCTAGCTCCAAGCCGGCTCCAAGCTAGCTCCAAGCCAACTCCAAGCTAGCTCCAAGCCAACTCCAAGCTAGCTCCAAGCCAACTCCAAGCTAGCTCCAAGCCAACTCCAAGCTAGCTCCAAGCCAACTCCAAGCTAGCTCCAAGCCAACTCCAAGCTAGCTCCAAGCCAACTCCAAGTTAGCTCTAAGCTAGCCGTAACACTGTCAGTCTTCCACCACGTTGTACATCTGCACAAAAGATAAAAACAATAATTATAAATTAAATCTTTTTAAGGATTGCTTATTTTACTGTTTAAATAGATTTTTAAAAATTATTTGTAATATGCAAATGATACCTATCTTTCCCCTTATTACAAAATAATACACTTTACTGTAGAACACTAAAGCCAAAGAAAATTTAACTTTAGATTTTTTAAATTATAGTGAATTATCTCCTTACAACTTATTAAGCTTTTATAGATTTCCATTTATATTTAGAGCAGCACATTTAAAGAAAATTATATGACAATATTGGTTAAAGAGGTCTTGCGATGCACAAACAAATAAACAAACATCGTTGATTCCAGAGCAGAAATGAATAATAACAAACATAGACCAGAAATAACGAGTAGTTTTCCATCTAGTTTTTTGTGATTTTGGGCAGGGACAGGCTTGGGAATTTATTATTACAAGTATAGATGTGCTAACAATCCAATATCATTGGATTTTGATATTTGCTAAAATTTTAATATCATTGCACCATTATTTGTAATAATAATTTACGTTAGTAATCACAGTGGTTTTACTAGCATTCCATTAATATATAAAGCGTTTCAACCGGTAAACTGTCACCTTTTAAGGGATTTTATTTTTATTTTTCTGAATATTGAAGCTGATATTTTCATTTCTTTGTTCAGGCACCACACTCTGGCCTTAGTCCCGTCGTCCAGCATGGTTTATGCATTCGGCTGCAACAGCCACGGCCAGCTGGGCACGGGAATCCTGGGCGATTCAAGAAGCCCGTTTCCCGTCAAGTCCAGCTTCCTGACTGGAAACCTGCAGAGAAGAGGTGAGGACACACGAGGTTTGACTCTATTGTCAGACAAACTGCTCTGCCGAACGCTTTCATGTGCTTACGGATGACGAGGATAATGGAGGAAAAATCCACTTCTTTTTCTTTTGCAAAGACTTAAAGTCTGGATTTGTTCCTAATTTCTTTGCAGTATATTTTCCTTCCAAATATTTAGTTTTACAAGAAGCTCTAAAGTTGTTTCTATCAATAGTTCTCTAGGTTTTTTGAAGGCCTTTAAAGTAGCTGGAAAAACATTTATTTCAACAGTTTTTTTTTTTTTTAAACATACAGATTGAATGGAAACGCTGACTTCTCTGATTTACTTTCACCTTGACTTTTCTGATATGGGTTGTTTACAAAGACAGATTTCCAAACTGTTGGTTAAACAGCCTGTCATTTTGAGGAAATTGTTACTACACAAACAAAGCCTCCCTTTGTCTGTGTGATTTCTCTGAAATGAACCAAATATATCACATTGTTCACAAAGAATGATTTCTGGAAGATTTGAGATTCAAGAAAATATATTTTTAAAATGGACAAACCTTTAAAGAAACTCTTCAAATGTAATTTTGGTTTATTTTAGTAGTTTGAATCACTCTTATCAAATGTTAAGACTCTCTTTTGTTTCTTTTTTCCATCAGATTCAAAGCAATATACAGTTATAAAAATCATATGTGGAGGAGACCACAGTTTCTTATTGTACTCCAACGAACAGGTATGCCATTTAAGATCTCATTTCTCCTAAAACTTATTTCTTCAAAGAAATAACTCTTACAGCTGTAATTATTGATACTGCGAGTTGGTTCAATCCTGTGTAGTATAAAAGGCATATTTCATGTTGTTTATATTTCTTGTTGCTCAAATGTGAGCTCAAAAGATGTAAATAAATAAATCGCAGTTTATCCAGGGAGGGGAATAAAGTCAGAAGAAAGATCTGAGAACAGATAGTTGGAGATCCAGCAGTTCGGTATCCTATCCAGGCATCTAAAAGCGCAAATGATCGTTTGTGATAAATATTCTCATTCAGAAAAAGGAAATGTTTGAATTTCAACTCTAGCTTATTTTTATTCAGGTGTCGGCACCAACCTTTCCCTCAACAACTGCGTCCAAAGAATATTTTGTATTATTGAGCCATGTAGAACATAACAGCAGTGATGTTTTCTATAAATAATCAGTTAATGTTTTACTCTTTGTGATTTACGGCAAGGTCTGTCTATTGCTAGTTTCCTTGCAATAACCGGGTTCGTGGGTCTGAAAAGTTACTTCAGTTCTATATATTTGGTGGGTGGATGAAGTTCAGATGGTAATATACAACCAAGCAGAATCTTCAGTGAAACACATTCTTACTCATTTGGCCTAGTCACCAGAAAAAAAAACCTTTTTAACTAATTATTCTGGATAAAATCACGGATAGGAGAAATTTGGCTGGTTATTGATTTGATTTAATAAAATAATCTGCAGATTTCAGCAGACATTAAAAAAAAACTAAAGCAGAACACTTTCAGTTTATTTTGTTTATTCACTCACACAATTTAATGAATTCCATGATGAACTTACAGTATACTGTTTTGCCAGTATGTTGATCACTTTATTTTTCTGTGCAGACAAAACAGTCAGGTTTCTGTTTCTATTTAAGGCCTTGAATGTTTCACACCATTATGTATAAACATGGTGCAGATAATACATTTCCTGAGAACTCTCAAAAACATTGAAAAAAGGTATGTTGGTCCTGGTATGTTTTCATAACCAAGTTTAGGAGTGGGTCAGCTTTTCCCCAATGAACATTATTATGTTTGGTGTTTCATCACAAGGTGGCAGTAGTGTTTATGCCTTAACTTTGTCATTTGCATGAACTATGCAGTATGTTCTTTGAAAAAATTATCAGATATTTTCACTGTTACCTGGTTAGAACTCATCAGGGTCTTATTTCCCTGTTTTTGTGTTTAATACGGTTTTCCTTCTTGTTTTCGGCAGAGTTCTGCTGCCACAGCTGACTTCAGGGTGGTTAATGTCAGTAAAAGCCTCGCCCCGATCAACTACGAACAGTTAAACTCATGGAGATTAAAACTGATGTACAACACAGACTCTGCTGTTGCAAAGTAAGTGGGAACATGAACGGCTCACTGCTTGAAAAATTCTTAAAAATGCAGCCAACTTATGTTTTAATTTAAATTTAATAACAAAGGCATGTTTAGCATTTCGTAAGTTTATTCCTGCAATATTTGCATTCAGTTTCTACAAAGAAGGACGTTAAGTGCAAGCAATATGTTTTTTAGATCTTTTTTCATGTATTTATGTTGGAATCTATGTGCTCTTTTTATTTTTATTTTTTACATAACTTTCCATCCCACAGAAATAATAATCTGTAACTAGATTCACAATAAAAAAAACTTGAGATCAACAGTCTTTGTCAGTATAGCAGTATCAACATTTGAATTCAACCAGAGAAATGGATTTTAGTTTTTAAAACACCAAAACATAAAATAATAAAAGCATGACTATCAAAAGCAGTGGCAGTTAAAGCTCTTTTGCGGCGCTCTAAGTTCACAGTGACTTTCTCTGTCAGGTTACTCTTGCTATTTTCATTTTACTAAATGTTATATTCACAAACAAGAAAAATCTGATAGTAGACATTTACCAGAAATTAGATACTTTTTTTTTTTTTTTCAAAATGTTGTTTGGCATTTGCGACTCTAAGCGAGTTGGTTTTGGATGGCCTGAGAATAAAAATTAATCCTTAGGTTGTAAAGGTTGCAAATCTCCTGATAAAAAAAAGAAACATTTTATTTTTGATTTGACAAATTTTTTTTTTTTTTTTTTTGTGCACATCATTTAAAAAAGCGTATTTGTCTGTGTTTGCAGTGACATTGCGATCCAGCTCTCCTCGACAGCCTGTTGGAACGCCAGCTTCCTGGACCAAAGGTAAACAAACTTTATCCAGAACAAGGCGACTCAGTTTACCACCTTTTATTAAAGACAAACATTCGCTTCACTTTACTGCATATGAAACACACACAAAGTATTTGTTCCAAACTCAAGTTGTTTTATCTTATATTAAACAGAGATTAGTTTTGTTGCTGTTTCTTTTATTTGTATAAAAATAGCTTTTAGATTGGGCTGAATCCGGTGTGATTCCCTGCTGTTCTTCACCACTTTACTCATTTCTAAGTGTCCTAATTAAAGTCCGTTATCTTTTTAGGAGCTGCATTATTGTAAACATATAATAGCTTCTTCCACTTGTTTAATACTGCAAAATCCTTTTAAACTGATAAATAAAAACTACATTATTACTTTAACATGGATAGAGCTGTGTTTCCTTACAAATACGGTTAGTGAAGAATTTCACCAAATTGGATTTTGATTGGTGGCACTGCTGATAAATTGTCCCAGAAGTTATTGTGATAAATGATAATATTTTAAAGTAATACAAAGGTATACCTTCTCAAAGATAAATAAACTTTAATTTCTATTGAACATTTAACACTGGAACTGGAAAGCATTTTATATATCCAAAATAAATGAGCAAAACAACAGAAATGACAAATAAAAGGGATTAATAAATATGTGCAAGCAAAATTTTATATAAAAAAATAAGCTAGTTGAGACCAAATTAACAGATTGAAGATTTTATCATCCAGTTTTTGGTAGAAAGAGAGAAAAGAGTAAAACAATAAACTGAGCTTGTTTTAAATGGGATTAATTGATTTATTGTTTCTTGAGAAAGACAATGAGGTTCTGGGTTTGAATCTTGAGTTTTTATGTTCTCTTCAAGCACCTGTGGGTTCACAGGTACAGGTACACTCCCACAGTCTGAGACCATGACTTTTAGGTTCATTGGTCTCTACATTGCCCTTAGGTGTGAGAGTTATTTGTCCTGTATGTTTCTGTGATGTAAATTAGAATCTGAAACGCTTCATTCTGCTTCCCCACAGGTCACTGGGGTCAATGCATATCCTCTTATTATGTGTAAACAAAACAGGTGTACACTGGACTGAACACTGCATACTTTTACTCATCTTACAGAACCTTATTCAGCAAAGAAAAAGTGAAAATGTTGTCGGGGAAAGATGTTATCTGGTTTAGTTCAAGGACGATTTGTGATCCTCCTTCTCTGTGAACCTGAGTGGAGGTCATGGTTCTCTAAGGCTGACCTATCAGCAGTTTACTTATCAAGTCCTGGGAAAGAGCTCAGGAGGTCAGCAGGGTGGAAAGCAGACCTCGGTGGGTTCATGAGGCCAACAATACTCTGCAGGGATTACGGGTCGGGTTTCTCTGCTGATTCACAGCTGGTTTATAAAAGATGGACACCAGCCGGTTGCTTCACACCTCCGACTCGTCTACACTTAATTATTTCACAAATTCTGCATTCTTTAATAATTTTATTATTAGTACTCTTATCTTTGGTAGTTGGTCCATCACTCAACTTTCTAAAGGCTATTTGCAAAGTTTTGGAAAATCCAAATTGTGAGGAAAAGAATACATTATAGTGTTAATCCTGCAGGGGATTCAGGAGAGTAGAGCTTCAAATAGCTCTGCTATTATTATTGTATTAGTTTTACCCTGAATTTGCTTCAAAGCTTCATTTATTGGCTGAAAGTTTGCCTAATTTTTCACCTTCCACTTTTAATTCACTCCTTATTCACTACAGTTCTATTCCTGTGATGGTTTAATAAGGCCATTGTACTTTTAAATTTATGCCAAAAGCTGAAGAAACTTTGAGATTAATCTGAGAATTTCCTTTTAGAAAAAACATGGAATTTTCTGAGTTCAAAATTGGAAAATTTACCAGATCAAACTTAGAAATTTTGAGATCAATGTCAAAACATTTCTAGAATAAACAAAAAAGTTTCTGAGCTTCAAGAGTAAAACAATTGGGTGAAAAGAAACTCAAAAAAGTTTAGTTTAATCTCAGAACTTTTCTTTAAAAAAGGTGGAAATTTCTGAACTTTAAAAATTAGAATTTTTTAGATTAATCTCAGAAATGTTTAAGAAAAACCACTTTCAAAAGTGGATTTTGTTTTACATTAAAACTGAGAAATTTCCAAGTTATTTCTAGAAAATTTCATAGATTAATATCAAAATTTTTCAATATTTTTGCAGAAATTTAATCCTCCTTATTTTTCTATCTACAACGGCCCCAATACGCTGAAAATTACATCATTAGAGTGATGTTGTGGAGAAATACAGCCTTTTTGGGGTATTTGGCAGCCTGAGGAGGATTCTCCGATTCCTCGTTAACCAGAGAGTCGTTAAGTCGTGGCTCGTTGGTCCGACTCGGTTTGCTGCTGTTGCTTTGTGTTTGGTCTCAACTGGATGACATCTGATGTGTTGAGGATAAATTCAACCTTTCCTCTGACTGCGTTTAGAAGGATTTTACTGTAAATTGCATCTCCCCTGTCAAGTAGAAAGTTTTGATTGCTTTTTATTTAATTATACTGATTAAGAATTTAAAAATCTTAACTGCAGTAACATTTAGGGAACTTAACTCTTAGGTGACAAATATGTTAAATTCCATCCTTTTGTTTATAATTTCAACAGCTTTGTGTTTTTCTTTTCTTGAAGAATTGCTTCTGAATTACAGTGGTACCAGTTATTTATGTTTTTGTCTTCTCAGTGATGACACTCACTTCAAGACCAACCCAAAGATCCCGGGTATCGATTTCAACTCGGTCAGAACGCTGTTTGAGGTTCTCAGCAAACCGGCCTTCTCTGGACTCCTGGAACAGGTAATAAACCACACATCAACATGCAGCTTTAAAGGATTGACTGAATAAAAAGTGTTTGTTTTTCTGTTGGATCACATTGATCTCAGTTTGATCATCTGGTGATGATGTGACCATAAAACTCCCATGTGAGGATGTTTGGTTTGTATAAAAGCAGAATTTTAATTAAAAAGTCAACTTATTTACAAGTAAATAATTCCCTTGACAAGGAAATACCCAGAAAATTTTCCACTTAACAGTGCCTAAATGTTATGGAGGGCCAAAAGGAACAAAGATACATAAATACATAATAAAGTTCTGAATTAAATGTACAGTTTAATGTACTTTCATTGGTAAGTTTCACAGATAAAATTATTCATTTCAGGACTCATGAAATAATTAAATACTCATTTAATTATCTGCACCAGCTTTTATAAGTTTGTATTTGAATGATTTAAAGACTTTCAAATTTTTTTGCCTATTAAAGTTTCCATTTAAGTTAACCTTAAATGGAAAAGCTATATTTGTTTGTACTGTTTTGGCTTTATTACTGCTCTGAATATGTTGTTTCAGTAATTTGCCTTTTTTGAGTCTGTACACTACAGTTAACAGTTAGTCAATTTCTTGATGAGTTGACGATTATTTCAATAATCAGTTGATCCGATTAATTGTTTCAGCTGCTATGAAGCTTGTGCATCCATTAATGTTTCAGTATTTATTTCTGGAGGTAGAAGTTTTCCTGTTTCCCTACTGCAGGCTGGAGAAGAACCATTTCCATGTAATGCATCATTCCCAGGGTAGCGGTTCCTCTGGATGTGTATTAGAGTTTGTTTTTGGAAGTACATCAAGTTCTGCCGCCGCTCTTAAAAAAGAAATGGCAGCTCTGACTCATCATTGCCGGTTATGGTTTAGTAATTGTAGGTTGGGGATTGTTTGAATGATGTTAAGATGACTTTGCAATCAGTGGTAAGAGGCAAAAGTCCAGAACCTTTAAAGTCCTGCTGCCTTAAAAGCGTTTCCTGTTCCCTCTGTAGCTTTTTTAAAGTTTGATTTATAAATTAAAGGTAATAAATGTGTGTTTTTCAGGCCTCCAAGAGTTTTGAGAGCCTGCTGATCCCCCAGCTGCCCCGCTCGCCGCCGGACGTTGAGGCCATGAGGATCTACCTCATCTTGTCCGAGTACCCCGCCCTGCAGGACTCCAAGAACTACATCCGCCTCACTATTCCCCTGGCAATGGCTATTCTCCGGCTAGACGCCAACCCCAGCAAAGTATTGGGTATCATATTTCCATGCACACACTGCGACCAAATAATCCCAAATTTCTTTTAGGGTAATCTGTGAAGTCGTTTGAACGGCTTTAACGGGCCAAACTGAAGTGTGTTCCTGTTTTTTGGTCGTCTTTTCTTCCCGTAGATAACTGGTGGTGCTTTATGGACGGCAGCTTCTTCACCAGAATGGTGGACATGTACAAACGCATCGTTGTGTTCATGCTGACGGGCGGCAAGACGATCCTGGTGCCCGTCTTCTACGATAACTACTTCCTGGCCACGCTGCAGCTGCTGGAGAAACTTCACAAGGTACGGATTGGCTGAGGAGGGAAAAAAAAAAAATCTTAAATTTTTCATCATAATTTATGTCTTCTGTTTTTTATTTAAAAAATATAAATACAAGTTGAACAAATGGAAAAGTTTCTGACTTAAAAAACCCAAAGGAACTGCTGCAAACCATAAAAAATATTTGAATAAGATAAAATTTTATGTGATTAATAAAATTTTCACATAAAATGGAAAATTTTATGGCAAAATCCTCTCCTTTCAAAGAGGAGATTGAAATGAAGCCTGCTTTGTGTTGCCAGGTAAACTTAAGGGCGAATCATGTGGAGTATAGTCGCTTTTATATCCCAGACATCAGCAGCCTGGTGGACATCCAGGAGGACTACCTCAAGTGGTTTCTGACTAAAGCTGAAATTGTGAGCACAGCGTCGCATTTCTGTCTGACGCAGATTATTCCCAAAGTATGCATAATCCTGACATTTTTCTGTCCCGTTTTATTTTGATTCCTAGAAAATGGGCTCCTCCCCTTCACAGGTATTTTGATTTTGAATATTAAAAACCTTAAATCAGTCGTGTTCATGCTGGGTTTGTAACGCTGTGAGTGTCGCGATCCCAGCAGAACGACTTTCCCTCAGTGAACCTCTGTGCCTTCCCGTTCATCCTGAACGCCCGAGCCAAGACGACAATGCTGCAAACAGATGCTGAACTGCAAATGCAGGTAGGAGCCTCTGAAGTCTGTGCAAAAGTTTTCAACCACCAAATAATCAGACTTTTTTTTGATGGTTTGTCCCCCAGAAAACTTGCTAACCTTGGGCTGCTAGGGCAGGACATGGTTTTGTGTTAAATCTTAAAAGTTGAATTTGAAAATATAACTAGAAAATTTAATTTTATTACTGACAATACTTAATCCATGGGTCTCCAAAGTGTGGCTCGGGGGCCATTTTTGGCCCTTGGATTGATTTGTGTGGCCGCCAAACTAATTCAAAAGATGCAAATTTGACCCATCCAAATTTGACTGAAGCAGATAGACTTTTTATTTGTAATCACGGCAAAATTATTACAGACATTTATTGCAATGGAAAATGTTAAGTACAACAGAGAGTTTTCATCTTTTTATAGTAAGTAGAACCACGTCTGCTCAGACTTTTACTGAAAAGCCAACTTGGCTGAATAAGATGTTTTAAAAGAAAGCGACCCAAATCATCTTCTTATACTGAGAATAAATTTGTTAACCAAGCTCAGAAAATAGAAACCTTTCCTTTAAAACAGCAAACATGCAAAGTTAAATAAATGTTTTTTTTCCGCTTCTGTTTAAAAAAGTAGTTACAGAAGACAAGCCATGCAATGCTTGTCATGTTTATACACTAAATTAAAAACATAATATTTAAAATCGACAGTGTTGAGTCAGCATATTGGTATCTTTAACTAAATATTATTAAGATACAGAATTCAAATGAATATTTAATTAAGTTTACTTTGTTTTCCTAAATCCGTCCGATTCGTTTAGTAATGTTTTGCTTTGCTGGTTGATGTTTGATTTACATTAATTTGTTAAGTTACAAGGACACACACAGAGCCAAGCGTTGCCTGAACACACATTGAGCGAGTGTGAGATGTAAATGCTCACACACCACATGCTATTCTTTGTTCATAAATATATATGCACTCGCATCAGTTTCACTGCAAACCTCAAAAAGACATAACTCAGCCTTTATAGTCACGCTTTTACAGGTTTGTATAAAATGAAGAAAATTAGTTAGGGGAAAGAAATCTGATCTTCTTTGAAATTAAATGAGAGAAAAAACAATTAAAGAGTTTAGTGCAGGTCTGTTTTCCAATCTGCTGCTCTAATTATTTATCTGTTGTTTTTTGCCAAGATGGCCGTCAGCGGTGCAAACCTGCACAACGTCTTCATGCTGCTCACGCTGGAGCCCCACCTCGCCAGGAACCCATATCTGGTGCTGCATGTGCGCAGGAACCATTTAGTCAGTGACACGCTGCGGGAGCTCACCATGTACTCTGATGTGGATCTGAAAAAGCCCCTCAAGGTGAGCAGGTCCCTGAGTCTTGCATCTCAAGACTCGGGGAGATGCAGGGAGATGTATTTTGATATTGGTACCAATATCAAAATACAGGAATAAGTTTGGAAAATGTTCCTTTTTAGCAGACTTTGTTCAACATTTGATTGTTTAAAAGCTGCAGTCCATCAATCTTCATTTTGATCTTATTTACTTCTGTGTTTTCCCAAAGTACAAGTACAGCTTCAGAAATTAGAATATCATGGGAAAGTCCAATATTTTTTGTCAGTTCATTTTAGAAAGTGAAACTCATACAGATTCATGACAATTTTAAATTCTTGACAGAATGTCTCCAGTCTTCTATTATCATTGTTCTTATTGCATCTTTTCCTTTGACACTTTTTCCTTCCACTCAACTTTCTGTGAATATACCACAGCCTTTTCAGTCGGTTCTAACCTTCTGAGACACTTAATTTTGCGATTTCATTATCTGTAAGTTGGGCGGAAACAATCAATTATTGAAATAATCGTTAGCTAATTAAGTATTTTATTAATTGTTAAATGCAGTATACATACTAAAATAGGCAAATTACTGAAAGTACAACATACTCAGAGCAGTAATTACATCAGAATGGTACAAAAGAATCTAAACATTTTGCATTTTAGGTAAATAAAAACCCTTCTGTTGCTGTAAATATTTTCTACCTAAGTGGCGTTTTAGCTTCACCAAATTGAATAAAAGAAAAAAAATTGATGTTAGACAATTTTTTGGCATTCACTGAAAAAGGAACCAAATTATTTGTTTATTTGCTTTTCTCATGTATTTCAGGTGTTGTATAAATTAAGCTTAAGCGATTCAATGAAAAATCTTCACAGTGAACCAATTTTTTCCCCATCACTCAATTGATTGTCACAATAATCAATTACTAAAATAATTGGTCAAATTACAAGAAAGAATTTTCCATGCATTGTAAGACAACAACAGTCAAACAATGAAGAACTGCAGGAAAAATTGACATTATTTAGAAACCTTTTGTTGGGTTTATTTTGTTTCCCAACCTGCAAGAATCAACCAGAGACACAAACTACTCTTCTGCAGAAGAGGGGAGAGAGCCAGACGCGGAGAACCGCCGTTAAACACTGTCTGGGATCAACTCCGCCGGCTCTCAGTCCCCAACTGCCTTGATGTCTAACGGGGGACTCGATACCTCCCGTACCCATACACTTACTTGGTTGATTCCTGCTTTGTCTCGGTTGTAATCCCGTCACAATCCGACGCTGGCAAAAGGAGGTGACTTAAAACGCTGGCCCAGCGAGGAAGTTACCTCCCGGGACTTTACAAAACAGGTCCGAAGAAACTGACTGCCGGCAGATTACAGCGCGTCGTGCTCCTTCCGTCAGCGGCGGGTATGGAGGGATCCTCGGACGAGCCCCCAATATGTTGGGTTTATTTCGTTTCCCAACCTGCAAGAATCAACCAGAGACACAAACTACTCTTCTGCAGAAGAGGGGAGAGAGCCAGACGTGGAGAACCGCCGTTAAACACTGTCTGGGATCAACTCCGCCGGCTCTCAGTCCCCAACTGCCTTTTATTATGTTAACAACAAAGAGATTGGCTTTTTCACACAGTCACACAAACAGTTGACCAATAAACATTCCCAGGAGACGTTCTGGAATCGTCTTTCGACATGCCCTTACCAGGACAGGAGACTGACCATTATCAGTTTCACAGGTAGCTGCTAACACAGACAATGGATGGTCAAAGCAACCAATGACAAAAGCAGTTGGTAACACACATGTGAAAACATTTCTAACCCCCAAGAAAACATCTGAAAAACAGTTAAGAGTATAAAACAAAAGAAAGGAGTCAATAGTATAAAACAGCATACAGAATAATATGAAAACATAACCTTTCAAATAAACTCATAAGTAAATGAACTTAGATAATTTTCCTAACATTTCCCTCCTGTTTTTCATATTAAGACGCCTAACATAAACATCAGGAATACATCACTTGCTGACGCATTTTCAATGCATCCGTCACAACGTTAGACATCAGAGGCTTCCTCAGAGATGGAAGCAACAAGTTGATACTGATACATAACATTTCCAACAGTTTTAGCTATCATTGATTTTAAACAAGGGATTATACAGGCAGTAAAAATACAAAACAACAACAACAAGAGGCATCATTAACTTTAACAGCAGATTCCACCATGGTCCAGATAAAAGCCACGAAAAAAAATCTCCTCTTGAGGGAACAGCATCTTGTGACATGGCCTTTTACAGGTTTTTCAAGGCAGACATTGCTTCATCAACATGAGTTTCATTAGCATCAGAAATATAAGTACAACATGATGTTCCTATCATTACACACACACCCCCCTGGCTAGCTGTCAGTATGTCCAACACCATCCTGTTTTGAAGAATCATCAAACGCATTTGACTGAGTTGTCGGTTCTGTGCTTTCTCAATGTCCACAGTAAGATTTACCAGAGTCTTCATCCTGTAGTCCAGTGTCTCAATCATCAGCATGGATTTTCCTACTCCAACCCATGGAAAAAAATGACAGTCCCCATTTTTCCGCAGTACTCCAATGTTTGTGTTCGCTGGGAACATTAGAGCCCCAGATAGGATCATGGGGTTTGAAAGCAATCTCTGTACTTCTCCTGCGGCGCAGGTGTTGAGAGTGCACTGCTGAAGTAGAGACAATGATGGTATGATCAGAGACGAACACAGGTGCACAGGTACCGGACCAGTTCGTAGGCAGCGTAGGATAGATACTGCGTTCTCCACACAGGAACCAGCCGCCTTCAGTGGGATAATTCCTCCAAGGTGTCCAGGTGGAGCATGAAATAGAAGACCCATCCTCAGATGGACAAACAGAGTTAGGAAATAAATCAGTGATGCTTTGCTGGCATCCAGACACATGGCCTACCTGAACAGACCAGTTTCCTGGAGGAGAATGAATACAAACTGGATGCTTCGTCCCTGGCTTCAGAACAGCTCTCATCCTTGATGGATATCCGGTAACATTGCTGGAGGTGAAGATAGGTGTTACACCAGAGCATACCCTGTTCATCACGATGCCACCATCTGAAGTGTTGTCTGAAGTCGCAGGCATGAACCGTAGAGCACAGGAGGCGAAACAGGTGGCCTGGGACCTATTCATGGGACTGACATACAGCGTAGGTTTCCTGGTAGATTTTGGCATCACCGAGCAGACGTAGCAGTCGGTCATGTTCCTCTCTCTGGCCAACATCTCTGCATAACTCTGCCATATGTTGTCATGGTGATGGTCTGGAAGGTGACTTAGCCAAGTCTTTACAGCAGTGGTGTGGACAAATCTTCTCTCCAGATGAATTAGCAAGGTTGGACTGAAAAAACAAAAAACAGGACAGGCATACAGCAGCCACTGCGCAAAACAGGCCCCATCTCCATGGAGACCCCATTTTTGCTAGGTTACAGAGATGTCAGAATTTACCCAGGACTCTATGGAACAGGGGTTAGATGATTGCTTCACCACCTTTGAGATCAATGGTCCTACAAAAATACCAGACCCCTTTGTAGGTGGACTTAGCCCCTGTCCCCACTTAGGCTTCCAACACTCTCTGCAACTTACAGTGACTGAGGTGAATCCAAGATGGTCTCTCAGCGATCTTAACTGCAGTGGGAGTCGTCAAAAGCACTTGGAAAGGTCACTCCCACAGTGGGCTGGCCCAGCTCTGTCTCTTAATGGCCTTAATGAAGACCCAATCGCCTGGTTCCACCACCTGGGGGTCCTGTGAAGACAAAGGCTCTTCTGGCAGTGAATTTGCATTTGACACTTCTTTAGACTGTAACATGTCTTTCATGTAATCAGCTAAAGTTTCCTCACTATCTTCTGGTGGTGTGGTGTTTTTAAATAAAGGAAGCTTAAAAACTCTGCCATGCATTATTTCAAAAGGAGTTAAACCATTCCCAGTAGGCACAATTCTCATATACAGTTTCACTAAATCCAGACACTCTGGCCATGGCCTTTTGGTTTATCTAGTCATGCTTGAAAAGGTCGGGAATCTCTCCTGCGACCTCGTCCCCTCCCCCTGTGGTATGAGGCCTGTCTCTGATTAGGACATTCCTTAGACCAATGATCTAATGACCCACAGATCCAGCATCCCTCCTCTGTTTGTGATATTAGAACTTACCTTTAGAATAACTAAACACCTTAAAATTGTATTAAGAAGTCACCGCTTTCACTGTTCTGTTCTGTATTATGTATCAAAAGAAAATAAAATGATGTTAAAAAAAATTACAATAGATAAATGCTTGAAATATTTCATTCTAATGAATCTATACAAGGATCATTTCCTGCAGAGACAAAAACTAAACTTTTTCACAATGTTTCAAATTTTTAAAGCTGTACTCATTATCTGCTCCCTCCAGGTGATCTTTGATGGCGAGGAAGCCGTAGACGCAGGCGGCGTAACGAAAGAGTTCTTCCTGCTGCTGCTAAAGGAGCTTCTGGATCCTGTTTATGGGATGTTCACTCATTATAAAGACTCCAACCTGCTGTGGTTTTCTGACAAAGTAAGCAGGAATCAACCTGGTTTTACACAAATCCAAACATTGGATTTTAGATTAAATTGACAGCAGAAGGTTTACCATGGCTGTATGGGTTTGTTGCACTTTTTCTGCTATAATTCACGTTTTTATTATCCCGTTACAACAAGGCCAGGTGGATCGAGTGGACAGAATAAAGTTTAATTCGGTTTTAGACACTATGTTAAATTTTTGCAGCTTTAAACTTTTGTTGATCCTTGAATTGATCTACAGGATTCAGACATGCCAGGTTTGTAATAAGTTTTAGGTTTTCATTGTAGTTTATTTCATTTTGTCTTTCTGTTTGTCTAATTCAGTTAGTTTTTAGAGTGTGTTTGCTAGTTTTTCAGTTATAATTAGTCAAATGTTGTTTTTATTAGTTTGTATTAGTTTTTTAATGTTTTGGTTCATTTTTAGGTGCAGAAATAAAAAATGTCAAAGTATTGTGAATATGTATACATTGTTAAAGGTAGTGAATAATGCACAGAAAATACAATTTTTAAAAAATATTCAGTTGTTGTTGAAGAACAACTGACTGTGGGGTTTTCTCCAAACTTTTGCTGTCGCCATTTTGCCAGCAGTAGGAGAAAGAAGTGCCACATTTTGCCCACAGCTGACAAGAACTGCTTGTGTCAGGTGTGGAGGTGGAAGAAAAATCATTTTCACTTCAGTTCAAAAGGCTAATAAATGGATTCATAAGCACAAAAATGAAGGATATTATGTCTATAATTTTACTATGTCTTAATTAAGTTTATAAACACACAATATAGTTCCAGTTAGTTATAGTTTTCCCCCATTAATTACCATTTTTATTTATTTCATTTAACAAAAATGTTTTCTGAATTTCAGTTTTCATTATTTTGCTTGTTTTAGTTAGCTATAATAACCTTAATGCAGGCAGAATGTTCTTGTTTACCAAGCAAGCGCCTCCATGAGGGAACATGTCCCTGAACTTTGACCCTCATTAGATCTTGAGGTAAAGCCGTGTGCAGTTTAGTGATTCAAATCGCACTAATTTATGTGACTGGTGCCCTGAAAAATGTATTAAAAATGGGACTATTTCTCAAGGGCAGTATTGGGGTTTGTGGGGCTGTAATTGCTGTATCACTTTTATATTTGATCACAATAGTACCACAAAATAACGTAACAAAACTTTTAAGCCCATTTATCTCAACCTAACATTGAATCATATTTAAAAAAATGTTTATGCTTCATTGAACAAATGGTGGAAAACATAAATAACTATCCTGACATTATGGACAGATGCTTTTTGTTTTTTAATGGGAATTTATTATAACAACTAATTCTGAATTATTATCAGAAGAAATGTATCACCATAAATGATAAAGAATATGATAAATCCACTCTCCAGCTAACTGATTTAAATTTAAATCAATTCTGACAGAAATATGGAAAAAGAAAAACATTTCAAATCTGATAATGCTAAATAATAAGAAGTTTCCAGATGTTTTATTTTCTGTGAGCTTCAGTATTGTGTAAATGTGTTTGCATTCCCAGTGTTTTGTGGAGCAGAACTGGTTTCATCTGATCGGGATCGTCTGCGGTCTGGCCATCTATAACTCCACTGTGGTGGATCTGCACTTTCCTCTGGCGCTCTACAAGAAGCTGCTGGACGTGTCGCCTTCACTGGACGATTTCAAAGAGCTCTCGCCGACAGAAGCCAGGTTCGTTCCACTTTTTATGCGTCAAACCAACTCCCACTGTAAACGGTTTGTTACACAGGTGTCAAACTCGAGGCCTGGGGGCCAAATGTGGCCATCTGTACTCCACAGAAACACATGAATAGAGCCTTGCAGATAACGGATCTGGTTAAATGTTAGAGCAATTTTAATCTTTTTGCTGTTTTTGTCTCTGATATTTTGAAAATTTACACAAAATCCAGAAATCTCCACATTTTTTTGCTCTAATTTTTAATTGTGAGTTCATTGCAAATTCCCCACAAAAATGGTCAAAAACATCAGGTGTAAGTGAGGCTAACTCCTACCTGCAAGAGGCAGTATTTCATATCGATATTCCATGGTGAGTATCAAAAAGTTATAATTACTGTTAGCACCACAAATTCTGTGATTTCTATTTAAAATAACAAAAACGATTGCAAACTGATCAGTGTGAGAATATGCTCAATATTATTTTATTTACTTTCTTAATATTTTAACAGTTTCATAGGTCTTATCAATATATTCTGGAACAATCAGCCCTTTGAGAACATGATCTTCATAATGAAAATGAAAATGTTTTGACAGTCCCGGCTTATTGTGAAAAACTTCTACGTCTCAGTACCAGTAAGTTGATTTCACGACGGACACATTAGGGTTCACTCTATTTGGCTTCTGCCCCATATATTAAATGAAATACAATAAATAACCCTAAACAAACGACCGAGCAGTGGCTCCACATGAGCAGTTAGCCGCAGGTAGCAGCAGATGAGAGTTGTAAAATTAAACACAGCTAAAATGCACAATATCAAAACCAGATATAAACATATACAAAACATTACAAAATTTCACATGACACACTGTAAATGATTAAATTGATCTAACATTTATGTTAAAATATTATACTTGTAAAGAAAAACGCAGAGCTGCCACAGTTACAGATGGCAACAGAAAAAAGGGGGAGGAGCTGAGAGTTAGTGGTTGCTATGGTAACCACCAACCGTCAAGAGCAGCTTATCAGAACTTAATACACCAATAAAACAACTTCTTGACTAAACAAAATCCATTCAAATAAAAAATGCATTTTGACAAACTTCACATCTAAAATATTGTTCAAATAAAACCCTGTTTCAGATGTAACATTCATTTCTCTATTTATATTAAAGTAAGAAAGTGGATATCGCTCTGGGAGGACTGATGTCTGTGTTTCTGTAGAGCGTAATATAACTATTGATTTTGACGTTATCTGCGTGGAGAAGGCCTGCACAGCCTCCAACGACACAGAAATGCCATCTTGGCGGACGTAGATGGTGGAAATGTTCCAGAATCAATGCAGTTCCTGCTCATGATGACCTCATCTCAGTAGGAATAAACATCCGTCCCATTTCGCTAATTAGCCTCTTTGTCGTCAGACTGTTTGACCTCTTTCCGTGTTTCCTGTGTTTTGGAAATAAATCTCCTACGTGTTGCTCGCAGGAAAACTAAAGAGCACACTCCCTCTGCGTTGTATCCTGTTTGTTACTGTTGGTTATAATCACACACAAATTGTTATTTATATGTTTCATGGACTGTGTTTGTTTTCTTTTTTTGTCCTTAATTACTATTTGTCTGTTTTCCAGGAGTCTTCAGCAACTTCTAGACTATGAAGGAGGAGACGTAGAAGAGACGTTTCTTCTCAACTTTGCTGTGTGTGACTTCTCATCAATGCTTTAGCTGTTTTTAGTATCGGATAAAGAATAATTAGGTTTTTTAAATTTCTCCCTGTTGTGTAAAATACAGTTTTCTTTGATTTTGCAACAGTCAATTTGCAGGTTTCATATTAAAATGTGACAAACATTCTACATTTACACATCAAAATACTTTAGTGAAAGAAGTAGACATTTTACAATGCATTTTATGTATTTATGCATGTAGGCATGCATTTATGTGAGCATGAATGCATAAAATTGAGCTTTAAGATTTTTTTAGACAAGGGAATTACTTTCTTTCTTGTTTTTGTGATGGCTGATTCAGTTCTGTGGGTTAGAGGTGTACCAGACATGTTTGGGTTTGTTGCTGCTGCCACAGACAATTGTTGACACTCCTAGTAGCTTAACTTAGCTGTGGTGTTCCTCAGGGATCGATCATTACCTCCCTTTTATTTTCTGATTACATTCTACCTCAAAATCACCATATGGGCTCTGTGTAGGTCAGAGTATTCTCAAATTCATTGATGATGAATCAGTGTTTTCCATCGTAGATCACCAGGGAAAACTACGGGATGACAGAAATCAAGGAGCTGATTCCTGGAGGAGAGAGCATCGCTGTGGACAAAAACAACAGGTTTCACAACTCTGCTAACCGAGAGCTTTATTAATTAATAAATATTCATGTTTCAGTCCATATGGTCCATCTAGCAACCTGCATGCTTTTGCTTTCAGTTGTCAGAAATACCTTTTTTTTCTTAGTCCAGCCAGAGCCACAAACGTTACCTAACCTAAAAGATAACATCATTTTTAGTTATGCAATAATTCAATTCAGTCAGTTTTAAAATTAGAACATCTGTTTCATATGCGTAAGAATATTTTTTTTAATTTATCTCTGGTGCATTTAAATAAAAACATGACTTTTTCATCTCTGGGTCACAGTGACATTTTCTCCTATGACGTGAAGCCGCTGAGTGTTAAAGTCAGAAACAGTTGAATCGAACATTTCGGTCGCTGTGACCGTTTCAAAAATATCCCTGAGTCTTTGTGAGAGATTTTTTATTAGTTTGAACAGAAGGAGACATTTACTCGGGCTTTTCAGGTTTATAAAGTAACTGCGCTGTAAAAATGTTGTTGATTTCTTCTATTTATGCTTTTTTTTCACAGATTTAAATGTTTCTAATAAAACTAATCTTACTTTTGGAGAAAAATAACCTGAGTAAATAAAATATTTAATTTATTATAAGATAAAAACCAACCTGGATCATCTGTGTGAAAAATAATTGCCCCATAGTCAGGATAAATGATGTGTCACAATACAGAATTGGACTTTGGCTAGGCCACTCCAAAAGGTCCTCTTCTCTCTCATTCCTACTCAAACCTCTGCTAGTTTCACAACGGCCAGACTAAGAATGTTGGTTTTGAAATTTTGAAATTACAAGAATATTATTATAAGACTAGTCATAATAATACAAGGGTTGTTGTAATAATGCTAGAATAGTAGGAATAAGAACAATAGAGCTAAAATAATGTGAGTATAGTTAAAGTAATGCTATTTTATTAAATAGATTAAAAAAAATCTAAAAATCAAAGTTGTTTTTTTCATGAAAACAACTTTTTTTTCTGTAATTTTACAACTTCTGGTAATTTAGCATCTTTAGTCTGCTAATTCTGACTTCATCTCTTAATCTTCTCTGGCCCTTTTACTCCGAGGTCCCACCACTTGAGCTTAGAGAGTCGCAGGTAAACATTGAATTTAATGCAGTGCTTCAGTCTAACAGATTACAGATTTAATCTGCACAAAGAACGCCACTCAGCTGTAAACAGCTTCACCTTGAGTTTATCATTAATAAACTTGTGTTCTTCTGCAGAAAACTATGAAAACAATATGAAGACCCAGACACAGTGACAGAGGAACAGAGTGTTTATGGTTTGTAAACGCTCTGTTCCTGTGAAGCTGATGTTTGAGGATGCAGATGTTTCAGGCAGCTGAACGATTCGCCCTGATTGTGTTTCAGGAAGGAGTTTGTGGAGGCCTACCTGCGCTACGTGTTCTCCGACTCGGTGAGCGAACAGTACTCGGCCTTCTCCGCCGGCTTCCTGAAAGTGTGCGGAGGGGAGATCCTGTCGCTGTTCCAGCCCTCTGAGCTGATGGCCATGGTGGTCGGGAACAACAACTACAACTGGGAGGAGATGGAAAAGGTCAGTGTTACGACCAGATCACAACATGAAGGATCCATACTCTTCAGATCCCAAGCAGCCGACACACACAAAGTTGTTTTTAAAAGATGTATTTTTGATTGAGGTGTTACTAGAAGATAAGATCCCGCCCTCGTCGATGATGACTACCATTAGTTAGTTATGAATCTTATTTCTATGCACGATATATAAAAAGAGATGACAACTAGATTACAATGTCCAAGAGCATCACATTTCACATCTCAGGAAAAAGTTTTAATTTAAAAAAAAAACCCAAAAAAGCAAGGAAGTGGGAAGTAGGTAAGTTACGCTATCTTGACTTCAACAGGGTCAAGCTAGCAAAGCTAGCAAAACGAATCGTCTTTTTGCCCTCCAGCATTTTGCGCATGTGCAAAATTTCTGAACTTCTGGGTTATCTTAAAGTTGTGGCAGTATCGGTCCTCTACAGGTTATTATGGATTTGGATTTATTTATTCTGAAGTTGCAGCTGCGTTAGGTTTGATCTGTTCTTTTTCTAGACCTTTTTGTTTTTCGGTGTTTCATGTTGGGACATTTATTCCCTTTGGTTTTGGATGCTGTGGAGGAAGGCCTGAGCTTTTCTCATGTTGATGGTTTTTAGCTGCGGTTACTTCCTTCACTACAAATGATCAAGTGTTCTCTAAGGGAATAGTGTGTTATTGCATTTTAGGCAATAAAATGTCTGTTTTCTTATGTAAAAAGGGAATTTGATTAAATCTGCAGAGTTTTCACATTTGTTTTTGACCAATTAATCAATGGAATAATCAATTACTAAAATAATTATTAGTTTTGCTCTTAATTTAATTAGGTTTGTCTATCTTCAACTGCAACACTTGTCTCTTTTAAAACATAAAGGCTTAAAAAGGAATCAAACTCGTATTTTTGCAGTTGTCACTTCAGAGCGATGCGCCTTTCTGCAGCTGTAGATCTGAGATTTCTGATTAGCAGGTGGATGCGACCTCAGGGTGTTCCGGTTTCAAGTAGTTTCTTGTGGTTTATTCCTGAAAAATGCAGCTGCAGGTTTGTCGTCAGTCTTTGACGTCTGATTTCTGACTCAGAGCATAAAGATGCATGAAGACAGATGGGATTGTTGTTGTGTTGCAGCTGGTTACTGATCATAACTCATTGTAGTAAATGAGACGTTTTGACTTTACGACCTTTAGGACCTGAAATGGAAACCAGCTGCTCAGCTTAAAGGTAAAAAACGTCTGATCTGGATCATAGAACGGAGAAAGAAACCTCACTCTCGTCTTTTGACTGAGGGGAGAATCTTATATTCAGGTTTCCACGAATACAAAGTGAGACGTTTTCTTCTTCTGTCTCTTTACAGAACGCCGTTTACAAAGGGGAGTACACCGCCACTCACCCGACAGTCCGACTTTTCTGGGAGGTTTTCCACGAATTCCCGCTGGAGAAGAAGAAGCAGTTCTTATGTAAGCATTTCAATTTTTCACTGGTTCATGCTGGATGGCTGCTGGAGGATATAAATACACAACTGCAGACTTTCTGTTTCATCTCATGTTGATGTTTTGGTATGAATGTGCCTTCTTTTCAGATAAAACCTTTTTTTAAATTATTGTACTGTGGACTTTTTGGCTATTTTTGCAGTTTAATTTGTCCTACACTCGACATAAAAACATTAAGAAATCATAACCATTCAGCCAAATTTTTTGCAGCTGCAATTGCAGAAAACGGAAGAAAAAAACCAGCAATCCACAAAATAAATGTAAAGAAGAAAAATCTGCAATTAAAGAAATAAAACCACAAATATGTTTAAAAACAATTTAAAAAGTAGGAAACTTTAACCAAAGACTAAAGAGAAAAACTGCAACCACTAAAATCTGACGCCTCCATTTTTGTTTGCATTTTGTAAAGAAGGCAGTCGTTCTCTGTGTCTTCTTCAGAAGTTTTCATGTCGTTTCCTTCAATGGTTTTTACTACAGCGCCCCCACAGGCGAGGAGGGGAACAGGTTTTTCAAAAGTTTGGTCTGTTTTACACAATACAGTGTGAAAGTGAACTGTAGTCACGGAAATTTTACAATTTCCCCAGCTATCCAGTGTGAAAACACCCTAAATATAAATTTTAGACAGAAATAACCTCCATCGTAGATCTTAAAGTCATGTAAAACCGCCTTTTTTAGATTTACTTTATGTTATGAATTTTTTCCCTCATCAAAACAAACCAGGTGTGTTGCCGTGATTCATTCATGGATGTTTAAGAAATCCTTTAATCTCTATGGCAACCATTTAGCTGTGGAAAACGCCTTGGTGGCTCTAGTCCCGCCTTTGAGGCACAGCTCCTCCTCAGAGCTGCAGTTTTGAAATTTAAGAGCTTCTGTCTCACAAAGCAGCTCTCCCCCGCCCCTTCAGACTAGCCAGCATGAATTAGCAAACACCTGGTGGAACTGCTGAGCTCATTAAAGAGGTCAGAGCAATGCTGGTTAAAACATTATTCAAGGGTTAATAGAGGAGCCATGTTGTGATGACTTCCTGAAGGCAGAGTTTCAGAAAGAGCAGGAGAGACAGAGACCCAATTCAAGGCAATAAATTACAAAGTTGAATTTCTTTCGAGTGATATTTGATATATAACAACTAAAGGTAACATAGTTACTTTATTTAGCTATAAAATGGCATTAAAATGCATAACGCTGCTCCTTCAACAATGTGTTTTGGATCTGTCGGTGTTGAATTGAAGCGTCGTTCTGCTCTTCCAGTGTTCCTGACGGGAAGCGACCGCATCCCCATCCACGGCATGGAGAGCCTCCGCATCGTCATCCAGTCCACCACGGCGGAGGAACACTACCTGCCCGTGGCTCACACCTGCTACAACCTGCTGGACATGCCGCGCTACCAGACCAAAGAAACGCTGCGCCGCCGCCTGACTCAGGCCGTGGAGCAGTACGAGGGCTTCAGCCTGGTCTGAGGCGGCGCCGCTCCTCCGGGGGCTTTCACGCACTTTAACGCGAGTATCAGCAGGAGGATGCTGGACGCACTCCATGTTGATTAGTATCTTAAATCAACAAAGGTCTATCTGTATAGATGATGTTTTTATATCGGTTTTAAGGCTGGAAAATGTTTGAAACTATGAGAGTTTGATCAGCCGATGTTGATATTTGGAAATAAGTCATTCAGATAAAGAGATTGCTTCCTGAAATTTGCAAAAAAGAAAAACAAAACACAATCTTACCAACTGTATTTTGTCTAGTTTCTAGTGAAAATGTCTGAGTTCACTTGAAAAAGACAGAACTAACTTACAACTAACTTTTCAGCAAGATATAGGAGCTTGTTTTAAGTCAGTAATTCCTTAATATTCATTGAAAAGTTCTAGATAAATTTACTGATAAGAAGACATTTTTTTCCACGTTATAATGCAGGTGTGTCCAAAGTGCGGCCCGTGGGCCATTTTTGGTCCTTTGAATAATTTTGTGTGGCCATAATTGAAGTTCAAGATTAGTACAAATCTGGTTCTCGTACATAGATGCACACTTTTTGTAATAAGGCAAGTTTATAACTACTTACAGTTTTCTTTTATTTGTTGCTTTTATTTGTTTTTACTCAAATAAACCTTCCATTACATTTGTATAATCACAGCCAGTATTTTAGAAAATAAGTTTTTTTGTTTTTTTTATTACCTGAAGGGTTAAAAACCCAAAACAGAAAATAATTGTTTCAACAAGTTAAATTACTGTAAACATTAAGGCAAACCTCGTATTACTGGTTTTTTTTTGTTCTAAATTTTACACATTTATTTATTGTTGTGCAGATAAAGGATAAATAATTTACAGTAATGTTAATTTTGCTTTTTTAATTGCGGAGAGAAAAGATCATTTTGGCTCCTGATGACTTTCAATTAAATTTTAATCGTCGAACCAGAAATTGTTTCACCAATATTGAGGAATACTGACTTGAAATAAGCACCTATATCTTTCTAAAATGTTATCTGTAAGTTAGTTTTGTCTTATTTCATGTGTGTTAAGATACTTGCACTAGAAAGTGGATCAAAAATAATATTTATTGTATTTGCAGAGTGAGATCAGAAGAATCAGCACCAGTTGATTTTTTTTTCTCTGAATTTCTTTTTGTTTCCTTTTGCAAAGCCGTGTATTTTCTATTCCTTAAATTCTATTTTTCACCTCTAAAGACTCACCTTGAGACACTATATCTGTTTTTGTTGTTTTAATTTATGAAATAGAGTGTTTTTATATTTTGATGAACATGTATAAATGTGCAAACAGGACTTTGAATCAAATCTTTAAAAAAAAAAAGCCCTGATGTTTGGGAGGGCAACAGTCACGCTGATCCTTTAAAGTCTGAACAGCAGGATTTCCTTCTGGGGAAAAGAAAGGAGTCTCTGGCCGCTCATCGCTCATCTGACGCATTTTAACCCGCATTTAACGGCGCCGCCTTCTTTACGTAAGGACATGAAGCTGACTTTTAGTCCCTGGTTGTTGTCTGTGTGCATGTTGTTGGGTGAAACAGATTCCAGCGACGACTCGTTCTCATGCGTTGCAGTGATGAATGAACTCGATATTTTCGCTCCAGTTTCCAGTGATTGAGGATTTAAAAAAAAAAAAATTACTTCATGTTTTAACTGGAGCGCAAGAATCAAGGCAACTTTGAAGTTTTTCCCAAAAATGTCAGAATGGAAAAATAATCAAATCTTAGCATTAGTGCGTGTAATTATTATCTACTGCATTATAGGTTAGCAGCAGCTAATTTGTAATAATTGAATAAATACATATTTTAATGATGTATGCATATTAAATGCTTGGCATATATAAATATATATAAATTTGTTCTAGAGCTTGCTCTGATATCCTATTTATTCCTGAAGTCCGACCTCTTAGTGTGAAGTGAGTGGAGTCGTCTTGCATATCTTAACAATCTCAAAGTATTGATCCGCTCAGCAATAACTTGAATCAGAAAAGTTGTGATGTAGAAGAGTCTCTGGGTTTCCTATGAAGCGCCTGAAGCTGTTCTGCTGACGCTGCATCCCTGGGCTGGAGCTTCGCGCTGCATGTTCACGTTCAACATGTCGTCATTTCCTCCGTTCAGGCTGGTTTTCCTACAGACTTTAGTCCTATGCAAAGGTTTGTGCAGCCCTTGACTTTTCTGCACCTTTTATTGTGCTTACAGAGGACGTGATTTGTCTGAAATCTACGGAAAGCGCTCTGTTCAAGCCACGGTTTGAAATAAAATATATTGGAAAGGTTTCTGTTGGAGTTCATGGCTGTTTTTCAGTCGTTTTTTAATGGACTACAAAAACAAATCTGGTTCCTTTATTTTCCTGAAACATGTTTTTTATAATGGCTTTTTATTGTAGAAGGGAAAAATTTACATTTCTGTCCAAACATTTCCTAGGAAAAGAATGAAGTTCCTTTCTGATGGAACAAAACTATATTTTTGAAATTAAGATCAGAAAGTTTTGAGAATTTTTTTTAAAATTTCTTGAAAAGTTGAGAATTTAAAATCAAATTTTTTCTGGAAAAAAATAAACATGGGAATTTGAGTCTCAAAAGTTGAAAATCTTTCAAGCTCTAATTTTTGAAAATTAATATAAAATTTTGAGGTCAGTAATTTTCTTGCAAATTTTCAACTTTTGAAACTCCAGGGGGTTTCTAAAAAAAAGAAAATACTTCTGAGGACGACAGAGACACAAAGACTCATTTCACAAGAAACATTCAGCCTGAGCTCAGCGGACTTTTTAGAGATTGTCAAAACATTGAGAAAAAAAATCAAGGACATTTCTGAGTTTAAAAAATAAATAAAAACTGCGACAAAAAAGTCAAGGTTTGAGATTCATTTTTTCTTTCATTTCTTTTTTTTGAAACTCAGAAATTTCCTTGATTTGTTTGTTTTCTCAGTGTTCTGACAATTTATTTTCTGACAAAATATTTTTTTTCTAGCAATTTTTTCACTTTTTATCTCCAGTGGCCCAAATATAGAGTTGTAGTTCGCTGCCGTATTGAGGCCATTGTGGATGGAAATGAGCAAATTTCTGCCAAAATCTCAGAAACCTTTTAGAAACACTTGGAAATTTAAAAAGTTGAAATTTGACTTTTGAAATTCAAAAATGGCATTTTTTTCTAGAAAGTTTTACTGTCCCTTAGTTTTTAGGATTTGATATCACTCTAGGAAATTAATCTGAGATCTTTTTTCTAGAAAAAATAAGGAGAATTCAGAACTCCAAAGTTTTAATACGCTTAATCTGAAAATTTTTGAGAAAAACTAGACATTTCAGTTTCAAAAAATTCCCATGTTTAAATTTTATTTTTGAAATCCAGACATTTTCTTCATCTTTGTCAAATTTCTGAGATTTAGCTCAGAAAAAGTAAAAAAACAAAAAGTGAAGTTTCAACTTTTGAAACTTCTGAGTTTCAAAAGTTGAAACTCAGAAGTTGAACATTAGTAATACTCTTCCCTCCACCCACTTATCTACAATGATCCTAATATGCCGTCGTAACTCTGACACTGCTAGAAAACATTTTTCCTTTCATTTTCCATAATTTTAAACACTTTATTTAAAAAGATAACCAGTAATTTAAAACCCTTGTACAGCACGTTATAGAATGTCATTCTCAAAAACGTTTCTCTTCACCTGCCTCTTGATCTCTGAAACTTAAGCTCAACCTTATTTTATGCAAAACAACAAAAAAAGCACGAAGGCAACCAATCTCAGTAAAAATATGATTTAATTCATATTATATACAAAATACAATTTTATGTACTAAAATGTACACACTCAGGATTTGTTAAGCCTGGCCAGTGTTTACACTAAGTGAAAACAAAATTCACGCAGGTAATCATCCATTTTGGAGAAGGAAAGGAGAAAAGTACTCGCTCACAGTAAACAAGCTTTGTGATCCATATTTACAGAAAAACAAACGGGCGGCCATCTTCTGGCCCCGCCTGGTCTGCTGTGAAAAGTGTGTGAAAACACCAAACAGTGACTTACAGATCAGCTTATCTGGCATAAAGTAAGACGCATAAACACAAAATCCCACAGAACTCCTGAAGTGGTCACAAAAATGGGCAGTTTTGATTGGATGTGATCAGTGCCTGTGTGGGTTGTAGTGATTAGCGAGCAAGTGATTGATTATCAAGCTTCTAAAGAAGCAAAACAAAAAGATTATTTCAGACAGAACATGGTGGCCAAAACTGAAATAACAGAAGCTATTCATTTTGATGAAAACTGATACAAACAGTAACGTCTCCCTTAGAAAAATACACATAAATACACATCTTCATCACAAAATCCTTCAAAAATAACAATCTTATGACTAATTTCTTCTAAATAATATTAGGATTTAACTTTAACAATTTCTACAGTTTAACATAGGAAATACATTCTCTTAAAACTTTCAAATTGATAGAAATAAATTATCAGTGATTTAGGTTTATTTGTGCGTGCGCTGCATCGTCTGAAGAAAGTTCCTGCTTCAAAGTTGACATCTTATGAAGAAGAAACGGGTGGCTTTGTGTTCCCAGAGCAGCGGTTTGTTCCCAGTTTAGTCCAACAGACAGAGATGTTTGCATCACAAGAAACTGAGCACCAGTCTCGATACAGTTTTTTTTTTTTTTTTTTTTTTTTTTTTAAATCCATATCAACTTAGATGAGCTTAGTCGAGTCTCTCTTGCTGATGAGAACTTCCAGCAGTCGCAGTTTGGCTTTCACGTGTTTGTATTCGTGGTATTCGTCTGCAAGCGGGGAGCGGTCCTCCTTCTGGACAGTTCTGAGAAAAAACAAGACAGCAAAAATCAGCAAATGAATCTGGAGAGAAGCGCCAACATGGAGTAGTACACGCTTAAACATGGCTTCTTCATACCTTCCATTTTGTCTGAAGAATTGGTCCTCAAACTCTTTCAGGTTCTTACGGATCCTTTTCTTTTCCTCTCTTGTCTCTTGAAGTTGCTCCACGAGTTCCTGCCTGCGATTGAGAGAAAAAACAAAGCATTTAAATTAAACATCTGACCTAATCCCACAAATAATTTATATTTTGTTTTTCTTTATAGTAAACAGTAGGAAGAACAATCCAAGTTTGGATGTTTGAGGAGTAGGTATTGGCCTAAGTAGTTATTACACGAGTAGCTAGAATAGCTTCAGGAGCCATTATCTGTTAATCAGAATAGCTGCGAGCTAAAATAGCCATTAGCTAAGTAGCTTTTAGAATGACTAACTAATCTATTGATTAGCTGAGAGGCTAAGCTCCATTACTAATTCATGTTAGCATGAGTAATTTGAGTAGATGTTAGCTTAACTAACCATTTCTTTGTGTAGTTGTTAGCTTGAGGAGCTGTTAGCTTAGGCAACCGTTTGTTTAAGTATGTGTTGTGCTTATTGACTGTTAATCCACATAGCAATCAGCCTAATTAGCTAGCCGTGAGTTTTGAAAAGCTTAAGTAACTCTTACTCTGAATAGCAGTTAATTTATGTAACTGTTAGCTTGTTCAGTTCTGAAGCTAAACACTATGACTAACTGTTGTTAGCATGAGTAGATTGAGTCGATGCTAGCTTAACTAACTCTTGCCTTCAGTACCTGTTAGCTTGAGTGCCATTAGCCTGAGCTACTGGCAGGTTGGGCAGCTGTTAGCCTAAGTAGCCATTTGTTTGAGTAGCTATTAATTTTAGCAGCTGTTAGTGCAAATAGCTACCAGTAACTGTTACACTGAATAGCGATTAGTTAGCTTGTTTAGCTCTGAGTCTAACTAACCCATGTTAAAATGACCAGTTGTAACATAAATACCGCTTAAAATACGTACCCATTAACTGGAATAAACCTTAATTTTGCTTCAGTAACTGTTAGTTATTCAGTTTCAAAAAGCCTGATAAGCGCTGAATATAACAGAACATAAGAGGGTGTGTTTTTCTTCTTCATGTACTTACATGGTGGCCGAGTGCAGGTTGGACAGCCCCATGTCCGCTGTGGTTTTGGAGGGTGAAAGTTCGTCCACGGGAGAAATGAAACCATCCACTTCCTCGTCCATGAAGCTGAAAACGCTGAGCTCAGGCTGAATGTTTTCTGTGAACTGAGTCTTTGTATCTCCGTCGTCCTCTGAGCCGTCCTCCTCCTCCTGAAAGAAAGTAAAGAACAGGACACGATTAATAAAAAAGAGCAGCAGAAGACAAGCAGTACAAAGGGTTAAAACCAAACCGGATTGGAGGGTTTAGTCACAGAGGGTCGTGCAGGGTTAGTACTTAAAACACTACTTATACCCATTAGTGTTGACAAATGGAAGAGGAGAACATCGTTTTAGTTTCTCATCACCCAACATAAACGTGCATCCACGCGACACGGTGTTTCAAACATCAACAGCTGCTGATTTAATTTAACAGCTGTACTGATGCTGAGGCAGGAAGCAGGCAGCTGCCCAATCAACAGGCACCAACTAGATTCATCAGAGGAGAAATTGGTTGCAAATAAGGAGGATGAGGGGTCTGAGGGAAACAGCAACAACAGCAGCAGCTCTTCACCTTGATGTCGTCGAAGAAGAGAGCGGTTTCACCCTCGATTATGGGCTGAAGGAGGGGCCCTCTGCGCTTGCTGGAGGGGGAGCCCTGTGGTGACGGTCAAGAAGGGAGGAATTAACCACACCAGGATGCATTTACAGCACGGAGGAGGAGGCGCACCCAGGCGCCTGCACGTCTTTTTTTAAATTAAACATCACGGTGTGGAATTAACACATGCATGTAAACAATGAGTACCGTATTTTCCGGACTATAAGTCGCAGTTTTTTTTATAGTCTGGCCGGGGGTGCGACTTATACTCCGGAGCGACTTATGTGTGAAATTATTACCGCATTATTATATCATATCACATGTTATTTTCACACTAAACCGCCAGAGGGCGCTCTAGGCCTGCGTTGATAATGTGTGTGGTAGAAGCTACGTCCGGAGTTAGCCGAGTTGTTTACCAGCGACACCGAAGATGAAGATTTAGTGATTTGGAGCGACACGGATTGTTTGGTAAACTTGTTAGCATTTTATTTATGCTATAGTTATCTGAATAACTCTTAATATGTTATGTTAACATAACGTTCTCAGTTCGTTGTTCATGTGTCATGTAATGTTAGCATACCGAACAATTATTCAGCCTGTTGTTGCCTCTATTATATTTTTATTGCCTTTCAAGATGACATGTCTGTTCTTGGTGTTGGATTTTATAAAATAAAGTTTCCTCAAAAATGCGACTTATACTCTGGAGCGACTTATAGTCCGGAAAATACGGTATACGCAATAAAAGCACTAATTTTATGCGATGGAGTGTTAGGGTCACTGGAGGGAGGGAAAAAACTAAAAAGGAGTGGTAAATGTCTGCCAAAAGAAAATCTGAAATTTTGAGATTGAGCTTGGAAATTTCTGAATTTCATAAGTAAAAAAATTTTTTTGACAAAAACCCTGACATTTTTAGATTAATCTCAGAAATTTTTAAGAAAAAAAACTTGGAAATTTCAAAAGTCAAAAATGTTTGAATTTTCATACTCAAATTTCCAAGTTTGTTTTTCTCAAATTCTTGACATTTTTTCTGGCTAATTTTAGATTTTTTAAATTTCCAAGTTTTTTTTCTAGAAAATTTCTGAGATTTTTTTTAGTGGCAATTTACTCCTTCTGTTCTAATATACCAGTGTAGTTTTGGTTGTCCTGTTTGTGTAAATAAATCTTATCCAGTTTATACAGTCAAAACATTTTATATTGATCAAAAATTTAAACTTTTGAAACTCAGAAAATGTTTTTTTAATTTATTTTAGACCATTCAAACTCAAGAAATTTCACTGTTTTATTTTACTTTTTAAATGTTCAGACTCTTTTGGCTGAAATTTCCTCCTAATAAATAACTTTGTCTGTTTTGTTTCATTCAGAATAATCCATCCTCTCCTTGCTGTGACGTTTTCTGTTCCTGTGAAGGATCCCGTCTGTGATCCTTTGATCTTCTAAGTCTGGACTTAAAGTCTTGAGAGGGCAACAACAGGTCTGTGGCGTGATCGCTGCGTGTTGTCGCAGCAAGGCACCGTCCGGGATTAAGCGCCTACGGACGTGCCGAACGTTTGGCGCGAGGGAATTAGGATGCGGTACTTACAATGACTGGGATGGTGGAGGCTCTGCAGAGGATCTGCTTCACCAGGCGGTATCTGTCATACAGCGGCTTCATGATTTGCCTCTCGCTCTTGGTCACCTGGAGTAAGAAAAGCATTTATTGTTTAGTAAATTGCAGCAGGAAAAGCACAAAAAACAACATGGAGGCTATTTGCACTAGTATAACTCAAAAAGTCTCAAAAAACATCATTTTAAAACCTCAAATCAACAAGTCAATGAGACTGTTTTCTCCTATTGTTACGTTTTTGTCACGTTTCTTTACAGTACATATTTCTCGTATTATTACGACTTTTTTCTCACTTTAACTTTCTTCTCTTCCCTCTCTCCCAGAAAGAGGAGACGGGTCGTTTTGTAACTGAACTCTGACCCGTCTGCTGAACGCATCATTTTCTTCTCCACTGAATAATTTTTTCTGCTTTTCATGTGTTTATAACTCAAAACATCTCGCTGATATTTGCGGAGGCGAAGCTGTCGTAGACTCACCGGTCGTCCGTGGATGCTCTCATAATGGAGCAGCGCTTTCTGCAGGGCGACTTTCTCCGCTCCGATCTGATCCCGTGTCATATCCTGCAGCAGGAGAACAGGAAGAACGGTAACGTTTGCTTTAAGGTGGACCTCTGGATCTTTTTGTGCAGCACGGTTTGTTTGTTTTTTTACCTTGATGTCCTCAGGCCGGTTCACCTCCTGCCTCTTCTCGTGCAGCTTCTTCAGGACGGATTCCAGGGTGCTCTCCACCGGCGGCTTGGGCGCCTTCTCCTGCTGCGGCTTCTTGTCCAGCTGGGAGCCGAAGCTTTTGGGCAGCGTGTTGCTGCGCTGGCGTGTCACCGGCGGCAGGTCTTCCTCCGACTTCATCAGCTTCCGCTCTGCAGAAACACATCGGGGTAAATAAGTGATTTACAGCGACGCACCTATCCACTTCTTTCACTTCCGATACAGAAAAACTGCTGACTTGACTTAAATGTTTAACTTTTTTAAACACAGACATAAATGTACTGAATTGTTTTTCCATTTTAAATAAAATGCCAGTTTGCTTAAGATGTTTGGGTCTCAATTGAAGAAAACTCAAACAATATTTTGTCTTTTCTCAGAAATAGAAACAGGATATTGGTCAGTTTTAGTTAGAAAACTCTTCCTGTTTTTATCCAAATTCTAATACAGCAATTAAAAGCAGATTTGGATGCATCAAAGTTTTACTGTAGAGTAACTAAAGCGACTTTATTTACTGTGAAGTAGAAGGAAACCTGAATACCTGAAAAGATCTATCACTTTGTGCCATCTTGCTTGACAAGCATATTTTACAATTTCTTTTTAGTTTTTCTTTGAATTCAGCTCAAGTCTTTGAGAAAATAAGAGTCAAGTATTATGAGAATAAAGTCGTAATATTAGAAGAATGAAGTAGTAATTTTATAATAACTCCAGCACAAAAAATAACACAAAATTATTATTTTGTAATAGTAACTGATGAATTTAATATATTCTTCTGGAAAAATGTAGTCTTTATTTTGCTAATAGTGTGATTATATTCATGTAATTAAATAAAGATTCTTGTTGCCCTGCCCCGAGACTCCCGTACACTTGTTGAAAATATTTTCTGTCATTTGTAGTTTTTAAAAAAAAAAATTAAAAAAAAATTGAAAATCGGATCTGTTATGAAAGAAAAAGTCTGAGAAAATAGTGCTTAATTTTCTTTTTTTTTTTTACCTTTTAGCTCTTTCCGTAGTCTGGCCAGTTCGTTGAGCCATCGTAGCACTTCTGGGTTTGCAGCTTTATCACTGTGTGAAGGCTGGAAATCAGAAAATAATGAGCCTTTCTAGTAATAATCAGAATTAATCAGAATTAATCAGGGTTTATTTCATAACAGCTGCTGTAAATACCCTGTATTTCCTGTCGTCTTCGAACTTCTCCTCGAATCTCTGGATCTTCTTCTTGAGAACATGAATCCTCTTAGTGAGCTGGGCGGAGGTCAGCTCCTCTCTCTCGTCGTCGCAGGAACCGAGGGATGAACTCCGCCTGCGACTGAAGAGACAAAACAAAACGTTTGACTCAAACTTTTTCTCCTTTTTGCCCCACATGCAGACAGTAAGGAAAAAATGCAAAGAAAATGGGCGCACCTGATGAAGGAGTGAGCATTTGGTGGCGAAGGCGGCACTTCGGTGTCGTCCAGGTACTGCTGGCTGTGACCGTAGGCGTAGAATCGGGGCGACACCATGGGGTCGCTGTCCTCCTCCAGCAGCTGGCGGATCAGGCGGCCGCCGGCATGGGGGGACAGCCGGGCTTCCTCGCGGTCCATGCTCTCCCTTTGCAGCGGACATGCCAGGATCGGCTCTGAGGAGAAACGACAGCAGGCTGTTGGGTCAAAACGTGCAGTGCGAAGACGACGAGCTGGAGGCGCAGTTAAAACATGCAGGATACGATTTAATCTGCAGGTCAATAAAGCTGAATTTATGCTGTTTAATTTGATTCAAAATCATAGTGGTAATTTTAAAAAGGCAGAAAATGAATAATTTGGTACTTTCTAAACAAATGCAAAAACAAGAACTTTACATTTTTTATGTAACTTTGCATAAAAAATAAAAAACATTTACACCTCTAATACGTTTAATTTGACTTTTAAAACCAACAATTTCAATCACAAAATGCTGAAAAATTATTACCCTCCTTTTAGTGGCCAGCTATGCTAACACGCATCATGCATTTTTTATGAATTATTAAATTGTTTACATGACTTTAGAAGAGGAAAACACCAAATTTCACAGAGTTGCAAAGCAATTTTCCTCTAAAATAAGAGGAATTAGTTACACTTTTCAAAATAATAGTAGTATTTTGAACTAAATTTTGAATTTAAATGTAATAAAAAACTAATTTGTAACAAAATTTGGACCTTTTCTGAGGGAGTAAAATTCCTCCGACCATAGCAGTAAACCTCTGGGGTTTGATGTTGTTGTGAAATTGTGGGTAAACCACACCCACCCTGACTCTGCACAGTCCCCCCGGCTGCTGCCGCCGCTCTGGCTGTAATTATGTCTGCAGAGGAACACCCCTGACGATGCCTGAGCTATTAATAAAAGAGCAGATCTCTGCGGGATAATGTCAGGCTATGATCCCTGCTGGGGGCTTTTGTGATGAGCTTGTGTTTATCCAGTTTCCACAGACAAAAACTTGCATCTGCAGGCGTGTGGGCATGAGAAAAAGACAAGACACACAAGATGAGGAAAATATCAGGCTGTTTGCGAAATGTTAGTGCTGAAGCAGAGACTCGGCGGGAACTGTGAGGTGGATGCCGTGGAAACGTACAGAGCAAACCGAGCAACGCGGGGAATGAAAACAAGCCGATGGTTTGCATGTTTTTCTGCGCTGGGAGAACATTTGGGCCAAACTGGAAGAGAGTAAGCTCAGATTCCAGCTCCAGGATCCTGCAGGTTTTTGTCCTTTATGGAGCCCCGTAGGGGATTTACAGGGATTTTTTCTTTTGCGTTAGCTTGCAAAGGTTTTGCATTCACACGCAATACGTTTGGCGTTCCACTGCAATTTCAGTAGGCAGTTAATGCAGCATCTTTAGCAGTAAAGGTGTTTCTGCTACAATGCAACGTTAATTTTATGGCGTTTCCATGAACTCTTGTTTGTGAAAAAGCATCGCAAACTTATGTGCCCAACAGGTCAAACATGATTTTTCATTCCTTCTCTAAAATACTCTGTACTATTTTTGAGTAATTAATGGTTAATACACGGCCGTTTCCATGTGCAGTCACCAACAGACATGAACATGCAGCTACAGCAGCGATTTTCAACCAGTTCTCTGCATCAAATAGTTTGAGTAATTCACATTTTGTGTTTCCATTTTGGTTCCTAATGCTTCTAAAAGCAACTCAAGCGCTTAAAAAAACCCATCCAACAGCAGATTTTAGGATCTGGAAAACAAGTCATTTCAAAAACCTCATGCATGCCAAGTCACAAGATGTCACATTAATGAAAGTAAAAATATTCAAGGATAGATTAATCTGAAAATTTCTAAAACTATTTTCTCACGAATTTTTAACTTTTTTGAGATCAATGTCAGAAATTGTCTAGAAAAAAATAAACAAAATTCTGAGCTTCAAAAGTTGAAAATGTTCAACATTTGGAAATTTGTGAAATTTCTGAGATTAATCTCAAACTTTGTTTTTTTATTTTTTATCTCCACAGCGGCCCTCTGGGGGCCCTCTGGGGGCCCTTTGGGGGCCCGGGTCGCTCAGCTCATCCAGCGGCGATCCTGCGGCGCGTCAGAGGGTTTTTAAACTCCATGATATCCACGTTTTTCTCCGGTCAACCCGCCGCTAAGGCTCCATGGCATTTTAAATTAATCCTTTAAATCAACTGCACACTGATGGCTGTGGATTAACTAGATTAATGAAACAAAACACCAGCCTGTGCGCCGCTGCGCCTGGATACTCGACAGTTATGTTCCAGTGCGCTCAAGCATGTCGCCATGCAGAAGGAAAAGGTCAAGACAGACAGCTGCTTCTTTCTCTCCTTTTTAATTACTTTGACATATTAGCTGCTCCGATGCGGACAGGACTTACCGTCGCAACGAGCAGCGTGGAAAACGCTTTTGAAATCGAGGAAACAGGAGTTAGGAAAGGGGGAATCTACAGGAACAGAGACAGAAAAAGCAGAAGGTGAATGAGTGAAAGTGAACATAACTGTGTCACTTCCTGCCGGCAGAGAATATCAGGTCACAGCGGACCGCAGCGGGCGGGGCAAAGGTCGCAGACCCACGTCCACAGGCCCGTTTCTGCAGAATAATACGGCTTTATTATCTGATTATGCGCAACATAAATCCCTCTTTAGGCCATCAGGGCTGGAGAATAACTGGAGTCAATCAGTGTGTCTGGAAACGAAATATTCAGCACAAAATGTACCAACAGAACCGAGCCGGACCTGAAAAATACATGGACAGGTTCCTCCAGGGGAACCGACTGGATGGATGGATGGATGGATGGATGGATGGAAAAAAGAACAGAGGGCAGGGAAAGGAGGGAAAAAAAGACCAGATAAAGAGGAAAAAGATGAAGGAAGGACGAAACGTAGGATGGAAGAAAAAATGTCAAAAAGATGAGAAAACAGTGAAGGAAAGACAAAAAAAGCTTGGAAGACACAAAAGGAAGAATACGAAGAAGAAAGGAAATGAAGGAAGGAAAGACAAATGAAGGATGAAGGACAAAAGGAAAGGAAGGAGGCAAGGAAGAAGGTCATTTTTCCCCATTCTAATTTCCAGGCTGTTTAACTCCACAGCATAAAAATCTATTCTTTAAGTGATGCGCCCTGCCCCCACATGTTGCTGCCCACTGCTCTCACTTACAGCAAAAACAAATTTAGCTTTCTGCAAATATTCTGACCTCATCTGAACCTTCTGGGACGATATAATGGTGAATAAAAATGGCGGTAATCTTATACTAACATCCCAACTGAATGTGCTCCTGTAAATGTTCTGCAGCTCTGGGCAGAAACCACATCCGTCCTCCATGTGTGCAGGGAAAGAGGAGGCCTGGCTGCATGGCAACAACAACCTCGCTCTCTTTTTCTCTCCTTCTCAGAGCGTCAGTATTTTTCCAAATACAAACTTTGGCCACTAGGGGGCTCCACGGGCACGAGGCTGAAGCTGACACGTTTTATTCTGCTGCACAGTTTTCATCGCGTGAAACAGGAAACTGCGCGGGTTTGGAGCAAAACCGGAACATAAGAACAGTTTCAGGACAGCGTGTTCTCTGACACGTTCCCTGCGTGTTTGTTTACTTTCCTCATTCATATGTGCAAATGCCTGGCGTTATGATCAATAAACAAAACAGGAAAGTTTGGGTGTGTTGCAGGTTTCTCCTATCTAAACAATCCAGTCAGAGTAGAAGACAAACTGAATCGTTTCCTTTTTTTTTTTGCACAGAAGGAAACAGAGAAACAAGAAATTCAGGATCACTAGGAGGAGATAATTAGGAGGTGTGTGAGTGATGCAAGGCTTTACCAGGCCTATCACAGTAGGCAACAACTCATTTAATCACAAATTAAAACAAAATCAATCATTTCTGATTGCATTATTTATAGTTTTTATATTTTATCTTTCTTTCTACCAAAAACTGGTTAATGAAAGTTTTGTTTAAAGAGACTTACAAAAACATTTATTTGTTGTTTCTGTTGTTTTATTTTGGATATTTAAAATATCTCCCAGTTCCAGAGTTAAATATTCATTAGAATTTCAACTTTATTCATCTTTGAGAATGCATCTTGTGTTATTACATGCTGTTACCACTAAATTACTAGAAAATTGTCTCAAAACAACAATATTATCATTTATATTGCAATAATTATCCTCCAGCAAAAATATTATAGTGAAATAATAATATTTTATCGTGCTCCTGTCTGATGCCTTAACTCATTTCATTTACCAACACATGAGTAAAAAATAAAATAATCGACTATTCTTCTAAATGCAACACAATTCTGAATATTTTAATAAGGTCACCATGATTAATCGATTATGGTTGGAAATTACAGCTGCAGGGGGTTTGCATCACAACTAGCTAAAAAAACCCTCCAAATATTCAAACTAAAAATGCAATATTAAAGTGTTTAGACCAAATTCAGCTGCAAAAATCCTGCAGGAGGAGACTGATCTGAAGCCAACAAGGTGACTGAAAGACTTTAAGAGGATTTTTCTTATGATTAATTCAGCAGTGGAGGCGCAGTTGCAGCAGAAAGTGTGTGCAAATCCAAATGAAGGTCATTTATTAAAGCGTGTTTACATTCGGAAGCAGTGTGTGAGTGAAGCCTGAAGCCCTCACCTCCCCAGCTGCTGTCCTCGGTCAGAGCTGTCAGGTCCAGCCGCGGAACGTCCTCTCGGTCCGGTTCCGAGCCGCGCACCTCCACGCCTCCGATCCTCCCCGCGTCACAAGCGACGGGCGACTCCTGGATCTTCATCCTGAACGTCTGAACAACCATGAGAGTAAAAGCAAAGCGTCCTCAGTCCAACAACAACAACAACCTGCAGGCCAGCGGAGGGGGGAGACTCTTTAAGTTGGGCCTGGACTCGGTGAGGCCCCGCCCTTCAGAGAGGGGCTGGTCCTACAATCTGATTGGCTGCTGGGGGAAACATGAAAACGTACGTCCGCTGGAGCGTTCCTAGCTCTGATTGGACAGCACTGGCTTAGCCCCGCCTCTAATTATCCCCTCCTTCGCCGTAATAGTTTTCTTTTGCCCACTCAGGTATGGTAAGCCAAGGTGTAATATAATACACTTCACCGTAGAAAGCTCATTTTAGATTAAATTTTGAAAACAACATTTCAGAACGTATTAGACACACTTTATTTTATTTTACTATTATATGTTGTATTCTGGAAGCTGAAAATCATCATTAGCAGAAATTAAGTCTTGAAACAGTTTTAAAATGAAAAGCCATGGAGGCTAAGCAGTAGTTTTATAATATTGAAGTTTAAATTATTTTGATTCTGAAGCAAAAAAAAAATCATCAGGAAACCTAATCTATCTATCTATCTATCTATCTATCTATCTATCTATCTATCTATCTATCTATCTATCTATCTATCATTGAAAATAAATAATTATGTTTTTCTTCTCCACACTATCTAATGTTTTTTTTATTTAGTGATTTACTGAAACAAATGAACGTTTCAAAATTACTGTAATTTATTGAATAAGCTTACGCTTATAAAGCGTAGAAACTTTTTGTTTGTTTTTGTGTTTTCATCTGAGAAGGGCGCGCTTTAATTGTATGACACAAAGTTTGCCATACAGGCTGAAGTCGTGGGCTTGTTTTGTTTCTGCAGGGAGGGGCGGAGGGACGCTGGGGAGAAAGATGGAGGAGGGGCGAGAGAAGAGGACACGAAAAGGCACAGAGAATGTGATCTGTTACACGTAGGCTGACTGGATGATTTCTGTTTTCCCTCCATAATGCAGCTACTGTGGAAACGCTCTACATGAAAACATCCTCCCTGCATCTTATTTTCTCCATGTTTGCTGCAGAATGCTTTGGAATCTGGAATTTTGTTTGAGGTTTTCTTCAAATCTCAACTTGAATTGTTAAAAACAACAATAACGTGGTGAGGAAACAATATAGTTTTAGTGTAAAATCCCTTGTGGTTACAGAAAAGCAGGTCAAAACAAACCAAACAGATTGGTTTACAGTACACGTTTTGGAAATGTTACCCAAATGCAGGATGATTAGTAGCTGCGGTGTGGGGCACACGGCCAGAACCAGGCATGTATCACGTCTCCTCAGCTGTTGCATGGGAAATAGATGTGAATCATACAGCATACAAAGTGGAACTGCAGGCCTTGTGTGAACGTGCAGACTGGGGCAGATTAACTGTACACATTTGCCCCACGTGGCGTTACCGTCACGGCCGAGACTCAGGAACCCCTCCTTCCTCCTGTACAAGTACAAACTGAACTCGCTTTGTCTGTCAACAGTCAGTATCGCCTTATCAAAGGAGACACTCAGGTTAATTTTAATAAACACTGTTCATCTTGTTCCAGCTCACCTGGTGGGAAAAACAGCACTGTGGCTTTTGTACAGGTGGCTGTTAACATCTATCAAACCCCAAATTACACCAAATTATCCCTGAGTGAAAAGTCCTGAGGGGCCAAAATTAGCTTTTTCTCTCCAGTTTAAAACACAAAAATAATATTACTATGAATTCCTTATCTTCTCCCTGCATTACAATAAAGAAACAATTTATATTTTAATTGGGAAACTACATGAAAAATTTCATTAAAAAATGTATTTTTTTAAATTTGTTGAAACTTTCACTATTTTGTGACAGTATTATAATACTGTCAAAATCTGTGACAGTATTATAATCTGTGAAAAAATCGAGCTCTTCTGTTTTCTCCCAGTGCTGACTAGAAACAACATGGAGTTTTGGTGTTGCATTGTGGAGTTTTGTTGTTGTTTTGTGTAGTTTTGCTGTTTTGTTGCATTTTGTTGTTTTGATTAGGTAACACAACATATAATCAGAGCCTCTCTGCCTTGTTTCTCTGTATTTGTGTCATTTTGTATTTTTTATTTGTTGTTTTGAGGCTATTTGCTGTTGCATTGTGATGTTTTGCTGTTGTTTTGTACATTTTTCTTAATGTTTCACAGCTTGTTGCTATTGACTTGTAGCTCTTTGTTGTTGCATTGTGGTGTTTTGTTGTGTTGTGGCTTTGTGCTGCTTTTTGCATTTTGTTGACCCTTTTGGGTCACTGAAGAAAGTTTCACGTTTTTTGTTAAAAGTAAATTTGATTCATGAGAAAAATTAATTGTATTTTCATGTATAATTTCCAGTCTGACGTCTCTCTGCCTCATTTCTTTATTTTAATCGTCTTTATTGCGCTGCTCTTGTTCAGAAACATTTTTACTATTATCATAAATTAAAAACCAAACTTGAAACATGGAAGGTTTTTAATCCCAGTCACTTTCAGAGCTGTTAAGCCTTGGATGTTTTGCTTTGATGAAACCTGTTTAGTTAAAACACAATCTAACACCACTTCTCACATAAATCAAAGAACATCTGGTAACGATTTTCTTTTCCTCTGCCTGATCAAATTGGACCATAGTGACCATCAGCCTGGTTAACTACTAGAGACAACAGCAGGTTTTTGCATTTTAGTGTCAAAAAGAGACTACAGCAATCAGTTGAATAAATTTGTATAACCTGTTAGCATCTTTTGATGAATTTAAGATTTCATCAGGAGAATTTGAGATGCAATTAAATAGATCCCATCACTTTTTGACTGAGTCTGAGATGAATGTGCGGTCACAAAGGAAATCTTATCAAAAACATTCACACATTCCTGAAACCTGATCAAGTTTCACTTGTTGATTAACTTAGCAGTGATCCGTTTGCCCCGCCAAAATACGTCGCTGCCCCCCCTTTAAACTCGTCTGGAGCTGGTTTAACGACTATTTATCTATAATTTAGTCACTTAGCTGATGGGTTGGTTGGTTTTTAAAGCCAGTGTGCCACAAACTTCACATGTTCAGGTCATACTGTTGTTTTAAAAATGATTATTTCTTCAGTTTTTAAAGCTGTTGTTTCCTGGAGAAGCAGCATTCAGCTTCTATGCACCACAAATCTGGAGCAAACCTCCAGAAAACAGCTGAAACACTGAGTTCCTTTAAATCTAGATTAAAAACTCTGATGCTTAGAGTTGCTTTTTGAATCATGAAAGATTAATCAATAATCTGATGTGCAAAATGTAATGTTGACTGTGTGCTCTATGACTTTGTATTTGTAGTATTTTTAAAAGAAGTAACTGTTTTTTCTCATTTTTGCTATTTTACTGCTTACAAGCTTCCTGAATGTTGCTTCTCTCATTTCTCCTCTTTCAGACACTGTGTTTTTTTTTTCTCATCACTAACATTGCATTTTATTCGTTGCCTCCATCTTCTTCACACTTATTGGGTTTTATATTGCACAAATTCAATGATTAGATGCATTTTAAATCAGATTATCGCATAATGTCCTTACACACAAGCATTAACGCCTTTTATGGCCAGAAAGTCTCACCAGTGAGCCGTTTTTCTGTCCTTGCAGAAACAAACGACTCATTAAGCAGATAAAAGCTGTTGACTGACGTCTCACTTTTACTTGATTACGTTATCCTGTTTGCTGGGGCAGACTGATGAATCAATCCACTGATAATAAATAGTAGAAGAAGAGCTGCTGCGAGGGATCAGCGACGTAAATACAAACTGGCGCTCTGGAGAGAACCGCCGTGGATTAACTCCAGCGCAGATGTTACAGCGCACATCATCCTGACATGTACACACACACCTACACACACCCACCAAACTCCACCAGGTGTTCACCCTCCAGAGCCAGCGTTACATCATCATGAGAGACAAAGCTGATGAAGAAAAAACAGTTTCAACTGACAGAAGAGAGAGAGAGAGACAGTGTGTGTGTGTGTTGAGTGGAGGTATTAGTAAATGATTAAGCTCTGAGTTCACATGTGCAGACTCTACAAACAGAAACATGGTGAAATTTAACAGGAACTTTGCTGACATGGCAAAAATAAGAAGCGCTCATTCTTGTCTTGGTATCTTTGAGGCGACCCGCCGTTGACCTGAGGCACCCAAACCTCCACCTCACTGCGCCTGCAGACGCTTATCTCATATTCCTGCTTCATGTTTTCATGTTTCATTTTCCTACAGAAACGCAGCACACATGCAAAGCCTCTCAGAACTATCACTGTGCCTTAAACCTTTCCACATTTTGTCATGTTACAACCACAGATTTGATTGTATTTTACTGGGATTTTATGTGCAAAGTTGGAGTGAGAGGAAAACATGGATTTTAAATTGTTTACCAATGAAAAACCTGAAAATTGTGGTTTGCATTTGCACGGAAGTTTTTAAGTGTCCGGGTTAGAGGGGACCAAAGTCTAAAGCAGAACTGAAATCAAATCTTGAAATATTGATACTGGGTGAATATTATTTAGTGAAACTCTTCCACAAAAGATTCCAGGGACTCATTACTATGAAACTAAAACTTAAATAACTTGTTTTTAGCTTTTTTATCATTAAATTTATGACGTACACTGCGCCTCACCCAGCCACTAAAACAATGCTGAGGAATCAATAAAAATGCCATCCGGTTGCTTATTATTGGAAATGAAAGAAGAAGCTTGTTTTTGTACACTGACAAAAGAAAACAGGTGATCAAACTCAAAAAACTGAGTTCATTTGTTACAAATAATCAAATTAAATTCAGGTAGCAGGTTCTGCTAGCAGGAAAGTGATTGACAGCGGTAAGACCCGCCTCCTGGCTCTGATTGATTGTTTCTGACTGGTGTATTTCTGCAGTTCGAACTGGGAACACTGCAGAAGGCAAACGAGCTAGTTTTTTTTCCACATATTATCTGTATTATATTGTGACAATATAAAGATAATTTTAACAAATATGTAAAAAATAATAAAAAAAAAATAAAAATTACATAATGCAACTTTAATAGGGACAGAAAGGCCAGTGAGAGCTGATGAAATAAAGCTAAATAAAGTTATGCAAAGTTCTGCAGAAATATTGCATAAAATTCTTATATATATATATATATATATATATATCACACTGAAATTTTGGGTATAACTTGACAAAATATAAAATTGTAGAAGACTTCCAAGTGCATTCACACTCGATTAGTCTAAAATCAGAAATTGTTTGCAGAAACCTAAAAAGGCTCCATAAAATCTGAATATAAACTGTTTATCAGTATGACTTGCCAACAGATTTACTTGTCAGTTTAATGCAAGAGAATCGGAGATAGCCGCACTAGGTTGGAAAAAATGAGAAATTCATCTGTAAAGAAATCTGCAAAATAAAAAAAAAGCATGAATGAATTTGCCAGTCAGTGTACGTTGCTGAAATAATATCCTCAAGATATTATTTCAAGACGTTTTGTTTTAACGCGCACGTGAGCAGCGCCGCTATCACGTCCCGCTATCGGTTTTCTGGCATTGCAAGTACAACATGTTTGCTGTTGTTCAGGATCAGTTTACTGAAATCGATGTAGTGAAACAAAAGCTACACTACAGCTGTTTGTGTGTTTAAAGATTAAGAACTGTTTGTGCAAACGGTGGAAAACAGAAGCTTAGGCATCCAAATATCGTCAGTCCACACAATAATGCAAGGCTTCATGCAGATCAAATCCATAATTTTTACATAATCCTACAAAAAGTTTAATCTTACTGATTTTACTCTGTGTATTTAACTGTTAATTAAAATTTGATAGTGTTTTTGTGACCAGCTAGAAATAATGATGCAAGTAATGAATTAGTTTTTGTACTAAGACATTATTGCAAAGCTGGCCGCAGTCCAGATACTTTAAAAATGTTTCCTTCTTGACATTTTGTTACTTAAACACAACCTGTTAGTTACTTACCCCTGAAAAAAAAAAATAAAACGCCACTGTTTGAGATACTCTGCCTATAAGAGGTTTTCAGCCCCTTTTTATCGCTTTAACAAATCAATCATGATCAACAAAATGAGTCTTTACTCGTTTGAAAACTGATTTCTGCAAAAATATTGACAAATAAAAATATTTACCATAAATTGCATAAATGTTCACCCCCTTTAAACATCTGTAGGTTTTTTTGTATAAACAGATTGCCAACAAAATGTCAAGAAGGAAACATTTCAAAGTAAAGTGCAATAATGTCTTAGTATAAAAAACTAATTCATTACATAAAATTTGTAAAAACAAACAAACAAAATAAAAAAAACCTGCAAAATCCTAAACTCTTACCAATTATTTTCTAGGGCAAATATCTTAAAAACATGGAAATAAGACAAAACTAACTTACAAGTAACTTGTCAGATTTTCAGCTTGTTTTAAGTCAATAATTTCTGCGTACTTTTGAAAAAATCCATTTGCAAATTATTTCACATATAAAGTGAGGAAAATGTTTTGCCACAGGTGAGCTCATCTGACAATGGAAATATTACTTTAAAAAAAAAAAAATTATATTAAGGAATTATTGACATAAAACAAGCTCATATATCTTGCTGAATTTTAAGTGTGCTAAGATATTTGGACTAGAAACTACACCAGAAACACTTGGTAAGATTTTGTGTTTTTGCAGTGTAATTTCATATAAACATGGCTGCATGCATTATGATTTCTACGAGGTCATACAAAATACTTTGAATTAAAGAAAATATACAACTATAGCATCAGTAAGCAGAAAAAGACTTCCTGATGGGAGCAGATAAATGTCACGGCTTGTGTTGAAAACGGGTCGTTTATGAGCAGCTGGGCTGTCAGAGATCCAGATGGCAGCTCTGAGGCAGCGTGTGGGCGTGGTGGTCGAGCTGCTGCCTGACCTGCCGCTAAGATCCATCTGCCTGGAAAAACGACTCACTGAATGAGCCGAGCAGCGCTTGGCTCCGTTCAGCTGTGTCAGTCTGGATTAAAACTGGACACAGGCAGATGGAGAAGGTGGCCTGTTGGCTCCTCAGACCCACACGCCTTTGGCAACAATAAACAGCGACTTAAAGGTGACCTGCTATGCTTCCTCAAACAGCATAGCATGACTTAGGATAAGTCATGTTCATTATATTTTTGCACAAAATTATTCTTAGATAATGAGATTTTAGTCTTATCAGTTCTTCCAATATTGAATGCCTGCAAACATTTACGCAATTATACAACTGTGCATCTTTGAAAAGCAGTAGTAGAGCCTTCTGCACATGCAACCGGAAAGCAACAAGTTCCTTCGGAGTAGTAAATCAACAATAAAACACTTTTCCTGTAGCCACTGTACAGCAAATGTAACAATAAAACCAGCTGCATGGGCTGGAGATCTGCTTAGGTTGCTAGGTGACAGGCGGAACTCTGCTGGGGTTGCTAGGTGACAAGCGGAACTCTGCTGGGGTTGGTAGGTGACAGGCGGAACTCTGCTGGGGTTGCTAGGTGACAGTGCCTGCACATTTTGGTAGTGGCTATATTTTGGTAATACAGAGCCGCTACTGCAGATACCGATACATATTATTTTAAGCAAATTTCTGACCTTTAAGTATTTTTGTGTTTTGTTTTTACTTTGAATTATTTTGTGAACACTGAGGAGAAAATTTAGTTCATTTGTGTCTTCAAAATAATAACATATAACATATTTATATACAGAACAATGTTAACAAATTGTTTCTAAATAAAGTGCAAAAAAATGAAATAAGTTATTCTCATGTCAACAACCCACTACACTAGTTCAGGTACATATGATGAAAATGCACGACAATCCTGTGCACTTTATCCTAGGAAAAATAAACATGTATAAGTTGCTTTGAATACAAGGCGAAGTTCCAGCCAAACTATGAAAAAAGTGTGACTGATAGACAATAAAATAGGGTAATCTTCAGATCAATGTATGTTTATGTACAACAAAAGAGGTGTAAACTCTTCCTTATGCGCCTTCAGTCTTTCTAAATACTCTAAATTAATGTGTCGATTATCAAACACATTTTGTTATTAATATTAACGTCTCGGAAAAAACTCTGTTGAATCTTCAGAATGACACTCTTTCAACTGTGTCATGGAGTTCATTCATTCACTGTTTGTCCACCCTCATCTCCAGCCATTCTCACCTGAACCTCCATGACCTTTTTCTTCCTTAAATTGTTTGCTGATTAGATCCTGAGAACAAACTGCACCACTTAACATTATTCTGGTTTTTTGGGGCCTTTTTGCTATTCGGCTACACACATTTCTGATTTTTTGAGTCCTTCTTTTATTCCACCGTAAATGTCTTTGTCTGTATTACTCACTGTGCATTTTAAGACACTAGTTTTTATGTTTTCAACAAGAAAGTTGAATAAAGTTAAGAGCAAAAGAACCAACCTGTGAAGCAGATCCAGGCCCGTCTTTCCTTAACATCTCATTCCTGGAGAGGGTGACAGGAAAACCGTTTCAGCAAAAGTTAAACCTCTGGATGTTAACAATAAACTCCTGAGCACTTTAGCCTAAAAACCTCAGGAAACCCCAGGCAGTAAATACATTCACATGTATCTCTGTCCTTATCAGGTCAAGTGCCAAAGCATCTCATTAGACAAACACATGGTTGTCATTCGCAGTAGGTAACTTATCAGTGAGAAACGGTCACCTGGTTAACAGGTTTGACAAACTGAGTACAAAAGAATTGAGATTTGGATTTACCCATTATGAAGAGAGTCCATTTGGATTTCTCCAGGTCTTTCACCAAAACATTCTTTAATCTGCAAAATAATAAACCCATTTAGAGCGTTAATGATTTAATCAACAAATCTTATTCATAATTTTGATGCTAACATGGAGTAAATGGTAAAAAATCAAGCTAGAATTGGTTCTAAGTCCTTTCTTCCGACCCATCATGTTTATTTTGATAAAACCTGACTTATGATTGTTTGAATGATTGTTAATCATTGACACTAAGACATGATAAAAAAAAAAGAAAAACACGGTCCGCTGAATTACTCTCTTTGTTTCACAAATTCTGTTGTGAGTATTCCAGGCCAATTGGTGGCGCTGTAACACCGCTACAGAATACACAAACAAAAAAGTGCCATGTTTGTTATGAGTGAGAGTGAGGCAGGATAGAGAGACAAATGGAGCTATTTTTAAACATGGCCGTTTAAAAATAGATGTGGCTCACAAGGCAACATGAAACTGGTGATTGGAAATTTATGGGCTCTTTTAACCGGGTTCAAAAAGATTGTTTCTGGTCAACCTAAATGACAAGAAACTTTTGTGGACACACCTAAAATTCTCTCAGTATGTACGTGGCCTAAAATAGTTTACCAAGAAACAATGTGAAGAAGATGAAGAAGAAAAAAATAAAACTAATGTTAACCATTTCTTACACTTTTAGGTTCAGTAAAGTTGATACGTCTCACAACAGCCAATATGTTACGGTCGTTTTAAATCAAAATAAACCTAACAGATATAAAAGCATGATTGTTGTACATGCTAAGCTCAAGAAGGAATAACATTACAAATGAGCTTGTCTGCATTAATAGTTATGTACTGAAGTTTATGCTTGTGTGAATTGGTGTTGGAAAATTCTCAGATGCTGTCAAAAAAAAGATTATTACACTTTGATATATTAGCTAAGCATAATTAAACTTTGCTTTCTCTGCTCTGGAATGTCTTGGCTGCTATAGGTTCTTGCTGTAAGCATCTCGATTAGGAAGGTTATGTAGGGAATGTTGCAAGCTAGGCTATCTAGGCTAATTCACTATCTAGTCTTTACGAGTTATCTTGACTGTAAACTCAGCAGGCTTTGTTGGAGATCTTGCCTGTAGGGTGTCTTAGTTATAAACTGTCAATACTCACTTAGGCTGTAAACTATCTTGCCAATCCCAGCTTTTTGAAATGTCCCAACTATCTGGATTTCAAACTATCCTGCTTATCCAGGCGCAAGCTAGCTCACCTATCTCTGCTGCATGCCTATCATGTCTATTTTGGCTATCTAGGTTAAAGCTATCTTGGCTATATAAGCAATCATGTTGGGTTATTTTGGCTACCTACACTATGTGCTATCTCAGCTATACAGTCTATAAGCTATGCTGGCTATCTAGGTTACTTTGTACTATCACGGTTATTTTAGTTGTACACCATCTCTGCTATCATTCCTGTTATGTTTTTTGTTTTGTTTTTCCTAATCTAGGTTGCAAGCTAGCTTGCCTGTAGGTGAAATTAAGCCAATACTGTACATACACTCAGCCAGATTTTGATAATTTACTTTAGTAAATCAATTCACTAAATTTTGATAATTTACTTTAGTAAATCAATTCACTAAATGGCATCTAGCTAGATAGCTAGCTAGATTTCCTGATGTATCTTCTTTTTTTTTTGCTGCAGAATCAAAACTAAAAGATTTTGATTTTTCAAGAATCAAAGTTAAAAATTTATAAAGCTGCTGTTGAGCTTTTGCAGCTTTTTACTTAAAAAGCTGTCATTCTCAGAGAACGCTGTCTAACCTAGAACCTGAGGTGCTATCGTGTTATTTGTGCTGTCATGTAACTCATTGGCATGAAGGGAGAAAAAATAACTGTGATCTGACCGTCTCTTTACTCCTGTTCCTTGTGTATGAAGCTAAATAAATCAGTGAGTCAGTCAAACAGCATGCAGTTCAATCGTGAATAATTTTATCTTTGAAATATGCATGTAAATATGTTCGACCGTAAAATGGCCATCGTGTTACTGCTAACATACGGTTCAGAGTCTTTTTATAGCAACATGATAACATCATGATGCTCAGAATTAAAAGATAGTTGACAAAGTGGTGGAACATGATTCAGTTTTTAATAAAGTTAGCTGCAGGTTTGTAACGAATTAATAGCATTTGAGTTGAAAACCACAAAACAAGCAACATTTTCCATTCAAAAGTTCATTTTTACTGTTCAATTAAAAAAATAGACATATGAGTTCAACAACAAAGATATTTATTATTTTTAATCTGTTACCAGATTGGTGCTAAGTGCGATTCTATACATTCAGTTTTCCAGTGTTTCAAGATTCCAATGATTTAACCTCTAGAAATGTGGACTGGGGCTGCTATGGTGGTGCAGGCAATGATGCGCCACAACCCACATTTGGAGGCCTTAGTCCTCTACATGGCGGTTGCAGGTTCGATTCCCTACCTGGTAACCTTTGCCGCATGTCTTTTTCCTTCTCTCATTACCCACTTTCCTGTCAATTCACTGTCAAATAAAGGCCAATAAAACCTTAAAAGATGCTTTTTAAGCTTGATTTGCTTCACTGCTAGGCTAACTCCTTTTAACACAAACTGAACGCAACAATAACCTTTTCCAGTGTCCAATCAGATCGTTTTCTGAAGCAGAAATTAACCCTTGGTGGGCCAAGAGAAGTGGCTTTGTAAATCACTGTTGTTTGTGGATGTTGCTTGTGCGGCAGATTTAAAGTCTTACCAGAAACATGCAAATACAAAGGTTCCGCTTGTTTTGTTTTGTTTGTAGAAGGAAACAAAACAAAGCAATTTATTGATTAATCGATGTAATTAATTAACTGAAATCAACGTGTTCAAGTCCCAGGTTTATGTTAAAAAAATAATTATGTAAGTTGAAGGATCCGCACACCAATGCAGCTGGTTTATTTTAATTTTCTTTTGGGAGAAAAGCATAATTAATTCAAAGATAATACATTTCCACTTACATGTTAGAAACACGACACAGAATAAAACTTGAATAATTTCATTTTGTGATGCTCTTGAAGTGAATAATGGCTAATTGAGCACTTATCGCTCCCTAAAAGTGAACTACTTTACCTAGGGGAAAAATTAACAATTAGTACTGTCTGCTGAATATTACATGCTGCTGTCCAGTGGTTGAAAAACCATTAAACAACTTCCTGTCATTTACCAGCTTGCCTTCAGTAATGCTTCTCACTAACAAGACCTGACAATTATTTGCTCTGCAGAAAAAAGGATGACAGGGTAGAAGTAAAATGCATTAGTGGAGAACAAGACTTGCTCTTGAAACTGTTAAAATAGAACGAAATAATTTGAGCCTCATTAAACTGATATTACTATCACTGTGCAGTATCTTCCTATAAGATCCAAACAGAGACGAGGCGTGACTCACCGCGTGGGCAGGCTGGTTGTCAGTGAGTTGCACCAGAGTCGGGCAGTGTTTGGTCTTCCTGGAGGTCCGGGCGGCCCGGCCGCTCTGGCCGCCCTGCGACTCCACGCCGCTGGTCGGCTCGTCCCCGGCGCTCCCTGAACTGCTGCCGCTGCTCGACGGGATGTTCTCCTTGTTGGTGTCGGCTCTGGTGGATGCAGCTCTGCTCCCGGATGGGAAAAAAACAACCCGAAAAGAATTACGACATTAGACATCTGCCTTCCATCTGACTCCTTCCTGTTTTTTCTATCGGCTCAATGTCGGATGAAAAACAAACACCAAGGTCGTCCTGGTGGCTTACTTATACTCTCTCCAGCAGATAATTTGCTGTTTAGCTTTGTGCTAATTCTATTTACAGTATATTTACTCTTAATGACACTTTCTCCTCTAATCCGCATGTCAGTGATCACTCAGACATCAACAAGGATTAGCTCCTTACTGGTGTGATTCCAGTTGTTTTGACTGGATAAAGTCTTTTGCCACACAGAGGAACATTTTATACTGTCCTTCTGCTGGTGAAAACAAACAACAGAAGCTCTGAGGTCAGTTTTTATTAACAAAAAATAGAGCTAAAGATTTTTAAGGGACCTACTATGCAAAATTCACGTTTTGCACGTTTTTTTTTTTTTTTTACTTTCATTTTGATCTCAACTGCTTCTAATAATAATAATAAAAAATATAGCCAGTTGTTTTTGGCAATAAGTTACAAGTTTTTTTGGTGTTTGGATAAAGAGCCTTTTTAAAAACCTTTCATTTGTTAAGTCACACTGCGCCGTTACCTAGCAACTCTACTTGGGTTGCTGTCACCTAAAAACCCAAGTTAAGCACTGGCATGTTTCATCAACGAGTTTTATCGCTGTCTGTACTGTACAATGACTGCTGGAAAAGACAATTGTTTTGTTGTTGACTTACCATCCAAAAACCACTTCCTTCCCTCCTGTTGATTGTGCAGGAGGCTCTACTTTTGCTTTTCAGAGATGTACAGTTTTATAATTGTACATCAGTTTGCAGCCTTTTGTGTAAACAACTTATTTGGATTTAAAGTGACAGAGGCCCTAAAACGTCTTATTCTGAAATGAACTCAAACTAGTCAGACTAAAATCTCATTATCCAAGAATGATTTTGTGCAAAGAATGTAATGAAATAGTCCATATACATATCCTAACCTGTTCAAGGAAGTATAAAAGTAATCATTAATTATTAAGTTAACCTTATAGGGAAAAAATTCTTACTTTGGGAGTTTATCTTGTGATGAATTTAATGTTTATTGGAGTTCACTTTTGTTTTGTTCTAGTTTAGATTTTTTTTTTAACATTCCAATTTGAGTAAGGACAGGAATCTTACATTTCCAAGGAAATAAAAATAGTTCTCTGCATGTTTGTTTGCATGTTCTCCAGATTGATTGTGCCAAAGAGAGAAAAATATCCACGGTTTTGCTGTCATGTGGTTACATATTATATATATGAAATACCAAATTGTTTGGTTATCACATTGACAGAGTATTTATGAGTGGAGCTCAGTTTTAGAGAACCTTTGGTGTTTTTTTAAATGAATAATTTATGTCCCTAATATAATCTTACTATGCTGTAATAGGGGGTAAATGAAATAATTAAACTGTTTTTTAGGGGCCTAAAAAACTGTTTAAAAAACAGTTATTTTTTAAAACTTTATCTAGATTATTAAACATTTTTTAGCATTAAAAATGTTTGATTTTTAATGCTAAAAGAGATGAGTCAAACTTCGTTTTGGGCCACATCAAGATCATGAGATCATTGTGGTACAATGTATTAATAAAACTACCAATTAATTATCAATCTGCTAAAATTTCAATTAGTACTTCTTAAAATTTAACAAATTTTAGCATTTTTTCACGCTGATGTAATTTGATCCTGTACAAATAATTTGATTTGACTGGTACCATAATATTTAAGCATACAAATGTTAGATCAAAGTTTATTTTATTTGCCATCTTAGTATCTAGAAGGCCACATAAACTGTTATGGCCGTCCGGATTTGGCCCACGACCCTTGAGTTTGACACCAGTGGTGTACAGGCAACAAAAACACAGATGGGATATAATTTTTCTTAAAAACAAAAAAAATCCAAACTACTTATTTGAGTTTACTCATAGTTGCTGAAAATAAAATTTGTTTGATCTGTAAGAATGAAAATATTTTTCCACAGCACTGTGCATAAAGCACAGAAGTATATATTACTAAAATGAAAGCTAATGTCATGCTGGAAGGATCAGAGTGGCAGATTGTACCGGTTTCTTTGTCTGAGGCCTTCCGCCTGCTGCTCCCTCTGCTGTCGACGTCTCTGCCGCGCAGTCGGCGTTCCCGTCAGGCTCGAAGGTCGCGAGGTCAAGTCACAAATCACCGAATGCTGATCTGCCCCGTCAAAAAGGTGCTGCTCTACTGCTGAGCGGATGGTCTGATCCAGAAAACTCCTGGGAAGAAAAACGAGGCGGTTAAAAAAGTATTAAGTTTACAGCAACATGTTGCACGTTTTAATTGAGTTCATGTGCGAAAGACGACTTACTTCACCACATCTGGTCTGCAGCGGACAGGAGAGAGGTGGTTACTGAAAAGAAAGCAAGTGGGGAGAGTTAATGCTGCAAAAACAAATGGTCAGAACAGGTCAGTGAGCAACACTGAATCCCCCCGGAGGCCCGAGTTCGAGCCCTGCGTGATCCAGAGTGTTAACTTCAGCTCAGCTTAAGGAGGTCCTGTGAGAGCAAACCGGCTGCTTTCTACACTCAGGAAAACAAAAACAACCCTGGCACAAGCTTCAGAAAATAGTTACACAACACAAACATTAATTAACAGGATTTGTTCTGCTCAGATGAAAATAAATAGTACATTTAACTTCGTTCACATCCATCCAAAACCGCCTGATGCATCCTGGCTTTGAGGCAGGGTTACAACAGTTTGAGGCTTTTCTTTAAAGTTTAGTTTTATTTCGTTGTGATTTTTTGCCTGTCTGGTTCATTTAGTTTTAATTAGATTTTAAAGTGTGCTTGCTAGTTTTTATTAGTTATTATTATTAGTTATTATTATAGTCTCCGCTATGCTACATTATTAGTTATGCTAACTTCTAGAAGTGAGAAAATAATTAAAAAATATCAATACTGATTATCGACACAAGTGTAAAACTACCAATACTTCCGTTTCAGATTCGCTCTTTAAATTAAATTTTATTTTCAACTCAGTAAAACAATCTTGCTTTGATTTGCTCTCAAATTATAATTTTTTTGTACTTTTAAAATTTATAATCAATACGTAGAAATTTGTTTTGTTTTTCAATTGTTTCAGTTTATTATCTAAATATATTATTAAAGTATTTTGTAGATTCCAATAAACTTTATCTAGATTCTGTCTTAAGTTTTAACAAAATAATTTAAAGGAAAAACCACCAAAAAACCTTAAGGTAGGAAGTTCGATGACATGTGATACTTAAATAGTAACTATTGGTTTTGGTATTGATATTGGTGATACCAAATATTGCATTTAGTTGGTATTGGATCAATAACAAAATATTATAAGAATTACAAGAGTTTCTTTCCAACTTTCCAAAGTAGACAGAAAACCACTTTCTGATTTTATCTGATCTCCACTAAACTGGAACATGAATTTATTGTTAGATTCTTTTTAGCTCATATATGAAAATGTTAAATATTAAGTATATAAAATGATTAGAAATGGTCCTTAACTTCCTCACTGCCTTAATGTCTGTCTGTCCTGGAGTACAATTCCCTCAACACAAAGAGATATGAACGTAAAGCCTCCATAAACAGCTGTGTTGACAGTGATAGCACGGCTTGCAGGGCGGGCATGTCTGCAGCGCCGATAACAGAACAGATAATAATGCAGACAGCGAACAGTTGAAGGTTAGTCAGGTGAAGCTCTGCAAAATGACTTCTGGCATATAGAAATCTGTAAACAAAGACCGTGAAGAAGATCTAAGGAAACCCGGCGGTCTCATAACCAGATAAGGAACGTCTGAACTTCTGAGACTATTATCTATGGGCAAATTCAAATGATGAAATACAGTCAATAAAGGTCGGATTCAGATGTAAAAGTGAAAAAGTTTCTCCAGAGGATTTTACTGATTATGTCAGAGCCAGAACCTTTTCAGGCCAACAACCTTAAAATAGCCGCGACTCAAACTGTAGCAGGTTAAAACAACAGAAAGGGGTTTAATGGATCACCAGTGTTGACTCAAGCCGTGATGTTAACGCCAAGAGATCTGCCAGGCAGAAACGTTTCAGGACGTTTCAGTAATGTGGTCAATCATCTGTAAAGCCAGAGGTAAATCTGACAAAATGATTAATAATAAGATCTATTTAAAACAGATGACAAGTGTTAAACCTTAGAGGACATTTGTAGCACCCGGACTGAGCTTGGTGCCCAGATTTAACTTTGACATTGTGATCTTTTTTTGGCAACTGAACATTTACAATAAACACATGCGTACTTTTGACTCATTAACCTGCTTATAACTGTAGTGAATTGTACACATAATAACACATTCACAGTGTATGTAATGGAAGCACTGTAAAAACACAAAATCTTAAGTATTTTTAGTCTCGTTTCTTGTGCAAATAAGACAAAACCAGAAATATGGGAGCTTGTTTTAAGTAAATAATGCCTTAATACTGATGAAAAAGTACAAGTTACACTGGATTATTTCACTTATAACAAGGCAATTTTCACGTTTTAACTAAAAATAATTCAGCTTTTATGCTCCAGAAATCTGGAACAAACTTCCTGAAAACTGCAAAACAGCCGAAACACAGAGTTCCTTTAAATCAAGATGAAAACCCCACCTGGTTAGAGTTGTTTCAGAACCATAATAACTGGAACATTGAAGAACATTTTGATTTGTGTTTATGATTTTAATGATAGCATTTGACAAAATGCAATGCTTGTCATCGGTTTTCACAATTGTTGACTTTATGGTGTGTTTATGATGTACATCTTTACGATGTAAAGAAAGAACAGCCCTGCAAAAACACAAAATCTTATCAAGTTTGTTTGGTCCAGTTTCTAGTGAAAATATCTTAGTGTGTTTGAAATAATACAAAACTAACTTAGAAGCTTGTTTTGAGTCAATAATTTCTTGATATTGATGAAAAGGTATATTCCATATTGGCAGATTATTTCACTGATAACAAGACATTTTCCCCATGTTATCAGTGAAATAATCTGAAATAGAACTAGAACTTTTTCATCAATATTAAGAAATAACTGACTCAAAACAAGCAGCTATTTCTTGCTGAAAAGTTACTTCTAAGTTAGTTTTGTTATTGATCCAATAATAAAATATTTGCACTGGAAACTAGACCAAAAATACTTGGTGAGGTTTTGTGTTTTTGCAGTGGTTGAGCTGCAAAGCTGAAATGTGCTAAATAAACCTGACTTACATTCTAAATGTGTAAATATCCTGATGCCAGCTATTGGTGTGTATATAGTCGTGGTGAGAATCTCGTACTGGAATTGAATTTGAACAACTGTTCGTACTGTTTGTGCTTAACATGATAGCAGCCAGTAAATCTGCTTCTTTTTATGTGTCTGCTTGTATGGCAGCCAATCTGTTAATGACATTAAAGCTGAGAGAGACTGCCAGTAAATGTCCGTCCAGTAATTAAATATCATGTTGCAGATATTCTTAAACAGCCCTCAGATTTATGCAGGACACCTGCTGGAGTTTTGGCAAAGCGGCCGTGCCGACAGCACGGACAAATGTTTCCAGCTGACTTAGCTTTGAGCTAACAGTGTGGGAAAGTTTCCTGGTAGGTTAGAAACGGGCTGAGTCAGAACCTGCAGGCCGGAGAGTCAGTGCAGCAGAAACGTCACCAACAGGAACGATGTGACCCAAGTCACGGGCTCTCTTTACAAAAAGGTCAGTTTACTTCCTACTTAACTATGACAAAATATTAGAGAAAAAAATTCTCCTTGTTTTCTTGATATAAAATAAACTAATAGAATATGTTAATAGAAAAATGACAAATTACTAAACATTGATTAAATAAATTTGACATTTGGATGAATAAAAAACATAAATATTAAAACTTAAATTATATGAAATATTAATAATAATCATAATAAAACAATGTATTAATACAACAAAGATAAATTACTCAACCATGATTTTCTTAAAGTGACCTACAAAAATATTCAAGAAAATGAAACAGAATTATAAAATTAATTTAAAGAAAAATAATAATGTTAACTTTCATATAGTGATAATAAAATGTGTTAAAATTAAAAGGGAAAACTAATTATTGTATAATAAACTATAGATCAAATTAAGACTGGAATTGATTAAATTATTTCAAATTAATGATAAGAAATACTGGTGATTAAATCAGTATACATAAAGTAAAACTAGTAATATCAGCATCAGTACAATGAATGTTTAGCTAAATATGTAACAATTTGACCTGATCGTTGCATCATCACCAACAAAACCGTTTGAATTTGATCTTTTCTGATATAAAACAAAAGAAAATATAGAAAATATAGATATCTTATTTGTTGTTGAGAAGTTAAAACCAGTTAAGCTCAACAAAAAGTTAAAAATCCCAACATGAAGTACTCTAATTAACTTAATTTATCAAAAATACTAAACTAGCAAGATAAATAAACTGATATGAAACAATAAATGTAACAATAGTTTGATAATAAGACAGAGAAATTGCTGAGTAAAATGACGTTTGGCTTTTTAGGCTGAAAACACAAATTTCCAGACTAATTATAAATTAAAATAGTTTTGAATGGTCGCCTCAGTTTAATTGTCTGAGAGATTAGGCTGTAATTCGCCCATGTCTGGGACTTTAATTATCAGGCTGTGCTATTTCTGCAGAGTTAAAAAAAGTTGACAATGCAGCTCTTTGTTAAAAGAAAGCTTAGAGATTGCCTCATTTATTTGCTCAACTTCAGACCCACTAACTAACTGGATTACTTTGCAAACAAAAGTACGAGCGAAACAACATATTAGCTGCTCTGTTGTTGTTTTTAAAAGTTACTCGCCTTTATGTCATTAAGACTCCACAGCTTCCAGCCGAAACCAGTTAAATCCCCCAGCAGCGTTTACCAGAACACATCCGCTCAGGTAATCTGGTGTTACGCCACAGCCAGGTACGAGTTAGATAAACAGCAAAAAAAAAAAAAGTTGATCTATGATTCACACTGCTGGGGTCAGAGGTTAAACCTCAACTGGAATGTTTTCTACCTATTTTTGGTTTGTTTCTCTACCTTTATTGGCATATTCTCCTCAATTTAAAAGTTTGACTCTTCAGTATTTTTTTTTGTGAAATATCAAGTAAATGATTTTAATTCAATGGGTAAAGTGAAAAATAAAGCGTCATTGATGCCTTATGAGGTTCTGTGTCTAAACCTGTGGTGGTTGTGCTGTCAGAACCAGAACCCAACAGAACTGCCCTGGTTTCTCATTTCCTCGTGCTTCCATGGTTTCTGATGATGAATCTCTGAGGCAGCTACTTCCAAACCAACACATTGCTAAGTTTATTAAACACAGACAGGAGGCCTTACCTCATGTAGAACGAAGACGCTGGCCTTTCTTCATCCTGTGAGCTGAAATATGATGAAAAAGAGACACGTTTAATTTACCTGGCAGCAGAATGATTTTATACAGAGAAATGGCATAAACCTCAGAGCACACTGAGGCTTAAAATAGGCAGATGGAGCTGGCTTTTGTCTGCAGAATAATAGCAGTGCAGAGCTACAGTTTGCTGCCTTTGTGGAACCTGTCGCTGGTTTCTATAATAAACCAGAAGAGAAAGTTCTGCAGAGAGTGTTCCTTCTCCAAAATACAGGCTGCATTATTCCAGAACTTACATCAAGCTGCGCAAAATCCAAATACGTTTTATTTATAAAGCATTTAAAAAACACGATTAACTGACGTGCTGTACTGCCTGAAAACAAATCAAACCAAAACAAAATGTAATGAAACAGTTAAAGCAGAATTAAACATATTACAAAGTCACATAGAAACAGAAATAAAAATAAATTGATTTATACCGTGTCAAAAATCAGTGGAAAGGCCTGATCATCAGTTAAAAGCATTCTGGAAAAACTGAAGGCGACGAAAAAAGAACTGACAGATCCCAGCATGAAATGTGTTGCATTAATCTAGTGGAGTTGTGACGAAACCATGGATTATCAATTCAGGTCATGTTTTGACAAGACTTGTTTTGGTTTAGCAACCTGGTGGAACTAGAATAAACTTTTCTGCAAAACTCTGCTGCCCTGTTTGTTGAACTTGAAGCCTGATTCCAGGTTTGCACCAGCATCTGTAAGCTGTTGATGAACGTGTGTTTCCAGATCACCAACGTTTGGAGGAGGAATTTCTGCTAGCACTAAATGAACCCCCTCTTGTGAGCTTAGAAAATTCATAGAAATGTGTTAATATTGTCAGTGGTGGGTAAGATGCTGCAGGGCTTTAGCGTTTTCGCTAACTTTGAAAATGCTCAGTACACTTAGCTTCTTCTAATTAATGTTTCCAGAGGAATTGGAAATCAATTATTTACCTGCCTGTTTTATAAACTTTCAATTGATCGTCTGCCTCTTGCAAAATATAACTTATTCACTTATACTACAAAATATAAGTGAAATGGGTGAAAAATGTCTACACAGCAGTTCTATTTCCACCCAAGTTGTACCCTGGATAAATAACTTAAAATTTGCTGTTGTCCTTTGCCCTTTTAGCCAAATTCAGCAGCACAATTAGCTCACAACAGCTTTAACTCAACAGCTTTAAAACTGAAACCATGAATTACTTCCTAAAGCACAACATGTGTAATGATTAATTTGATTCTGCTGAAGGTTATATGCTATAACACTTGTTATTTTTTTGACACATGGTGGTGGCTGAAATTAGTGCTTTAGCATTAGCTTTAGCATTAACTTCATCTAGCTAACTTCTTAGTTAGCTTTGCTAAACTCATCTGTGTTTATTGTAAAGCCATTGCCTTCATAGTATATTTATTTTGTTCCTATTTCCTTATTTTGGCACAAAATTAGATATTAACAACACACATCAGTGTATAATTCTGATGAAAATTACATATCCAGCAAATATTTATTAATATTTATTTATCTCCAATTTTAGAACAGAATTAAATAGAAACAGCCTTTATCGTCCCGCTAATGGGAAATTCAGGTGCAAAAGCAACAACAGATATAAAGTTCACATAAAAAGTTTTTATGCTCAAAAAAACCTTTTCAAATGCTCAAAACAATATATAAAAACTTTGCATATCTTCTTATATTTTATGAGAAAGTGTGCCAATTACTTAAAAAATTGGCACACCAATTGTTTAGAAATGAGATTGATAAAGACTTGTGTCAGCAACACATGATGACATTATGCAACAGTGAGAGGAACTTGATGTTGGCACTAAATGTTGAAGTTGCTTAACATTCTCAAAAATCCTGGCACTCACACTGAAAATTTCATAACACCCGACTCCTGTTAGGTCAGACGGAGAAACTTTAAAGTAAAATGTTACATATTAAAGATTTAACAAACTAAAAAATAGAAGGATCCCAGTCAGACTGATTGACTGACGGTTTGAGTAAAGAATTACTCAGAATAAAAGAAAAAACAGTGATCAATGATCCTTTTTCATATTTACCTTGTTTCAGTAAACTACAAAGTGTTTTAGCTCATTTCAAAAGGTGACACATAAATAAGTTTGACACAGATCTGGATAAATCTTGACTCTCATATTTTTGTTAGTAAACAGCAATCCTTGCATTAAATGTACAACTAACTGTAATTTTGTTTTTTGTGGTTGAGTTAAAGAGAGACCTGGTCATTAGGATGGGTCTTATTTTTATTTGGAAGTCAGAATTTCTTAGTTTCAAGTCAGAAGTATCATTTCAAACACCCGTGAACGAGACCGAAGACTGTAAAAAGTTGTGCACTTGAGTCATCAGTTAAATGCAAACAGTTGGAACAACAAACTTTGTTCCAACTCCGGTAAACGACCTCCACCTTTTCTGGCTGATTTCACTACAAATGTGTACAAAAAGAATTCTCAATTGCTGCGTTTCGATTACCGTGAATAAGAAATTAAATTAAAATCACGTGTCAATAAATTTGTTCACATGATAAGTCATTAAAACAGTCAGTAAACAGCTTTGTGAGATTATATTCACATTTCCACTACAGCAACAACGTAGTACGAATTAGTAAGATCAACCAGTGGTAACATTGTTGGTGACTCATGTGATCCAAAACAAATGTTTCCATTGCAGTTTTGCGAAATGCATCTATTATGATACAGTCAAATACCACTTCATTCTGGCTCAGATTTTATTATATTTTTTTTGAAAATGTGAATTTTTTCAAAATTCCCATTAAGCAACTTTATTTTTGTAATTTTTATTTGATCAATTCTATAATTAATGGAAACTCAGGCAGTGTATTTGAGGAGTCTTGAAATGCATCAACAATTAACTAAATTATTGTGATTTATCACGAGTTTAAAAACTGACATAATCGTCTGTGTTTGGCCAAATTGTTTGTTATGTATGTAAATTTTGTCAGCATGTAAATTATATCTGTCATGATTGTGACTTTTAACAGGTGGAAATAATATTGTTAAACCTGCCTGACCAAAAACGGGCAAACTTTGCTCTGATTTGATGTCAGACAGTGAGAAAGCGAGAAAACAGAAGAATAGCTTGTTATTGAGAGCCATAACTGCATGTTTTGGTCCTGCAGTGTGTTTTTCTACATGCTGTACCTCCAGGAGGCTTACGGGAAGAGGCAGGTACGCCGAGGGAACCACCAGCACCTCAACAAGCTCAAAACAGAGGAATTAGGTTTCAAGTCAGGTGCAGATTAAAATGGGCCAGAGTTCAGTCAGCCTCCGAAGGTTTCCCCTCGAAACGACGCTACGTCCACAATATGTGCATGTTTTCCTTCGCTGCTGCTTTGGATCTCAGCAGTTCAGCTCCTTCCACATTTCTCCGAGCTTCAGTGCCCTCTGCCCTCCATACACATACCCATGTTATTAACCGGTGTTACACAGGCTGGCAAGCTCATTAAAATAATGCGGGCTGTCACTGTGCTGCCATGAATTGCAAAAGCGGAAATCCTGCTTACCCACTACCTCTGTGAAGGGATAAGGAGAAGCTTTGGGAGGCATGCTCGGAAAAGGACCGATCCCTACAGGAAGGCCAAAAGAAAAGACCAAGAAGCCGGTCAACAGGGTCAAGCTTCCAGTTTTTCTACATTCTCAAAAGTGTTGGAAGTTATCGTAAACCTAAACCACTCCCAAATTCCTCTGCTTGACTTTCTTGTGGTCATTAAAGTTCTGTAGGTTTTTTTTTCTAAAGGTTTTTGTTGGACTTTGGATAATTTTTTTTTAGCCCAGTTCTTGTACTGGACCAGCACAGCACTTGGAGAAGAACTTACAGGGGTGGTATTATCTGCTTTCCAGCCACATAGTATCGTTTTACAGCACAATCAAGTAACTATGTTACCTTCATTTTTCATAAAAACAATCTGTATATATCAAATATATCAAACATGAGTTAAAAAAATTTATTTGTAATTTAGCGCCTTGAAATTGGGCCTCTGTCTCTTTAAGGAGCTCCTGGTGTTTCTGAAACTCCTCCTTCAGAAAGTCATCATCACATGGCTCCTCTATTAACCCTATAAAAATATTTTTACCAGTGTAACACTGAGAAGCAGCTGGCATAATGAGATCAGCTGACGCTCTGTTCCACCAGGTGTTTGCTAATTGCTGCTGGCTAGTCTTGAGGAGCTGAGTGGGGGAAGCTTGAAAGCTTAGACACTGCAGCTCAATGGAAATCAATGGTGATCCATTTTAAATTAGTTTAGTTTATAATTCTCCAACATGCACAATTGTGGTCAACACAATAATTTGACTCGTGTGAAAGGTGAACATATTTCTGATCATCAGTACCAGAAAAAAGTAGAACTCAACTTTTTTTTTTTTGCTCTGCTGCCTTAAGTCAAGTCAAGTTTATTTGTACAGCACATCTCAGCAACACGGCAGTTCACACTGCTTTATATCATAAAAACATCACAGGGTCACCAATTGTCAGGCGTTAAACATCACATTTTGCCATCAGAGTCACACCACAAAAATATAATTTAGTCACTTGGAAAACTGAAATAATGTTATAATTTTTGCTCTTTTTTATTCTGTGCAACACACTTCTATCCAAGCTGTCTTTTGTCAATGTTTCCAATAAATATAGCTAATAGAGCCTCTGTGAAATCTCCTACAATCTCGACATCAAATTGACTTTTATCATGTTGACCTTAACTTTAAAAAATATGAAGCTGTGCAGCTTCCAGTGAAGAAGGGCGTCTATTGGACACAAAAGAGTTTCAGACGAGTTAAACTTGTTGATAAGTAATCAGACTGATTGGTTTATGGATATTAAGGTCAGTTAAAGTGGCTGATATTTGCAACAGGATTGTTTAAGACTAGCATAGTGCAGTGGATCCCACTAACTGAATGACCTTCAGTTACTTGGATTCAAAGCATTTAGAAATCACCAGAAACTTTTATTCTGGTGAAAACACGAGATTAAAGGTTAGAAATAAAGAGATTCACACAATGAGAACCAGCGGTCTCATTATCTCTGATAATAAGCAACTTTAACATCCAAAGCCACTGGAAACCATCGCAATACATGGCTTTGGTTCTTGGTTCTTTTATCCAGTCAGCAGGCTGTTGCTGTAAATACTGCTTTTGTCGTCGGACGCCGAGGCTTCTTGACTAATGGCCAACAATGCAGTAATATCAACAGGGTACCTGCATTTGCACCGCAGCGCCGCGTTCCTCGCTCCCAGCAATCTCTAAAGGGATTCTGAGAAATCCACTGGCTACATCACAAGATTCAGCGAAGCACAGCGACTCCACACAAACGCCCCTATGAATCTCCTTATGAGAAACTCTGCAGTTCTACGGGCGAAACAAGATCTCTTTACAAAGTAAAGTTTCTGCAGGCTGGATAAGGAATGAATGGAACTTTTTTTGGGACAATTCTGAGGAAAAGGTTACATACGCCAACCATTTTGTTCACAACAAAACTCTTCAGTGAGTTTAAATTTACACCTTTGGGACCAAATGTCTGCATACATTCAGCCATATCTTGGATGAAATCTTTAATTAAGGCCTGGTGACGCCTACTTGGTGATTATCACTGACTAAAGCAGGTAGATCTTGTTTTCTGGGTTAATCTAATGGTGAGAACAATCAGAAATTCCAAGAAAATCTGTGACGTTCTGAGAAGGAGAAGTCTTTCTAAAACAGCTGCAGATTCAGAAATTCACACTGAGCAAAACTTTTATAATGACCTTTGTCCAAAAATGTCCACTTCCGACAATCTTAAGACATAGTCCGCCATGCGTGGTGTGTTGAGTGATCTTGTCCCCCAATTCAATTTTACACTCACACATGAAAATGGCTGCAATCAGGTGCACAATTATACCATCATGCATCTTTGAAAAGCAGAAGTGGAGCCTCCTGTACAACCAACAACAATGCACAAGGCAATTTCTGAATAGTATGTCAAAACTAAAGCACCTGTCTTTTCCAGCAGCCATTGTACAGTGCTTAAATGTGCTTGAGCTCTGTTTGGGTTGCTAGGTAGCAGGTGGATCTGTACTGGGGTTGCTAGGTAACGGGCTGGAGTTCGCTTGCCAGGTGAGGGACAGTACCTATTTACCTTATTTTTCAGACACCAAAAAACATAAAGTAGACTGTAGGCATTATTTTGAATCTGCATATTAGAGAAAATCCCAAATAAATTCTAACTTGTGCATCTGATCCTTATTTTTTTAAATGGTTGAAGTTTTGTTTTGCACAACCATGAAACCCTGGAAAAAAAACAACCCAGAGCCCAAAATTAACATAACCGCAACGCATAGTGCATACTGGGCTGGAAACCTCTGAGAAGAACTGTTTACTGGTGGCCATTGTGTTCATTTTCTGTCAAAAAAGATACTTTTCAAATCAAGGAAAATCCCACAGTTAATTTGATTTCCACAGAGCGAATGAAACCTGATCCAAGAGGCCGGAGCGGATCGGGATGGGGGAGTTCCTGGAATGTAGGAAACCTGTGTCAAATCTAACACAATAACAAAGCTGATAAAATAAGAATAAAATAAACTACATTGAATTATGCTTTGAATATCATATAAAATTCATAAAACTTCTAAAAGTGAAATAAAACTGACAAGAAAACCTTGCATACCTGCTGTTTTCGCTGCGTCTGACACTTAGCTATGAGAAGTAAGAGCAAGCTGTTATATAGCGATGAGAACAGCTACAGATATGAAAGGATTTCCACTGGTGGAAAGTCACCAGGTATATTTCAAAACCGCAGCTGCATTAAGCTGGTTTTAATGCAGATTTATGGAAGCCTTACTTGTTAATGGAGTCAAACAAAACTCTCTGAGCAAAAACAGACACTAAGGATTAGAATCAAAAGCTTTTTCTGTATAAAAACACGTTTCTCTTCCTCTCTTTATATTGTTTTTCTCTGCTGTAACGTTTTGGTTGGGGTTGCTGACGCAGATCTCTGAGACGCTCCCGTCAACCCAGTTGGGGATCAGCTACCCAATCCGTCTTGGCAGCCAAAGTTTTAGCCTGTGAGGGAAGCCGCCTGAAGATTTACTATACTTCTGACACGGTGAAGATAACTTGGAAGTATCAGATTTGCTCCATCCATGTGCGGCGTGAAAGGCGGTCATTGTACCAAATCTCTGGCACAGATTAAAACCTGATATACCAGGTTCTCCAACTCAACTTGTCTGATGACACAGAAGGAAACTTAGTAGGAACTGAAAATCATTGTTCAGTGTTAATGAAATTTCACTCCAGGAATTTGCAATGCAATTAAAAATATGTTTATAGATTGCTTTTTACGACTTTGTACACGTGTAACCTTTCTGTAGAGCGTTAATGGATCCAGTGCTGAAACGGCTCTAATCTTTGATTTACTTTCTTCTACAGGTCGCTCATGTTTCCTGCAGAGACCAAAACTGCAACTGATCATACTTTAAATGTCTCAGCAAGAGACATGGTAAAACGTCTGTGTCTCTCTCGCTTTGGGTTTTTCTTTCTGTTTTTGCTTTTATTTTGTCTTCATGTGTTGATCCAGTTTTCTTTATTAACAGACGCAGAGGCCAGTCCTCCCTGAGTCGGGTTGTACACTGCAAAAACACAAAATCTTATCAAATAATTTTGGTCTCCTGTGCAAATATCTTACTACACTTCAAATAAGACAAAACTAAATTTTAGGCAACTTTTCAGCAAGAACTATAAGCTTGGTTTAGCTTAGTGAAAAAAAAATCTGCCAACTACTATTTTTTCATCAATATTAAAGAATTATTGACTTAAAAAGAGTTTTTAACTTTTAAGTTAGTGTAATTTTATTTTAAGTGAAATACTTGCACTAGAAACTAAATCAAATATATTACAGGTGGTAAGATTTTGTGTGTTTGCAGTGTAATCCCAGTTTGGATGCAACCAGTCTTACCATAAATTTTACCAGTGTCATAATTTTTCCCTCATCAGACAATTACCATTTTTAAACTATGTGTTGCAGGAATTTTTAAAACTGTTTGTAAGTTACTAAAATTTCTGTGAAACAAAATAAGCATATTTGAAGTATTTTAACCTTTCTTTAAAAACATTTCTGCACATAATTAGTCTTGTTTACAGCTCCTCTAAAGTGCAGATATTCATATTTTAATGAGCATTTGACTAAATAAATTTATGTAAGTTTGGCCAATAAATTATGATTTTGAAGAATTTTAATTGGACATGTTTCCTGTAAAATGGTATAAAATGCTTAAACTGAAGTGAACTCCATCTTTTTTAATCATATTCAATACCTGAACGCTGAAAGTCATTTTTGAAAACGTATAAATTTTCCCAGACATGTAAAGAAACCTGGGAGGTTCTTGAAGAAATAATTATTGTTATGTAAAATTCAATATTATGCATCTGTTTGCAGCCATTTTGTGGCGAGTTGGGGGACAGCAGCAGCTTATTTGGAGTTACTAGACTAAAAAGTCATTATCTAAGAATGATTTTGAGAAAAAGATGAAATGAACATTTTTTGTATAGGCCTGTCCTATCCTAATTTGTTCAAGGAAGCAGAAGAGGTCACCTTTCAGCCACAATTTCTCTGGGATTTTTAGGCTTAGATTTACATCAGAATAAAATCAGTTTGCCCTGTAGAAAACTGAAGTGATTATCCTCGGACCTAAAGAGGAACATCCTGGAGTCTGCTTCCGTTGTTACAGACAGAAACTGGAGATCAGCCTGAAATCTGGGTGTAGTGATGAACTCTGACCTGAACCTTCAGAGACACATAAAGACAGTTACAAAGTCGGCCTCCTATCAAACTGAGGAACATTTCCACCATTAAAGGACTAATGTCCCAGCAAGATCCGCAGACACTCATCCATGTGTTTATTTTTAGTTGCATGTCTGAAAAATTAGATCCAAAACGCTGGTGTTGGCGTTTTCAGTAAAACCAGGAAGATAGAGAACATCACCCAGAACTACAGTCCCTACACAGATAATAGACTTTAAAATACTGATGTTAGTTTATAATCACTGAATGGCTTAAAGATCTGCGGTTCTCATAGCAACCTTCCAGACCTCTCAGGTCTTCTGATCCAGATGCAAAGCAGAACCAGAACCAAACATGGAGAAGCAGCATTCACCTTCTATGCACCACAGATCTGGAACAAACTTCCAGAAAACTGCAAAACAGCCGAAACACTGAGTTCCTTTACAACAAGACTGAAAACACACCTGGTTAGATTTGCTTTTGAAACATCATAAGTGAAACATTAATCAACATTTTGATTGGTAACGACGGAACCTGACAATCATTGACTTTGTATTTTTTGTGTTTTTATGATGTAAAGCACTTTGTTGCTGAAATGCGCAATACAAATAAACTTGATTGATTGGTTGATAGTAGCAGTGCAGGTGTACTGCTGAGCCACCTTGATGCCCACTGCCAGCAGTGAGGAGCCCAACAACAGACGCAGCTGCAGCGCTGCTATTCCAGGACCGGGGAAACTGGAAACCACTCGGCTCTGGTTTCAGCTCCCTATAAAAGGCCCTTTCGCATGCCGAATGCGCGCCGACACCAGGTTCAGGATACGGGTCCATAATTGCTGTCAGACATTTGAGATTCTTCACCCTTACCCTCGGCTGACAGGGTGGTCACAACCCATTTTACCAGAGATGGATCTGATTTAAGAGAGATGCTCTGCTGAAGCAAACACAGAAATGATGCAACCTGCTGACCGAACGGTACAGAAGCTCTGATGTTCATGAGAAGGTGTGGAAGTTTTCTTTTTGTGTGTCTGGTAAGTTTCCCAGCAGCAGGCGACTTTCTGCTGGAGTTAGAGGATAAACAATTTTCGTTCCGGCAAGTCGAGAACGGAGGATGAGACATTTGTTTCTATGGAAACTAAAACGCAGGTTTCTACGGGATGTAAAGATGCTCAATATTCAGACTTTCTCCTACATGTTAAAAGACATGCAGAAAAAAACATTCTAGTAATTCACAAGTCCTGGAAATTGTGAATCAGTTCAAAATGCTAAAAATTTCTTTACACAGTCGGTGTAATTTAGCCATTTTAAAATAAATTAAGTTGCACGTCTTTGTCTTTCCTACTACGGCATATCACATTGCACATCAACTTGTTTTGCCCACCGTATATGTTTTAAATACTTCTTTGATATTCTTTTATTTAAGAAAAACATTATAGGTAGCAAAGCTAACATTAGCCTCCGAGCTAATACTGGTATTAATGTGGCTAGTTTTATATGACATTTTCATTTTTCCACTTTTTATGTTTTTATTCACCAATTAGTGCATATATAACAAATATTACAAACTACCAACACTTATTTTTGTTTAAATATAAACTGTTGGAGTTTGATGGAATCTTATAGAATTATTTAAATTAAATGTTTCATTTCTTTGCACTGTATTTTTCTCTTGTTAGTCACATCATTTAAACAGAATCTCGAGATTGTTTGAACAGAAAAATTGGTTTCTGAATGGAAAAATATGTAGATATTTGCATCTACTTCTGTTTTTCCTCTTAAATATCCCCAAAATTTACAATGCATGTGAGCAAAAAAGCTGCCATTTCTTCCACTTTTTTTAAAGTCATTTTTTTCAGTGTTTTATCATGTTTTAACATGCATAAAGATCTAAAAATGTAAAACAGTCCCTGAATATCTTGAGCATAGACCTGTAAATCTCACTGACCTGCTGAGGCCCTCCGTGCTGCTAGAGAGGCTGAAATCGACGTGTGGGGAAGCGGTTCTGAAAGAGTCCGGTTCTGGCAGAGGCGACGTGTCCGTCACCTGCGGGCTTGGACTCCTCAGCTCTGAGGTCAGCGGTAAAACTATCGGTATTGAGAAGGATCTGGTGCTGGGCGACCCTTGGGGCTGTCTTTGCTGACAAACGACTTGAGGCACGCCGTCGTTTCTCCCCTTTCGAACCTGATTGACACAGAAAAGTTAAATGTTTTATGCAATGCAAGGTATATTTCACAAAAACAAAAAAACTGAATTTCTTGATATTTGCATATAAAGTTTGCACATGAGAAGCTCCAGAGAAAGAGAGTTGGAAAAAGAGGAGAGAAGAGTAGTAAATCTAAAAGGTTAGTCAGGTTTCTGTCTTACCGTTTGACCCTGAGTGGGTATATATTGCGTGAATTTCCAACTCTTGTGTAGGAAAAGAACCGTAATCTGATCACAGCAACATTTTGAAAGTTTCCTTTCTGCATTTTTTAGGATCACAACCAAAAGAGACTTAAAATACGTCCTCTTAGGATGATAAAGAGCTTTCTCCCCTGTTGTAGTGTCTGCAGAGCTCTGATATTGCTGCACATTAAGCCCAACCAGCGGCTACAGAGGACGAAATGGGTTCGACACCAGCGGCTTAACCATCGATAATGCTCTCCGACATCCAATGCTAAAAGGCTAGTCTACAGATAAACAGCTCATTGCTGAATTAAAAGGCTTACGTTTCTTTTTCCTCGCACCAATTATCAGAAAAACACTTCCATTTGGGTTGTAATTTAATGGCTTGTTTGAAAACAAAACAAAAAAAAATCTATCAACCTAGCGTTCATTCAGACATCCAGGACCTAATGGGGGCTTTTTCCAACATAATTAGTAGCACAAACTTCTTTAGCTGGATCTCATATGGATTTTGCCCCTTGGAGCTTTTGATTGATTTGGCTCCATTAGGAGAAAACCAAACAGGAAAAAAAAGCAGAAAAGAGTTTGGACATCAGCTTGTTTGTGAGAGGGGTTGGAGTCTGTGTCATCACGGGAAAGAGGCGTCATGGAGGAAAAACAGGCGATGGAAAAGATAAAGATAAGGAGCTGCTGTTATAGCAGATTTTTATTTTAGATTAGATTTGGCTTGTTTTCCACATATAGGATGCAGGTGTGGATGTCAAAATGCAGTTTGACAAAAAGCAAACTGCATTTTGTCTGAATAGCAATGACTCGTTTTTTCTTCTCATTTTCAGTTTCTGGCTCCTCACTGTAATTGGCTCAATCAGAGCAACAACAAGCAGAAGGTCAAAGGCCAGATGACGAACAAATATGACACACCAGGATGAAAAATGTGACCTGGTTTATGTCACTTCAAAGTGCATTTTGAAGAAAGAATTCAAAATATGTAGTTCAAAACCCAAAGACTGTCTTAGGAAAGCAACAGAAGATAATTCAACAGGGTAACAGAGCGACTGATCGATAAAGAAACTGTGTGACTTTGATCAGCTTTCGTTGTTTTTAAAGTCAAGTCATCTTGACTTGACTTGACCTGACCAATGACCCTGTGACCTCTGCTGACACCCAGGAGGTCAGTAGGATGAAAAACATGTTTATTACGTTTTGCGCACAAAATCATCCGCAGATAAGATTTTAGCCTGCTCAGTTCTGCCTATTTTCCACTCTCACATAAAAATGGCTGCAAGTATACAACCGAACATCTTTGAACAGCATAAGTGGAGCCTCCTGCACAAGAATGCAGCAAGTGGTTTCTGAATTGTAAGTAAACAACAAAACTCTTTTCCAGCAGCCATTGTACAGTGAATATAGTGGTAAAATCAGCTGATCAAACATGTTGGGGCTCTGTTTGGGTTGCTAGGTAACGGCGCAGTGTGACATAACGAACGGTTTTTTTCCAGACACCAAAGAATAACATATTGCCAAAAAACTGCAGGGTCTTTTTTTTTTTTAAGGTGTTTTGGCTGTTCTTAGAAGCAGTAGAAAACCAAATGGATGAATAAAACCATACAGAATATGAATTTTGTATGGTTTTAAGAATTTTTTTTTACCAAACATATTTGCACTATGTGACTGGAAAACACACAATACTGCTCCTTTCATAGATATGAAAGTATGTTTGGTGTTTAAACTATTAAAACAGTCCGTTAGAAGCACTTTTCAAGGGGGTTGTAAATATTATATTTAAATATTATTATTTAGTTGTTACACTGCACTGTAGAATTGCCTGATTGCAAACTTTTCGTATTCTTAGGAAGGAGCTGATCATCTTTCCTCAGCAGATATGTTGAGCACGTCGTCATACATGAGACAGCATTGTTTTCATCTCTACAGTGACACCTTTCATGACTTGTTGTGACACACAAATCTGCACTAGACGTTCTTAAGAAGTCAACAGGATTTACACACCTTAAAAAAATTGCTCTACTGACCTCCTGGAGCCCAGAGCTCAGCTTCTAAAACATAATCAGGAAGTTTTCAGTGAGATCTCATCTACAGCAGCTGGAAGTATTTGTAAGGCAAACTGAAGTCTGTGTTTTTCTCTTTCTGCAGATAATTGAGGTCTTGTTTCCTTTATTGAATCACATCATGTGACCGAGGCCACGAGCATTGCAAGCCGTCTGACAGACGACCTCAAGGCTAATCAGCAGCGAGGAGCCCCAGCAGATAAGAAAGAAGAAAGCATTCAGAGGAAAACCACCTGATAAACATAAAACTATTCAAATATGACAGATTTATTTTACACACCTTTGTCTTCTTTGTCTTTGGGGTTTTGGTGCAGCTTTCGTTGAGATGTTTCATGTCTTCAAGTGAATTTAGAAGCTCAGTCTTTAGAAATCAAGAAAAGAAACAAATGTGTCATTTGTAGTGCTTAAAAAATATGTATTTTTATTACTCATCATAAAAATATCACAAATTTATTGCATTTTAGGGTGCAGAAAAGTATAATTGTGCATGTTGGGACTATAAATAAAGTCAACATGTTCTCCAGGGTTAAAGAATGGCATGAAGTGGATTTAAATCAGCTGAGCGTTGTAACATCTACAGGCTTATAGAAACTGAACTTGACTCCTTACAGAGGAAATTTTCCAAAACATGCCCAGGACGCATTAATCACATCACACAGGTCACATGGCTGGGTTGTTATGAACTACGCAGGATGTTTTTGAAGTTTCTTAACATTAAAACATCAGCACTGTGTTCATATCATACTCAACGGGATAAAATAATCAGAAACAAACAAAGTGGATTGGAAAAAATCTACACGTTACTGGAAAGTTTGTGATTTGAAAAAATAAGGCCATGATACATATTTTTACACGCTTAAAGTCACTTTCCACCAGACACAGAAAAAAAGCTGAGTTTTATTAATCAGCTTTTACGTTTAGCAAATATGAACATTTTGTGTTTCTGAAGTGCATTTGTTGTGAATTGATGCTTTAAAAACAAACTGAATTGACATTCTGGTAGGATTTTCCTTAGAAGAGGTTTAATTAAAACTATAATTTGAAGTGTTTTTTCTAAGATGTTAATTTGTTTTGTGAAGTGTTCATTCATGTATAAGTGTTTCACATGTTAGTTTGTTTTCTAAAACATAAATCTGTTTTCTGGAATGTAAATTTAAAGTTTTGAAAGTTGCAGAAGTGTTTCAGATTTTGTAATGTTGGCTTACACTGTACTGTAATTTACTGACACCAAAGCAAAAAGCAAAGACACTTAGCAGAAACAGTAAAATTACAAAATTAGATTATCTTCTTTAATTGTGATTAAAAACAAATAAAACCGAGTCGTAAATTTGCGTCTAGCTTACTGCAGGTTGTTTATTTCTTCTATTTTTGGTTTCAGTTGACATGCTGTCCAGAACAGAGTCAGAGAACTTACTTCTATGTGTGGACCTGGACTGAGATGACTGGAAGATTTCTTTGTGTCTTCCTCTTCTGACTTAGCCTAGAAAGAGCAAAAATAGCATTTATAGAGTAATTCAACATGCAATCATATAAAAGTCTGAAATCTACCCTCTTTTCTTTGGACTTTATGTAATTTTTAATCACTTTTCCTTGACACCTTGAAAATTGGTAAAAAGTAGCTCAAAGTTTTTCTTTGCAGAGTTATTAATGATGCAGGAGTCTAATATAAAAACACATGTATTGTATTTCCTCCCAGAAAGCCCCAGCAACAGTTAAAATTAGACGGCAGCCTTGAACACAGACGTAAACATAAAAACTGTCAGGCACAGCATGGATTCTCCAGCGTTTTATTTTTTGCTAAGGCTAAAAGGCGAATTGGTGAGAGCATGCTGCGTTCAAAGACACCGCGAGGCTGTCAGTCATCTGCGTGTTCACGTGGCAGTGTGTGGGGTGTAAGATGATCTTTGTCGGCGGAGGGGATTTCCAGGGGTCAGTGGGTTGGTTACTGGTATTCACAGCATCGCTGCCGTATCCGACGCTGGTGATGCTGTAACTTTAATACTGATGGGTTTTTTCTCACTACTACTATTAGGAAGGTGAAAAATCCCAAACATTTTGAGGCTTTATGAGGATAAAGAGCCTCAAGCTAAAGACAAAAAGGATTTGCAGGTGATGTTGAGGCATATTTAGAGAGCACAGAGGGTCAGATCAAAGGTTAACTCAGACCCCGAGGTTAGAGCCTGATGGTCATGTGACCGATGTTTCTACAACCGACGCATTGTTCACCCCCAGTCACTGAGCTGAAAACTTTCCAACCGAAGTTGAAGTGTTTGGTTCTGACATAATCTTTAAAAATAAAAACGCAGGAGATGATTGAATGTCTGTTATTTTGTTTCATAATAACAGAAACAGGAAGGAGACTCAGAACTGATCCCTGAGGAACTCCCAAATCTACCTTCAACACATCCAACACACCTCACCACCATGTCACCAACAGAGAAGGAAATATGAGGCTTACAATGTGATGATATTAGCTTTAGATACAATTTAACTGGAATGGATGGAAGGATGGATGGATCATGGTGTTGGATCCTGAGGCCCGTTTGTTTTGGTGCTGTGAATCGCCTCCAGCTGTTTTTGATTTAATCTCCAATCTGAAAAACTTCAGACTGGAAACTGGAATGAAACTGTCGGAGCAGCAAATGTAAATCAATAGGAGGAGACAGAAAACATGGACATGTGGAGGAGCTGCTCCTGCACAGCTCTAATGGATAATCAATACTCAGATTAATTCAGCCTGGCGGTATTTAACTCATGATTCATGGAGAGGAACCGAGAAAAAGATCCTGATTAAACCACATGAGGCGCCCACCACCGATCTGATCCATATAAACACCAACAGCTGCTGCTGCTAACAGCACCTGGACGAGTCTGAGAGTCGAGCGCTCCTCCGTCTCGTCCTCTTTGTCCGGACTCTCGGCCTCAAAGATGCAGCTGTAGTTCTGGATGAACTGGACCATGATCTGATTGCAAATATTTTGATCCTTCACCGCTTCAGGACTGGGAGCAACTCTGAAAAAACAAACAAATGAAACAAGCTTAAGTTCAGAGTGTTTAAACTAGGAATGCATGGTTCCAGTCGATTAACTAATAATGCCCGTTAGACCTTCCTCTGTGTTGTAGTTTAGCCTCCATCCACAAGGGGGCGCCACCGGTGATCTTTTAAGTAGAGCCAGTTGGCGCGTGAATAAAGATGGAGGAAAGAGGTTCAAAACAGAGTCCATTCAGTGTGAACAATGCATATTAGGGCCAATGTAGATAGAAAATCTAAAGAGGAGTATATTTTTGCCAAAAAACTCAGAAAACTTTAGATTAATCTCAGAAATTTTCTAGGAAAGGAAATACGGGCATTTCTGGGTTTGAAAAGTTAAAAAACATTGCTAAAAAATTAAATCTTGAGGTTAATCTAAAAAACTAAAAAAGTCTCAAAAGTCAAAAACTTTCTGAGATTAAACTAAAATAAATCTGAATTTTTTCTAGCAAGTTTCTGACTTTTCATACTCAGAAATGTTCATGTTTTTCCAGAAATTTACTGTATTTTTCAATCAGAGTTTCTTTATGTTATGGAAACACTGTTGTCCCTCTCCATACAAGAGAAAATTGAGGTTTTTAAGAAATCAGCTAATTGTTAGTCAATTGATAAGATTAACTTTAGCTTAACTCTTTAATGGATAACTTTTGTCCCGGTTTAAACAGATTATGTGTGGAAATAAGTTTGAGAATCTGTTCCTGAATAAATGCTGCTCGGTCGGCGTCTTGATGTTTAGGTGAAATTGGTTCGTGTTTCATCTGAGCTGCTTACTGGTGAGCTAACAGCTGTGCTGGATGGCGGCTTGGCTGCAGGCCGAACTGTAAGTCTAATTATAAAACCTGGACATGCAGAGAGGATGAGGAGAACAGGTTGTACAGTGTGAAGTGTTTGGCACACTGAGAGCTGATCGTGTTTCATTTCTCGGTTCACAGTCTGTGAACAAACTGGTTTATAACCAGTGATGACGACCCGAAAGCATTTCGCTCTGCCTCTCGTTTCTTCTTGCTTTCAAAAGAACTTCCTCTAATTTTCTAATGAGGTTTTATCAAAACTTATCAGGAAGCCCATCGAAGGTTGGTTTTGGTCTTCGGATGCCTTTTTATGCATTTTTTCATACAATGGCAGTGTTTTATTGAGTGTTTGATTAGAAAATTAGATACCTGAACAATTGAGAACTAAAAATGGTTTTAATCACGTAAAACAATCCCTGAAGGACGTGTTATTAGAAAATGTATTGTATTATTTGTTTATAAAAACACACCAAGTTGGACTAAAATGTTTATCCATCAACTAATCTTCCTCTTAATCGGGTCGCTGAGGCTTTTTGACTTCCAGATCACTCAGGTTTTCTTGAATCTTCATATTTGGTTGCAGCCGTCTTCCTGTCTGATGCTGACGCTGCCTAATGCTGCCACTACCGTACTTCACAGTAGGAAAGTTGATGTCCAGCTGATGATTTTTCTCTCCAAATTTGGTTTAATTAGATCAGAGAATTTAGATTCCCCTGATTTCACACTCTGTAAAGTTGCCTGCATGTTAGTTTGTTTTAATTGGTCTTCTTGTTCAGATGCAATGAATCTCCATTCTGAGTGTAAATGTTGTGAATTCTTATGCAGCTATTACATCTAAATGTTTTTTGAGTCATTTTGTAATCATTAATTTTGTAGTTATTTTGTGTTGATTTTATACTTGGTTAGGGTATAAAGCTTAAACTGCTAAAAAGTTTCCTGCAGTGTGAATATTTTGGTAGGTACCAGGCCTTTAATGCATTCTGTAGGAAAGATGCCAAATACGCAGCAGGACGTCAATAATGTGTTCATCCAACATCAGACTGATTTTATGCTGCCTTCAGCAGGAAATGTAAACACAAGTTGATTCATTTTTATAACATTTTTGCTTTATTTAAGTCTGAATTTTAAGATTTTATTTTGTTTTCACAACACTGGCAGTTTAATTCACCTTTCTGTGCGAACAACAGCGTCATCTGCTGGTCAAGTAGAGTCACAAATGGAGGACTGTGTTAACCCTTCTAACAACTTTAATGTGAATAAATATTTAAAGCAATAAACAAAAAAATACAATCACATTTTCTTCGCTGTAATACGCTGTAAAAACGAAGCGTTCCCAGTCGAATCTGTGTTTGGCTGGTGGCTCTCTGTGGATCTCCCTGTTGTTGCAGGCCTCTAATTAGTTTGCAGTTCGTGTTTTGGCACGGCTGTTTATGGAGGTTGTAATGCTGTGTGGTGTGTTTGATGTTCCTGCAGGGTGTGTTTTTATATTTAATGAGACGTTGTATTTTCACCTTTGCTCTGACGGTTTCATCAGTTTGTTTCCTAGAAAAGAAATCTTTGATTGGTTTATTCTCGCTTCAAGGAGCCTGATTTAATCATTTCATTTGGTCTTAGTTAGCAGCTCCCCAGGTTTTCTTTGCACTTCATTTGCAGTCCATATTGATCCCCCCTGCAATACTTTCCAGCTCTTATTTTTAAATCATCCTGATGCCAGATAGGAGATAAAATCCCTACATAAAGTTCTGAAATGGGCCCAAAATCTCTTTTCAGTAGGGAGTTGTTGGGAAAACTCCAGAAGGGGGATCAGATGCTTTTAGCCATCTGAGGTAACTCATTTTTATATGGAGTTTAGTTGTTTTGCACAATATGTAGTATATATTTATAGCATATAGTCTCTGTATTTATATCTACCTATCCTCTCTTAATTTTTCAGTTTAATGCCTTTGACTTTGCTTCAAATCTAAAACTGTTAACTTCCAAATTAAGAGATTAAACGCTTTTTTTTTGCCCCCCAGTTTTATTGCTTACAGCAGAGAGAAACTGAGAGAATACAGCTGCAAGATATTTTCAAATTTTCTCTAAGGCCATAAAATATGTAAATATAGTCAAAATAAAAGCACAGATGTTAGCTTTAATTTAAGATCTTGTCAGCAAATCTGCATCAATACAATCAAGAATTTATGAAAAGAGGAACCTGAGCACCGTAGAATTTTAATCTTCTTTTTTGATCAAAATTATAAATTATTTATAAATAATATTCTAGTTTCTGGTGTTTAGCTGGTTTCTCTTAGTACTCTTGAAATAAGAATAAGCTAATTTACAAATAACTTTTCAGCAAGATATGGCTTGTTGCAAGCCAATGAGGAATTAGTGAGCTACAACAAACTCCTGCCTTGCTGAAAATCTACTTGTAAGTTAGTTTTGTCTTATTTCAAGAGTTTCAAGATACTTGCACTAGGTTTTGGCTGCTAAATGATATCCTTGGTAGTTTTGACTGATTCAGCTTAAGAAATGGGAACAAATAGTGTCTTTTTGACAGGCTGCTAAGTAAGTAATAAAAAGTAATAAAAAAACAAATCTGCTGAATTTTAAATGAGGAAATTTGTCATTTCCAATGATTCATTGGAAAGATTTATGTGTCTTTACAAATAAAAGTGAACAAGGATAGAACTTAAAAAGCTCCAACCTTCAGAAGGACTAGTATTGTTTACCGAAGTAAATTTTTCTACTCACTGAAAGATGCTGGGTCCAAACACAGTGGCGAGGTTCTGGGCCGTCATGCGGTTTTCTTCGTGGTTTTTCTCCACCAGAGTCAGGAAGTTGCAGAGGTAGCGCAGGAGGCTGTGGTGAACATCTGGCAGCTGCTGCAGGAAATCTCTAATCACCAACCAGGAAACATCACCTCCACTGTCTGGAAAACAGAAAAACATCATCAGAAAGACTAGTTGTTCCTCAACCAAATATATAAATTGATGTTTGCTGATTTACTATTTATTTATGATTTTTTTTACTTTAAAACAGGGACAATATACAGTGCCAGCCAGCATATTTCAGTTTGATCCCAAACACACGTAAAAACTGATGTTTAATCTTCGGTTATGGTGACTTGGAAAAGCATTACAGCAAAGAGCCTGAAAATATGTTGAGACTCTTACTCAGGATAATTAATTAGGTCAGAGTTGGATAAACGGATATGACTGACGCAAATGTTGTGAATGGCTCTCTGCTTGTGTTCATGCATGTGTACCAATGTGGGTACATCTGTGTCAGTGTGCAGAGGGCCAGAGGGGAACAATGGCCTACAGTTGTAACTCTACAGATGAGTGAAGTTCATTCAGATTCAGTGCAGGATTTGCTGAATACTGTTTATTTTACTTTCCCACCTTCGTAAGTTAAGATGCTGAGAAGAAAAACGCATAAATTGCATCTAAAAACATCTTTTACATGAGTCTAAGTTTAATTAAGAAATTAAAATAATTTAGATACATTAAATATGTGGGTAACTTACGATGCTGCAGTGATTAGTTCTTCAAAACGTACTGCTCTCTAGTGGCCAAGTTAACCACTACAAGCTCTCAACATGCTAAGTTGAGTAAATCTCAGTCAGTCAGTTAAAATTCATGGAAATATTTACAAACTTTTGGGTGATATTCATCATTCCACTTTCTTTGAAGTGCAATTTTTACAAATATAAAAATCTAACCTTGTTGTTCCTATTAACGTCCATGCTAGCTTTAAGCTACTAGCAGCAGTGTAGCTAGCCTCTATCTATTTCATCAACATCTGTTTTAATGATGGACTTCGCACTGCTTTCCTGGTACCAGTGCAAAGCAGAGATTTATAAAAGATAATTTATGTTTTAGCTGTTTCCTCAAAAGTCAGAATTTCTGAGTTCTAATTAAAAACATTTTAAAAAGCAAGTGAAGCGACCACTGAAGTTGGAGCACTAGCTTAGAAAAGTCCCCGAGTTCAAAAGCTCATATGGCTGCTGCATGTACAAGAGCACATTGTGCTGTATATTTATGTGTTTAAAGGCAAAGAAATATTGTGTTGTAGGCTACAGCTAACAGTTGTTAGCGTGGTCAGTCACATTAGCAGTTAGCACAGCAAACCCTAAAATTTAAATTAGCACCCGCTTTAAAGATTCATCAAAATTTATGAAAATATTTACAAACTATTGGTTTATATGCATCATAACACTTTCTTATAAGTGCAGTTTTATCACCTGCACTTCTGAGAAAGTGTATGAAAATCTAATCTTGTCATTCCTGTTAAGCTCCAAACTAACCTTAAGCTAATTGTTGGAGTGAAGCTAGCTGCTAGCTATTTCATCAACATCTATTTTCAATGTAAAGCAAAATTAGGTTATGCATTTTTGCCTTTTGGAAATGTATAATTAATGTTGAGTGTTTTCAGTCATTCCAAGATCTAAGTTCTGATTTCTGAAGTAAATTGAACAAGGTTACTATGAGCAAAAATCAGCACTAATAAAGGCTAAAGCCACTCGCTTAAGCTTGAAAATTTTCACTTTTAAGTTAATGTGTTTAAAGAAAAACATATTAGCATTAATGTGATAAATAGTAGAAATAATATTAGAGCAACTAAGTCTCCACTTGTTCTACCCAAGCTTAAATTTAGCATTAGCACAGTTAGCTCTGTGATATATTTTGCTTAATTATAGAAAAAACTTGAGACAGTCCTGCTCTAGGATTCTCACCCTGCATGGAAAATTGGATTTAATTTAATTTAATAAGTAAATCAAGTAGTTTTTAATTTGTTTGGGAAGTTCTAACCTTGGGCTGGCTCTCATGCCACCAGATTTTTTAAACATATTTATAATATGTGTGGCAGACTGCAGATGATGTCTTGTTCATTTCAAAGCACTAGAATATAATTTCTGTCTAGCAATAGCAGAAAAAAAAAAGAAAATTGATCAAAATCAACAGCGAAAAAGCAGCCAGAGTTTAAAAAGGTGAATTATAATAGAAGCAAGAAGTAGCAACAGAGGCCAAAACAGTTTCACAAAGTCCAACAGAGTACCAATATGGTTCTCTGATAAACAAAGCAGATATTTATGACAGCCATAAAAGCAAAAACAAACACTTCAGCCAAACTGTTCTCTCCTCTGCCACCATTCGCATAAAATATAACCGCCTGGAGCTGGACCGGAGCAAACATTTTCTCTGCCAAAAAAACTCAATCTACATGTTCAATCTTGCCAAGATTATCACCCTGAAATCCATGACTGCTGGGATCAATAACTCAGATTTAACTCAGCGATGACCTGGTTGGCTCTGTTTGATGGAGAAGCTGCTTTCATCCATCTATGACCCAGATATTCATAATATTCATTTATTAAACTTCTGCAAAGTCTAATAAATCCGCAAATACTGGCTGTAAAATCCTAAAGCTCCATCCACTTGGATCACCCTGAGCGAATAAGATAAAGGTGGGAATGAGAGTTAATGTTTTACCCTGATAGTGCTGTCTGAGTTTCTGCTGCACCGTGGAGTCGACCAGGCCTTCAGGCAGATCTCTGAGGTAGAGTTTGAGCAGGCTGGACACGGTGCACAGATCCGACTCTGAGAGCAGCTCCGCCTCGTTGCCGCCGCCGCCGCTCTCCAGTCGCAGCTTCAGGGTCTCCACAGCCCGAACGTTCCCGTTTACTCTGAACAAACCTTCCTGATGCAGCGCTGCAGAAAGGCGAAAGAAAACACTATTTAGTTACAGTTAGACACCTAATTGTGGAATCGGACCTGCGCAATCAATTATTCAGTAAAACCAGTTACTGGTAGAAAACGGGATCCTCGAGAGTATTTTTTTTAATCATTTGTGAGATCAGCCCAGAGAATGTAAGACTTTAAAGGGTCAGTAGGTCCAAATGGAAAACCTCCATATGGTTGAAACCAGATATTTACATATTGCAGAAAAGAAAACAGTTTTTTCTCATCTGACATAAAATGATATCAAATTTTTTCCCAGAAACACCTGCTAAACGCCAGAAAAGTCAGAAAAGGGTCTTCTTCAAAAACAAAAAACTTTTTAAAAACAAACCTTCTTAAAAAACGTAATATGGCGTCTTATGATAATTTTGGAGGAATGGATTCTTCCTCTTTGAGTGACCTTTCAGTCCACATCAATGTAAAAACCGATTCACTTCAGACTCTTTTGTGAATTAACCAATCAGAAGCCTCCAAAGCCATGACATCATCATCATCTGGGCTTTCCAAAGTCTTTAAGGTCTAGCAGACATTGTGTTTGCATAAACTTTGAAATATAAAATATAAACATGTCTGAAAATTCTTTTTGTGAATCATCTGGACTTTTAAAAAACATTTTTTTCATAACCTTTCTTCCGGTTGTTTCTGAGATTTAAGATTGTTTCATTTTGATACGAACTTTATGAACCTTAATATAATTTAATAACCATGCCACACAGACCAGCAGGCTTTTATCTTTACAACACTATTTTATGCTTGTCATGTTTTTTTAGATCTAATATTGCGGGTTTATTTGAATCTTTATCATTACCCAGATGATCCTGATCACAGCCAGGTGATGACTTGAATGTTTTTTATGACTCATTCATGCCTCTGCCGATATCATATTTATGTTTTGATTGTAGTCAATGTTTAACTTAAATTGTTTTAACATCAGTTAAAATTAAACTTGTGATAAAATAATCGAGTATGTGTGAGACTTTACGACATCAATAAAAATCCTAGAGGTTTTTCTCTCTCACATTATCTCTACTCTCAGCAGCTTCAGCCTTTAAAATAACATCCAACAATTGCTTTGCAGCAAAACCGACCTGGATTCAAAAGTATATTTCATTCAGAAACTGCTGTGAGTAAAAATATTAAATATTTCTTTGGTATATTCTTATCTTGGTTGGTCACAATTTACTGAATAAGTTCAAATTTAATTGCTGCAGCTGGAGACAAAATATTGCATTGTGGAGGACAGTCGTCCATATCTCTTTGATATACGCTATTTATAATTTAAAATTAATAAATATTATGTCTTCCAGAAGAAGCTTGTAAAAAGTTCTGTATTCCTGTAGTGACATCTAGTGGTTAAATTGATGCATTGCAGTATGTGAGAATTAACAGAAGGTTAAAGAAACATTCAAGGTTTAGATTCCAGTTTTAACACCAGACATTTGCACAAAATAAAGACACATACATATTTTTTTTTCTCATCGTCTGAAGTTAAATCACACCGAGCTTCTTCTTCTTCTGTCACGAGAAACTCGAGCTAATGGAAGGAAACCAGAACATTTGACCCAGCTAAAACGGTTCAAAGGCAAAAGGCAATGCCATCAAATACTGAGGAACTGCATGTAAACTTCTGATTCCAATGACAGTAATAATAAATCACTCTGACATATTCTCTCTTTCATTATTGTGTCACTTAGTAACTAAAAATATTTCTGGTCATTCTAACTGACCTAAAAAACAGATTTGATCTGATTTAAACTCAAATGGTGAGGAAAGAAAAAGGTGTTTGTAAACTTCTGGTTTCAGTTTTACATCCTTGTTTACTTTTAAACACAAAAGTTTAAATAAGTAAACATCTTATACAACTAACAACAGATATATATATATATATATATATATATATATATATATACACAGTTAGTGGATAAAGGATTATCTTACGTTATCCTATTAAAGCATTCTGCTGGAAGTAAACATATTTTTATATTGCAGGTTTTCTTTCTTCCATAATTTGCTACTCTTTAGTTTGACCATTTTAGAAAGCAAAATGTCTTTTTACTTATGTCTTATTGTAGTAAAATTGAGAAGAAAAAATTGGCAATTTTTGTGAATTACTGTACATTAATTTAGAAATCTGAGCAGAAATGTTAAAAAAACAAACAAACATGGAAACCACAGCACCAGGTCTGTCGCAATAAGAAATTTGACAAGTTATTGCAATAAATGATAATATTGTTGCTTTTAGTTGATTTTCCAGCACAATGATGCAAGAACGCATCCTAAAAGATCAATAAACTTTTAATGAACTCTGAAACTGGAAGAGAATATAAATATCCAAAATAAGTAAACAAAACAAACAAAAAAAACCAATAAATAAAATGAATTATGAAGTCTCTATAAACAAAATTATCCTTCAAAAAAGGGGCTAGTTGAAATCAAAACCCCAGACTGAAAACTTTAGTCATCCAGTTTTTGGTAGAAAACGAGAAAAGAGCAAAACAATAAATCAGGCAATTGGAAATTATTGATCTCATTTTATCGTGTAATTATTGCTTCTTGCAACAGGCCTATACATACACCAACGGTTTGTTTTTTAGTAATGAACTGTTAGATTCAAAGGTGATTCTGGTCATTTCAAACCAAAACATTAATACTGTTGAATATGTTCCCGTTACCATGCTTGCTGAGATGCTCCACCATCCTCCGCACCAGCAGAGGCACTCCGTCCTCCACCAGGCCGCGCTCCCTCAGCTCCAGCAGGGACGCTCCAAACACCTTGGTGCTTTGGGCTGCCACAGCTCTGGATCTCAGCATGGGTATCTGGACCATCCTCTTCATATCTTCTCTGACCAGAACTGCAGTCTGGTTGTGCTGCAGGGAGAGAGAGGCAGGCGTCAGCTCGGAGCTGCAGGATCATTGCAGGAAATGCAGCTTCTGTATTTAGAGCGTCATGCTCTGGGGGGTGAGGGGAAGCGTTGCAGGTTACCAGGTTACACCTTTGTTAAAGAGAGACACTCAAACACAAGGTAAGAAATTAGCATTTAAGGTCATAGATTCATAACATAACAAAAGCCTTCCTTACCTGGTTACCTGTGGAGGCACACATTGTTCCACTCACATGGTAAAACTCTGAGTTAAACTGTCACCTGCTTCCATTAAATCTCTGCCACCTGCGTCACTTCTACTGCTGCATCATTTTATCTGTCTTTGTTTATTCAGCTCTGCTTTCAGCTAAGACTTCCTGCTGTTCTGGATCCTGCAGAGTGGAAGGAAGTCTCGGTGCTGTTGTCATGGCGACAGCTCCACCATATTGTATTCACACAGCAAAAACATAAAATCCTACCAACTAGTACTGGTCCAGTTTCTACTGCAAATATCTTTAGTACACCTGAAATAAGACAAAATTAACTTACAAATAACTTTACAGCAAGAAATAGCTTGTTTTAAATCAATAACTTCTTGATGTTGATGAAAAATAACTGGTTAAATTGGCATATTACTTAACTTACAACAATATATTTTTCCCATGCTTTTTGTGAAATAATCTGACAATGGAGCTATTATTTTAACATCAATATTAGGGAATTATTTACTTCTGACCAACTACTACTTCTTGCTGAGAACTTACTTGTAAGTATATTTATCTTATGTCAAGTGTTTTAAGATGTTTGCATTAGAAACTGGACTAAAAATACTTGGTAAGATTTTGTTTTTGCAGCGCAAACAGGTGGACTGACACACTGAGAAATGTTTGGAGTGAGATACGTTTCAGTTCTTAGTGACTGATGAAAACATATTTCATCAGACTGAATATTTTATTCGTTTATTTCATTAAATTTCAGTTAAAACAAACAAACTTTATGTCGACATAAAGAAAAGCTTTCAATTGAAAGTAGTTTACAGAAAGAAAAATCGTCCATAGTCTTTTTCTTCCCCATTAAAAATGCAAAAAAATATAATTATTGTGAACTCTTTATCCTTTACCTGCACAGCAATAAATCAATAAGTAATATTTTAATAAAAACAGATATTAGTATGACTTTTACTTTAATGTTTAACTTTTTGAGCCAATTATTTTCCATTTTGTTGATCGACAAAATGTTTTTATTTCACTTCCAGGAACAAAAATTACATTTTTCTTTGCTGTGTTTAACCAATTATAGTGGATGGGCACCCAGTTGTGTTTCTGAGTAAATGTTGCTGGATGTTTGTGGCATGACTTCCCGTGAAATAAAATAAAAACAAAAAGTAAAAGATAAATTCTTCGTGTTGTTCTTAACAGTTTCAGGTTTAAGAATTGAAAAAAAAGTGCATCTGAAGCAGATTTCTACCATCCTTAAACTGCAGTCAAGAGTCACACAAAATTATTTAATGTGCAGGAAAAGTAGCTGCTCGAACTGAATAAATTAACAAATTGAAGTAATTCATTTAAGTTGGATCAACTATTAATTTTTTCAGTGTTTTTATTATTGCAATACATGTCAGGTGAGCATTGTCACCTGACAGTGCTCACCTGAGCACATAACTCCATAAAAAGTTTTATGGAACTTTTTTATTGCTTTCTATTCCTTTTATTTCCTGTGTGGAGTAAAATAAAGTTTATCCCCCCACAGATTTCCAGTTAAGCTGATCTGAGACGAGGACATAATGACCAGATGCTCCAAGTCCGTCTTTACTGCCATGGCTACGTGTGGTGACCTCATACAGAGTGTTGATAAAACACCAGAGGTAAATGCAATCACCACCTCAACATGTGCAAACAGAGGAACTCAAAAGCAGCCAGACGCATACATATGTATCATTAAGTATTAAATTATTCTATTGATTATCCTGATGATTAATTGATTTGTTGGATGAAAAAAATGGTCACATTCTGCAGATTTTTCATTAATCACTAAAGCTCATTTTGTACAATAATAAATTATATAAAAATGCAAATAAATAATTCATGCATCTGGTCCTTTTTAAAATAAAAAAACATTTTATTGCCTACAATGCAATAGTACGGCATTCTCTTTGTGTTCGTCTAATTATTTGTGGCAAAGGATTAATCTGCAGCTAAAAAATACATAAATATTTGTATTAGAGTTGATCTTTTGAATATTTTTTTGACCAATTGATTAATAATTGCATAGCAAAAGGTGCTGGACAGGAGATTTTCTTTTCTGTAATTTAAACGAGGTGAAGCTAAAACTATGGCACTAGAGGAGTTCTGGGAAGAGCATATTGACTAAGAAGATTTTTGTTTGTTTTTTTTATCTTAAATGCAAAATGTTTATGTTTTGTAGTTTTGACCAAATTAGTGTTTTGTGTTATTCTGTCAGTAATTGGCCTTCTGCAATTACTGTATTACTATATACATCTATATGCTCCACTTAATAATTAAATTGTTTGTTATTAAATTAGTTTGGCGATCATGTTATTGTTCGATTTATCAATTAATTCGATTAATCGTTCCATGTTCAGTCTACAGGCAGTCTGAGGTGATCTAGAACCAGAATCCACATCAAACACATTCCTGAGTGTTTGTCTCTCTGTGGGAATGAAAGTGAAAGTGAACAGAGGAACATAAAGCTCTCCTGATCCCAGGTCTTGTCACAGGATCATTCTGTGGACTGAAAAAAAACTCTCCACTCAAAAAGATTGTGCTGTCACTTTACAATTCAACTTTCTGCCAGGCCTTTGGGAAGAAAGTGGCTAAGAAAAAAAGGTTTCAGGAAGCCATTTTCCTCTATTGTTTACAGAGACAGTCAGCTGTGACGCATCCTCTGTAATCCTCCCCGTGATTTGACAATGCTTTCACACTTCATGCACACAGAGACACACAGTTCTGTGAAAAAATGTTCTAAACCGCATCTCCAAGTGGCTTACATGTAGTAGAAAACGTTGAGAAATATGTATTTAGTTGATTTTTCTTTCTGTATTGTATCAACGCCTCTTGGGGATAAATCTTATCCTGTTGAAAATCCAGTTTATTTGCCTTTAAATGGTAAAAAGAAAGAAGTTTAAGTATGTTTATTGCAACCAATCAGAGTCAGGAGGCGGTTCTTATTGCTGTTAATCACTACTCCATGTGGCGACGCTCATTCTTTTTCTCCCTCCACTTCTTGCTCTCTGCTACGCTGCAGATAGCACAGCCTATCATGAATGCTAATGTTAGTTAGAATAATCTAAAAATTTTGATCTCATTATGATTGATTTAGACCAATTGATAGATATATTTCACATTTTTCTCAATCTAAAGCGCTATAATGTCAGAAATGCTTTGAAAATACTCTTTATGTGTGTTTCAAAAAGCAGAAGAAAGGTTTCTTAAATCGCTAATGTGCTTTAAATAATCTCTGTTGAGTGGAGGGTAATCCAGTTTAAATTACCAGATTGTAACTTCATTATTTCAATTATTATTATCTTAATTTATTATTCTAATTATAAATGTATTGTTATTATTGTTACTATTATTTTTTTTTTCATTTCATTTTATTTTTTTTTAATCAAACTGACCATTAGTTTAAATATGTAAATATGTATGGAGTTCCCATTACATTTTGGAAAAAGTCTTTGGAGTGAAATAATCTGCTTATGGAACTAGAACTTTTTCATCCATAATAAGGAATTATTTACTTTAAATAAGCTCTTATATCTTGCTGAAAAGTTACTGGACCAAAAATACTTGATCCTAGATTTTGTATTCTTGCAGTGAAGAATTGAAACATCTTGATGGGAATCCTTCCTTTAAACCAAAGATTTCAGAAGTGAGTTTGTGAACCAAACGTCTGGGCCGGATCATCTGTTTTCTGCTCTCTGGTTCATGAAGGGACTACAGGCCCCTGCATGCTGCTCTCCTCCCCCTGCAGCTCCTTTTTTCCAGGCTCCCTCCAGTATGTGGGTGGCCACTGGGCCAACTGGCAGCAAAAGCTCCACAGACATCAAAAAAAAAAAAAAAAAAGCTCGGAAAAAACTTACAGTTGGGAAGGAAAAAAAGCAGGAAAAGGGACATTTTAAGCAAGTGACGTAATCAAGTGTACAGAGATGAAAAGTTTGTGAAAAGTGTATTCCTTTGTGTTTTACATGGACTGTTATTAAGAACATAAGTGCATTTGATCACTTTAAAGATAAAGTTACTTTTACTTCATGAAGAAAACATTTTTGGCATTTTTTCCCTCCCCTACACAGCCACTCAGAGGAACACCGGCTCGTTATTTTTATCCTTAAACTCTCGTTCACAAGTTGCTTTACTCACACAGATGGTCATAGCTCCTGCCCCCATTCCTCCACCAAAGAAACTCCAGCAGAGGCTGAAAGATGAGGGGCAAAACTGCAGCTATCCTCCTCTTCCTCTTCCTCAGTCAGAGGAAAAACCCCAGAGGTTCTCCTTTATTCCTCAACATCTGAATCCTCCAAAAGCAGAAAGCAGATCCAGTTATGAAGAGTTTCAGTGCCGGTAGATTCAGCGCCGTTCAGCCCCATGAGGCACAGATTAGTCCCTCTTCCTCCCTCTTTATTCCCCTCTGCTGAAACCCGAGCCGAGCTCTCCCATTGGCTCACCCAGACGCTCACGTGACTCGGGATAAAATCCCAAACATGAACAAATCCTGCAGACTCTGCAAGGAAATGAGGCGGGGAAGATAGAGGATGATAACAGGGAGGAGAGGAAGACTGACCGCTGGGATAAAATCAATTCATTATTAAAATATTATGTAAAAAAAACAAACAAAAAAACTAAATTCAGAGTTATTTTAGTAACTGGCAGCTGTATGTTTTTTTAATTTTATTTTAAAAAAGCTTTTTCACAAGGTTTATAGATTTATAATTTGGAAATCGAGTAAAAATCCCAACTTTTCACATTTTTTTAAAATGATGACCATTTATTACTGTTCAGCACAACTTTTTCTTTATTTCATGTCATAATTTAGACCAGCTATGAAGAAACCCATTCAAACAAAATATGTGTATTAATTAGAAAAATGTGTGTTTCTCACACCTGACAGATTTAAAGTTAAAATAATTTAATTAAATCAAGAATTGTATTATAGAGAAGATAACAGCAGGCAAAATAATACAAAAGTTTAAAGAAGAAAAAAAGGCACTGGGATAAAAAAAAATTTTTTTGATTTGAATTGAATCACCATAGTAACTAGTGACTCATCATTTTTGGGTTAATTGATGAATCATTTTCTGATTCATCCATTATCAGGTAAGTTTCCATCTTTTTAAAAGCAGTAATTGCTCCCAGATGACAAAAATTTGACTTTCCCCTCAAAGTATGACAAAAATATTGTAACATTTTAAAAATTGAGTGGCACAACTAGCAGGAAATTGAAATATAAACTCAAATTTTCAAATATATTCAATTTTATCTGAACATAAATGTGATTGTAAACAAATACAGACATTATTAAATACTCTCTACTCTCACTTTTATAGTTAGACAATAAAACACAAAATCTGAAAGCATTTCATCCTGATCTGTGCAGATTTCATATCGTTTTGTTATTTTCATAAATGAACTTCCGGATGTTGTCCTCGATCCAGTGGCTGAAGGCCGACACTCGGGTGAACACCGATGGTTTCTTGTCTCTGATGCAGCCCTGCGGTCCGAAGCTGACCACACCGTGCACCTCCCAGGTCCCAGCGGTGGAGCAGGCAAACGGGCCGCCCGAGTCGCCCTGCAGGGCAGCAGAACAAACTTCTGATGCATGAGGACGTTCAGACAAGTCAACGACTCATTTCTGTGTCCTTGAATTTGGGGTGAAGGGCTTATTAATAACCTGACTGAGGTTTCACTCCCCCAGGTGTGAAACCTCAGTCAGGTTTCACACCTGGGGGAGTGAAACCTGACTGAGGTTTTATTAGCCTGGTCAGTGCTTTCTGTAGCTCTGAGACTTTAATTGTCACATTCTCCTGCTCGCATGGCTGGTTATTACGGCAAACAAATAATGCCCGAATGTGCTTTTTGTCCAATTATAGCTGCAATCTGGGCAACGGTGATTTCTAATCAAGGTTGAGCGACCGCAAACAAAACAGCCGGCTGATTGTGGAATAAAAAGACGACCCAGCTACGTGACAACAACACACTTATGTAACGTGCAAAGACTTAAAAAGGAAATCATCTGAGTCTTTCAAAGTGGGATTCCTGGGTGGCCACAAGAGGGCGCTACTAAGGCCTCAGAAAGTTGTATGAAAAATGATTTAAAAAAAAGTAAATATAAAGAATTTTATACAATGACTTTTTATTCAATAGCGCATTAGGGTCATTGTAGATAGAAAAAAGAACGAGGAGTAAATTTCCACCAAAAATCACTTAATTTTGAGATTAGGCTTAGAAATTATTTTAAGAAAAAAAAAACTTGAAAATTTCAGTTTGAAAAGTTGAAAATTATGTATCAAAAAACTCAGAATTTGTGATATTAATCTCAGTTATTTTTTGAAAAAAATTGGACATTTTAAACTTTGTCAAAAATTTGCTAAAAAACTCAAGATATTGTGAAAATAATTTCAAGAATTTTCTAGAAAGATATGTAAAATTTCTGCAAGATCAAAAATATGAAAAATTAAACTTTTCTGAAAGTCAAAAATTTTTAACTTCTGAAATTGAGAAATTTCAGTGTTTTTTTAAAAAAAATAAAATTCATGAGATTAATCTCAAAATTTCTGAGATTTTCAAAGAATTGTTTTTCTTTTTAAAGTCACAAATTTTGAATGTTTTTTTTTTTTTAACAAGTTTCTTGGTAAAAACTTAATCTTAAAATAAACCGTCCAGCAGCTCTGCTGCAAAAAGCCCCTAAAAACTCATGACTAACTAAGACTGAAATTATGAGGCAGCATTGAATAATTATTAAATAATGGATAAAAGGAAAAAAAAAAAAAACACAACTAAATGCTTTGTAGCATGTAAAGCATGCACATTGTTTGTGGGTTTGCAAAGGGATTTCCCAGCAAGAAGCTAATGATGCTTTCGGAACCAAGGCATGGAAAGGTTTGTGAACTGCTGGTCTAAACTGTCCTGGGTTTATTTTCAGAGTGTGTGGTTGTGTGCGAACCTGGCAGGCAGATTTCAGCTCGTCAGGGGATTCGTAGCCGGCGCAGATCATGGAGGGCCGAACCGTGTCCCACCAGTGCGAAGGTTTGCTGCAGGTCTGGAAGTCAACAACTGGGAGAGCTGCTTGGTTCAACGACTTGGCCACAACAGGGAACGCATTACCTGAGAAAACCAAAATGTTTCAGATGTTTCAAGTTGCGAAATCTGTCACCAAGGCTTGTCACTAATGTCTGTTCCAATATTTTGGACTGAACTCAGAAAAACAATGTTATAGGCTGCAGCTCCCCCTGCATGGATAAAACTACAAGATCTTAAAACCCTCACACAAATAATAAAGTCTTACCAAGTATGTTAGGTCCAGTTTGTAGTGCAAATGTCTTAGTAAACTTGAAATAAACAAAACTAACATACAAGTAATTTTTCAATAAGACACAGGAGCTTGTTTTAAGTCAAGTCCTTAAGATTGAATGTGCTCGTTCCACTGGCCGATTGTTTCACTTGTAGCTAGTAGGGGTGGGCGATATTGTCAACAATTTTTACTAGAATATATTTTCTTCAATACCTCGATAACAATATCGCAGATGATGTTCCACATTTCTGCTTTTTCATTTTTGTGGTGTGAGTGGATTCTTTAATTTATTCATTTTACTTTTTTTTTAATAAACAGTCGCTAGATTAAAAACTATATATCAATTACAAAATACTTTTAGTGCATCAAAGAAACTACAAAATACACTAATATAAGAGATGTAAACTAATTTGGCTAACAAAAAAGTCTGAAATAAGCTGTCCAATATGAGTAAAAATACTTAAAACACAAATTTAATTGTTGTGGTTCAACAGAATATTTTAATGTGCAAAACCAAGAATCTTGTTTTAATATGAAAGGAAATCTTTTTATTAAAAATACCCAACACCAAAATATGTCTACCTTTCTCATCTCCCCATCCTGTGACGAAGCACGGCGTCCCCGCCGGCATCACGGCTCCGGGCTTCGGCAGACAAACGGGGCTGATTTCCCTGGTCATGTTGACGGGTTCGCTCAGATGCACCAGGGCGATGTCGTTGGTGATGTCAGAGGGGTCCTGCTCATACACGAAGCCCTCATGTCGGATTATCCCGTCCACCAGGAAGCACTGCTCCGCCGAGGGAACGTCCATGGACGAGTTCATGTGGTGTTTTCCCAAACACATACGGTGCAATGACGGTTTGTTCAGAGGGCTGAAGAGCACATGGAACATAGATATGTTTCAATACTCTAACAGTAATCAATTAACATGATTTAGTAGAAAGCAGAGCAGGTAGATACATTTTCAGAGTACGTCGTGTCAAAAACAACTGCTTGAATGTCAAAGATGGAGATGAGAGAACTAAACAGCCAACTTAAGCTATAATGTGTTGATAATACAATAAAAAGGTCTATTTACTGTAAGATACTGACAACATAAAGCAGTGAGCAGCAGTGAGGACCCATTCCTCATGAATCAAAGAGCCTCCACAGTTGTGCAGGTAAGGTATGGGAGGCAAGAGTGTCGCCTTCAGAAAGAAGAAAACAAAACAACATTATTTTAAAATGACAACATTTATTAAATTAATAATAAGAAGTCACACCAACTATTATAAGGATATAATTCATCTTCTAACACATCGGCATCAAATTATTATCAGTAGCTGGACTTTGAAACAACTGGCAAAATGACTGATTGACTTCAAACAAGAACCAAAGTTGCTGAGCTGGTCCTGTCAGATCTTGTTATAATCCTTTAATGATCTTTAATGAAAAGATCACTAAAGAAACTTTTCCTGCAATTTTTGTTGTTAGTTTCTCATGTTTTAGGACCAGACATTATCAATCTAATAGTTCCTAACTAGAAATGACACGACTGCTGAATATGAACAGACTTCTGTGTGAGTTTTTCTAAGTGGTGAAGCAAAAGTAATCATGGAAACAAAAGTGTAAAAAGTCCTAAAAATGTATTGTTCCTAATTACTTTATAACAGGAAGGTGGGAAAGCAGAAGGTTATTGCACCTGCATTGAGACCTGCCAAGGCCAGGAGTGTGGGATGGCCTCCTCCCCGTTGACGACGCGCTGAGTCGTCATTTTAGGTTTCACTGCTGGATTTCCACAATCTTCTGGCCAATCTGAGGGCAGAAAGTTTTAAACGTAAACTTTATGCTGTAATCCAGGACTAAGAATCTGTTTATATGTCACCAACAAACTCAGTCTAAGAGTTTACACTGCAAAAACACAAAATCTTACCAAGAATTTACGTCTAAATTAAAGTGCAAATATCTCTGTACTATCTTACTGACACCGTCTTCGGAAAACAGAGTGTCTTCAGTCAGAGGCTTCTTCAAATGTGCTGTAATACAGGCTGTTACAGCCAACAGTCATCACTATCTACAATAACTCTACAAATTTGAATTAACAACATATAATTTCCTACAGGATAAAGTAAAAGAAGTAAAAATATGCTGACATAGCGCTACTCTTTGATGAATAAATTTTTGGGTACCCTTCCCACCTCAGAAGATCAGAATTATGGGACAACATGTCATCTATTTGTCCCAGCATTAAGAAACCTCAGAGGAGAGTTAGCAGCTGCTAGTTTAGCTGGTTCCACTCACTGATGGTGATGTTGTCCCAGGGGTTTGGAGGAGGAGGAGGTAAAGTCGGAACCACACCAGCATCAGTGGTCCAGTAACCTCGAAAACCTTTCTGTTGATCTGCGCCATTGCTCAAAAAGCGGATGACCGCCGTGTTGCTGGGGATGGTGAAGGTGGGCGGTGGGGCGAAGCCGCAGAACCGACCTGGATGAAAGAAAAAGAAAAGCAGGTTACTAAAGAATTAACTGAACAAAGATTGAATCTGGGTGATGGCAACAAACCAAGTGATGCCATGGTTTCTCCATTGAAGATCTCCACGTAGTCCATACAGTTTCCAAACGCGTTAACGACTTGCAGCTCAAAGTCAGTAAACGCCACGTGAATGCTTTCTGCCGAGGGAACGTTGATGAGCCATGTGCAGACGCTCTGCGCGTTGTAGTCACTGGACCAGTTTGGAGAGGTGATTTCCCCCTGGTTGCTGCTGAAACGTCCTCCACATGGAGCTGCAGCAGAATGAAACAACACGTCATGTAACAGCTGCATAGGTTGTGTCTCATTCCACCAGGTTTACACCCCGTCTCACCCTCTGTGGGGTCCACCGCCTTCCAGGTCACGGTGAAGCCGGAGTCGACCACCTTGTCGTTAGTGGAGAAGCTGATTTGAAGTTTATTTCCATCACTCACCAAATCTGCAGGGGGAACATTACTGCAGTAGGTTCCTGTTGGAAACAAGAAGAAATTCTTCAGATTGCAGATATGTGCTTAAATATTATCTTATCAATCAAATCAGAGCAGCTTTTATCTGTATGCTATCTAATTACACCAATCAGTCCCTTCACTTTTTTGCAAAAACCCAATCATTGATATTCACACAAAATCAACAGATCCTCACACTTTTTTGTGCAAATGCATAATTGTGGGTTTACTGCAAATTTCCTCAAAAATGGCAAAATCGATGGGGATTAAGTGATGCTACTTCACTCCTGTAGATGGCAGTATTTCATGCTGCTGCCTCAGTTTTACTTGATGTCAAGTGACGAGTAACAAAGCGTGACATTTACTGTTATGCATAAGTGCAAATATTGCAAAATTTCTCGCAAATATTTCTAAAGTAGCTCCACAAAATCAGCGATTTTGATCGCAAAAAATCTAAAAAACAATCACATAATCTTGGAGGGACAATACTATTTAATTTTAAAAAGTACTTATCAATCCCAAATACAGCTATAGATTCAGGATTACTTCCCAAATCTTCATATAAACAACTAAATGTGTAAAACACGGACTGAACTGGATGAACCAACAAAACAAAAGTCTGAAAACTTCAGACTTCAAAAGTATTGGAAATTTCATTCATGTTATTTAGTGAAATAAATGATAGAGTCTCTATCTTAAACATGGAAATTGGTAAGAATGGCTTTAAATGATAATTTTGTGCTGTGAAGTATTGATTTAATGTCTGGATCTGCAGGTTTAAGTCAGGCCTAAGACCTTCAACATTTCAGCCAAGATGCATTTTGTTTCATATGTTGTTATTCTTATCATGTGCAAGAAGCTTTGTATAGATAAAACAATGTATTTTATTTGTTTAGATCCTTATTTGTAAGTCCAGTTTTACAATTCTATAAATTATGATGCATTTACTTGAGACATTCTCATGAGAAATCATAAGTATTTGTTGTTTATCTTGTGGATTCACTCCTTTGGTTATTTAAATGTTTTGCTGCTGCTTTGTTCTTTATGAACGGATTTTGTTTTGCAAGTCAGGAAACATTCGAGCAAGAAGAAGGATGTCAAAAATGTCAATCTTTCGCCGGAGCAACACTTTGTCACCTGACTGACATGTTTTTGCTGAAAATAACAGGCTGTGGCAGACTTTCACACACCCAGACTTCCCACATTATCTGTGAGGCTGACTTTGTCGTTCATGCACAGCTGACTCTCCTCCAGGGAGAAACCGGCGAAGTGGAGGTGCACCAGTTTCCCTGCAGGCGCCTCGATGTTCCACTGGCAGCGGGCATTGTTGCTGTAGGTGGCGGGGTAACTCATCGACGACACTGTGCCGCCTTCGCCGGACAAGTCCTTCGGCCCGCCACAACCCGATACTGCACAGAAAAGCCACATGGTGAATAATGGGCGCACTCATGCTCTGATTTTCTAGACAAAGTAGGTAATTTCAGGCAAATAGATTCATACTGTGCTCATTGTAGAGCTCCCTGCGGATGACATTTGAGATCCAAGGAAGGTAGGCTGAGGAGCGGGTGAACACGGAGGGCTTTTTGTTCATTATGCACCCAATAGGACCGAAGCTGGTGATACCATGAACCTCCCAGGGACCACCAGGTGTGTCCTGGCAAACCAGTGGACCCCCAGAGTCTCCCTGTCAAAGTTACAAATCCAAAATGAAACACATTCTTCACAGAATGTCATTTTATTTCAGATTCTGGGGCTTGTTTTACCTGACAGACAGACTTCAGCTCGTCAGGTAGTGTGTATCCGCAGCAGATCATGGAGGTCTTCACCTGGAACCACCAGTAATCCATTCGCTTACAGGTGTCATACGGGACAACAGGAAGGGCCACCTGGTTGAGCGTCTCTGAAGGTTTAGGATCCATTGAATCACCTGATTAAACACATAAAAGCAATTTATTCAGCATTTTGATCAACAGGAGGACTATTTCCTTTTCTGTCCAGCAGGTGGCATGAAAACTTTGAGACAGACTGTTCTGGATCAGTGTTTCCAGATTAGGCTGGTTTCCACCCAATTGGGCTTGTTTGGTTGAAATAAACAGCCAAAGTGAGGTGTTAATATTTGGGCTGCTTTTCAAAACATTTGGCTGGTTTTTAGGAAATGTTCACAGGGAAAATATTTCTTATTGTGTGACAGGAAAGCAAAAACTTGTAATTTTTTTTTTTTAAATATAGTATTCTTGCGCTCATTTTATTAGTTCCTTTATTCTGAAATATCTTATGAAGTATTTTTAATGTAGTTTCTACTGCAAATATCTTAGTACACTTGAAATTAGATAAATCTAACCTGAAAACAAAAAAATCAGTAAGAAAAAGGAGTTTGCTTAAAGTCAATAATTCCTTGATATTGGTGAAAAAGCATTAGTTCAACTGGCAGATTGTTTTTTGTTTGTTTGTTCTTTTTACTGTTTCTTACAGTTTAATACCGTACACTAGTTTGAAAATGAAAAAGCGACCCACTAGCTTTGCTGAACATGAAGAAGAAACAGCACCTGTCTCGTCCCCCCAGCCTGTGGCGTAGCACTTCTTTCCTTCAGGAAGGATTTCCTCCTCAGAGGGAAGGCAAGCGAAGGAAATCTGGTCTGTGGGAGCGACATCCTCAACCAGCCTCACCAGCGCAATGTCAAACTCCACAGTGGGAACTGTGGGATACTGGAAGCCCTCGTGGCGATAGATGCCAGAGATGCTGATGCAGCGTTCGCTTGGCTCTGCGGTGGTCAGGTTGTGTTTGCCGAGGCACATACGCCAGCGCTGCAGCTCATCCGCATATCTGGGGGATGAATTAATTGGGTTAGACTTTATTTCATTAAGCTACAGAGCCTTGAAAAAGTTTTCACATCTCTTGAACTTTTTTACAGGTTATTGAAAAAGCTGTATTTCAAGAGTTAAATAACTTCTTAACAACGACCAGTCAGTTACTTCTAAGTTAGTTTTTGTCTTATTTCAAGTGTAGTAAAAACTAGACCACAAATACTTGGTTGGATTTTGTGTTTTTTGCAGTGTATGAACGGGGGATCAACCACAGCGTTTGTACAGTTTGTGCGCAGTGCGTTATGTGACAATGTTGATTATGACATATTAATGTAGCCACTACAGAGTTGGGTTGGACTTTCTGGTACAGTTCTTGATGGTTGTGGAAAATCAATGCAATTATTTCATGAAGAAGGAACTTTCAGGGTGATAAAATGGCTTTCACTGTATAATAAGACAAGTTCACTTTGCATTTAGGAGATTATTTTTTCTTGTATCTACCTTATGAAGCAGTGGGCCGCTGTTAGCACCCAGTTTTTATGAATCAGAGTCCCACCACAGGTGTGAAAAAACTTGGGCTCAGGCTGACTGGACGGCCAGACCTGAAAGAAACGACCAAAAAACAAGCAGAGAGATGAAAACTGCACCAGTCCAGAAACTGTAGCCGCTCCTGTAAACTCTGATGCCTTTTTTGTGAACATTCCCACCTGCATGGACACCTGCCAGGGCCAGGAGTGTGCTACAGCTTCCTCTCCATTCACAATGCGCAACATGACAGAAGGAGGAACGGCCGGTTTCCCGCATGTTTCGGGCCAGTCTACAAGAGATGTTTGTGTTTGAGTGCAGGCAGAATAAAGAGCAGAAATCTGCTGCTGACAGATAAACCTCTGTTTTGCACTGATACATGTTTTCCAAAATTATTTTTGCAGTTACACACGGCTGACATTGCCGCTTCAAAAAACACGGCTCCACTACAACTTGCTGGGGAAAGATAATTTCTGTCAAAATGCAAATTAAAATTGTACATTCATTTTGTTCGCCCAGACAGCAAATAATTTTTTTCTGCTCCCTTCTGTAACCTTGTTAATAAGGAAACTGTCTGAGCTTGGCAGGAAAATGAAATCCTCTAAAAACAGCGCTGTCCATCTAACAAACTCTGTTTAAGAAATTGCTTTGTCAGTGGCTGCAGCCACCTGGGGCTCGTCCCTGGATGAAGAATGGAAATAAGGTGACAACCAGCAAAGGAAGAGACATGAAGCAGCAGGTCACCTCACACTGTGTTCTCAGCATCCAAAATAACCGTGTTTGACCGTTCATCTTGGGTTTGACGCCCAAACACATTTCTGTTGTACTAAACTGCTGGTGCCTAGAGGAGGGGTCAGTCTGGACACGTCGCCAGTCTGTCGCAGGGCAACACAGACAGGAGAGAACCCACTCATGCACATGCAAATTCCATGCAGAAAGACTCCGGGCCGGGAATCAAACCCAGGACCTTCTTGCTGCAAGGCAACAGTGCTACCTACTGCGCCAGTTCTGATCAGTGTAGCTTTCCTCTTTAATATAGTTAATGGCTTCATGCTGACACAGATAGTCTACCTATGGCGATGCCGTCCCAGGGGTTTTTTTCAGCTGGTGGCTCAGTGGGAGCAGGGACACTGGGATCTGTAGTCCAGTAGGCTCTGAAACCTTTAGCCTCAGTAAACATGTCTGCATGAAAACGGATCAGCAGCCTGTTGCCTTTGGTTTGGATGCTGTTGGGCAGGTTTGTTCCACACCAAGGTCCTAAATGAAACCGAAAACAGTTAGTCTGTGGTAACTAAAAACATGGAGGCTGCATAATTGAATTATTAGTGATTACAAAAGGGGAAAAAAAAATGACCCTAACTTACCATGTTGTTGATTTAGTGCGCTAGTCAAGCCATTAATGTCAAACAGCATCACATTGTCGTAGCACTTAGATGTGATAAAGTCTTTGGCTTCCAGGTCAAAATGAGTGAATGTAACAGTAATTTTCTTCCCTAAAGGCACAGCGATGTTCCACATGCACTCCATGTTGGCCTTGTAGTTCATCGGCCAGTTCTGGGATTTGATAACACCAGTTTCCTCTTCAGAGGAAAAGCCACATCCCTGGATGTCTAAAAAGCAGAAACAAATAACATGGAGATGGATGGTATGATGCATGAAGGAAAGATTAGGTATTTAAACAAATACGCCTCTCTACAAATCTACTGCAGGAAATACATTTTTCAAACAAAGCAAATGAGAATTTTGTACTTTGGTTCATCAAACCGTACAAACTGAAAATGTCTGACTTTGCAAAAACAGTTGCAATGCTACAGAAGCTGAGAGATAAAAATATATTTTTATCTCTGTACTTGAGGGTAAGGTATTTATCTTATCTAAAGATAACAAAACTGTTTTTCTCAAGATAAAGACTGCAACAGTCAGTTATTTCATGATCGAAATCAGGAGACAACAGATGCACTGTTGAGAATCTTAAACAGCATAACTAAGCAAATCTAGGAAACTCATATGAGCACCTGACAGTGTTAGTTTTAGCCTTCTGACTGTTATCTTTCAGTGGAGCTAACATTAGTTTATAAACCTAGTGGACTTGGAATATTGTCAGGATATCTTGTCGCACTATTTTTGTGACAACAATAAAAATAACAATAAAAAATATTCAATCTTTTTAGGATTTTTAGGATTCATAGGGCCACAAACGCAAATAATGTTTTTGAAAAACATTTTCATTTTAATCTTCTTCGGGATGCAACTTAAAGAAGTGTGATTTATATCAATAAATTGCGCAGTAACTTTAATCATATTTTCAAATTTAGTGATATTTGTGGAACAGTGCAGAAAATAGTAAAAAATAACATTTCCAATAATGTCAGTTTTTTTTTAATTTTTTTTATATTAATTCACATTTATGAAGTCTAGAATAAATCACAGATTATTATCATATGAATTTTTTATAAATTATAGAAACATAAAATAATTCTAATTCATTTGTTTGTACAATTCTCCACAATAAGTATCTTTTTATGATGATAATCATTGTGATAAAAGATTAAAAGGTTTTATCTGGCTCTTGATTGCTTTTCTGTACTTTGACCCATGTTTCCACAGAGCTCAGGCGGCTGCAGCAGCAGCCGAGTATCTGGCACAGTGATGTGTTTACGACTGGTTAACGAGACGTTGAGTTGCTTTAACAACTTCCTCCCTGAGCCGTGAAGGTGTTTCTGCGTGTTTCTGCCATTCTACCTGCGATATCTTCAGGATACACCGCCTCAAACTCTGCAGAGAATCCTCGATCCGTGAGGCGACTATCCGACTGGAAGTTGACAGAGATTGTGTTACTGGCGCTGACCATCAGTGGGGGCAGGATGTAGCCGCAGTGTGTGCCTGAGAATGAAGCAGAGGAGCAGGGATAAAACAGGTTCATGTGGTGGATCGAAGGTCCTTTGAGCAGATAAGATTTGGAACTGTAAACAGGATAAGTGAACAGTGTGCAGATAACAGACGATCTGGGTGCAGAATCTCCGCTGATTAAGATAATGTACCTTATTGCATGTGTTGTGCGACGTGTGCATGCTGTTGATGGCGTCTGCACTCTATTTTGTGATGATTGAAATTCTAAACTGTTAAAACTTTTTATATTGAACAATGAAACAATAGACTTAATTCTATATTTTATAAGAAGAATTAAGAAATAACTTAAAGAGAACCTGTCTGACAACATGAAGTAGAAAAAAATAAATAATAAAAACATCATATCATGCATTAACCTAAAGAGGTTAAAGAATAAGCAAGAAAAAGGCAGCAGCTGCATTTCCATTGACCATATAATTGTGCAAGCTTGTTAGTCAGATGAGATTGTTGTAAATATGCTACATAAATAATCTTTAAAGTAAAACCATTTATTTTTTTGTTATTTGAGAACTTTATTTTATATTTACTAAGACAATAGAGCAAAAACTGAAAAAATCTGTAAGGTGGCCTGGGCTTCTCCCCAACACATGCACGGCTTCGCCATCTGGACAGAAAAATGTTAACTACCAACCAGCTGGCTCATCCAGCTGCATTCAAACCCTTTGAGCCCATCATTACAGAAACACAGGAATCTCTTAATTCTATCTGTAGTCTGAGCTCTAAAAAATCCTGAGACTCAAAAGGGGAAGACTTGCAAAAAAACTTGAGGTAGTTTTTTTGTGTGTGTACAGATCAGCAATAGCTCTGCTGCCCAGCCTCCATGTAGTGCATAAAAACATAGCTAGTAAACATAGCTTTCCTGAAGCTACCGAAGCCTTTAACAACACCATTATCAAGCTAAAGATCAAACATACTGCCGGGCCAAAAGAGAGTTGGCACTCGAATTTAACTGAGCAAAGATATATGAGCTTCCTATTGGATCGTTACTGTATGGACAACTGTCCTCCAGCTGGCAACGAGTTATTTCACCGAAATTGATACAATAAGTAGCTCTGCATCAATTTCAGCTGTGGATGGAAATGAATCTGATAACATTGCAGAAGCTTATTGAAACAATGTTATAGCAAATGTGTGTCATGATCAAATAGCCAGTCCAACAACATATTCACGTGTGATATGTTTTTTATTGTTGTATGCCTAGCATTGTCAGCCTGAAATAAAAATATGCACATAATTGTGGTTTTTGCAAGAATGGTGCTTTAGGCAAACCCCTCCTTTTGCCGAACACCAACCAATTAAAATGTGTTTTGTTTTGTTTGTTTCTTTGCAGCAGAAAGCAGGTAATATAGTCTCCCAGTACGCAACAGCAACTAAGGGAAATTGACAGATAAGATAAGTTTTATTTCTTGGGTTCCCCACTCCTTTCTGATGCCGCCCTGGGCAACTGCCTATATAGCCCACATCTGCAGGAGCATTTTCAGAATATGTTTCATTGTCTCAAACCAAACATGTCAGAAAATTCTTATTTTTCCTGGTTTTTAAACTCAAGAAGGTTAAAAGGAAGCCATTTTATAGAAATGTTGCTCTCCATTAATTAGCTTTGAACCTTGTGAAATGAGGTGGCAGCTGGCCAAGTGACCAGTGCAATTTGTGTATGTGAAATTCTGAGTTTGTACACGCTGTACAACGCGACGAAGTTGAAAATTTTCAAACTATTGTTGCTCTCTGCTGTGGCAGAAAACTTTCACTTTTTGTTGTTGTTTGTTGCTCCTCGTGTGTCGAGTTCATAACGCAACGCTGTGAGAGAGGTCAAAATGTGGGACAAATCTGAATTAAAATTTTCAGATTAACATTGACAGCCATAATTTAAACATAAAATATAACAATTTACAAAGTGAAGACAAAAGAAGAATGAGATAAATCACTACCTCAACATGTTGTGTTTTTTTATTTCTTTCATTTTGAGTTTTCCAGAAACGTGTTGTTTTGTCTTATTTTCGCTTTGGCACATAAGCACACGCTCCCTCAGCTAAAAAAAACCCCAAACACTCTCATCGCCTAACTCAGAGAAATGCACAGTGAGAGTGTGCCTTCAGTCCTCCAATACTCAGCAAGAGATAAAGCTGTATCAGCCTCACTGCAGCCAGTGAAGTGAATAACGAGAGGTAATTTATAACCGTGCGGCTCTTTGCAAGGAAGATCTTAATCAACAGTTTTACAGCAGGAAAAGCAGCAATTTAGCAATTTAGTGGCAACAGAAATGTTGGGAGAAGAAGTGCCAAACACACACTTAGGGTGTATATTAACAGATGCACATCAGCGTCTTTCTAGTGACAGGAGTCTAACGTCTGCCAGCAAACTAATATGTAGGTGCAAAACGTTCTTTAAAAGTTCACACTTGTGCAAAAACACAAAATGTTACCAAGTATTTTTTTTCTAGTTTCTAAAGCAAATACCTTAGTACACTTGAAGTACAACAAAACTAACTTACGAGTCACTTTTTCAGCAAAATATAGGAGCATATTATCAGTAGAAAATTTCTTAATATTGATGGATATGTACTAGGTGTGAAACAATGTGACCTTTTTCCAAAATAAATAAATAATAATATGGGTTCAATGTCTTGTTCCACTGACAAAATCTTCCCAAGCATTTTTGGTCTAGTTTGTAGTGCAAATATCTTTGTAGACTTCAGATAAGTTCAGATAAGTAAGAGTCTGATCTAACCAAAGAAAGAGACTAAGGAGCACAGAATAATGAAAAGACCAAACAACCCAATAATCCTAACACTCACCCAGGATGCTGTAGTTGTCTGAGATGACCAGCTTGTCGTCTTGGCACTGTCCGGTCTCCCCGGTGATCGCCAAGTCTGTGATCTGCAGTTTAACCAGGAACCCTTTGGACACTGATATCTTCCAGGAGTTATTGGAATGAGCCGGGTATGAATTTGGGAAACCTGCAGACTGGATAACTCCTTTCCGTCCTTCAATGATTACTGGCCCTCCACTGCCTGCAGTGCACAAGACATGAACCTCGTTAAGTACAATGTTGTTTTTTTCACTTTGATTTCTATTAATTAGGATATTTATTTTTCTTTGAATCACAGTTGGCCAGGACTGGCTCGCTTTGATACAGCTGCAGCATGAAGTGATTCACTGTACTGTACTTTAATTGGCCCCTGGAGAAAACCGATCTGTGTGCCAACAGTAAGATGCGGAAATGAACAGATAGCGCTGAGGAGAGATCTCCGTTCCTCCATTATTAAGTGGTCGCTATGACATGATTCAAGCTGGGTTTTACTTGGAAAGACTCTCATGGAGCAACTCAGTCACGTATGCTGCAGCAACACATGATCTATTTGGGAAACACAGTGATGATAAATAATCACGATAATTATGATAATAATAGTAGCAGTAGAAGCCATTACCACCTTAGTGTGGTCAGAATTAATTTTTGTTTCTTTTCCCCATAAGTAAGAATCCAGTTTTAATGCTTCTTTGATCAGTTTTATTATTTTTCTGAATTGAATTATTGATGAAGCAATTGCTTCCTTTAACCTTAAATACACTTGTTAATTTCTTTTGTCATGGTAAGTCCTCTTGGCTCAGTGAATATTTGTGTTTTTTAATTGTCTGAAGTCACATTGTTGCCATTACCTGCATTGGTAGCTTATTCTCCTGGTTCAGTGTTTTTCCTGTTTAACTGAGTCTCTATTCTGGGAAAAAGCACCTATGGAACGATTGCTTTAGCTTCCTATATAAGGTATTCCTTCTTCAATGCCTCTGTGTTTGGCAGTGTTTCCACTTTGATGGAAGTGGAAACACATTATTCATGTATGAATAATGAGCTATTTTTGCCATTATTCATACATGTACTTTGTTTTTCCTGCCTAATTGTGTGTCTACTCTCAGCAACTATTGCTTTTACCAGATTTTGGCAACTTTTTCTGTCTGTTCCCGTAGAAAGTATTCCCTTTTCAGTTCCTCCATGTTTGGCAGTGTTTCGTTTGTGGAAGAAAATCTTTGATGGAGTTATTTTTGCCATTATTCATACATGCTCTTTGTTTTCTTTCCTATAGAAAATACTTTTGGCGCAGTGTTTTTTTCTGTATAGCTGTGTCTCTAAAATTCCTGAACTATTGCTGCTGTCAACTTTTTAATGTTATTTTTTAATTTTATTTTATTTTGCTGTTGAAAATATTTCTTTTCTATTTTTGGCAGTATTTCTATTTTCAGCTATTTTTGTTATGTAATTTTGCAAATAGGAGAGTGAAGTGAATTGAGTTGAACTTTTTTACTTTATGTTTATTCAACTCAGGTCATTCAGAAAAGTACTTCTTTATTTCTTCCCCAAAAGAAACACCTCCAAACACTGAAGCAGGGCTACCTTCTACAGAAAAGGCTGAAAAAGTTGCAGAAAAAGAAAAACAAGGCGCCTGCAAAGTATTGGGATACAGCTAAAAACAAAAGCACAAACAAAACATAAGCACTGACTTAGGAGTACTTTCCATGGGAATAGAAACTATAATTTGTCTATAAAGTGCATGTAAAATTCACATTAAGAAAACAAACATCAAACTATCTCAAGCTATTAAAGCTTTTGGATCACTGGATTCATTTTCTGCCTTCTGTAATTATTCCTGCTTCAAGCATGAAAAGCGATGCATGATTCTCAGCTGTTATTCTAAGATAGTCTCAGTCGGTTTAACTTCGAAACCTCATCATCTTTTATGAAGCGTGCCGCAGCATCTGTTAAGAGTAAAACTATTTCTAGCAACAACAAAAAAAACCGCACCACTGAGAAACGGCACATCGGAAACTTATCAGAAGAGAGAATGCCAAAAAGAGAAAATGGAAATATAAAAGTTAGACTGACAGTGACATCTGGAAAGAGAAACCCTGTCAATGCAACTCAGAGTTATGCAGAGCTCAGCTGTCCCAGCTCTGCGCCGGTTTCCCCTGCTTCTCCTGTCATTTAAAATGTAATAAGTCTTCAAATTTCCTTCACCAAAAAGATGAAAACTAAAGTTTCCACTTCATACTAGACCTGCAGGGATGAAAAAAAGCTCCTTTTCGTGCTCATTAGTTAGTTGCCAAACCTTAGAGATTCCAGACCAGAAAATTACCAGAAACCTGTGACTCCGACTACAAATGGAGATTTTCTCTAATTCACACACAGATTCATAGATACATTCATGATTTGATAATAAGCAGTGCTGGAGAAAATTAAACCTCATTTGATGATCATGGTTGAATACAGCTGGTTATCTCTCCTTGGGTCAAAAATGTTTTATAACAGCACAATTTAAGCAATAATTTGACCAGAGATCTCAGTGAAAATCTAATGAGGATTATAGATTTATACCAGTTGTGAAAATCTTTTCACCACATCATCACAAATTATTTAAACCACTTTGAATAATTCACAAAGTTATGGTAGAAAATCAGGATTTCCCTTCTCAGAGGAAATGAACCTGCTGGAGAAGCGAACCAGAAACCACCAAACGTTCAAGAGACTCCCAGAAGCTTGATGGTGGCAGTATTATCCTGTGGGACTGTGTCACTGCCAGTGATGTTAATGCATTGCAGATCATGGATTAAATAACAACAAAATGAGCAGTACATCAAACTATTTTAACCTCACCTAAAACTGACATCTTGATGGTTTGAGTGGTTAAATATTATTGGAGGAATCGGCTTTTACTGGCCAAGTTTGTTCCCACAAACAAGAAATTTGACTGTAGTTTCACACACTCACAGCATAAAGACATTAAATATAAATATAACTATATAACTCTCGGTGTAATTTAGATCCAATTCGTAAGAAAATCCACTTTACTTTAAAGCTTGGACCTAATTCTTGATTTTAAACTTCATCTTAACTTTCCTGCAATGAGTTTATATCTGTATTCAGCCTTGAGTCGACAGGACTCCAATGAGACGTTTTTATCAAAAACAGGAGGAACGGGATTGAAAGGAATGACCCCGATTTGGAGAGAAAACTCACCGGACGTTGTGGGGGGTGGAGGAGTTTTTGTGGTGGTGGTGGACGGAGCCTTGGTTGTGGTGGGAGTGATAACTGGGGGAAGACTGGACTTTGTGTACGTTGCCTGGAATCCTTTAGAAGTCAAACTGCTGTCAGATTTAAAGCGGACCACCATTGTATTGCCACTGGACTCCACTGGCTTCGGCACAGTCCCACCACAAAATTTACCTGAGGGTAAAACTTTGAGTTAAATTCACATAAATATAAATATATAAATTTCTTACAAAGATGCACCAATCCACTTTTCTTTGCTTTTGATATCAATAACAGTATCTCAGGTTTAATTTATTTCCCTTTGTGATCAATAAAGTATTTCTGAATTTTAACTTCATTTTTAGTATCAGCTGATAACAGAAAAATGGCATTGAATTGACTTAAAACATGTATTTTTTTAAACAGAGACTTAAATGTTCTGAATTTAATAACTGCACCAGAGCAACACACTAAAATACACCACTGGCTGCACAAGCTTGGTCAGACATGTAAAAACAACCTTAATTTGTTCAGGTAATGCAGTTTGGAGTGCAACAGCCAATGTAAAATAAACAATAAAGAAACCGACCAACAATAGGTTGACTACGTTGGTCAAAAATGTAAAATAAACTGCAACAAACCTTTCAAATGGTTCAGAAAGTCCAATTACAAATTCTAATTATAATGTAAAATAAAATAAGAACACATGATGTCATTCAGACTACAAAGCATAGAATTAGATTTGATAGATCTGCCCTTGTGGATCAGGCTCATTGTTACTGACGAAGAATTTTTTTCAATATCCGAACAGATACGGATATTAATATCAGATCAGTGCCGCTCTGTTTGCTCGCTGACTTACCAACCAAAGCAGATCCGGCCTTGTGGCCGTCATAAATCTGAACAAAGTCTCCACAGACATCTGGGACGAGGTCAAAGGTGGTAAACGTCAGTCGGACCCGCTCACCCTCAGGCACTGTAATTTTCCACTGATCCAAACAAAAAAACAAGCAAACACACATATTGATCGATAATAATACGCTGGGAAATAAAGTGCAAGCTGAAACTGCAAAATTAAAAATGGGTTTAAAAATTCTGCTAAATAATTTATGTAGAAAACGGATATGGGCATCATGTTTTTATTTTTTGACAACATGAGCAGCGTTTGAGTAGCTCATGCATAATTCCTTTAGAGATTCCACGTCTGCTTGGACAGACGGTGATCCGTCAAGCTGCTGCAACACGACTTGGATCCCGACTGGCTCTGATTTACTTTAATTAGATTCATACATTCATTCCCACTACAAGAACTAGACATACGGACGTTAGAGGATGTGGAGCATGCTCTCATGCTAAGGGTGTATTTTTTTTTAACTTGAAGGACCTTTATATCATTAGCTGACCTACTGACTGAAAAACTTTGGATTTAAAGGGAACCTGTAAAGCATTTTGCATGTTTATGTACTTCCATTTGAGTCTCAACTGCTTCTAAAAAGAGAGCTTGGAAGAAAATAAATCAATCCAGTCGATTTTTGGTAGTAAATTAATGTTTTTGTGGTGTCTGGAAAATAAGCCGTTTCAAAACCCTCAGAAATGTAACATCCTAAATTAGCAGGTAATGCCAGTTACCTAGCAACCCAAGCAGCGCTCCAGCAGTCTGGTCAGCTGGTTCTACCTCTGTATGCATTGTACAATGGCTGCTGGAAAGGACAAGTGTTTTGTTGTTGGCTTACTATTCAGAAACCACTTGGTGTGTTCTTGTTGGTTCTGCTGGAGGTTCTACTTCTGCTTTGTAAAGGTGCACGGTTGTATAATTGCAGATGTGTTTGTAGCCATTTTAATGTGTGAGTGTAAATGTTAAGTTGAGGGACGGACCAGCAGCAACTTATTTGGCTTTAAAGTGAGAAGACACCCTGGAGCAGCTCAGTCTGACAGGTTTAAATTCTCATGATCTAAGAAGGATTTTGTGCAGAAAAAAATGCAATGTACATGTTTTGTAAACTCCAATCCTCCCCTGTTCAAGAAAACATAATAGGTCAACTTTAAATATTTGTTGTTTTCAGTGTCACATTACATATATAATATAAATATACATCATCAAATGACATCCTGGAGTGCTTCATGAAAAAGCATGTCTGTCCAGTGTGAGCCGTGGCTGTGTGCTCAGTGTGTTTGTACCTGGTACAGCGCTCCGTTTGGATAGTTTTGCCCCGGGAAGCCAGGAGTCATCAGATTCCCCTGATCACCTTGGAGGAAACCGCCGGCTCCGGCTATTTCTGGCAACAGGAATGAAGGACGCTTGAGCTGCGCTGACAACTCAAGGACACCCTCAGTACGAACCCTTAATGCAGTTCCCTGCCCTTTTATTCGTTTGGCCGTAATGACCCCAGTTTTCACCCCACACAGCAGCCTCCAGACCTTTAAAGGTCTTTACAGCCTTTACAGCCTGTAAAAAAGGTGTGCTAAAGACCTTAAAATAGATTAATCTTTTATTGCAGCAATATAATCCTACAAGGAAAACATTTACATTACAGTACATTAATTGGTTAGGGAAAAGATTTTATATTAGGAAATAATAGCACTCTACTAAATTAGCAGTGGGACAATTCTTATTAGGTAAAGGTATAAAAGTATTTTTGTGAGCCAAGTAACTTTTTATCAAGACTTCCTATTTTCCTGGAGAAAATGACATGACAGAGGCCCTTTTCTGTAAGTCACTCATCTAAATTGGAAAGAGAAGAGATCATACACTCAAGTTGCTGAAATTGATTGAAATGGAGATTCGTCACCTTTAAAATTGCCAATGTGAAATATTCCAGCAAAAGACAAAGACTAATCTGCATAAGTACCAATCATTGCACACAATTCAAAAAGAGTCAAAATGTAGAGAATATTCTTCCAGGAACTTTGACCACACAGCATTTCTTTATGCAATGGACCCTCACCTATTTATTTTTTAAATTATTTTTTGTGGACTGTAATTCCAAAATTTTTGTGGAAAACCTGCCTATTTGCTGACCATATCTAAAACACAGTATTCAAAATAAATTGTGGCTAGGCAATGGAAATACTTAGCTGCAATGCTACTTGACAAGCTAAACAACGCCATTAGTTTTCCTTGCCGCTGATTGCCTGGATCCCCAAGAGTAGAAATAAGGAAGACTGGAGATATTAGCTTCTGGAGTATCCCACGGTGGTTTCCACTGTGTTTATTAACGCGTATTAAGGTATTTTTGGTGTTTAAGCTGAATAAAATATGCAGTTACAAGCATTTTTAGTAGAGGTTTTAAGTACTAGCGTATTGTAGCAATCAATAAAAATCTTCACTGGGTTACAGATCAGTACTGTAACGCACAGCTCCCTATCTATTGGTTTGTTTCCTCTACAGCTCCAGGTATGTATAGCACAGTCTTCTCTGCAGGCACACACTTTCTATATTATGCAGTCTCTAGCTTTGACTGTGTATAAATACGGTTAGACAGCCATACTTTTACATTTTGGTCTCTTTCATTGAAAAGCTGTTTTAGAAACAAGCTACAAGCCCAAACTGAGGCCTTGAGAGCTAATGTGTTATCAGATGCTACATTAGGCAGATATTGTTTGATTATAATAAATCAGAAAAGAAGGCCCCAACTCACCTAAACTCCCCCATCTACAGTTATAGCAACAAAATGTTTCAAGCGGCGTCAAACAAGGGGGGATGAAACAAGGTTCATTTAGCATCCATGTCAGAAACAAAAGTGAGGAAAGGAAAATACATACACCTAAAGCTTATTAGAAAACTGCAGTAAGGAGTTGCATTTGCACTTGCCATAACACTTACATGATAATTATGTGTGACCTACTTGGTTTGGAAGCATAATGAGAAAATATATTTTCTGTCCTACAGTCATAATAAACGCCACTGACTTAAACTAGAAACACATGCTTTGTCAGATGAGAGAAATATGTAGCTTTTTGGCAACAGACATTAAAGATGTGTCTGGTGAAAAACAAGAGCATCTCACCGTAAAGTATGGTGGAGGATATGTCATGCTGTATAATCATGCTGATATAATAAATATCTGATGGATTTAATGAGAAATTTGTAATAATCACAGAAATGGTTCACCAAAAGCAAAATCAATCTATTTCTATGATTGTCACTTAGACATAACTCCACCATCTTCACGTGTGATATTTTTTTCTAGTCACTGAATAAATGCAGCATAAATGCATAAAACTTGACTTACGCGATGCAAACTCTGGAGTCACAGCTTTGTAGTGAGCTTTAAATCCTTGGTCTGTTTTTCTATCATTAGTGTCGAAGAAGACAGTCAGGTGGTTTGAAAGAGTCACGAAAGGCTTGGGTTTGGTGTAGCCACAGTATTTACCTGCAGAAAAGACACAACACATTCAGCAGATGGAGAAAGTGTCTGTCTTTTTATTTGAACTTCTCAATATTATTTTCACATTCAATTTATAACAAATATAGTTCAACTTATCATTTATCGCAGAAATAATTAATAATATTTGAGATGTTTGGTGACATAATTTTAGTCAATAGAAATTATGTGATTGCTATGTGATGCCGTTTTTAAATTAAGTTAACAGCAATATTTTGTGTTATTCAGGCTTTTCAAAGTTATGTTTTCACCATGCTTTTCATTAATTTATAAATGTCAACGTTCCAAGAAACATATTTAAGAAAGCAAAAATATTTAGGTGACAAACTAAATATTTAGCCAGGAAGCTAACAATTAGATTGAAGCTAAATATTTAGTTGAGGTTATCTAGTCAGCTTGCTAGCTAAATATTTAACTCCAAACTCCAAACCATTTGAGGCTGAATATTTGGATTGCTAACTAAATATTTAGTCTCCAAATAAATATTCAGTTTGAAAGCTAATATTTAGGTTGAAGTTAAATTTTTAGCTTGTGAGCTAAATATTCAGTTTAGAAACTAAATATTTCAGGTAAAATTTAGTTTGAACCTAAACCATTATATATTAGTTTGCTAGTTAAAAATTTACCTTCAAAATAAATATCTAGCTACAAAGCTAATATTTAGATTGAAGCTACATTTCTGAGCTAAATGTTCAGTTTATAAACTAAATATTTAATTCCAATGTAATCACTTAGTTTGAATATGCAATTTGTGAACTGTATATTTAGCTATGTAGAGCCTTTATTCTTACTTTGAATAGACTGGATTAACAATAAGAATGTAAGCTCCAATTTATTTAAAAATGAATTTCCCTGTAACCCTATGCTATATATTTACCGATGCTTCCCAGAGTGTCTCGCAGTGTGACCAAATCTCCTGTGCAGAGCTTGGTAGCCTCCAAAGCAAACTCCTCAAACCACAGATGAATCACCTGCAGCACAAACAAGCAAAGTTGTTTCCTCCCCCTTATTTCTCTGCATCTGATAAACCTGTTTACTGACAGAAGGCGCCAGAGTGAGCAGACAGTGGGAAATGTGAGGAAAAAAATATGCCTCTGACAGTAACGTTTATATTTAAGAGTGAAAATACGGAGAAATACAGAGACACAGGGAAGAGCCACTACAGTGAAAGGGAAGCAGTGATGATGAAGGATTTTATTTTGTCCAGTGGGCCTGCAGAGGATTGCTGTGGAATATGAACCGGACCAGGCAGCCATCTGTTGATGATGCTGCCATTGCATTTGGACCAGCTGTCCTCTGCTGCTTGGCTTCACACTACACAGTTTTCATAACACCAAGTTATGAAAACCTTGTTGATCAGAAAGCAGACACATGGAAGTCTGGTTAAACAGAGATTACAGCCAGTCTGACGTTTGAACGATTTGTTTAAGCCATGCAGGGATTTTACAGCACAACTGCAATGATTGCTAAAATCAAGAAATGGTAACAAATTTCGCTGAATGACAAACTGTCCCAGAAATTGTTGCGATTACTCATAACAATAACAATAATATTATTGAGACCATTTTCAAATATAATGATGGTTCATTCTGACATGTCAATCAAATTTAAAGTCTAATGAACATTGAACAGCAGAACTGGAAGACATTTCAAATATCCAAAACAATAGAAACAATATATAAATTGTTTTATGAAGTCTATGTAAAGACAATTATCCTTCAAGAAAAGACCTAATTGAGACCAAAGCCTGCAGACTTTTGTCATCCAGTTTTGATAAAAACAGAGAGAAAATAAAAAAATAAACAATAAATAAATAAAGCTTCTTTTCATTTATTATTAATTGACTTATTTAACGGTAAACGTGTCAATTTATCATTAGTTGACTTATTGCTTATTGTAATAGGCCTAGAAATGAGAGACTACACATTTTTGTATTTAACACAGGGTCAAAATTATACATATAGGCACTCATAATGAGAAGAGAGGATGGATGACTGAAAGCCTTTACTGTAATTCCATGTCATATTTTCTTGGCTGTAACATTTTTTCTTTTGGATTTTCTCGGACGAGTGTCTCTGACCTTATCAGGGTCCACAGTGATGCTCCATGTGCAGCTAACGCCGTTGTCGTAGCTGCTGGGGTAGTTCCAGCTGGTGAAGGTGCCCGACTCACCGGTCAACTGCTGCGGACCTCCACACCCTGAGTGCAGCCGTGGACACCAAAGACAAATGTTGAAGTTCGGCAGTGCAGCAGAGAGCAGCTTTAGGAAGTAATATGGCTCCAGCTTCATTGATTTGTAAGCTTTAGAAAATTCATTATGTAGTTCAGAGTATAAATACAAACATTTATTTTGATTGATTTTAGTTGTTGAAATAGTAGCAGCCATGTTATAAATAGAACGCTGCTTTTCTGCACAAATGGATAAAATGTACTCCATTGTATTAAGATGAACAAAAGAAAAAGTGAGATTCCCCAGGTGATAAAGAGTCTGGATGACATCTGCGTTTAACTGGCAGGTTGCTTTGTTGCTGTAAGTTTGGCTTTTATCACAAAAAAATGAGTACCTAATTAATTTGTCTGTTTTTTTTAGACATTACTCTAAATCCAAAAATATAATATGCTAATGCGCTAATTTTTCATTTAGCACACTTACCTTCCCCTGAATAAAATTGTCCAAATAAATGCTAAAGCATTCATTTACCTGGCTGTTTCTTAAACTTTCAGTTGAGGAAATATCAACATTTGTATTGAAGTTTTGGTTATCGACTCTTAAGAAGTTAGACGCTTATATTCGTGCTCTTATTTTGAAGTAGATTAAGAATGTCTATGCAACAGTTCTGTTTCCTCTCGTCATGTTCGTCACCCCTGATGTGGTGCAGCAAAATGACACTTTGGCTATGTTCACACTGCAGCCAGAAGTGATCCAAATACTTTTTTTTATTTGCCTTAATACGACCTTTATCTGATCTTTTCATGACAATCTGAACAACACAGATTTTTTTAATGCAACCCAGACTACTTGGACATGTGGTCCTAAATCCGATAGAGTCTAATCTTTTTAAATGTGACCCCGGTGTGTATGACCTGGTCGCGTTCATCCAAACTGAACGTCATTGATACGCGACAAACGTCACTATTCTGCGCCCTGATATGCGTAAGACAAACAACAACCATGGCGGACGATAAGGAGGATTAAGGTGTTAATGTGATGCTCCGGTCGGACTACAACTTCAAAATCTTAATATATGCTCCACCATTTGCATCCACGTTTACTTCCGCAAACACTGAGCACTTCTTCTTTGTTATGACGGTTGGCAAAACACTGAGCTAGCTCTATAACATGTGACGTTGTTTATTGCGCCATCTGCTGCGCATGTGGTACATTTTTAGTTCGTTTGCAGTTCACATACAAGTCGCTTATATTTGGAAGTGTAAATAATGCCCCCGAAAAAATAAATAAAAAATTAGATTTCACAAAAAAAAAAAAAAAAAATCTGAATCGAGCAAATGGGCAAACAGAACCATTATTGTTCTGACCCAAAACTTATGCACTTTCTAGTCCTGTTGTGATGTTCTGCTTTGAGAAGCAGACGTGTTCAAGTGGGTTGATTCTTTCAATTCTTTACTTTGGTTTTGTCTTCTCCAACTTTTCTCTTCAAATTACAGTTAAGTATAAGAACTCCAAATTTCTTGCAGGAAAATTTGCTCGCATTTTAACCTTTACATCACATTAAATGTTAATGAGTTATAATGTTTTTATTCAGAAATGAAACAATCTTTCAGAACTTATTTGGATAAATGTGTTCATATAATGTTTTCTCTATTCCTTTTTCTGCATTTGATTCAAGTGTAGATTAATGCCTTCTGCTTTTGTTTTAAGCTTTCATTTGTTATTGCTTTGTTGCAGTATGTGACCTACAAATTAGTTTTAAACTTTTGCATAGAAATGGATGTTTTACTTGGCTTCAAGGCCCCTTTTTGCCTCCCGAGCAGTAAAATATATTAGCTGTTTTCCTGCAGCTGCTAATGTAACATTGAGCTCCCTGATTGAGATAATTTTGCTTTTCTTGCAATCAGCAGAATTTGTCTAATTGTCCCAAAGTTAAATCCTCATGTTGGTTTTTTCAGTTCTGAATGCTTCACCACAACTTTTTGTTCCTTCTCTACTGTCTTGCATCTAAATGAGCTCATTTTCAGACAATAAAATACTCACCTTCTGATTGAGCAGAGGGATCTGGCTTGTCTGTAAAGTAGAGGGTAATAAGGGCGATGCAAACACACGTCAGTGTTACGAAGAGAAACATCAACATTTTCTCCAGGTTGCTCAGTGCCCTGGACCGACGTTTTCCTTTCTCCACATCCATTTTCCTCACCGTGACGGAGATGCACCAGACTGAGCCTTCTTCTCAAATTCACCGGCTTATTAACAATCCAAGGAGAAACAAACCTGAACTTCGACCACAGCCGTGAACCTTGAGCCTGCTCAGATGGGGCATTAGAGCCTCTCAGCTGGGGAGTGTACAGATTGGGATCAAGCCATAAATCAAACAGTATCAGATGTGAAGTGTAATAAGTGTTGATGTCTATGCGGTCCAATCAGTGGGTTATTTCAACACCTTCAAGAGGCTGACGGAACAGATTAGAGCCAACACTCTCACCTATGTAACACTGAGCTACTTTTTACAGCCGATGCATCAACTTCTCAGTTATTTGAAGAAAAATACAACGAAGTGCACGTCCAGTTTTTACTGGTGTGGAAACAATTAAAACAACAGTAGTTGATCAAAGGACATTTGTCTAAAAGAGTCCAATTAAATGATCATTTAAAGCGTTTCTGAAGGTAAATTTGAAACTTTTGACTATCAAACAGGAAAATGTGAAACAATTATACTATTTTCTGACCAATTTCTTTTTTGCAGTGTTCACATCAACAGGGCTAACATGCCTATAATTATATGTGCAATATGTACAAATAATTTTCTCAAGTAGATTTTATTAGTACAGCACTATTCATACAAGATCTAAATTACTTAGATTTGAATTACTTCAAAGAGTTTAAGATTTCTTAATGTGGACTCCCTTGAGTATCCTCCTTTTCAGAGATTTCACAGAGACGCACAGGCTTTAGTTTGACAAAAGTGCAGGGGTGAGAGCAGGGGACCTTCATACTTAATTGAATGTCCATTCAGAAACACTTGACTGTTTTTTTCCCATAATAATAATTGGACTCTCTTCTGCTGAGAAAGGATCTGAAGCAGAAATCTGTCTCTAATTAATGCATTTTCTCCATGATTTGGACTCCATTGTTGAAGTTCTGAAAAGAGCACCGATGTGACAAAAGCTGCTTATCAAGCAGCTGAAGCCAGTGAAAAAGATGATTCTTTGAACAGAAAGATATCTGCAGAACTCATTATTGCAGGGATTAAATGTCGATAGGCTACATTTGTGTGCGTCTGTCCGTCTTGGTTCCCTTTCCTTTCTGTTCCCTCTCTATTCGTGTTTGTTTTGGATCTTCTTGCTTCACCTCAGAGGGTACATGGTACTGGTTCATCTGTTCAGCATAATGAATCTATGAAGTCATCAAACTGTGAAGGTGACCTTTTTCTTTATGTGCACAAACTGTTCTGGACGCTTTTTTCACAGCTGCACACACATGGCCTGTTAGAAAGGCTAGATATTCAGATCTTAGTTAAAAGTCAATATTGATTTGTAATATGGATTTACATCTGATGATGGAGACAGAGCAAGCCGACAAAAACTATGTTAGCACGTTGGAGGGGAGACAAAGGGGTTTGCAGCAGCAAACTGGAAGTGTTTGATACGTGTACACAGTCGCACAGGCCAAGACTGCACCGCAAACAAATGTAGGCCACATAATCCTGTGGGAACAGTGCGGCCATCAGAAGGACGTACCGCAATACTAGCTATCGGGTTTATACAATACGGGGATGAGAAAAGACGAGGATCATTTCAGAAGAAAAAAAAACACATTCTGCAGGAGAGAAGCTGTAATTACAGACTCTGGGTGCTTTGTTGTGCCTTAATTGTTGAAGAAAGACAATGAGGTGTCTGAGACAGAGAGAAATGGGGATTGCAAGTTCGTAGAGGAGGCGGTGGGAGAAAGAAAGGCTTAGGGATGAAAGCAAAATGAATGCAGATGGTGGGAAACACAATGGAGTAAAACGAAGATATTCAAAGACAATTTAACATAAATTCCTTCCACCAGAAATCCTCAGAGCAGCTCTGGATTGGGAACAGAAATGACATCACTTTCCTCACCAGCTTCCCCTAACTAGCTTCTAGATAATATGTGATCTGTAATTATTATGAATCACCCCAGTGACAAAAGACCATGTAATGCCATAAATGATCCATGTGGTAATGGATGTGTTCAGGTGATGATCTTGATAACCGTAATGGCTTCCCTGTGAGAGCTGTAGAGTCTGCAGGGGTTCCTGTGAGGTTCTGCAAGCCTGTGGGTTTGAGAAGCTAACTGGGTCACTGAAGCCAGACTTCAAATCCCAGCACCACTAAAGCTTACGCTGCCTTGAAGAAGTATTTGTGCCATTCCCTGCAGTTTTTCATCTACTTTTGCTTTCTTGTAGCACTGAGATGTTTCAAATAAATGCAGAGATATGATATAAATGATGCAGAGATAATCTGAGTAGGTGGAAATAATTTTATGTTTAGTCGCATTAAATGGTTTTGAGTTTGAACAGCATGTTTAAATCTGGACTTTGACTGGATCACTACAAAATATTTATGAAAATATCCGTTCAACGTTTTCTGCTTAGCCCACCTTTAACAACAGATTTCTATAAGATCAGTTAACTTTAGATTAACTCATTAATCGATAACTTGCATCCCTGCTGTAGAATCAACAAATCACTTTTAACAGATCTTTTCTGACAACATGAAGTAGGCTAAAAATCTTGAGAATTACATATTATGCAGTGATCTAAAGATATTTAAGAGCAGATGGAAAACAAAGCCATTAGAAAAGAGTTATAAAACCCCCTCATGCTCAGTCACACGTTTGGTTTGTAGCAGGTCAATGACCCAAAAAATAAAGCTAATCCTCTTCTGTAAGGATTAAACAAGCAAATAATTTTATATTTTGTTTTGATGGCTGAGACATCTGATGAGTTTTCTCTTGTATCAAGATGGCCGACCACCTTTACATAACATGAAGGGTTAAAATTTGCAAAATATGATTAAAAAATGAACAAAAAAACCCATTAAATATAAAAAATGTGTGAGTTGTATTAGACACTGACTGAAAATTGTGGTTAAGTAAAACACCATGAACAGAAAGATGTTTATACAAAAATCTGTGGTTGTGGTTGCTCTTGAAGTAATGTCAAAACTTTGTTCTTTAAAATTCATTAATTCATGGCAGCCCTCAAAATAAAACATTTTGAGGAACTTGTTGTGGTTCTCTCTTTAAATATAAAGAGAGAACCACATAAAGTACATTTTACATGCCACACAGGATTCATTTTAGACTATTTATCTTGTATGACCCTGCCATCTTTATTTCTGTATCAACTGGCACCGCTTCAGGATGACGAGTGGTGCCATCTGCTGGATGGTACCCAAACTACAACACTAAGTGGACATTATTCGTTTATTGATTAGAACTAATTTTAATTTTGTCAGCCATTAATTGAAATGTAATTGTAATTATTTATTTGCATCCCTATTTTACAGGTCTGACCTGCTTATTACTGGATGAAGTCAACTTTCCAAGAAAATGGGGAAATCAGAGCTAAGTCATGCTTTAACAAAGGGGACAATTTCCATTAATAAGTTAAATCAATAACATTAACTCACGTTATCTTAGTCGAATATTAAAATACTGGATGATCTGACACTTTTAAGGGTGACAACAAAGCAGAAGGAGGCAAATACTTTTCGACAGCACTGTGTGAGGGTTTCCACATGCGCAGATGAAACCTGTGTGTTTATGAAGCTAACTGGGTCACTGCAAGCACATTTCAAATCCCAGAACAACTCCAACTTATCTGTTGGACTTCAGTTCCAGCTTTAAAGTAATGCTGCTGCTGTCAATTTCATCCTAAACCCATGGAGGAATATTGAGGATTGAGTCAAAGCAAAACAGAACAGCTCAGAAATTGGGTTCATATTTTCTATGCAGGTAATTTAGACAAGCAGCATGCAGAAGAAGAATGGGAGTGATTTCCCATTTACGTCTAATAAACTCCAATAAATATGCAGCGAGCTTCTCCTACAGCAGTCAGTGAGAGCGCAGCTGTCATCGGTTTCAGCGTCTCAGCATGAGTCAGGAGAGGCCCTTGGGCTGAAACAAGTGGCTCCTTCTTCCTCTCATGGACCATCAGTCTTTAACTGGACAGCGCCAGGGAGTTTCCTTGTAAAAAGGAAACTCTCCAGAGATTGTTATTTATTGCTCTTGCTGGTTTTTAGAGCAGCTAATGCCAGTGACATGTAGTTAATCATCTGTTTTTCTTATATTGTGCATTTTTCATTGCTTTCTTATTATCAGAATCACACATGGCTCTCTTATGTCTGCCATTCTCCCTTAGTTCATAATTCTTTACAGCTTTTTGGTGTTTAGTTAATAAGACACACCTGTTCATGGCTCCACTAACCACCCTCCTCTGTTCATATTCTCCACTATTTTTTTTCCCAGCCATTGTTAGATCTTCCTGTTTCCTGCAGCACAGTTATTAATGTTTGCCTTCAATAACTTTTTAAAACAAACTTTTAATGAGACATTCACATGGCAGCAACTCTCTTTTTTTCAGAATAGAAAAGCAGAATTGGAGCCTCCTGCGCATTCAACAAGAATGCAGCAAATGGTTTCTGGTCTTTTCCAGAAACCACTTGTCTTTTCCAGCAGTCACTGTACAGTGATGAAACCAGCTGACCAAACGTGCTGGAGCTCAGCTTGGGTTGCTAGGTAACAGCACAGTATGACTTAACAATTGGGAGATTTTTGAAACGGCTCACTGTTTAGGCACCAAAAAACATTAACAGCTGGGCATTTTTTTAGACATAAAAATGCCCATTTTGTACAAAATGTGCAAAATTGGCATGGATTTTGCATAATAGGTTTCCTTTAATACACCTCAGGAGACTATAGCAAAAGCTGCAAAGGCGTTTCATGCTCCGGATGATTCTTTATGTGTGTCGGCTTCACCGAGTGTGACAGTACTCAAACATTGTTTTTTCTACTCAAAGGCACACAGCTAAAATTTCAGTCCTCTTGTCACTGAAGCAGTTCTTCCTCTCTGCTGTCCTCATACCAAATAGGATGGAGTTTTGAAAAACTGAGAGACGGCTAATTAAAGCAAGAGTGAAAGACAAAGGCTTAAGGCTGTTGCCTGTAATGACAGAAAAGGGTGAAGCTGATGTGTGAAGTAGAAAATGACCTCTGCAGGAGGAGGAATTAATTTAAATATGAGGCTGATATTCATATTTAAGGACTCAACAGTACGCTGTCCTTCTCGCAGTCTTCACTGAACATTATGAAAAGAGGAAGAGTTCAATGCTCACAATTTGAGGAGACAGGTATGAGCGCGACTTTAGAGCTTGACTGTGTCCTCTGATCCCGGAGAATCAAAGACAAACAGGACCTGGGATTAGATACTTCAGACTTACACATTGTGACATTTCACAGCACCACTGCAGAGACAGAGGACTTTTTTGGGTCCTGCTTTCACGTCCAGACGTTAACATGAAGTGACATGCTTGTTAAGACAGCAGCAGAAGTCGCCCAGAATCAATGTTAAACACCAACCAGGATAGTACATTTACAATGAAAGCCATTATCTCTGTAAACCCAAACAAAGTTTGTCACAAAAATGGCAAAAGCTACCATAAGGGCCAACAGGCAATTTCATTAAACTGTTCATATTTGGTCTTAAAGCTGCACTGAGGAAGACACTTTCAAACAAATGTTGAAACCTCTGACTCACTGATCACCTTTAGTAGAAAAGTTAGCTGCTTGATTTTAGAAAGTTTGGGGACGGGAAAAAAAAAACAATACCACTCCAGTCTTTACCGGACCGAAGCAGATAAAATGAAGTTAACAACAGCAATGAAACCTTCATAAAAGCACATTGCTCAAGGCATTTTTAAATGGTTATAAGAAAATTAGGCTGTTTGGAAATAACACACGTCCATGCAAGCATGCCTCTTAACAAATACTGTTCTTTTATTAGTGTTGACATTTATTTCTGCAGCTCCATCTACAAAAATCTGAACCGTCTCTCTCATGTCCTCTATGGACGGCTTTTATCGTTCCGGCTTCTCCTTAGATGGTTTATTTGACTTTTTCCACACAGTTGTATAATTTGTTTGGACTTTTTTTTTTTTTTAAAGAACTAATAGTTTGACTACAAGACACATTTCTTCACAATAACAAAAAAGTGACACAAGAATCAATAAAATATCAACCATACAGTTTTAGTGAAAACTGATTACATCAATTTCTTAAATATTGTAGGATTAGTTTCTTTTCTGCCCATTGATTGAACTAATAAAAACGTTGCAGCTCTTGCATGCTTGGGTCATTTAAAGATCAGAACCAGGAATGTATTTGATAAGAAAAATAAACCAAATTGAGTTTAAAGGTTTTTGTTATTAAGCCAAGTTTTTCCTATGGTTTAATAAACCATTTCCCCATAAGAATAGACATATTAATCACAACAACACTGGTTCTATAGGAGATCAAAGTTTATATCAGAAAGAAAAATTTGTTAAAGTCATCTTAGTTTTAAATTATTTTAATAGAAATCCAAGGAACAACAGAGATTAAACATAAAGTTTATGTGTGTATACAGTGCTTTCCTTTTTTGCCACCACAGGTGAAAAATACATGAATGCATGTCACAAAATCTCCCACACACCTTGCAAACATTTACCAAATCCAACAAAGGAGATATCAGCTCAATATATTTGCACAAATGTTCTCTGATGATACTTTATCATTGCAGTGAACTTTAAGACATAAAGCATTTGAAGCTACGATGCATGCCTTTAACTATAGCTCTTAAAAAGTGTTTTCTCTCTTTTTCTTACATTCTATTTCTAGAAAATAGGTGTTTATTTTATGTTTCTATATCCTACGTTGTTTGTTCACAAACGTCACAAATATTTGGACTCTTTTTATGCTACAACATTCCAGTATACTCACATATAAGGATCGGCGACCCGTTAATGTTTCACTTGGCATCGCAGTTCTGACAAATGGAGGACAAACACAGTGACCTCCAGAAAAAGGAAGGAGTCTCACACCATGGGGGGTGCAGGGCTAGTCGAGGACAGCGGAGGGAGGGGGACGCACGCAGCAGTTGGGCCGCCTGACATTTTGCAGCATTGACCTGAAAATGTTCTGCTGCCTCCTTTTGTTCTTTTTCCCACGCTGTGGCGAATCAACGCCGGAGATGGATTTTCGGAAGGAAGTCTGAGCAATCAGCTTCCTCTCCTGCTCCCTGATTTTGCACTGCAGGTGGCTCTGAATGGCGAAACCAAGTGACTCCGGGTCCACAGACGCCCCGTAGACCTCCCACGTCATCCCCTGTTCGTCCCAGACGACGTCGTGGATGCTCTTATCCTTCTGCATCCCGGACTCATCATCCTCCTCGTCGTTCTTCTCTGGCTTTATCCCCTGCTCAGCTGAATTTGTTCTCGACTTTGATGCTGTGTTCGCTGTCGTTGTGGTTGCTGGTGGACCCTGAGAAAACACAGCATTGTTTCTGTCAGCAGAAGCGCCGGCCGTCTCTGGGGATGGAGCTTTAGCGGTGGAGGATATTTCAACTCCGCTTGCCACTGTGTCCTTCTTGTTGCTGTGCTCGATGTTGATTTGATAAACTGGCTGAATGCTGCTCAGAGCTGATCCAGGTTCCTTTGGCTTGGCTCCTAACCTGGAGTCAAGCTGCTGGGCTATTGTTGTTGAACACAAACCTGCAGCTTGATTGGGGCACATCTCCGCCTCTACGGTGAGTCTCTCTGAGGTGGAGAGGGAAGTTGTGTAGATCTGATAGGAACCCACGGCTTCATTAACTGGAAAAACAACAGCTAGACTCTGCGCCTCTTCCCTGGGGACTCCACTGCCGGCGAAGGGCAGCAGACTCGGACTGGTACCCACAGCTTTACTGGAAGTCTCTGCAACCGCCTGGACCTCCATATCATGACACTGCTTGGCGGGCGAAGCGAATGAGGTCATAGTGGAGGCCTCCTTGTACTGCATGCTGAGCTGCTCTCCTGTGCAGACAGCTGTGTCAGTTTGGCTGGTTTCCTCAGACACCTGCCCACACGTTGGCTTACTTTTTGCAGCCTGGGGCACACCAGATGAATCCTTCTGTGAAGATTCAGGGTGATGTTTATTGGAGGAGACCTGTGTTGCCTTTACTACTGGGAAATCCCTCTCTGAATGTGGTGAACATATATTTGTAACTGTAGTGTGGATTTCTGCTCCTTTACCTGCTGGTGGAGGCTTAGTAGAGCTAACAGTTTCCATGCTGTGTTCAGGTTTTCGTGAGTTATCTGGTTCTTGGATTTTCTGTAGTGATGTGGTAGATTTGTTTTGTGGAGCCTTAACATCCTGTTGAGATGAAGGCACTGCTTTTTGTGACTGACTGGTGCTGCAGAGATTTTTATTTGTATTTTTATCGCTGGCCTCTTGTGCTGTGGGTTTGGTTGAAGGTGCCATCTGGACAGGCGCTGCCTCTGAAGGACTCGTCTCTTTTGCAATGCGTGCGTCGATCTTTGATGCTGCGGTTGCAGTCGGTAAGCCAGCGGCGCACGTATCCTTTCCATGAGACTTTTTGATGTTAGCATTCGAGTCTCTGTGGTCAGTTTTTGTCTCGTTACCAGCTTGACCTGTTAGCGACAGGTTAGCGGAGTGCTGCTCACCAGATGTCCCAGGTTCAGATTGTGTCTGCTTCCCATTGCTGCCTGCAGGCATGTCTGCCACTACGCTGCTAACTGCTTCACCGCCCTTACATGAGGATTTATGGATGTGTGGGACAGTGTTGGCAGCGCCACCTGACATAGGCGGGTTATCCTGCTGGTTGGAAGATGCGAGGGCGGCGTTTGGACAAACCTGAGAGAGTTTGAGGTGTGACTCGTCACCCCAGTTGGCGTTAGACTCTTTATTGGCCAATTGGTCTGCCACAGCCAGCTGAGGCACCATCTGGACTGTCACTGTCCTTTTAGGATTAGTTCCCATCCCGAATTCACAGTTTGGATCTTCAGATATTGTTGTACTCCAAAAATGTGGGCAGACTGAACCTTTATGCAGCTTCCTAAGAGAAGAAGGTAGAAGAATAGAAGCAGTTTACTTTAAATGTACACTGATCAATGCATCACCAAGATCTTTTCGGATTAGACCTGCATGACATACTTTGTCAAATTGATTTCTCACTTTTTGTAAATTCAAAAAATAGCTTGTTAGAATGAAAGCATGAGATGAATCTATACTGTCCTCATTTTTACAGCTGTTTTGAACTCAAAGAAACAAAAAAAGATGCAAACTTTTACTGTTTGAAATGTACAATGCATTAGACTTTTCATTAGACTTTTCTTTTTTGAACAAGACTTTATTTGAGTCTTTGTTCAAATTCAATATTTATCACTTTAAGTCACAAATGTCAATTTCTAGTACAACCAAACAAATCAGTTGAACAAGAACATCCGAATGATACGGCGCGCTGAAATTGCAAAGATTCTTTTCTCCACTGATCAGTGGAGTATAAAACACAGGTTACAAACATGAAATAAAGGGGGAGTGTCTAGGCTGCACAGACACTCCACAATGGTTTACCACAATGGAGCCTGCTATGAATGCTCAGGTCAGTTATAATGGCCACTGGCCATTAGCACATTTAACAGCTCATACGTGATTTTGATTGACAGCCCTTAGACTGTCCTCCTGGTTCTGATTGGTTGTTTTTGACTGGGAGCTGTTCATTTCGTCAGACAATAACACTATCTCATGGGAGGATGAGAAGCTTGCTCTTTTTACAGATTATATTGTCACAATATAGTGACAGTAAGAGAAAAATTACTTCATTTGAACACCAATAATTGGCGCATCACTAGAAACAAATCTGATTATTCAAATCAAATAAATTTTGATTTATAGACTGCAGCTACAAACTGTCACTCTACGTTAAGCTTCAGCTGCTCTGTCTTTTGTATTTGTGTTTTTGCTACTGTCTCCACACCATGCATCACTGCAGGTCTTACTAACATCTTGTAAACCTTCCCTTCTCTCTTGGAGCTATCCAGTCACAAATCACTCCTGGCACTCGTCTCCTTCCACTCCATCTTGCCTGCCTTGTGCAATACCTGTTGCTTTGATCGGTTGACCTCAGGTACTTACTAAATTACCTCTCTCGTTGTTGCTTCACTGTTCCACCTGTCTGCTTCTCATTCTCACATGCCTTCTTCTGTCTTACTTCTGCTAAATTACATTCCTCCACCCTACTTACAGTACATTGTTCTCTCCAGGTTCTTTACTTTCAATGCAGATTGCAACATCGTCTGCAAACACGATATCCAACGGGACACCACTATTTCCCTCCTTCGATTTAACGACACTTTTCCACTGTCTTACTGTATTTGTATGGGTCATCCTCCATCTTCACATACTTCTTTGCCTCTGCTCTTCTCTTGGCATCCTGTCTATTCTCTGGATCCTCAGACACAATATAACACCTTCTGACAACACTTTCAAAGCGAATGTCATAAATATGTTGGTATTTCTGTGCAAGAAATGATTTTCACTTCAACAATTCTTTCTCAAATCTCAACTTAGTCTCGACCAAGAGATACTAAGACATATAAATGTTGAAAAGAGGCTACTAAATACAAATTCAGCTTGATTTAATGTCTATCACTGATGTTTTTGACTTTTTTGATCATTTAACAATTACAAAAATCATAAATCTTTATATTTACAAATTATGTAATGTGAAGTAGTATTTATTAGGTATAATATTCCTGAAGAACTCTCTGCAAGAGATGACAGGGGTGTGATGATTCAATTAGTTCACAAAATGAAACAATGCAAGGTGCAACACTCACAACACAAGGTTAGAGCTCAGCAATATTATGAGGAAAAGAAAGAAGCTGTGTTTTTTATTTATATATACAGCAAATAATTCACAAATCAAAAACTGTATTAAAATGTTTACCTATTTTAGGATACTTTGTTCCTAACGCACCTTAGGAAAACAAACAATAAAAAACGAATTAAATAAAAGCACACAGAAAATGCTAACTGTGTTTTCACAAGTAAAACAAAGGTTTCATCAATCTCAACCATCTCTGACCAGAGTATAATTGTCCAGTCCAGGTAATCTGTCCAGTTAGATTTTTGAACAACAAATGATCAAAGAAATTCCAGACAAAAGAAAAAAGAAGCTAATTTTAGCATCTGAATTTTCAGTGTTTACAAATGAACTGAATCATGTCTGTTATTCTGTCAACTTCTCTGTCTGCCAGCTGAATGCTCAAAACGCTGCCAGATTTAAAAGCGCTGTCAGCTTCGTTGATGCTTTTGTTACCAAGTGTTGTCAGATAGCAGCTTATGAGGAGACTCCAGGCAACTCAAGAACTATTTCCTTTTTTTTTCTTCTAATTAAAGCCACCACCACAAAGTCATCACAACATCGCTTCTCTATTAACCCTTTAACAATATTTTTACCAGCGTTGCACTGAGAAGTATCTCGTATAATGAGCTCAAAAGTTGCACAGTTCCACTAGGTGTTTGCTAGTTGCTGCTGGCTAGTCTGAAGGATCTGAGCTGGAGAGTAAAGAGAGAGAGGATGCTGTCTGAGGTGAAAGATCAGAAGCTTGGAAACTTCAGCTCAGAGGAGGAATTGCGTCTTGAAGGCGGGGCTAGGTCCACCCAGGCGTTTTGCACAGCTGAACGATTGCCATGGAGATGAAAGGATTTATCAAACATGCATGGACGACTCAAGGTAACATTTCATGTATATTTTTGATGAGGAAACAACATCATAACATGATGCAAAGCTAAAAAAAACAAAAAACATACTAACCCTGTAAAGCCACACCTTCCTATGTCAACCTATATCAACAAACAAAGTTACATTCTGAAAGCAGCTGCATAGAAATGAATGAGACAGACTTGAACTTGCCACCCAACACTGTGGGATATGTGCCTCAACATGTCTTTGCACTCCTAATGGATGGTGTGTAGATCTCTGCGGACCTGACCTTGTGGAAGAACAGCACTAGGATCGGAAAACAGGCCCAGCAAACACTGCTCTCTCCTAGTAGCATCCTCGTAGCATACTGCAGAGCTGTGGCTCTGACACTGCAAATGGTGGCGCGATTTATCAAAGGAGCTTTAGGCTCTCCCTTTGGGTGAATTTTGTTGTGAATTACGTAAACATACAGTGATCCACACCAGTATGCAGGCAGATCTATTGAGGATACTCCTCTTTGACAGCAGCTCTGCCTTCTACATCATCCAGACATACTGGTTATTAGCCTCTGGTACACTCAGAACTAACTTTACCCAGGACTGCTTTCTAGACTCCCTGCCTTATTCTTTATATGCACATGACTGCACTCCTGCTTACACTTGTCAAACTGTAGACCAATTTTAACAAAGTCTCACCTCTTCACAGTAAAACAAAAATTTTATTGAAACCGAGTTTGGATAACTGTGTGGTTTTGGAAACAAATCAGACTACTTCGGTCGCACCGATGAACTTTAAAAAGGACGGTAGTGATACAACACAAAGACAGGCATATACAGTTTTAGTGTTTTATCCATAAAAATAATTGATCACAAACTACATTTGTGTAAATTACATAGATATAGAGACAGAGGGACGTGCACAAGAAGACTGACTGAGTTGCTGAATGTGTGATGTGAGGTTCCTCAGGGTTTGATACTTAGTCAACATTTCTTTTTATGTATACAATAATTTATATTTAGTTTCTAAGTTGTGGACATAATTTTAATTAGTTGATAATACAATTTTTGTCCGTAGAGTAAAAAAATCTGAAACATCCTGTAGGCACGGAAAAATCAAACTAAAGCTGAGATTTATATTGTTAGGTAAACAAAGGAGTCACTGCCAATATAGGATTTACTTTGTGGGAATCTAAGAATATTTTTATAAAACAAATACAAACTTTATGATTACATTACCAAAGAAATCTATGCAAACTGTAGCCATCAAATTTGACCATGAATCCACAATGCCATGAACTATTCAGTGTTTATGCACATTTATATATTTGGAGAAATAACAAAAATTATGTTCAAAATGAAGAACAGTTACTGCCTGTGATGTATCATGCTAATATGGAAACCTCTGAGGAAAGTTTACGACACCTTGGAAGCTATTATGTGTCATAAAAGAGCGACCTGCAGAGGATAGTGAGGGGAGCTGTGAAAATCATCCAAAGATCCTTTGAGTTCCTCTCTGTTCCAGTTTCTGTTTCTAAGGTTTTTAACATTTATTTTTACACCGTGAATCTGTTAAAGATCCCAGATGAACTCGGCGTCCTGTGGCATGCTACTGGTTGTACAACAAAATGACAATAAATGTATTTTTTAGAGGGCATTTTGTTCATTCTGACCCACTTGCTTTCACAGCGCTTTGCAAGGACATCTAGTCAGCAGCAAGCTGTGTTTACATCCTCTTTTGTTTACATCCTCTTTTGTTCAGTAAAGGGATTTGTGTAAATTGACTGCCTTGACCTGTGGTGCCTAATATTTCTCCAAGTGGTAATGAAGGATTTTCCTCGTTCTGCTCAACATGTGAAAGCACCATTCTGCAAACAAAGTGCCATCAGAAACAGAGAAAATCATATATGTTGTCTTTGCATTGAGTGAGGATGCAGGAATTAGTAGGTAGTACAGTAAGTTTTTTTTATTATAATGTTGACCTCAGCTTTTGACCATATCCATCGTTTTATGTGTGTATTGTAATGATTATATGTCATACAGCCTGTCAGCATAATTAAAACAGAAACAGTTGGTTGGTGGTTTGGGTCATGGACAGGTTTAGCCCATCTGTGTGTGTTTGCTCTGCCACAGTGAATCCGTCTGTCAGTCCTCAAAGCGCAAATGTTTATAGAGACCGTATCCTGGCTGTAATCCTCGCTGGTGACGGGTTATTTTTTTTTTTTGTTTTGTTTTTTTAAAAATCTTCTATGGAGCAGTTTGCAAACGACACGAAACAAAATCAGGAGTGCATGAACAGCGAGAATTGATGCAAAGCAGTCTGCATTCAAGTGATGCACTCGACCTATCCAGGCCAATTAAGATCTGTGTCATGCACCGGAGCTCCTTGTCTCTGTGAGATTTGCAGCTCTGATCTGACCTTGCAGACATCTGCGAGTAATTAACATTCTGATCATAAAGAGAAAACGAGGTCGCTTTACCTTGATGTCCCGTGCGATCGGCTGCCGTTTGCGCGCCGCTGTTCGTGAGATGAAGCAAAACCCCGGGAATGAATATGGAAAATTCACCCCAGTGTCGGTGACACCAAGCCACGCCTTCCTCCAGTCTCAGAGGTATCGATCTTCCGCGGCCGAGCAGCGCCAAATCCGAGCCCGGAGTCGACAGACTGACCGTGCGGAATGAGTCACCGCCGCTTCCCAGCTCTTTGTTCCAAACTGAGGAGCGTTCATGAAGCTGCATCCCAACCAGACCGAGCCGTGCCAGGCAGCATGATGAAGGGATGAATGGGAGATGGGATGCAGCATCCTATCTGTGGCCGCCGCAGGCGATCACAGGAGGAGGGTCACTTATTGCGCTGCACATTTATTACTTTAAGGTCCTGCCGCTGCTGCTGCCTCCTGAGGAAGGAGATGATTTTCCGGGAGCAGAGAAAGGTTATTTCATTCTGTCCTGCACAGATGGGTTCGTGAATTAACGTTCAATCTGAAGCGGCGCTTTTGACTCAGTGGAAATGTTTTAAAATTAGATTATTTGCTGGTTTTTCATTTTCTGTGGCCGGTGTGGACGTTGAAATAAACGACTTTAGAAGGAGGCAGGGGCGCTCCCAGAAAGTTTTGGAGATGAGGGCAAATAATAATGCAGCTGTGGTAACCAAAACTAAAGGCTCTGGAGTTTTATTTATACATGCTGGTATGTCCAAAAGTGATATTTGGATCTTAATTCAAATAAATCCCAATTTTCTTTAGAAATTTTTAAACAAACAAATATTTTGTAAGTTCAGGTTTTCACATATTAAAAAAATCTGCTTTAATATGTTAGAAAATGTTTCTTAGACCCATAACATTTTTATTCTAGTTCACTTTTACTCTGTTAAGTGAACTGAGCACGGATCCTGGAATAATTTGAGAAAGGATTGGCGTATAAAAAAGTTATTGTGAAAAAACTGTTAAATTAAACAGAAATGTAAATCATTAAAACTTTTCATTCATCCTAATTTCATTAATAAAAAAGTATAAAATACTGACTATTTGCTGGGAGCAAGGTAAGTGGTACTGATGGAGAATTAAGCTTTTGTGTTATTAGACATAGAGTTGGTCTTTAAGTCAAATTTACAAGAGTAAGAAAAACAAAAGTGTTTAATAAGCTTTTCTTGATCATTATTGTTTTGTGTTCTGGACCTAATTACCAAAAGACACCATGAATCCTTCTAGAACTTAGCAGCTCTATGTGAGCAATACCTAAGACATTGGCTGGACAATTCAAACCAGGATGGTATGCCCCACATTGCCTGTCAGAAAATAACACAATAATCACAAATGCAGGCAAGAGAGAGGCAGAGGTGGATGCAAAATATTTCATGTCAAACAGAAACTTGTAAATGGGTGAAATGAAGTACATAAAATAAAAAAAAACCCAAAGCAGGAGCATGGAGGGAAGCTGACAGAGCAGCGTATAATTGAACAGACAAACCTGCAGAACACAGTTAGATATAAGAAAAGCTCAAAACCGAAGAAGACAGGAAAAACTCAGAAACATGAAGCTAACAGGAAGTAAAGAGAACATGGAATAGAAACGGGCAAAGCATCCAAAAAACTCAGAAGCATATCTACTCAACAGATTCAGCAAAGTCCAACACATGACAATTGTAATTTTCTGTACTTTTTACAGATTTGTTTGAACTTTGTTAATGGGGTTAGTGGTGCTTGATTATACAGCATATAGCTACTGTGAATTTTAATTACAGTAAACAATTACTGGTGCAGAAGTTAGCAGTTGTTTGGGCTTTTCTCTGATTCCAACAGGAGCAAATGCTTACATTCACCCACAATCATATGTGGATATCTTTCTTTGCAAGTTGCATCTTCTGCTGTCAGATTTTTGGAGCCATCAAGTAGCTTCAGGCAAAGCTTGGCTATTTGACCTCTCTGCTAACAGAATTGGTAGAGATCCATGACACTGCTGCATCTCTGCGTAAAAATATTTTACTCTCACTGAAGCTTTTTTCATAAATAAAAGGATATAAAATCTATTAGTTTAATGTTTACTTTATCTATTGCAGTGTTCTGAGATATAAAAACTTCTCCTTGACACTCCCAAGAAAAAAAAATGTTTTTGACTTTGTAGCTGAAATGACTAATTAATGTGTTGTTCTTGCACAATCTAATTTATTTAATTTCAACTGTCAAATTTCTCAAAAATTTTTTAAAAAAATGACACTTATATACAGAAGATAGTTTTAGTGCAAAGCAATGAAAGGTGTTTAGAGACATGGAAACCATCTGTTTATTTTTTTTTCAAACACTTGCTGCTTTCACATTTGCAGTGAATGGAGTGAATGTACACTGTTCAGTTATTATGCAGTAGTAGAATGGGACCATTTATGAATCCTTTGTGATATTTGCTAATGTGCTGCAGTTGACCTGCTCTTCTCCGCCTCTCACTACTCGATTCATTCTCTGCAGGGCAGCAGTTGGTTGAGTTCAGGCATTAATTTCAGACTGCTTTCTGCCCTCTGATATGGAGAAAATACACATGCAAATTGCAGTGTAGAATTATTTAAATATCGCCATGATCCCTAAAGGGCTAAAGTTTCTTATTGTGTCATTGTCAAAAGATTAAAAGTGGGTCCACTTATCTGGATAGTAGGACTTATTCTGCAATATTTCACAACGTTGGAACATAAAAGAGGGAAATCTTTGACCACTAATTTTGTAGATTCTCCAGATTTCTGGGTTTCCTGTAAGATTTAGATCTAGAGACAATGAAGAAAGTTGAAATTTAGGTTGTAAGTTTTGGTTTATTATCCCACTCGAAGATTTAATGACCAAAAATTTCCAGGTTACTAACAGATCCATCAGATTTTGACAGCAAATTCTCTGGTATTTCAAAGAATTTATGAAGCCATACATTGTGACAAGGTTTCCTGGACTTTTAAATGAGAAACAAGCCCACAGCATCACAGATCCACCACCATACTTAACATTAGAAACAAAGTACACCCTCACATGTGTTTGCAAAAAGCTCAGTCTTTGTCTTATGTAACCAAAACATATAAATCCCACCAAAGTTCTAGATTGAGGAAAATATGACTTGTAAGGACAGGCAACATGTTTTTAAAATTCTTTTAAATTGACAAATTTTACAAATAAAGTCTTAAAATTACAATAAATTGCTTGGTACAACACAAGTTTTGAGTATTCTTTTTCCAGGTTTTTGCTTCTATTGCAGTTTTTTTTTTTTTTTAGAATTATCAGAACACAAACATACAGCAAAAAAAATCAACCCCTGCTAATTATTTTTAGAAAATGTATGTCTGACACTATTTATGTTTTGAATATCTTGAAAAATCTAACAATTTTGTTTAAAATTTTTCATGTTTTAGTTTATTTTCTCCGCACAAAAGAAATTAAATGTTACATGAATTTTTGCATAAATTAAATAAATAAAAATGCACTTTCAACTTGACAATTTTATCCTTCAGGACAGAAAATTTGGACATTTCTGGTTTAATAATGTTCATGTTTTCTGCACTTCTCTCACAGCGATTTTCACTGATTGTAAATAATTAAGCTCTCTGTTTGTTGTATTCCCTTTTTGGCACTTATTGCATTTATGTCAGATTTCTGTAATTTTTAATTCATGATGTTTTAAAATAGCTCAGTCTTAATTTCAGCAAGACTGTATCCTAACTCTTCCTCCTCTAATCTTCAGTCTTTGCTAGAAACTAAGTGCTTACTTTGGGGATTCGCTTTTCAAATATAGCCTGCCTCAGACACGAACTCCTCTTCTAATGCAGTAATTGTATGGGATACACCTCCAGCCCGTGAAAACCCAGAGGGACTGATTAGGTGAGAGACTGTGACTTAATTAAAGTCAAGTGCACCAACGGTGACAATCTGAAGATCGGCAGCATTGTTGATAAACCAGATTACTGCTCAAGCATGAGGGGAAACCTGTCTGTGGTTTTGTGTTGGATCTTGCTGGTGTTTTTAACAGTGAACCACGAGTCTAATAGCAGCAGAATTACTCATCTGCAAATAAATGCTCATTATAAACACCTCATATAAGTTTATAAAACTATTCCCACAGTGAACTTTACACCATTTTTATTTGTAAATTGTGCATCTTACCTGGAATGACTGGTTTTAAACATATTTTAAGGACAATGAAGAATGTTTTGCATTATTTTCTGTTAATTCAGCTGTTTTTTACTCCTTGTAAATGCTGCATCTGGTCTGTAGCTCTTTTTAGCTGAGGTACTGCAGCTAACAACTTCATGTTCTCAGTTCATAGATGATACCCTTGCCCTGTCTTACAGTGTATAACCAACCTTGACAAAGCCATAGGCTGAACTTCTACAGCTAATTATTTTTTTATGTCTTTTCTTTCGCTTCCTTTAAAAAGGTTACAGGGTTTCATAATATAAAAAAACTGACAAGAAGCAACAGTCAGCGTGTTCTTATACATTGTTGGTTTTTCTGTTTCGCACTGAAACGCAGAATGAATATATGAATGTTTCTCTGCTTGAGTTGGTTTTCTGGGAAAAGCCTAGAAAACTGGAATTTGTTGCGCCTGGTCGTGTGTATTTTTGTCCACCAGATGGCGCCGCTACAGCGCTTGTGCCAAATTTGAATTGGTGAGTTCAAAGACATTGTTCATTCAGTTCCGTAATGTAATTCGACTTGATTTTTAAATATTTTACATAGTTTTTGCTAGTTATTCTTTTAGAAACCTTTTAAAGAGACTCAGTGCGACGAACATTTGTTCTTATATGTCATAAACGTTTTGTTTTGTTAGTACATACAGTTGAGTAACTTCTTGTCGGATCTGAATCTGAACGCACCAGAATCAGCACCGTTGTCAAGAGATACGTGGCTAACCTTTTTCCTAGAACACACGGGTTAGCTTCAAAGTAGAAGGAAATACTTGAGTTCTGTAACATTTTCCAACAAAAATAATAAGGTAAGCAATAACACAACTGGTTTGTAATCCTCTGTGTTGCCACCCGGTGTGTTTGCGACGTAACCAAGTCGTGGTGATGCAGGAAGCTAACACACAAATCAATGACAACCTGTTGTTCTGAGCTGTTACTTGTGAATTTTAATGCTAGCTAGGTCAGTCTATGAATGAAACTATGGACTATTAGCTAACAACTGGGTAATACCAACATGTTTTGGTTATTAAATGGCGAATAAACTCGCGGGAAATATGGAAATTAACGGAATAATCATGGTAATTTGAAGTTAGCATTGTTGCTAACACAATTATGCTATTGTTTTGGCTGTTTCAGCCTCATGGATGATGTCATTTTGAGATTTTAGGCTGAATATTTAAACCTTACGCTAACTTAGAATCACCCGACCTTCTCAGACGCTGACTGGGGACGATTTTAATGTCTTAGGGGACATTGTTGCTGTGAAAAAACAGATGAGTCTAACTTGTGTCCTACTGACATCGACGCAGTGGTCGTTGTGCAAAAGAAAGTAAATATACACTATCAATTCTGGAAGTTTGTATTTTTATCTGAAAATATAAAAGTAGGGAAAACTTTCAGCGGTAGCTTTTGATTTAATCAAGATTAAATCAATAATCAGAAAAATATAATATTCTGCTAAATATTGTAAGTCAGAATATTTTGACTTTTCTGTTATATAAATCATTGTTCTTCCAGTAAACTTTTATAAAAAGCTGGAAAACACAAGGGAATAACATTGTGTGCAGTCAGAAGATTTATTACTAAAGTATCAGGTGTTTATTCTAAATCCAAATCTTTCCTGACATTTATGGGAATAAATGTCAGTGTATTATATTATTTTTATATGATTTAAGTTATTTTCATTTTCACTTTTATTTGAATTTTTCCAATAATTTTGTGAAATTAGAATCTATTAGCCCATTTCTTCCTATGTTGACACTGGCTCTTTATTCCCCTTTTGTTAAACATATTATTTGTACTTCATAATTGTGTGTTAATTTATTTTTCTTTGTAGCTATACAAATTACCGGATGTAAACAATAAAGATACATAATAAAAAGTGCTCAAAGTGGTGCATTATTTATTTTAGTTGTCTTATTATTTTGGGGTTTTACTCTACACTTTGTTTTCATTGATGATGAACTTTATTTGGTCCTGTCAGTTCTTTGTAAAATATTTTGTTGCACTCTGATAAAACAAAAATGACTCTGAATGACCTCCTGTTTGACAATATTTATCTGAATCACATAACCCACATTCATGGAAAGTCTAAATAGATTTGAAGAAATTTGCATCCAAGCAAAAAATAAATCTAAGTGGCAGGCAGCTTCCTTTCCTAACCAAAAATTTCTGAAATTGACCAAAAAATGCAAAATGAACAAGACTCTTTGTTCTGTCTAAAGATACAAATGAAAATGCTTCTAAAATGAATTTAGAAAAATGCTCAACTTTGTTCAAGTAACTCCTACATGTTTCTTTGCATATATTGCAGAAATGTTTAAGCGAATCTGGCAGTTTGTTTACACATCATTGCTGAGATCTTGGTTAAAGTGGCTCCTCAGAAAGACTACAGGGACTTGTGAGCTGCAGAGGATTTGCTCTGAATACAAACTAGGAGCCACAATGACAACAAAAGCAGGTAAAATACTCCTCCACCAGTACTCCTCTTGTTGCCGAGCAGTTTCAACCTTTCACTAATCTGCTTCCTGTTTCCTTGTCTTCCAGAATACTCTCTCCAGTCATCTAAAAGTAAAGTAAGATATCCAAGCTAAACTATAGTAAATTTCAGGTTCAGTTAAACCACTTTTTTTGTTGTCATTATTTATTCATGACATTTAAAAATAAAAAATATTTTATTTAACTGGTGGAAAAACAACTTTTATTACACTTAAAAACCAGAAGTTGATGTACACTTAATAAAAAGACACATTCACATTTTGTTTCTCACTGTCTGAAGTTAAGTCAGACCAAACTTCACTTGTTTTAGTTAGAATTATCTAAAATTTGCTAAATGCTACAACAATGAGAGAAAGAATATGTCAGAAATTTATTTCAGTGTCTTCAGAATCAGAAGTAAATCAACACCAGTTAATCAACTTCAATTAAATGTCTTTTAAAATATGCAGCCACATTATAAAAGAGGACAAAAGCTGACTGCATTGCCTGTCTGACCTCTTTATCTGCAGACTGGTGGATTTTGTGAACTTTAAAATCAGCTGATCTTCTGATTTTAATCTGTCCTTATCTTTGGCACCACTTGTAAAGCTTGCCAAGCATTTTTCAAGCCAACATTCTGAGGTTACTGGTACTTTTTTTCACCAGTGAATTAAAAAAAATCTCAGGCTGATCATTATATAATTTACTTTTTTTTTATGTTTGATTCACTTCTGTGTTTTTTTTTCTGATTGTTTTTTCCTTCTCAGGTTTTGAGAGGAGCTTTGGAAACAAGCCATGAAAATGTAGAGGAACATGTGAATCAGATTATGAAAGAGAAGGAAATCAAACCCCTTTCAGATCTGTACGTTTATTTTGACATCTTTATCCACGTGCTGATCTTTGACTTAGTTGTTTCGTTGTAGTTATGAGTAACTAATTGCTCCTTTCTCTGTTCGTCTTGCAGATTTAAGAAAAACCTGCACATCTGCCTGCTGCAGATAACAGGATACAACCAATTGTTTTTTTGTGTGGAAGACTTGAGGAAGGAGGTCTTCAACTCGGATAACCCAAAACATGAGGCCATGCTGTTAAAGGTGTGAGTTTTATAGTTTTGTGCAGGGATGCACGACATGTCAGGTGATGTTAGTCAATTTAACACATCAGTTTCGGTCCGATAAGAAAAACTGGGCCAGTATTAATAACTAATGTTTATTTCCATCACGGCTGCAAGTAAAAGTTTTTTTGTAATCAGTTATTGGGATAATGAATTAGATGAAAAAATTGGCACATTCTGCAGATTTTCTTTGTTTAACCACTTAAGCTTTATTTTATACAATATTAAAAATACATTAAAATCTGCAGTAAAAACAAATAATTCAATTCCTTAAATAAGAAAGTAAAAATGTTGTTGCCTAAAAGTGTGTTGTTCTTTCAGAAAAAGGCCACTTTTAAAGTCTGTATAATCCAGTTTGCAATTAATCAACTAATACTCATAATTAGTTGATGATTATTTCAATAATTGATTAATCATGATTGATTTGATTAATCGTTTCAGCCCTAATTTCCTTCTTGTTGCTGTTTGTGTTGCTGGGTGAAGTGGGAGGGGCTTAATGTAATATTAGTGAATATTGGTAATTTGCTGAAACAGCGATACTAATAAAGGTATTTTTCCAACTTTTCAAATTGGTGCATCCTTAACTTTGTGTGAAAAAGTCACTATGAATTAGTTTATCTTTCTGCTACGTTTTTCTAATTCTTTATAGTTTTTAAATACTAGTTTTATTAAGTAAATCACTTCTTCTATTTCGTTTCAATCAAGCCGCTGCTGCTGTAGATGATAGCGGACATCTTTGTTCCTGTGGTTCATTCCAGACGCCGTTTAGATGTTTGACTGTAGAACTTTGTGTTTTTAGCTTTGGGACTTATTGATGCCAACAGTGAAACTGGAGTCCAGGATAACGAGGCAGTGGGGAGACATCGGTTTCCAAGGAGACGATCCAAAGACTGATTTCAGAGGAATGGGCCTGCTGGGTCTCATCAACCTGCTGTGAGTAACTATCACATTACTTTGTAGAAACGTACACTTTTTAACATAAATTAAGTACAAATACAGTTCTCTAACATCAGTAATAGAGGATTTGGAAGAATAAAAGTATTTATACACAAAAGCATTTACTCACAAAAGTATTAACACCCCTTTTTCACATTTTGGCCCATTATACCCAAAATCTTTGCTGTAGTTTAATGGGATCTTATCCTATAAATCAGGAGTATGCAACCTGTGACCTTCTACAATAGCTCTTCAAATGTTTTTAAACATAGATATCAGAACAAATGCATATTTTTAGCAGTTTTCTCAGTTTTCTCATAAAATAAGTTTTCTGGTTGCTAGATTGGGGGTTATAGATGTAAATTGTGTTTCTTTAAAGATACTGACAAATTGCTTAGATTTTATTCAAAAATTATAAGTTAGCTTTCTTTCAAAAAGTTATGAGACATTTCTGGTTATAAAAAAGTTTTAATTTGGTGGATTTAGAGCAAAAATGTCTCTTTGGGTTACAGACCTCTACTGTAGAGCAACACAAATGAAATAAATATAAATATGAAGTGAAAGGAACATTATGCATGGGTTTAAGAAATGTTTTACTAATAAAAATCTGAAAAGTGTGGCATGCCTCCTTTATATAGTCAAGTTCATTTGTACAGAACATTTCAGCAACAGAGCAGCTTAGACTGCTTTACTCCATGAAAACATAATAAAATAACCAATTATGAAACATCAATACATATTACATTTTGTCAAATGCTATAATCAAATATATTTATCAGCGTTCCAGTTATTATTAATTAAAGGCAACCTGAAGCATGTGGGTTTTAGCCTTGATTTAAAGGGTTTTCTGGAAGTTTGTTCCAGATTAGTTCATAAAAATTGTGGGGTTCTTCCTCTTCCTTCTTACAGGGACTCCACGTTTTACTGGATGAAGTTGTTTATTCAGAGAATTAACCCCTGAGTTGAGCTGAAATAAATCCTGACGTTTTTTGTTTTGCAGCTTTTTCAGTGAAAACTACACCGCAGAGTCTCGCCAGGTGCTGTCTCATGCAAACCATCCCACACTGGGGTAAGAGGCAGTTATTTCAGCATCATTTCTGTTTGTTTGTGGAAACCTGCTTGTATAATGGATAAAATGTGTTTCAGGTATTCATATGCTATAGTTGGGATCAACCTGACAGAAATGGCGTACAGCCTGCTGAAGAGCGGCGCTCTGAAACCACATTTCTACAATTCAGTCCCAGGTCCTGCGGACCTCAAGGACTTCCACCAGTTTTACTGTGAGTACCTGTAGTGCTTCATAAATCCATTCAGACATATTTAACTTCCATATTTGGTCACAATGCAGCCACAAACCTCAATGTGTTTTATTTGGGTTTTATGTGATTGACCAACACAAAGTAGAGCATAAATTTGAGAGGAAGAAAAATAATACATGGCATAAAAATTGGAGTATGCACCAATGTTTCCACGTCACGTTTTATTGTTTACATCCAGTAATTTCGCGCATGCTTTCAACGCTGGAGGGCAAAAAGACAATTCTTGTACTTACCATTGATGGCCTCGCTGCCGCAGTAGAACAACTTTGACTAAATGAAACCTGGAAATGTAGGTATTATCATTTTAGTGCAGTATACCACAGCAGAGGGGAAAATTTTTTTTTTCTTGCTCTCTGTGTTGGCTATGCTACACACAGACCTGTTGCCATAGCAACTGAGAACAACGCCACTATATGTTTCAGGATTAAACACCAAACAACACGCAAATATTTCGCACACAAAGAGCAGAGCATTCAGTCCCTACAGCTTTTGTTTTCATGCTTGATGTTTAATTTACAATTATCAATAAATGATCGCTTTGGTAGATTAGCTACTGCTGCTATTAGCTAAACTAACACTGCACTGGTTAATTAGCTACTTTAAACACCCACTCCTCTGATGATCTGTCAGAGCTGGTGTGTAGGTCGCTTTTTTTTTTAATTGAACCAAAACACAATTTAAATGTGCTACATTTAAATTGTAATAAACCTTAACATTTAAATGTTAAGGTTGTCAAAGTCAAGCTAGCATAATTGATCCACTTCCCTCTCCCTCACTTTTTTTTTTTTTTATTAAAACTTTTTCCTGACCTTGTTATCTAGTTGATAATTAGGAGCAAAGCGCTGCGTTGCTTTTCCTTTTATACATCAGGTGTACATTTAAGATTTGGATCTTTACATTGACAACTTAACCGCTAAAGCCAATGCTAGTCATTGTCAGAGAGCAGCTTTTTGCCTTCCAGCATTTTCAGGGAAACTGAAACCCGCTCCGTGACATCACGCTGCATTGGGTCTATACTGAGGTTTGTGGTTGTGATACAAAATGTGAAAGACTTTTTCAAGCCACTGTGTCTGTTCCACATCTCTCCTTCTCAGTGTGGCAGTTTTACTTCAGCCTCTGTTTTACTTTCCAGGTTATCTTGCGTATGAGTTTGATAAATTCTGGGTTGCCGAGGAACCAGAGAGCATCATGCACTTCAATCAGTACAGAGAAAAATTTCACAACATAGTGAAGACTCATCTGCAGGACCCTGACGTGTCCCTCACACTGACAGTCGCTTGCCATTAATGTGCTTCGACGCATTTTACGTTAACCTCCTTGTTTACGTCTCAGTTGGATCTGATTGAAGGAGACGGGATTATCCAAGAAGACCCACAACCAACAACAAGCAAACTACAGATCTAACTTTTTCAGTTTCTTTAGTGATACTTTAGTGTTGCCCAGTCAACCTTCGTCCAGAACGACAACTATTTTCCACATGCAGCACAAAAGCCGAACTCCTTTACCTCCGAAAAGTGACCATTCCAGAGACTGTTCAGAGAAATGAGAACTGCTGCAGAAGACTCAGGTGGAGATCATGACTCATGAGGCTTTAAGCACCTGGTTGATCAAATTTTCACATAAAAAATGTAATCACCATGTTTCCTTGTGTTTCAGGTCTCTGTGTTGTTTTATCCTCAGCTTATTCATGTTTATGTCCTGAACTCATGACTTAAACATAAAACATGGCGCTCCATCATTGTGCGTGATTTAATATCTCCCCACTTGTGTCACACTTGCACCCTGTTTTCAGTCTTTTTATTTCCCAATCCTGAGTTTTTATTGCTCATTACATTTTATGCTTCAGTTTGCAATTTTGAGAAACTTTCTGCTTGCAGTCAATAAATTTCACATTTGAATTAAAAATGGTTGGTGTGTTAAAGTGAAATATACGCAGCATAAAATCTGTAGGACACATAAAAATGTATTTGAGATGTACAAAAACATGTTTTACATGTTTTAATAACAAATCCTTTTATTAAGATGTAAATAAGTGCTGGTTTAGGCAACCTGAGCAAGTTCTGACATGCGTTACATAAAGTGCAAACTTGTGTCAACGGCTTTTGCTCCCACAGTGACTGCATTGGTTCCAGAGTATAAAAAATAGTTAAATACAACACTGTTTTCAAGGAAAATGAAGCTTCAACAGAAGCTGGTTTTCCCTGTATTAGAGGTAAAACATCCAGGTTGTTTTCAGGTTTACGTTCAGGCTTTTGAGTCAGGCATCTCAGTTTGGTGCTTCGATTCTTCTGGACACCATCATGGCTCTCTTGATTTGCTCGAATGAGACGAACATGACGACGTTCCAGGATCCCAGTCTCAGAAACGAAGGCATAAACCTGGAAAACAAGGAAATTATACTAATGTAGAGCCATCGTAAAAGTATTCATGCCTCCTAAACTATTTTGTTTGGATTTTGTGTAGCAAACCAAAATAACTTGTGCATTGCTGAGAAAAGAAAGGAAACTGTGGTTTTCAATCTTTTACAAGAAAAATCAGTTTAAAAAATTCAGCTCCACCAGTGTCAAAACTAAGGAGGATAGAGAGAGTATAAGATCAGATTTCAGTTACCAGTGAATATCAATTGCATTTTATTGTGGACTTTGACTAGGCCATTTTAACACGAATATGTCTTGATGTGTTGTAGCTCTGGTTGTGTGTTTTTGTTTATGTTCAGTGAACCTTAGCTGACAGTGTTACACTGACTAACAGGTTTTCTTCTAGGATAGCTTGTAATTATTTCCACCCATCGGTGGCGCCCCCAAGTGGTGGCAGGGGTGCTGTGGCCACCCGGAGAAGATGACTACAACTTTAATAATTCATGTTCAGTTCATACAAACACATACAGACATCTTCAAACAAGACACAAATGTAAAACTCAATAAATGAATACATGAAAAGTCTGTGTGCCTATCTTTACTTCCTTTTTTGCTTCTTTAAATAATTTTTTCTTTCTTTACTTGTCATTCTTTTTCTTTAATGCTTTTGCTTCTTTCTTTATTTTTTACTTCTTAGTCTTTACTCTTACTTGTTTACTTTTCTCTACAACTTTATTTTCACATCTTTCCTTGCTTTACTTTTTTCTTTACAACTTTATTTTTTATTTTTTCCTTTACTTTCCTCTTTACTACTTTCTCTCCTTATTTGCTTCTTTCCTACTTTCTTTCCATGTCCCATCTCACAACCTTTCTAGGGTCGCCACTGCCATCCATTGTTCCGTCAACTTTCAGCTTCCCTTTCTCTAGTATTGAACAGTATATTCCCACAGCATGATGCAGCCACCACCACGTTTTATGATGTGCATATGGCTTTACCAGATTAGTTGTGCTTTCACCAAGAGTCCTCTAATTCAGTAATCAAGTGTCTGATTCTGAAGACCCTGGGTTTTTATTTACCCTTTATAAAACGCAGTTGGTCCCTCTTTAGTCATCATGGTCCAGGCGCAGTTCATGGCGCCGCGGTACTGGCCCGGCGGAGAGTTCATGTATCTTGTTTTCACCACATCCACTGGGGAGGCAATCACCGTGGTGACAAAGCCCGCTCCGAACGCAGACACAAAGTGGCACGGAAGATTATCTGTAGTGAAGGTAATGAAGGATCCCATCAACTGTGAGGTGATTGTTCTGGGTCTGTGCCAGCAGTTTGTGTAATCTGAGCCCATTCTCTGAGCTGAGAGAATGGTTGAGATAAATCTCACAATAACTACAGTATTTACACCTTTCTGTGACGGGACATTACAACATGTTCTGTACCGGCCGGTTATCAGCTACAGAGGAGGGAGAGAGGCGAGTGGGTGTGGGAGTCTGGTCCAATTGGGAGTGTTAAAGGAGAGCATATTATGGCAGGTTGTTGAAAACACACTCCTATCTCATGATTATATATTTTAGTCAACCTTAGAATCTGATCTAAAGCTCAAAAAAGTTGATTTTACATAATCCTGTTTCATTATTATATAATAAGTTGGCTTGCCATAGTAAACTCTTACCCGACAGCAGTTTGTGTCTGAGAATGGCCTCTTTAATCAGGTCATAGGTAACCAGTTCTGTGCAGTTCACCAGTGCATTTCTTGTGATGTTGGGGAATGTTCCTGAAGAGCGCACAGGGACACACACACCCACACACACTTAAAGCATTACTCAACAACAGTGTTTATGGATTTTGTCCCCTGATGTGGGAGCCTCTCCTCTCACCTTTCCACAGGCCTCGTAAGCCCTCATTGAGGAAGATTTGTCTGTAGGCTTGCATTGTGCCGTTGTAGCGCCGCGCCACGCCGTTCAGGTTCATCTGGGCCTGGAATCGAACCTTGACCACGTCGGTGGGTTGTGCAAACGACACGGCCATGGCACCTGTTGTGCAGCCGGCCAGTATCCGCATCAGCACGCCTGGATCTGGAGAGACAAGGAAAAGTCTTAGCTTGTTTCTTATTTATTATTATTATTTTACATGTAGAATTTCTTTATAATTGGTGCAGAAAGAATGTTGCAATAGATGGACTGTGTGATTTTGCTCATCCACCAAGCATGAAGACCCATGCTACATGCTAACCTGTCCTAAAACATCCCAGCAAATATTTTTGGTGTAGTTTCTAAACATAGTTTACTTGAGTTAAGACAAAACTCACTTGCAAATAACTTTTTAGCAAAATAGGAACTTGTATTAAGTAAATATTTTCTTATTTTTGATGAAGATGGGAAATTATTTCACTTATAACATGGGGAAATGTCTTGTTTTTAGTGAAATAATATCCCAGCATACCAAGTACTTCTTCATCAATATTAAGGATTTATTGACCGAGAACAAGTTTATGAATCGTGCCAGAAAAGTTACTTGTAAGTTAGTTTTGTTTTATTTTAAGTGTACTAAGACATTTCCAGTAGAAACTAGATAAAAAGATTTTGTGTTTTTGCAGTGTGCAGGTGAAATCCTACTTTCTTTGCCTCCAGTGTAAAAGTTTTTCACGTTGTCATAGAGACCGATCCTGATGGAAGCGAAACACAGTTGCCTCTGCAGTCCGGCCACCAGCCCGTTATACAAGGACCTGGCCCCCTCGGTCCGGACCATGGTGCTGATGGTACCAAACACCCCTCTGTAGCGGATGCCACTCACCGCTTGCTTCTCCCCTTGAATCTAAGGTAGAGGTGCCATTAAGATTTTTCCAGGAAATCAGAAGATAAATCCATTCTAGTGCAAACATCATAATGTGTTCTCATTTGGAAAAATAATACTTTTACAGACAAAGAAGGTTTTTTTTTTATTTAATTGCAAAATGTATATATTTTTTGTACATAGACTTCCAGTTATCGATTATTAAATTAGTTGATGATTATTAAAGTAACGGATTAATCACGATTTATTCGATTAATCGTTTCAGCCATAGTTTTTTGTTGCCATTTCTGTTTCTGTAGAAAGAGAGAGAGGGCTGATCAATGTAATATTAGTGAATGTTGTCAATCGGCCGATATTGTGATTATAATATTGGTTATCTATATTGGCTGAAATAAATATTTCCATTAATAGTTACTTCTTCTAAGATTATTTTTATAACTGATTAATAACAATTGACTCATATGTCTTTATATATTTTTGAAATACTAGTTTTATTAAGTGAATCAATCAGTTTCTAGAGCCTGTATTCTACACTTAACAATTCATTGATTATTATTTCAGCAATCAATTAATCACGATTAATTTGATTAGTCATTTCAGCCATAAACTGATGATGATTATCATATCTTGCTGGTACCTGTAGTCTGACTTTGGCTGTGTCCAGAGGAAATGTGACCATGTCTGCGATGCAGGCTGCTGCTCCAGCACTCGCCATCTTCACCCCAAGAGGAGGAGGCACATCTGAGGGCTTGAGTCCCACCATGTTCCCTGCCTCTGCAAACAATAAACATAAATATCTTTGATTTCACTTTAAATCAGGGAACACTGAAGTCCCAGTTAGAGCTGCAAAAGACACTTACTTTGTTTAGGACTAATTAAGGTTCTTGTTTTGGTCCTGAGATGTTACCAGGCAGGGTTTGAAGGACCAGATGGTAATCCTGGAAGGGCCCCTCTATCACAGAAAGGAAAGAGATGTCTCTCGCTCTGTAGTTATATTCTTACTGTCTGGTTTTTTATGGCATCCACAGAGAGGCGTTACTGTGCACTTTTGTATGTCCAGGTTCAATCAAAGTCCACTTCCTGCGAGATAATCAATGTTCAATTCACCTCATGGGGCCGTTCACTAAAAACAAGAAAAACAAATTCTGTTGTGAGTGAAAAGAAAAGTTCTTAGAGATAATTTAACATCTTTATTTTATTGTTTATTGGGATGCCCACGTCCAGTGCATTGAGTACAAATATGTGCCAGCAGATTTCCCACATAAACATTCAATAATATTAGGTAATTATTTACAGTGTAGGAACATCGCTTATATCTGAGCGCTATTTGATGAGTTTTTTGGGGGCTTGTCTGTATAACAGCACAAACATGCAAACCAATAACAGCACAAACATGCAAACTACAGAATCACAAGTCCAATTCTAAATCACTTCTGGAGACTTTACAGTATTCACAGTTTCATGAAAAAATGTCAGGGTTTTGTTTACTGTCTTAGTCTGAAGATATATCTGTCGGTTTTTTCATGCTTTCTGGCTGTTTTTTCAGTTGTGTTTGACAAATCAAAAGTGAGGAGTCATAGATCTGAGCAGTGACGTTTATCCATGACTGAAGTTCAATCCACAGAAGATAAGACCTTTGAAATCACATCGTGTTATGGCCGCAGCTGAGTCTGTTATATAAGAATAAATGTACATATGCAGTGACTTTCAAAAGTATTCACACTCCTTTTGAGTGTGAATACTTTTCATGCTTTTAACCACAAACTTTAATTTATTTTTGAATGAGATTTTAATTGTGAAGTGGAAGGAAAATGGTTCTGTCCGTCCGTCCATCTATTTGGTTGTAAAAGTGAAAAACAACAAACTACATCAGAAAGTCAATTAGAAAGTAAGTTGGAACAAATGGAGTTTAGTTATAATTTATAGTAACTCCTTTCTTCATGTACAGGTTTAATAGGACTGTTGATTTATTGTCATCTCTAATCAGCTATTCAGTAAATGGTTTGTAAGACTGATAATTTTTATTATGTTGTTTATGTTGCCCAATATCTGTTTTCTGTTTTATTACCAAGATCAACTCGTGAAATGGGAGTCGACATCCTTTAAAAGTAGCAATTAAAAAAACAAATTCATTTGCAGACATGCAACCATTTAAAAATGAAATGCAATGTACAATAGTAAAATTTTAGAAGGAATATATTTAGGAGATTTAAAGCTTTAATAGCTTTCAGCCTTTTTAACTATGTTTGGGACCTGAAACATTTTGAATAATTTCACTTAATAAAATTTCCTTTTTAACGAAATTGAACTCTTTCAACTGTTCCCTTCAGACAAACATAATGTTCAGTGGATTAATAATTCATTGCTCCCTCAGGAGTTCAAAAAAGGCTTGTTCCCACCAACCAATGGTATTCTGGTTTGGTATTTTACTGAGCTGTGATTGGACGACTGAGACCACGACCCCCATAGGCTCGGACATTAGAGATAGATGAGTGGAGGTTTGTTTTTCTCGTTGTCTGATGCACACATGCTGTGGGAAAATTAAGACTGAAACTCATTTGAAAATAACACCTTACAGATTTTAGGTATAATGACTCTTTTGATCAGATGTTTCCTTCAGAATCACGACTTTTATCTGCTTAAAGATAATTTTGAACTTTTGAAAGTTATTCTGTAAACTGATTACTGTTCTTAGAAATGTTAATTTTTTAAATGTATTGATTTTGCTTTAAAAATCGGTGGACTTTGCTGTGTTAACTCAGTTTGTGCCAGATTAAACCAGTGTGGATCCACGGGTTCTGTCCACAGAGTGAAGGAAACATATCTGCTGTGTCCAAAGTGCGGCCCGTCCGTCCATCCCAAAGCCGACCTCGAGCTGGAGGCACAACTGAGGGCTTGAGTCCCACCAGATGGGGGTCAAGCCCCATCTGGTGGGGCTGGAGGCCTCTGGCTGGAGGCCGGCTTTGGGTCATTAGGTCAGAGGTGAAGTGGCAAAAAATATAAATTCATGCATCCAGTTGAACAGTTGCAACAAAAATTCTTGCTACATTCACAACCCAATTTCTAATAAGTAGAAGAAAAATAATCCACATCAGGGGTGTCCAAATTTTTTGGCTCGGGGACCAAAAATATCCAGTTGAAAAAACTCAAGAGGCTCACAAATAAACACAATATTTTAATGTAATGAGAAAAGCAATCAGATTTCTGTACGAGAAATATGTAAAATGTAGATTTTAAACAAAAAAGGTCTGATAGTATATTTATCAGTATATTTTTCATGTTATTCTGGATTTTTTTTGTGTCTTTTTGGCAACGAGAACAGATTATGGCTCAGTCCAGCTTCATTTTGACAAGCTTGTTAATCTAAACTGCCCAGGTTGCATGTTTTTTGTTTCCTCTTACTCTAAACAGAAATTATATTCAAAGTAAAAACCTGAATGAATATTTTGTGTGTCAACTGCACGTTCTGTGATCAAGGGCCATTCAGACTTGTTCCAAGGGCTGTAAATGGCCCCCGGGCCTCACTTTGGACACCACTGATATGTTTGGCTTCAATAAAAGAAATATGCGAGTTCTGCCACTAGGTGGCAGTCACCAACCATTCATGGGAAAGTCTGAATAAAGCTCTGGAGGCAGCAATCTGAATTAATGACGCTGATTTTAATTAGACGAGTGATACACAATGCACCAGAATCCAGAGCAGCAACATCTGGTCAAATAAATTCAACTTATTTACAGTAGAAAAAAAAATTATGTAAAAATGCACAAAAAAATACCAAAAAAAAAAAAAAAAAAACATGTCTGGAAGGACAAAAATATAATAAGAAAAATAAAAGGCAAGAAGATGCATTAGTGGGCTTTGACACATTGTAAACAAAGAAGCTCTTCATTTTAGTGTAATAATACTGAAACAAATGAAAATATTTTCTCTGTAGCTTAAATAAAATGTTTTAGCAGTTGAATAGAATCTGTCTATGCATTTGTTGTACAGGTTAGTTTAGTTTTTTTTTGTCAACTGAAGAAAATAAATAATCTGCTAAAGTGACGAACAGCATTAAAGTGAACTGGAGTGTTTTCACAACAATGGATCTCTATCGCTCCGTCTTCTGGCTCCTTATTAGGACGTAGCAGCAATCAGAATTGCAACTGAAGGAAGCAACAGTTTGACCAGATGTGATAAGTGACGATACACACTGTAGAATATTCATATCCGAGTTGGAACCGTACTGTACAGAACTGTGCAAAAGTTCTTTAAAAGTTGCTTCCATGGAGCTGAACTTTTATATTTCCTGCTGCTAAATTTTCAGTAACGGGTTCTAAGGTTACGAGAAGCTCTAACAGCTCTGAAGCAAAGTATAGAAATGGTTTCAAACAACACTACATGTGTGGACATCTACACAGCCTAGTTGTACAGAGATATCAGATTAATACCACTTATGCATATTGTCTTATAAAGGTACAGCCACTACTTATACACACTTGATTTCATCTGAGCAAACCATGAACGAGTCTTTACACTGCAAAAACTCAAAATCTTACCAAATACGTTTGGTCTCTTTTCTTAGAACTCTTGAAACTAACTTACAAGTAACTTTTCAGAAAGATATGAGAGCTTGTTTAAAGCCAATAATTCCTTAACACTGATGAAAATGTTCTATTTCCACTGGAAGATTATTTTATTTAAAACTATGGGTGCACCGATTGCATTTTTCTGGCTGATTATAAGCTTTAAAAGGTCCGACCTGCAGGTTCTGATTTTGGCCGATGTTGATTTTTTTTGTCTGAAATGTTGCTACATATAGCAAGAAAGTTGCTGAGTTGGCAAGAGTGGGTTGACTACTGTTAACTGTCAGCGAACAGACAGTCAAGCCTCTCTCACTGCAGAGCAGAAGAGGACAAAGGTTGATTTTCAACCACCAAGTAAGTAAGATCAGTGGATAAGATCACATGTATGCGTCAGCCGATCAAAGATCTCCCAAAATTAAGAAAATAAAGGCAGATTTATCAGTGCACCAGTACTTATAACATGGGAAAATATCTTGTTTTAAGTGAATAATCCTCCAGAGGAACTAGTACTTTCTCATCAATATTAAGTGATTGCTTACTGAAAACAAGTTCCTATATTTTCCTGAAAAGTTACTGTAAGTTAGAGTATACCTGAAATAAAACAAAACAAATATATTTGCACTCGAAATTGGACCAAAAATACTATGTAAGATTTTGTATTTTTGCAGTGCAGTCTTCTCTTCAGACGACAGTATCTATTGATTTACATAGTAGGTTTTAAATTTCTGGTAAAAGGCGTCATTAGAAGCAGTTTTGGTCACATTCTTTCACATATACACTTGTACAATTTCCTCCATAATCCTAGAAAATGTCACGGAAACCCTTCAGAACCGCTTTAGTCCTTCAGCCAGAGAGAGAGATCTCATAGTCACTTGTGGACAGCAGGGGGCGCCCGACTTTCCGCACGTTCTTGGCGTTGGTGATGCATGCCGCCACGTCCACCGGCTTCTCGAAGTACCGCACAAGAGCCTGCTCGGTGAGGACGGAGGCCAGAAACTGCTCGAAGGTGATGGCCCAGTCTTTGTCGATGCTGGTGCTGTGCGGCAGCCCGCCGGCGTTGGAAATCCCCCTCCGTTCGCGCTCCGAGGGCCGCTCGTCACTGCGCACCAGCACCGTGTCGTCGGCGATGTCTTCACACTGCAGCTTCTCGTCCAGCTCGTGGGAGCCGGCGCTCAGCACCGAGTACGACGACATGGACGTGTCGTCTTTCGTTTCGTCGTCGGAGATGAGCATGGCGGACGACGTCCCCGTCTCCTTGGGAGACGAGTCTTCCAGCTTGATGTCCTGCATGGGCGCCAGCTCCTCGCTCACATCCTGCCGCTTGTCCTCCTCACAGGGACTCGGCTTGTCCTCCAGCTCCGCCGGGATAAAAACATCTCCCAGATCCGGAGGGTCTTGAGTGGATTTGAGATCCACCAAGTCTCTCCTGCACAAACTCAACTCTGAATTCGTCTCCTGGCTGGGGTCCTTCCGGCCGCAGGAAGCGAAAAGCTTCCCCACTTCTCCCATTTCCAGCAGCAGACTGGTGACGGTTGCAGTGGCGTGATAAAGCTCCTGCTCAGCTACGTCCTCACTGAACATGCTGTAGAGCGTCTTACAAAGCTCAATGAACTGACTCTGAAAGACAGAAACAATACATCACAATTCTTATCATTATAGGAAATTATCACAATAAATGATAAACATTATGATAAATGCCAACACCTAAACAAGGGTGGAGATTTACTCTACATGGATCCACTTTTTCACTGTGAGGTTTAGTATCGGCCAATACAGAAAAACATTGCTGAATTAACTTTAAAAAACATATTTTTTAAAACAGACATAAATGTTCTGAATTATGATCTCTAAGCACAAAGCTGTTTCTCAGATCAAATCCTACCTGGTTCAGCTTTGGAAGGTCCTTTGTGTTTTCTCGTTTGGGTTTCGTCTCCTCGTTCCACAGTTTCAGGTAGTGACGGTAATCAGGAGTGCTCAGTTTCTTCACTGTCAAATAAATATAAAGAATCTCTTCAAGATTTTCAAATTTAAATTAGACGCTCGGGTTCAATTTTACAGTTAAGACATTCTATAAACAGTCCCATGTGCCAGAAACATAGTAGTAGCATTTAGTAAAATCATCTTTTGAACTTATAACTTGGGTCAAACGTTTGGGTTTCCACAAATGTCTCACAATAATTTACTAGAATTTTAGCCCATTCCTCCTGACAGAACCTCACTCAAATGAAGGAAATCATTTGAGTGCTTTAGCAAACTCTATTCTCTGGCTTTCTATGTTGCTTTTTGAGTCATGGCTTCTGCCTCTGTGAGCAGCCTTTCAGGCAATGTTAGTAGAGGACTCACTACACAGTAAATAAAGACGCATAATTAGCTTCAGCCTGTACGCGCCCATTCCACATACAAACACAGAACCTTCTTCGACCCTGATGAGGTTATTTATTCAGCATCTTTTCTCATGTCCTATGATTTCTCTCACCTTTTTCAGTCTTGAACGTAACTCTGACGAAGCCATCATCCTTCTCGCCTCGACCCTTTGAGTCCCGACCTGAGAGGATAAGTAGTAAATAAGTAACTTGAGCTACAATAGAGTGGCTTAGATCAAAGCATACTCATGTTTTAAAATGGTCTAGTCAAAGTCCAGATTTAATACCCAAGGAGAATCTGTGGCAAGACACAGCATGTTTTTTTAATTTATTCACTTGATTTTAATTGTGTATCTTACTTAATGGAAACATATCGATCTATATCTAAATTTACATACAAAATGCATCCACACAATATTGGCATTGTGTTCCTTTTTCATACATAATTTCAACATTTAACACTGAATTTTGTCATATTAATTTGCAAAATTGTGGAAATGTTTTCTGTTTCTTCATTCAAACTTTTGAAAGACCTTAAGGACAAAAAGTTGGAAAGTCCTTTATTTAAAGTCTTACAATAAATAAAGGCAAAAAACTGGTTTAGAGTTTCCTCTGATTAATAGTAAATGACATATTTATCAACATATTTTATATATATTGATGATTTTGATTATGGCAAATTGTTAAGATGTAACAATTCACTGATGTTTTTATGGTTTATAAAATCAACATTTGTTGCTGAAACGTGCTTTACAAACAAACTTGACCCAAATTGAATAAATGTATCCATTGCAAAGCTTCTGCAATGTCATCTACTTCAATTTGCATTGCTTCAATCAGACAGTGGGATTTGTGGTTTCATGGTTGACTCAACTGCATCCTTCACATGCAAATCACATCGCCACAAAATCTGATTTTATTCACCAACTGCATGATAAAAATCTCCTGTCTGCTTTCTGAGTCTGAATGCCAATCTGCTCTGACTAAACCTGAAAAATAAAATACGTGCGCCACCAAGACGTGATCTGATAGGAATTTTAAACTTACTGATGGATGTTTCAGGAGTGATGTCTTCGAAGAAGTACTGAGTGGCTTCGAAGGCCGAGTCGGGCTCTTCTTGCTCTTGAGTGATTTCTGGGGAAAAACAGTTTCTTTGCAGAATTAGGCTAAAATGCAAAATTCAAGAGGGCTCAAAAACTTTGTATCCTGTTGAAAAGCAGCATAATATCTATAGCAGTGCAAAAAAAACCTAAAACTTACTTTGTATTTTCTGTCTAGATGCTAGTGCAAATATTTTAGTACACTAAAAATAAGATAAGTAGCTGCGTTCCACTGGCCATATAATACCACAATTTAATATTTTGAAAAAAAAAAATTCTATAAAACAATTTGGCCTTAAGATGAGGTTTTTCTTTTGGCTGTATCAAAATTAGAAGACAGGAAATAGTTAGAGCATGTTTTTCTAATTTGTTCACGTGATTTTAATTACATTTCTTATTTAGTGGAAACACTTTGTACTTTGACATTTGAAATGAAATGCAGCAACTGTTCAGTCGTATCAAATATTTGTTGTTGCTTGCCTGACGCTCACCAGGTAAGACGTGCATCTTGTAGAGGAGCTTCAGCTTCTCCGTTAGATCCCCATGACACAAAACACCTGCAGCACAACATGGAGTTGAGAGCTGAGACAAAACCAACTACATCCAGAACGGATGTGTTTGTAACCCATCCCTGCTAACCCAGGCCGTTGATGAAGTCTCGGAAGTTGAGGAGGGCGTCTCCGTTTTCGTCCAGCAGACGGAAGAAACGCACCGCCAGCGGATCAGAGTGGGCCCCATTGGCCCAGGGGAACAGCAGGGCGAACAGGCCCTTGAACAGCTCCACGTCGATGCGGTACTGCTCCAGGTACGGCAGGCTGGGGTCGTGGCGCTCGGTGGGGTTACTGCTGCTGCCCCAGTAACAGCTGCTCAGGTGCTCTGCCTGAAGAAGACAACAGAAGAGAAACTTTAAAAAATGCAACTGGAATTAAAGTGCTGTTTGTTTTCTGTTTGTTTTGGCAAATAGACAGAATCCTGGTCATTCTGACTGACCTAAAACAAGAGAAGTTTGATCTGATTTAACTTCAGACAGTGAGAAATGATAGCAAAGCTTCAAACTCCCGATAATTATTTTAGTAGTTTTTGGTTTCTGCTTAACAACTATGATATAATATAAAAGAACAGCATTTATTGTTTTTCTTACTGTGAATTTTCAGTTATTTTATGAAGTGCTGGTCACTTGTTTTAAAACGGTTTTGTAATTTTACAAAGACTACAATCAATACCAAGTTTAGATTTTAGCGTCTTTTATGAGCAATTAGCATAGTTAGTGCTGCTACAGTCGTTACTGTGTGTGTGTGGAAAAACAAGTGCAATTCTGCAGCGATATGTTCAACTTTCCCACTATCTGCTGAAAGCTTTGCTCTCTCGCTCTCTTTTAATCCTCTTTCCTCAATAACAACATTCACACTGAAGAGTGTTGCTGCACCACCTAATAGCATGGTGATGTTGACTAAAAATGAAACCTTTTTTGATTAATCTGTTCAGCGTCAAGTTGAATTTGGTGCGACTCACCTTGAAAAGCACGTAAAGCTCCTCCAACTCATCAATACTGAAAGCTGTCTCTGTCACAATAGTTCGAACCTGGAATAAAAGAGGACAAACGGTAAAATGCCATCAAAGCTTCTTTCATTCTCAACCAGTTACTTATAAGGAGCAGCATGGAATAAACTTTGCCTCAAAAGAAACTCTTAATGACTGCAGAAGTTTCTTACCACATTGCGTTTGGTTGTGTCCTCAATGGTCTGAATGACCCTCAGTCTCTGTTTGAAGCGCATCTGTTCAATCACGTCTGCGCGGATTGACCCGAATTTCTACCGAAAAGAAAAAAAACACAGAAATGAAGGCTGGATATCAGTACACTGAAAAAACCCCCAACATCTTCAAGTTATTGTGTTAAAATCCAGACTTGCTAATCAGTCAGACAGACATAAGGTGTCAGATGTTTTACCTCATAGGAGCTGCAGACCAGTTTGAAGATGTCCACCTCTGGATGTGGTTCTCCGTTATCGGTAAGCAGAGAGTGAAGGTGAGGGATGGGAGGGAGGGTGCTGTCCTTATTGGTCACACTGTCCAGGTACCTGCAGGCAGACAAGATGAGACCGCATTAAAACATGCAATGATTGAGTCAGCAGCATAACAACGCAAAGCATAACAGAAACAAATTAGTTTTAAGTTTATGCTGTTCAGCTTCTAATTAAAGCTGCATGTACAGAAATGCTTCCAGATATCCACACAAACACAGTCCCAAAATATAATTTACAATAACCACATCTGCAGTTTCCGTACAGCAGCTACCAAAGTGAGAGGTTTCTGCCTAATTACACCTTTTATTTTATCAAATGCTGAAGTAATGAGACTGTTTTTCATTAGACCAGTAAATATGAAGTTATTTGGAAAACACAAAAGGATATTTTCCATTAAATTAAAAACCGATTTTAATGCCAAAATGCCAGAATCTGTAAGTTGTTGAAAGAAGTTTTGTGCTCTGAGGCTGAACAGACTGAGATTTGAACCTAAAGTGTTAACAGTACTGTTGTTCTTGCAAAAATATGTGCACCGATTTCTCAGCTTGCCGATTTATTGGTGCCGATTTCCTTAATTTTGGGAGATCGGTGATCAGCTGATACTTGCACGAGAAGCCGATCCTATCCACTGATTTTATCTACCGCAGCAAAGGTCTAAAAATCAAGCACTGGCCTCTTCTGCTCTCCTGTGGCTCTTTAAGATCAGTAATCGGCGATCGGCCAGAAAACTGTAATCAGTGCACCCCGAGTTGTATCTCTAGCATCTCCTCCTCCATACCTGCCCAGGACAGTCATGGCCTCTCCGTCGTCCTTGCAGCCCAGTAACTGGTGGATGTTGGCGTGCAGCACGGAGAGCGCCAGCTGAAAGATGACCTTGATGCCGTCATAGAAGAAACAGTCGACCACCACCACAGCGCTCTCGAACGGCATGACGGACAGGAAGAGGGTGAGGAACCAGGAGAGAGAGATGGTGGATATGACGCCCAGGTCCTGCATGCAGTCGTAAAGCTGTGGCACGTACTCGCGGGCCAGCTCCTCGAACACTCCCTGATCAACCAGAGCTCCTAAACGGGAGGGTACGATGCCGTTACATCTTCACACACAAATCACTAAATCAAACTGGATGTGTTCAGACTGACCCACTACTCTTGTATTGTAGTAGTCAGGCAGCATCCTCTCGCAGAGAGCCACGAGGAGCCAGAAAGCTTCTTCTTCTTTAGCGTAAAGCAGCAACACAGACGTGACGATGTTCATGGCCTGTCGAGACAAGGAAGATTCAGAAACAGGGAGGTGAACTGCTGCTGCAGGGGACGTCCAAGTCAGACATTTTAAGTCCCGACCTGAAACTTCAAAAACAGATTTAAAAAAATCAAGAGTGAAGAAACAGATCCTGGATAGAACTGGACGATAAATCAATTTAATATGTCGCGATAGACGCATGATACATAATACGTCTGATAGAATATTCTGATCCAGTGTTTGGTTCTGGATCACTGAACTGCACAGCATTCAGTTCAACCTTAGCTAGGTTGGTGGAATCAACTCACTCACTCTTTGGTTACCTAGCAACAACCTGTTGAGTAACTTGCACAGCAGCAGTTTAGAGTTTCACCGATGTTCCTCATAGCTGCTTAAAAATTTATCCGCAGTTTCAACTGTGGATAAAACAGTATTTCAGATATTTAAAGCAGAAAACTAATCTATAATTATTAATATTGACTGATTCAAAATGATATAATTTTTGTCTTGTCATTCAACCCAATCCGGAAAGTCCCTTTTTTTTTTTTATTCGCCTTATTTATCAATATTTGATTTCGATCCAGTCTGATCCCACTTGGATCAATCGGGCCCGATTTCCAATCTTGTGATCGCGTAGCGCCACCCCTCGCTGCTGTTGCCGGGTAATGTTGGGTTAAACAGAATCACGTCTTCACCTGACAGTATCCGATGTTGGGGTTCCTGAAAGCGTAGGCGGTTAGGACCCTGCGCAGTGCGGCGATGCCCATCTCGTTCTGGAAGGCCGGGTGCTCCGGCAGTGAGCGGTGCAGGTCCCTCTCGATCTCCTCGGTGGCCAGGTTGTACTTTCCCATCGATTTCTCCACCAGGTCTTCGTAGTACCCGGGGTGAGTCGTCATCTCGTTGATCGCCCCTGTCCAGAAAAACAAGTCTGATTTAAAAACTGAAAGCAGCAACATGACATCTGAAATTATTTTCAATAAAATTACAAACATATATATATAATGTTGCTTCTCCATGTTTGGTTTGGTATAATAATGTTTTTTGCCAAGCTGGTTTTCAAACCATGTGGTGTAAAATGACGCAACAGCTGCATGTTTCAGAGTTCAGGGAAAATCAATGTAATTAAAACTGAACAGTGAACTTTGTCTTCTGCACCAGGATGCATTTAGTCATTAACAACTGGGTCAGGCCGTCTGTGACCTACCTTCACTCAGGTGATGATCTGCAGCTGCAGGCACGTGACACATGGCTGTGGTTGTAAACTGAAACCTCTGGATCGTGTTCTTACTTGCAGTGTGCTTTGGGTGGTGAAAGATTTCACTTCATGAGCCGAAGTTTGAAAACTGTCACACTGCTATTCCCTCTGATACAAAACGCCTGAGTTTTTCTTTTTCATCTATTGCCTTTCTCAAACAGTTCAAGTCTTTTTGATCAATTTGCACAATTTTGTTCCTGATATTTTAATCCAAAGTGCTTTAACAAGAGGACCTAACAATGCAGTTAATATCAAAGCTAATATTTTTGAACAAAAAAACTATGACCATTTTTTTATATTAAGACAGGCATCCAAAAGTATTCACACCTCTTGACCTTTTCCACATTAAATTCACAAATTTTGTTGCATTTTACTGGAATTTTGTGACATAGATTATTATTATTCCAATTATTATTCCAATTAAAAAATTATTTAATGTTTAATTTGGGGTTTTTTTAGGCATTTTGAACATAGTGTAAAATAGATGCAAGTGGTTAAATGATAACCCTGCAGAATGTGTAATCGTTAGCTGCAGCTCTGGACAAGAGCATTAATGTTCAGTTGTAGCTATTTTACACAGAAAATGGGTGAAGAACATTTCAGTGTTGCACTTGTTGAACTTGCAAAGCTGGCTGAGAAAACCTGCAGCCGCAAATGCAGCAAAAAGGTGGTTCAATAAAGTATTAAACTTAATGAGGCTGAGCACAGAGTAGAGCCATTTTTCTTCCACCTCATCAATACTTGAAGAAGTATTGATGCTTCTTGAACAAACTGCAGATTAAACTAAATGAAAATGAATCAAGCTGCAGACGTTTTAGAGAAACTTCTCCCAGCAGATGTTAAACTGCGGTTCTCTAATCTGTAAACAGGAAGTCTTCGTTTTATAAAACGTGCCTGAAATACGCTTCAGGTTTCCTTTTCGTCTCGGTGTGTGGTTTCCAGCACAGGTTCCTGCAGGTAATGCGTTTGAATTGTTTGCTCACCTGAAAACAGCAGCCACAGCTCTCCCCTCATGCTCTCGGGGATGCCTTTGAGGACGAGCTCCTTCGTCTTCTCTGTGCGGTACATGCACACCCCCTCGCCGTACTCCGTGAAGTGGTTCTTCCAGGCCTGCTCCTTAAGGAACTCCTTAGCCTGAGAGGAAGTGAAGACGGCAGGGATCAAAGGTTGGGTAGACAAGACGAGAGGATTCCTACCTGCAAATTGTAGTGGGACTCACCAGTTTGGGGTTAAACTCCTCAGGTGAGCGGCGGCGGTACATGGTCATGAGGGCCTCTGAGGCTGTCGGCACGGTGTTGTCGTTCAGGTTGAACGTGCGCTCGACGTCCGAGGCCAGACTTTGCTGCGGACTGCAGGACAGCAGGGAGCCGTGATGGGAGTAAACCTGCAGAAGAGCAACAGTTAAATGTATGTTTGACAGGTGAGGCAAGTCCCAAAATGGGCTTTTAGCTCTGATGCAAACAAAGAGGCAAAAAAGATCTGAATCAACCCCGACTCTGTTTTTACCTCGTCATCCGAGCTGTTCAGGCTGCCGTTCAGCTCCTTTTCCAGGTAAATCTTGGAGGTGGTTTGCTGCAGAAAGTCAGAGATCCTCTGAACCAGGAAGTCTCTGTCTTTCAGGTTGGCAAATAGGAAAGTCATGCGATTCTTGGTGCTGATGGAGAGCGGGCTAGGCAGAACATTGGAGCTGTCTGCCTTCTCCACGATGGTCACCTGCAGGGAATCGAGACGCATTATGAGTGAAACCAAAGAAAAAGAAAAACAGATTAAATTTATGTCTCAACAATCTTCAAAAAAATAAAAATAAACTAAATCTTCCAAAAGAAGACTCTCCTCAAGTCACAAGTTGTATTTTTACAACCTGCCTTCCCAAAGCAGATAGGTAGTGATGCGCCACGACATGCAAACTATTACAACATGACCAAACTGTATTTCCTTCCTCACCTCACGCAGGGGGATGATGAGGCTGCACAGCGTCTCCTCCTTGCTGGTGAAGCAGATGTAGTTGGTGGACACAAACATCTGGCCCAGGATGTGCATCTTGTTAAACGGCGTCCACAGGGTGCAGTCTGTGTGTCCATCCAATTTTTCGTCTTTGGGGAGACGGAAGAGTGCCCGGTAACGCTCGCTCTTTGCTCTCGCGTCCAGATCTCTAAAAGGTGCAAAACTCTTGTATTAGATTATGTTTTACAGAGGAAGTTTGAAAAAGATTAAATGTTTTAGTGAAGTTTTACAACTTCTGTGAATGAACAGACCAAGAAACAGTGCAGTGCACAGCAGCCAAGTCAAATATTTGTCTAGATAAAACATAGCGACCAAACACAGATATTGAAATTAATTCAAAGGCTCAGTTTATGTCACCACACCCTTTTCTATCCTGCACTGTAAAAACACACAATCTTACCATGTAGTTTTTGGTCTAGTTTCTTGCACAAATATCTTAGTTCATTTGAAAAAAAAACTAAAGTAACTTAAAAGTCCTCCAACTTTTCAGCATAATGTAGGAGCTTATTTTAAATCAATAATTTCTTAACAATAATTTTAAAAAGTGTTTGTTCCATTGGAGATAATTTTACTTATAGGAAAAATGTCTTATAAGTGAAAACACCTGGCAGTGGTATTAGTACTTTTTCATCTTGCTGAAAGCTTACTTATAAGTTAGTTTTGTATAAGTGTACTAAAATATGTGCACTAGAAACTAGATTATAATTACTTGTTAAGGTTTTGTGCTTCACTTCCACTGACACTTCTTCTAACGTTAGCATGGTTACGTTAGCTTTCTCGTACCTCTTCAGCGCCGACACCTTCTTGGGCGACTTCTTTTTCAGCTTGGGAAGCGAGCGGTCCAGTTCGAAGCCTTTGTTGTCCAGCAGCCGCCGCATGGCGATGTTGGCCAGCTGCTCCGCCAGTTTGAAGGTCTCGTTGATGTTTAGGAAGACAGAGAAGACGTGCTCGTTGGTGCGAGTGTTCACTTTGATGACATCTGGCAGGAGAAGGGTGGCACTCTTCTCTAGCTGGGTGATGTCGGCCCAGCGGACAACCAGTTTGGCTGAGAGTGACAGAGGCAGGAAATGATACAGTTCAATTTTAGACATGATTAAGATATCTTTAATGAAGGCTAGCTGTAATTGAGCCTTGATCTTCTAGTTGATTGTAGAACTCATTTTTTAGCTAAACGAAGGCTGCATTCACACCAGCCGTTTTAATCCGCTTAGACCAAACTATAGTTTGTTTAGCTAAAATGTCTGGTTCCTTTGGGGAGTTGTGAATGCGTAATCAAACTTTGATACAGACTGAAAGAAACAAACTCTGGTCTTCCTCAAAACCTAGGTCTTGGTTTGGTTGAAGTGAACTCTTGTGGTGCTTAAAAATCTGACAACACTCTATTTTTGTTTTTATTTCATGAAGAAGGAATTTGAGCTCAGTGTCTTTTTCAAAAACAACACAAAAAGTTTTTTGTGTTGTTTCCTTCTGTAGTTCTTAGTGCAGCGCCACCACAGGCAAGGCGGTGTATAGGTTCATCAATTAGTTTGGATAATTTTAAACAAAGCAGTGTGAAAGACAACCGCGTCAGCTGAAAATGTAACAAATGGTGCAATTTTGGTCCCCAATTGCACAGAGTCTGCAAAACTATCAGGTGTGAAAACACCAGAAAAATGTTGCTAATCAATAAACCAATGGTTGAACCAACCAGAATCAAACAGAATGTATCTATCTCTGATAAATATCCTCCGTTATGCTGATGATACTCAACTATATTTCCAATCCAATGAGCCAAATCGACTACAAGCATTTCAACTTTTTAACCGGTGAATTTGAGCTTTTATTATAACTAGAGTCGAGTATACCATTGCATGTGAATCTTCTATATAATTGATTTAATATTACTGCATATTTACATATTTAAATTAATTCTGTTATAAAGTGCCTTGTTCTGATTCAGTGACAAATAAGCCTAAAATACATTCACTGCTGGGACGTATTTTAATTCACAGATAACACACACCTTCTTTTCCCAGTAGATACGAGTAGAAGCAGAGGTGGTTGATGCTGAGGTAAAGCCATCCCTGCCGGGGAACCTTCCCCTTCCAGTAGCTGCAGGAGTAATAGTTGACCAACTTCTCTTCATCTGGCATCCCGAACAGTTTTCGAAACTTCAAACTCGCCTCCTTGAATTTGTCCGTGTCGTCGTCCTCTTTGACGTCATGATTCTTGTTGAACTCTGCTATTATCCCCTGGAAAATAAACAGAAAATTGACAATTACAGAGAAAACAAGATGCTGAAAATGAGAAACTCAGGGGAATTACAGTTTTTTTTTTAAAGTTAACAGCCTGAAAAAGATTTTTAACAATATTTTATGTATAAAAAGATTAATCTGTGATTTTTACAATGATATAATTTAAAGAGATTATTTTGGATCTGATTTTACTAAAAGAAAAAAAATGCTTTGAAAGAGTCCATATAGTCCGAATAAATACTATGCAGTTTGATTGAATATCAATCAAATTCTTTTGAATTCTTTTCACCCAAAAAACAAACAAAAAAAGCCAAATAATTTTTATGTTTTTGAAAACAAGACACAAAAGGACTTTTCGGCATGAGGCTGAGGACTTACCTGCACTTTCCCTTTCACAAAGGTGGTAATGTCGTTCTCGTTCTCGAAGATCGACAGAGTCTGCAGCAGGTTGTGTTCGAGCCACTCCCAGTGCTCCGTGATCTCTTTCCGAGACGTTCCTGCAGGATGAAGAGGGCAAATAAAGGAAGACTGTTACAGAAATACACTGCGCCTATGGTGCCGTCATGCTGCAGGGACAGTTAATTTATTAAATCCACTCCTTTGTAAATCATTTGAAAACTTTCTCCATCTTTAAAATAACATTCTTCAAAAACTACTGTGCACTAAATCTTTATAGTGGACTTTATTAAATAAAGAGAAATGTCAATATGTGTAAAAAAAACCCCAAACAAAACCAGCAGTATGTTCAAATTCTGGTACCATGTTTTTATTTTTTCTAAAAACAATGAATAAAGAGTCTTTCATAGTAAAATCAATATTTGGCTTTTAACCGGTTCAGCCAAGAAAACAAGACCATGAGAGCGAACCCCTGGGGCTCCGAGAAACTGTATTAGCACAACAGAAGAGCCAAACAGTCAGCAGGGAGTTCATCCAACAGAGGAACTGGAGATAAAACCCTGCATGTCAACAACACACACTTTAAACTTCCATTTCTGATCATTTTGTTCTGTTCTGTCGTTTTTTGTTTTTTTTTTATTTCAAATTAAATTCAGTTGATGCTGAGATGTGACAGTAAAACAGATTATTTAGGTAGAAACTGATCCCAGAACAGCGATGGTTGCCACACGCTACAGATAACAGCCCTTCATTTAATGTACTCTGACCACATTAGACATCAGCTTACTGGGAGGAGGAACAAGGAACTGGGAGGAGACAAAAAAAGAGCCAGATCTATTTTAGTGTCAAGCTGTTGTTAAAATGTCCATTTCAGACAAATGACTCCATTTAGTAACAAATTTGTTGTTCACTTATATAAATAAATTTAACTGTAACCTTCGTTTAATTAAAAAGAAACAAAAAATTCCTGCCAAACGACGCAGAAAGCAAATCAGGGAAACATGCACCATGATGCGGATAAACGTGGTGAAGACGATATATCTTGTGATATATAAACAAATACAAACAGTGTTCATCTCAGCGTCCTTTTAAAACAACAAGCATCGCCACATATTACTGTCATATTATGCAGGAAGGCATGGCTAATATTTGCCGTCCAAGCAGTGTTTTGCCACATTAATATTGCATAAAGTGATACTAAACTTGCAACATATTATGCAACCCATGTCATTCAGCCTTTATCTGACTCCAAACAGCTAAAAATAAACTTAAAATTTAAGTAGTGGCAGCTCAGTTTATTAATCTCTTTTCGTTCTCGAAGATGAACATGAGGTGTGGGAGTGAAAAATGTTCTCATACCGTGAGCGATGATCCAGTAGACTAAAGAGTCAGGGGTCTGGTAGAGGATCCGATAAGGAGCCATCCGAGCACTCGAGTCCAGAACGACGTCCAAAGTCCCAACAAGCAAACCTGCAACCACACAAAACAAATTATAAAGCAAAAAATCTGAAATTTTAAACTTCAGATTGTTCTCTAGCACACAGGAGGGGAAAAAACATTTGATGCAGATTTTAATATCATAAATTAGTTGTGGACAAAAACAAAATTATCTAAAAACATGTCAGTATTTTTTCTATCTTTACAGTGAGAGCGCCACAATTTCAATTTCCTGTGGATTCAACTTATGTTTACTTACTAAGCAGTCGTCCTCTGCAATACCTTTATTGCCCAGCATTTTTCAAACAAATCCTACTTAAATTATAGATGAGTTATAATCAATGGCCTCAGCCCTTTAATAATGTATCCATTAGTTGTAACCAATTAGCATGAATCTATTTGAAGTAACTGACTATTTGTCCAGGTTTGTGTGTTGATATTCCAGCGCTTCTCAAATTCAAATCTTCCATGTTAAAATCAATAATTTAGCATCACGTTAACTCTGTTTGGGCTTTTTAACCAGTCTCGCCCAGGAACATTTAAAATGTCGGCCACACTGCAAAGAAAGGAGAAATCTTTAAGTCTGATCTGCAGCAATACATTTTAAGTAAATGCTTTTAAACAAGAAAATGCAGACTCTGTGCAGGCATGTAAATTATGTCAAAATTAAATTGGTGCTTTCACAGGCAGCTATAGCTTGAACTGAAGTGATGTTTGTGTCGTACTTTCACATCAACTATCTTTTAGTTAGTGGTGCCAACCACCCACAGTCTCCTTTAAAATTCAAACACCAGAACCAAGTAGGTTTGCAAGACAGGATCCTTTCCAGGTTATTTTTGTTTTAAAGTTCCTTTGTGACAAAATGTATGACTCATATATAAAATGAGTAGATGGGGGAGGATAGAGGAGACAAAGGAGAGAAAAGGGAGCAGTTGGTGTGCAGGAAGAAAGCTCAGATTTCTCCTTAATATTCCTTCTCATCTTACTTTCGGCATTCAGCACCTATTTTGCTATGTAAAACAAAGCTGACACTCAACAATCTGCTAAAGAGGAAGCTACTTTTGCATTCATGACATGTTTGACAACAGAAAAACAGCAAGTTAACGCCAAGTCACTGCTGACGCTTGCATGCTGACCTGAAAAAAAAACAAAAAAGGCTTGAAGGTGTTGGTGTAAAACCAACGTGTGAGGAGCTGCCGCTTCCTTCAGAAATCTTGTGGTGAAACTTTGTGAAAACCTGCAGATCTAGACCCTAGTTGCCCTACATGACACTACCAGCTCAATCGAGGTGTGAGCTGAGGTTTACTTCAGGAAAACCGATTGAGAATAACTGCCAGACTGGAGTGTAAACAAATAAAGTCTCTGGGTGATTTCAGTAGAAACTATTAGCGAAATCTGTCATTTTTTTTGTCCAGCACTGGAGAAATCTGTAGTCTCTTCTGTGTTTGATGCCAAACATGAAACCTGCAGGATTAACTCATAAAAAACCCAACGTGCTCCCTCTCACCACAACTTACAAACCAGACAAAAACAACAAAGCAGCTCTAATAGTCGTTATCCTTTCTGACTGGGAAACGCCTGCTGATCAAAAATAAACTCTTAAAAAAACAAAAACAAAGTCATATGATACCATGATTTCTCTAAGAAAGAGACAATCAGATGTTCCTGCTGTTCGAGCGAAACGAATCACATTCTGAGGGTGTTTTTCCATGTGGTGTTGGAACAGAAAACCAGTCTCATAACCATGTAAACAGTTACTTGATTTTCAGTCCTCCCCCACAACGTGAAAGGAAAACTGAGAATCTGTGGTGGGTAACCACAAATGTCAACAATAAGCCCCCTGACCTGAAACTGACACAGAAAGCAACCAAATTAGGCTACCTTCAGCACGGTAAATATAAGTTCCCATCGTCTCCAGCCATCAACATTCACTTACAAGTGTTTCACTGCAAGCTGAGGCTTGCACAAGGAGAAGCATGATCCTCTACAAACAAAAATAATCTGTATTATGAAATGCGGTGCAAAAACTTAAGTTTTATGCCACAAATTCAATTATGCAACAAATGACTCAACAGCCTGTGACTTGAAGCATTTACAGTGAGATCAAAGGAGGTTTTGTTGTGTATTTTCCCATTTTGCTAAAAAAAAAAAATTCCCCTCCTGCAGCTTTTGTATCTTTTTTCTTCAATGTGACACCTGGAAAATGAGATACAACAACAACATACCAATCAGGACTCTTTGACCGCCCACATGCAGATATGATCACTGGCTGCATTTCCATTACAAATGCGTGAAAATCTTTGTTTATATTCTGCTGATGTTGAAATAATTTTTCAAACAATTGAAGTGTTTCTATTAAATAAGAAATTAAAATCACACTTAAATAAGCTTGTTCACTCGATAAGCAATTAAAAATCATGGCAGCGACAAATGTGAACAGCTACATGAGATATAGTCATAATTCAGCCATGATGCCAACACTCATCGACCAATCAGAGGAGACGTTGGCGGCTTATTCAAGTCCCGCCTATTTGGGAGTGGCTACTTATAACCCCACCCCACCCCCCCACCCCAATTTGGCATTTTGGGAAACTTGTGTACAATTTTACAGAACAGTTGTGGATTCAACACGTTCAAATGACAACTTTTTATGAACTGTGATGCTGTGAGACTTTTGGTCAAGCCTGCTGAGATGTTCGAAAAACAAAAACAAACCATCATCTTACTACCACTTCCTGTCTTTGTCGTTTGCTCCAGTAGTAACATCCAGTTGTTGACTTGTGTAATGTAGAAAAAAACAGTGTCAAAAGAAAAATCACCAGATTTTAGTGCAAAAACTACTAAAAAAAATGTATGTTTTGCCTAAATTAGCTTGTTTCCATTACGCAAACTTATTTTTGTAACTTCATGCAAAGATTCAATTAACTTCCCACTTTGGTGTCTTTTTAAAAGATCTTCTGTCTGTTGACCTTTACTCACTGCTCTGACAGTGACAGGCAGATTTTCAGGCCTTAAATGCAAATCTGCATACCTTCTCATGCCCTGATCTTGACATAAACCTCAGGTGGAATCTTCTGAGGAAGAAATTAAACGTGGAAGCGTGCACATTCAGAGAAAGGGCCACTCTAAATGTCAGCCTGGAAAGCATCCAGAGATGATTACCATTTTTTCATTTCTCAGAGGCCACAGTGTCATAATGCTGCATCATGCAACCTTCTTCACACTTTATCGGTTCCCTGTATTGTGCACAAACTGCCCATTCAGACTACGTCCTGTTCCGTTTCACGCCTGCGCTGAGCTTCTGGTTTACATGCTCTGCTCTGGTGCTGATGGTGGCTGCTCAGCATCCTGGAGGAAAAGCCGGAGGGCCGTGCCAGTGTTGCCGGGCGCTGCTCAGTAGCAACTGGCACGCACAACAAGTCAGCAAGCACAGCTTTTATATAACCATGACATCATCCCCCGACACTACTTGGCACATTTAATATTGCCTAAGCAGAGACTGGGTTGGTGTTTTTGATGAGAGTTCAGTAGATCTAGTTTTATTAATGCAGCTTTAAAATAATACTGGTTCTATACTGGTTTCCATTCTGGTTAACAGATGACGCTAAAGCTGTAATTCAGTATTCAAATCAAACAATCAACTGGGGATCAGATGATTAGCAAAGGAATGGGAAGACTAAAAAGTTCTAAACAATTAAGTGTCTAAACAAGTATGAGCAGGTATAAAGAGCTTTGACACTGAAAATATAAAAAATAAACTGGAGCTGAAATGTGTGCGGTTTCTTCAGATTTCTAAATAAAGCAGGGGAAACGTGCAGCAAGGAATTTACTCTCCTACTTCCCTGAATCTTGTTTCTAATTTTTCTGCAAAGTTTTTGTTTAATCTAACCATGTTTAAAGGTGTTATGTGGCAATAATGTCATTATTATTTAACCTTTGGAATAAAAATGAATTGCTGGTTGAGGCTTAGGATCCATCTGAAATCTATTCCATAGTCTGGAAAGCAGAATGAAGCCTGTAGTAACTTTACTTAACAGTAACATTACTCAATCTGCAGCAGAATATTTTCTTTTCTGACAAATATGGTGATCATTGTAAATAAAGATTCGAAACCAAGGCCCCGTTTTGGGGGCTGTTTTTTTTTTTTAATGGTAACTTTTCCACACAAAAACAGCGTTTTAGAGGACCCTAAATGTTTTTTGGACTATAACATATTAATTTTGATTAATTAATTACAGATTTTAATGTGTTTAGCACAATTCATTGTGTTTTGCTTTTTTAACATATAGAAGTCCCTGAGCTGGAACTTTTGTTGCCCGTTTCTGGTATGACCATAAATTTGACGCGCAAATAGCAGCGATGATCAAGGAAGCCACTTCTATTGAACAAGATAATGTTAGTAAAGGTAGCATCAACAGGAATCTACATAAGTAGTGTATTAGATAGGTTTTTGTTATCCATTCATAGACTTTGGTCACATCACAACCAGTCAGGACGGACATTGGTGTAAAGGCCAAGAAGTGAAACTTGTGCAATCCATTCGGCCCCTGATATCCTCAGTGAAAACAAAATACATTCATCATTATTGGTGTCTATTTCTCGAGCTTTTTACCCCAAAATAGGATTTAAATGTCATTTATCAGGTCAATTACAGGGTAACTGGTGTGAAATATTGTAGCTGTTAACTGGTCATAATCCACACCAACATCTTTTATGTAAATTCTTTAAGCTGCGATCGGTATTTTACTTTTTTAGTATAAAGGATCTGTGTCCAAATAGTTTGGACTTGATAGCTGTTGCTGGTCACTAAGCTGCATCTGATTGAGGGTTTGCCATTAATCTGACAGCAAAGAGACTGCAGCCCTCTGTGGTCTGCTTGTAGCTGACTGAAAAGACGACATCACTAAAATCACGACTTTTCTCCAACACAAAACAAGGCTGGTATGAATGCATCCGTAAGGTGTTTAAGCCCTATTTAGGGTTTAATTAATCAAACTAGTTTGAATTTAAGCATGATTTGAATGCATGATGTGAATGCCAAGAGGACTGGAGAATGTTCCAAAAGAAGGAAGTGGACTAAAGTGTAGGGCATTGTGGGTAAATTCAACAAAAACAAACTCAATATTGTAGAGCTAGCTGGAGAAATGGCTTGAAAAATCCTACAACCGTTAAAATCTGATGCCACTCTGTTTCTGTTTACATTTTGTGAAGAAGGAAGTGTCTTCTTCAGACATTATCATGTCATTTCCTTCAGTAGGTCTTGGTGCAGTGCCACCAGAGGCGAGGAGGGGAACAGGTTGCTCAAAGCGTTTGGTTTGTTTGACACAATGCAGTATGAAAATGACCTGCAGCAGCTGAAAATGTAACCAATGTTGCAACTTTGGTCCCTAATGGTGCAAAAACACCCAGTTATTGCTGGCAGAGGAAGACTAGTCTGAAAACAATAATAAAACTCTTCTAATCAGGTGATTTAGTTAAATGTTTCAAACTATACTCCTGAATTTTCTCATGCAAAGGTCTTCATCTGTGCACCAAAACTCCAAAAACTGCAGTCTGACTTTTAAAGCCCATAAATCACCACAGTCAGCTGATTCCAGGCCAGAAAATGTTCTGAGTTTCACAACTCGGAGAGCATCAATATCTTAATTTATGAGAACTTTGGCCAGTTAATTCAATAACCTCCTCGTCCTCCTGCTGCTGTTTGACCCATTTTAGATGGAGTATGCCAACGAGGAAGAGGAGGATGAGCGAGGAAGAGAAGAAGAAGGATGATTCAGCATGAACAAGCAAACAGACTCACTCTCAGGCTGTTTGGCAAACAGATCCCCTGTTATTCAGACTCCCAAGCAGAAAGCATCATTGTTTGGGTAGGAATCCAATTCCTTCTGCAAGCAATATCCTTACACAATCCTTTGATAAGACAAAAATAAGTTGTTTTTCTGTGGAGGCTAAGATAAAATTCAGCCTCGAGTTGATTAATATCCAAATCAATAAGCAGCACGATTGATTTGTTACTGAAGGTGAAGGGTCGCTTCACAGCTGATTGATCACGTGACCATCACCTGGCCACCCGACATCTTTAATTGATGGTAAATGATCATTTTGTGAAGAAGGAATGATAAATATGCCATATTCGGTGGTGGTGCACAGTCATGGCAGCTGAAGGCTGGGACTCACCGGCCAGTCCGCCGCCTCCATCCCCGTGGCCCTTCCGTCTCTGGAGGATGAAGTACGGATTCGCTCTCTCGGTGATCCACAGCGCTCCCGCCAGCAGCACATCTTCGGGAATGACCCACATATTTCTATTTATTTGTATTTTATTTTATAACAGAACCATTTAATTCACCGTCCCGTCAAACTGGTCCTAGTAAGTAATGTTCATCAAATGAAGAAACAACTACGGAGGCCTTGTTATTCACCTGGGCTAATATCTATCATTTATAACCGATTAAGATTTAATGACTGAGGAGAAATAAAAAAACACGCATTGAAGCGCTACTATAAATAAACCGAGCAGTTCGAGCTCGGTTCGGTTCGGCCTATAAACAAGTGCTGTTAACCTGCAGATTCTGCTACCGAGTTTTAAGGAAAACTGTGTTTCTTTAAGGGGCCGGAGGCAGCCTGGCTCGGTTCTCCGCAGCCCGGGGAGCAGCGCTGGCTTCAGTCTTTGTTGTCCATGCCTCCGCGGCAGGTGCGAATCAGTCCGCCGATAGCGCTTGTTTAAAGGCGTTGTTATATTAACTAGCGGTCGATTTATCCACGGGAATAAGCGGAAATGTCTTCCAGCTGTCGTGTCCGTCCGTGTGCCGAGGAATAGCCGCGATTTTAACCCCTAGAATGCGATAAATACCGCTGCGGCTCTGCGCTCCTCCTCCTGTTCTTCGGCTGAGGCGCCGTCGCTGCTGCTGCACAAAGCGCCTCTGTATGGAAAGCCGTTTGAGCATTTATTCGATGCCGATAGATAAAGATTTCCCCACGTTGGTGTTGGGAAATCCACTGATAATTCAGGGGCTGTAAACCAAACGAAACCCATTGTAACAGAGGGACATGCGGTGTCTTTGGGAAAGGGTGTCTCTAAGTGTGTTTTACACAGAAAATGCTTCCCAAATTAAAAATTGTCACCTTCCTAAAATAATGGCCTATCATAATTTGCCTACATTTATTTCTTTTTTTGCCTACATTATCTTATTTTTTTCTTTTCAAAATCTGACCCAGGCAAGTTTTCATCACTTTAGGAATGTGATGAAATGTTGTTTGAGCAAAATAAAATCAGATTATTTCAATACCAAATCCAATTTCCGATTTTAATCGAGTTATTTTTTCCTCTTTGACCCTTTAAAAAGAAATCACCAAAAACAGAAAATATTTTGAAAAGCTGTTTTTTTACATCAATCACCCCGTCTGTGAGTCAGCATGGATTTAAAGTTCAAATAAATTGAACCTGTAAAACATGCTTGCCAAACAACATGATAGGGCTTTGGCAAGCCGACGTTACTCTGACTGTGGAAACCTGTTGGTGACAAAATAAATAAATAAATAATAAAAAATAATAATAATGAATTTTTTTTTCAAAAATTATATCTTCAAAATCAGAAAATACAAGAATCAATAAAATCAATCGATTGTTATGTCATCCAGGTGGCTTCTTCAGTTCTGAAACTGCATTTTAGTTTTAGCCTGAGGTTTCATCTGAGTTTCCCAGAAACTCACACCTTGAGAAGTGACCACAACAGTCCTCTGATAGAAGAGTACTGGTATATCAGAGCAGTATATGTACATATATATGCGTTGATGAACAGCTCAGAGTTTAAACACAAATTAACAACCTTAAATATCCAGATGACCTGGTGGTTTTGAGTCCAAGTTGCTCTCCAAATATCCAAAGCAATAAAGGGACGTCCTTCTTTAAGTCGAATAAATGCTCAAATTACTTTCCATACAGCGCTCGCATGTCGTCAGTGCGCATGTGGCAGAGGAGCGTGAGCCGATTGCGTTCCCTTAAAACTTAAGCAGTTTAGTTTTGGTGTATTCTTGTAACTCGTATGTATGTAAGAAGGAACAAAATGTTATTAGTTTGTTCTGTTAGTGATGCACAAACAACCGGAGGTCACACTGATAGCCGACTCATGATGTTTCTGAGCGTCTATGGGCATCTCACTGTTCCAAGTCATACATTGATCAACTCCCTGCAGGCCAAGCAGAAAGACTACCTCTGTAACTGTGGTAACATGCATGAGAAAATGCATTTTCCGAACTTACACGCTCATTTTGCCAGTCACAAGAAAACCTCTTGTGTTAACTAAAAGCCGTGTGTGTAGATTTATGTTACGAAACGAACCTTTTGTGAGAAATTTGCGTCATTGTGCTTATGATTGTTAGAGGTGGCTTTGTTGGTGGAAACACGCACTTTTTGTGAAATGTCATTTGGGTTTGGTTAGATTACGCAAAACTTGTTTTAATTACGCAACAAAAATATATTTGTTATGTGCATTGGTTGGTGCCACACTGCAAAAACAAGTATTTATTGTGTCATTTCTACTGCAAATATCTCAATGCACTTGAAATAAGACAAATCTAACAAATAATTCTTTGACCAAAACATCCTTAATTCCTTAATTATTATTATTGTTATTTTTTTTAATAAAGTGCTACTTCCTATCCCTATTTTTTTGTCAAAAAAGACATTTTAGCCATGTTTTAAGTGGAAAAAATCTGCCAGTGGAGCTGTCACTTTTTAAAAATCAACAGGAAGGAATTTTTGACTTAACCAAGATTATATGTGTTGCTGAAAAGTTATTTTTAAGTTAGTTTTGTGTTATTTGAAGTGTATTAAAATACTTGCACTAGAAATTAGACAAAAATTAAGTTTTTTCAGAGTGTAGATGCATATAATTTGGTTTTGTGACTGAGGGAGGCTGAATATACAAAAAAGCACTTCCACTTTAATATAATTCCTGAAGTTTGTGGTTGAAAAAATGAAGAAATGTGAAAAAGCTCCTTTTACAAGGCAGCTAAATCTAAATTCTGGGTGACCTGGAGCTCAGAGTTCAGGGTTGAGGAGAAGACTCTGCAGAGATTTTCACCAGAGACCTCGCTTTGAGGTGACACTGCTAACCACCAACCACTGTGTGCCCCAGAATCACATATGCCTCTACAAAAATTCAGCTTAAGCAGACGAATAAAGTCAGAGTTTGGGAGTGAAGACTGTTGAGCGCCCAACATGCACACATCCTGAGAGCAGCTTTGCTTTGCTTCCTGTTCTGTGTGGCCTCAAAAACAGGATACAGAAAGATGGGGGAGCAGCTGCTCACTCGTCGGTTGACTCAGCTTTGGCTTCCAGGTGGTTGTTTATGAACTTTCCCCTTCAATGAACCACTCCGAGTCTCCACGCCGCATACTCTCAGGGCTGACAGAGGTTACAGATGATGGTTCTGCTGAGGCAGAGGAAGAAATGAGTAATTCACCATACTGTACCTGTGCTTTGGTTTCCCCCCTCTGTGTGTTTATAGCAGAAGGGCCTGAAGTGCAGGCTGGTGGGACTGACAATAATATCAGTTCCTGACCTTTTGATACCAACAACAACTTGGTCACATTTAAATGTTTCGAAATGAATTGCTTTGAGGGCAGAGTATGGAAGGAAATCTTTTATTAAGGTAACAAAAGCCCCTCAGAGGGACTGTCAGTGAATATCGGGGGCTTTCCCTTTATTGTATTCACTGTAACATCAAAATAAACATTTTATACCCATAAAGAAAAGGATGACAGCATTCACCGTTAGCCGTCAGATGAGAATGGATCGTCTAGGACTATTTGTTCCACTTCTTGGTTCCTAACTCACATCCCCATTCTTTGCAAACACTGGCTCACTTCTTCTTTTAAAAGACGAAAAGGAAATCCTTTCCTGCTTGTTTTGCTTTTTGGTTCAGGAATCCACAGAGTTTAAAAGAATTGCTGATTCAAACCTGCATTTATTGTTTTTACCTTTTGGTGAAAAGAAAATTGAACATAAAGCTGGTGCATATAGCTCCCTCCACACTTTTGTTTTTGTTGCTATTCATGGTAAAAATGTGTTTAAATCCTTTAATAAAATCGATTCTTTACTCTGAGAGTATAATTTGGTCACATTCTGGAAGATTCAACTTTTAATTTGAGCACAATTAAACTAAAAATAACACAAATACCACATTAAAAATAAAAGTCTAGAAAAAGATCAACTTGGATTCTGTCCAGCGCCCCCTACAGGAACATCTGAGGATGCAAAAACACAAAATCTTACCATGTATTTTTGGTCCAGTTTTTAATGCAAATATTTTAGTACACTTGAAATAAAACAAAACTAACTCACAAGTAACTTTTCCATAAGATACAGGAGCTTGTTTTAAATCAATAATGCCTTAATATTGATTAAAAACTACTAGTTCCACTGGCAGATAATTGCACTTAAAACAATACATTATCCCATGTTATGAGTGCAATTATATTTTTCCTTAGGTCCCTTCTGATTAGCAGTATAAATATGATGGATTTTGATCCACAAACCATGACACTTACACCTCCGTGCTTTATTTTCTTATTTTCATTTCCGAAGAAACAAAGAACATTTATTGAAACAGATCTAGAACTGATACAATATTTATACTGAAAGCTTTAATAGATTCACTTTGCTGTTGAAAGAAAGCAAAACTGTAAAAATCCCCTCTCTCTTTCAAAGGAAATTTGCTCTGCTGGATTTTAGCGTCAATTCCCTGCAAATGACCTTTGATATTCCAGTGAATAAAACAAAAGATTCTCTGATAGATCATTGATTTTGAAAGTTCATCTCACCCCAACTTAAACTAATAAGTAACCTCTACTATATACTCTTTAGCGCCCTCTTTGGGATGAAAGAACTATTGAGTGTGGCTTGACTCAGAACCACAACCAACAAAGACATGAGATTATTAACAAGTTTATATGATTTATCTGTCACTCTTGGTGTTGGCCTACATCATGTATCAAACTCAAGGCTTTGCCCACTATAATTTTAATTTGTTTTATTTGGCCCTCATATAAACAGAACCTTCAAAATAACAGTTGTGTGCTTAAATATTACTTTATCAATCAAATCAAAGACATTTTTATCTGAATTCTTCCAAATTACATCAGTGTGAAAAGATTGTCAGTATTATTTAACTATTTATTAATGTTTTAACAGTTTATGAGAAAATAATGAGTTTAACAGCCCTTATCTTCTCTATGCGGTTCCTCTTTGTTTTCTTCACCTCCATTCCTCTGCAAACAGCTTTTTTAACCAAAGTCTTTTGCTACAATATCTGTCTGGAGCTACATTTGTTTTTTACTCTAGTTTCAATGAGGAGTACTCTATAACCAACATGTACAATATCTTCTACCATTGTCTATGTAGATGGATAATTTCTGCCAAAATAGTGGTTAATCTATTTATTGATGTTGGACTGCTATTTGAACAAAACTGTTGAATGTAAGCTTCTCTGGAAAACGTTTCAAAAAGGAAAACAGAGAAAAATTGAAATAAAATAAAACAGATTAGGATTTATTTCAAAATGCATTCAAACACATGCACTGAGTGGGGCACAAGAAACCAACACCATGTCGTTACACTGCAAAACTGAGTTACTTACGTTTGGTCTTATATCCTGCACCAGACAAAACAGAGAAAGTCTCAGAATATTTTCATGTGCATCAAATCACTCACATTGAGTAATATACCCCTTGTAGCTACCACATGTGCTTTTATAGTTTAAGTTTTTCCCACCATCAGAATGGTTAAAGTGCAACATGACTGAGTGTAAATACATCCATACGGACAGTGGCGGCTCACCCTTTAATGTTGCCCTGGGCAGACCCCATTTTTCTCCATCCCAACAACAATTTAAGGTTAAAATGTCCTTTGTTCCATTTATAATTTAACAAAGAGAATAAACATTTCATAAATTCTGTTTATGAGCCATAGATGATCAAATACAGCCACAATTCATTAAAAAGACGGTGGAAAATACACAAGCTGAAAATCTTGTAGATGTATTTTCCTACAATGATTACCTCGTATTGAAGGGACATGTGTGGAAGCTAAATGAAACCTGTTTGGGACACAACTGGCAGAAAACAAAACAAAAAAGAGCCAAATGCTTAGGTGTCCCCAATTATGTGCTGCCCTGGGCAGTGTGCCATACAAAAAACATAAAAAACAAACAAATCAAAAAACCCACCACCCACACTTTCTGTGTACAGAAAGTTTTAACAAAAAAATCAAACCAAGAATGGCTGCCTATGATCTCAATAAAATAACGATTTAAGGCTGAAGTTTACAGATCTACAAATGAATAAATAGATTCTAGTATTTGGAGAGGTTTTTTGGAGGGTTTTTATCAATATCTATACATTCCTTTATGTTAACAGTTAATCACACAAATCTGGAGACAAACAGTTTAATTGTTGTCAGGCGGTTCCCAGGACGCCTGACAGTCAGTCAAAACCATGTAAACAGTAATGGACGCTATTTTCCGCTCAACAAATCAAATTTTACTGGACTTAAATGAGCCTCTTAGAATCTTTTACGGCAATGAACGAATTGCTGCTGTTAGCACCCCCACATTTACATATTTGGAATAAATAAATATGCATAAAAATATTTGATGGCTCTTTGACACAATTTGTTTTTCAAACAGGGGACTGGAACCTTCAACTCTTTAGGGACTTCACTTAATAATAAGATATAACTAAGCAGTGTTTCAGCAGTTACTCTGTTTTTATGTAATTTAAAGGGGCAGAACTATGAATTTTTATGGTCATAGTGCCATTTTGTTGCACAATTAAGTAACTGGTATCTTTAGTTGTTGTAAAACTGCTATACATATTTAATATGACTTAAAGAAAATTTGACTTTGGAATTTAGTGCCTTGAAATTGGGTCCCTGTAAAAACTCCTATTCTCTGCCTTCAGGAAGTCGTCACAACATGGCTCCTCTATTAAATCTTTAGCAACATATTTACCAGCGTTGCTCTGACAAGTATCTTGTAAAATTGGCTCACCAAATGCTCAGGTGTTTGCAAATTCCTGCTGGCTAGTCTGAAGGAGCTGAATGAGGGAGGGCTGCTCTGTGAGGTTAAAGCTTGGAAGTTTGGAAACTGCACCCTCTAGGTGGAAGAGCTAAGTCCACCAAACCGAATGGTTGCCATGGAGATTATAGGATTTCTCAAACATGGATGAAAGAATCGAGGCAGCACTCCAGGTTTGTTTTTGATGAGGAAATAACATTATAACATGATGTGAAGCTCAAAAAAGTCGATTTTACATAATACTGCCCCTTTCAGAACCAGTAGTATTAATATTTTATTATCCCTAAGCTTACGAAATCCTTTTTTAACTTCTATTAAAATATGAAATAAAAAAAACCAACATGCTTTCATGGATCTTATTTTCATTTGAAAACTTATAAAACAATTACAGAACCTTTCTTATCATTTTTGTAAAAATTATTGTAGTTTCGCAGCTTAAAATAAATTGTATGGAGGAAAAAGTGAAAAAATGATTTGTTGAATTTTAAAGGGTGCTGACCCCTGACCTGAAACTTTTCTACAGAGTTTGACCTTTGTATCTTGAACTTTTATTATTGCTACTCAGCATTAGTCACACGTTACCCTCCCTCAGTAGGAGAAAGGCTTAAGATAAATTAATATCTATTTGCAGTAACTTTATTTCACTTTCAGAAGTATCCAACCCTTAATTTAAGATAATTTATTTAGTTATTGGTTGGTTAATGAATTTAACCAATTCATTATTGGTTGTTTTGTAACAAAATTCCCAATGTCACAAATTACTTTTACCCTGAACAATTCCTCTGAAATAAATGCAACTGAATAATGTTTTTGTTTATGTTTTTTTCTATGGGGAATAAATATGTTACACAAAGACCGAATTCTCTTAACCAATCTGAAATATTACAAAGTGATGAGAACATGCCGTTTAAGTGACGTTAACCTTATCCATCTGGAAATGGCTTGTCTAAGCTTACGCACAGCCTAGGCAGTAATGGAAAAGATTAATTTAACTGGAACTGCACAAACCCCAATGTTTCCTGAAATTATGCTACTTCAGTGAAAGATTTTCTATCAAAAATGGGAATAAATGTGAAGGGTGGTAGCAACAGGTTAAAAGGTTTATACCAATCAAACTGACATGTAAAGTTCTTCCTCGTACAGATGACACACCATCACTCTTCTGGGCATTTGTTCCATGTTTGCTATTTGAGAAAATCTAATGTACAAGTTATTTTCACCCAAACTTAGCTCATGAACATGTTTCTTTAAAAAACACATCAGCATTGATTCATTCACAAGGATAGCTGGTATATTGTTCTCTTAAAGGATAAGGAAAATGATTTTAGTGAGAAACTTGGCATATTTGGCTGGTTTTTGAGACAAAAAGATTTAGTTTAGCTGATACTCAGACATTCATGATCTCTTTTGATCATGAAACTGTCTGCTACATGTACCTGTGCTGGTGTACCAATAAAAGAACAATCTCCAGTTTCTTAGGCAGCAAGTTAGAAAAGTTTTCCAAGCAGAACATTTCGATTCCCAAATCATTAGCTGTTAAAACGCCAAAAGTAAATCTCCTCTAGAAACAACAAGGGCTTTTTCAATGGGGGCAAAGGTTTCTGAAACAGAGAGATGTGCAATAACATAAACCAATCGACCCAAACAGCTGTTCCAACAGAGCCTGCAGGACTCTGCAGAAACAAAGACAAAAGTCTGACTTGCTAGAAAAAAGAACTTCTGATCAAACTCCATTAAAAATAATTGGAAAACTGCTTGCTTGGAGACCCAAAACATTAACTTAAACAAAAGTGTCTAATTAAAATCTGACTTGATTATAGTTTTTCATATTGTAAAGTAAATAATTATAAAATTGGAGTTGGCATAATTCTGTTGTCACACAACATTGATCTGCTGAAACAAATAAAACCTAAAAAAAATACACTCTTTCAAATATGTTTTTGGTCTCTTTCAGTTTCTGAGAGGAAATTGTGTCTCTAGTGGGTAAAAGCATGAGAGTGTGCCTTTGTGTTGCTTGATCCTCAAAGGTAAAATGTAAAACGTTTTTACTACTGTGAAACTTTTTAACAACCAGCATTTTCAAATTTAAAGAGAAAAAGCAAGTGAGGTGGATTAGCAGTACTGAACAACGGATGATGTCATCCAGGACTTTTCTGTGGAGAATCGTCTCAGCTGCCCAGATATTGAATTATTAACGCATCATACAGCAACAGTCTTCAGTCAGAGGCTGTTTCAGATTTGTTGCAAGACTGACAGCTACGGGAGAACTTCCTGCCCACAGCATCACACTGACTCTGAAGATATTTTGATGATTATTATAGGTCACTTTTTTTGTTATTGAACTACTGGAAACAGGGACATTCTGCTCCATAAACCTGTGCTTTCATTTAAAAACGTAGACAATGCAGAAACGTAGCAACAATTAAAACAGTGATGTTGAACTGTTTTCTGTCACGACTCTGTGGGATTATTAACTTCTGGTTTTGGAATAATCAGCAGCAGTTTCAGAAGGGCAACCAGGACATCACTTCAAAAATCTAAAGGCCAACAGAGAGATCTAGTTGTGCTTGGTCATTTCCATAACAGGCATTTACAGAAAGTTAAAAAATAAAAATAATATAATTTTATTTTATTTTTATAAAATCAGAAGAACATGTGCTTGAATTTTCTGACTTCTTGTTTGGATCCTTTTAAAAAATGTTCAAGTTTTCAGGTGATGTATTAACAAATTTGGTGAGGGAATTAATAGCAGCTGTTTGGGACTGAAAACTGCTGGTATATGAGCTACAGAACTGTGCAAAAGCCTTCAGTCACTGCTGATTTCCAGTTCTTGCAACTTTTAAATGTGGTTCAGATCAGTTTTTCTCCAGAGTTTCTAAAGATCTTACTAAATATTTCGTGTGCTCAGAAATGAGGGGAAAAAAGGCAAATAAAGGAATGAATTAATCCTAAAAACACATCTTCAGCACGTGAACAGTATGTGAACGGCGTCATTAAGGAATAGAAAAAATGTAAGCAAAGAGACGAAAGAGATGTCAGAAACTCTGGAGAACCGCTGGTCCAGATCGCATAGAGCTGGAAGGAAATCATGAGGGACAACTCAACACTTTTGCACAGCGCTAAATGTGCACTGTACGTTTTTGGCAGTGATCCTCGATGTCATGCTGACTGAAGCTGCACACATGCATTAGGGAGGCCATGTTGTGTCCAGTCTCCATCATCATCGTCATCATCACGGTTTGTCTTTGGAGATCGTGAAACCACGCTGAGGTTTTACAATGTGAGAGATATTCCTCATGGCCTGGTCTCCATGAAGCACAACAAGCAACAGGAAAAATCTGTTATAGTCAGTGAAACAGAGCCGAGTGTTTTAGGATCTTCTTTACGACCAGACGTGAATAATCTCTCAGTCCCTCACGTGCAACTTTTGTGCATCTTTTCTGAAAAATGTCTCCTCAACATGTATTGTCCCTGGACTTTGCGTCATCGCGCTCCTGCTCCAAAGGAAAGCCTGCTTCTGACATGCTAGCATCAACACTCAGGATAGCAGACGTGTCTGAATCGCTGCTCATCGGAGGCTGGTTCTCACCTAGAGGGTCAAACAAAGGTGAGTCAACATCGCAAAACACAAAATCTTACAAAGTATGTGTGGTCTAATTTCTAGTGCACACTTGAAATAAGACTAAACAAACTTTAAAATCACTTAGAAAGTCTGTGTTTGTATTCTGTTGATTTACTATCCCCTTGCGGTGGGATTTGAGTTAGATATTATAGCGTCCTATATAATCCTATATTATGGCCAAAAGCATGGTCACCCACAGCATGTTATCATCATTTTTAAGTCTTAGAGTATCTTTGTCCATAAATTAACAAATTTTATGATATCAGAAAGTTGTTTTGATGAGAAGTAATTAAGTTTAATAAATCTAATTTGCCTAATACTTCTGTGTTAGCTGTTGTTTAGCTAAATGTATTGCTAGCTAATATAAAAATTAATTTAAAGTGTGCAAAATGTTGATGCAGTCTGTCGAGCACAGCATGTTGCCTGATGTTATGTGAATGATAGAAAATACCAACTCAACTCAAATGTTCACACCCAAAGCTGATTAAAATTATTTAGTATAAAATTCATGCCTCTGATGATAACATTCAAACTATATAATCAAGAAGCAAGTTTTCTACACAGCTTGTAATTAACCATTTTAGCCACTTGGTGGCAGCAAATGTTATTCTTTTTTTTGCATCCCTTATGTTTTCAGTTATAAAGCCAATCAATATGAGTTCAGGCCCATATCCCAGGATAAAACCTTTCCACACTGACATGTTGGTAATGCGATGAAGCATGTGTAACCAGTGGACGTACAGCTTGCAATAATGTGGCTCTGTCCTGCCTGCGACGTCGTTTCTTGGTAATGATGGAGTTGATGCAGATCTATCACCCTTCCTGCAGGATCCAGCACCACTGAACTCTCGTTGACTGTGATTTCACTCGCAGCGCTAATGGGATTGGTCAGAGGACCCCCAACGCTTGTCTCGTAATCTGGGGGAGTCTCATTGGTGCAGTCAGCACTGAACTGGAATAGATTAAACACGTGTTTAGCATCTTACCAGCCTTTAAATAGGAAATAACATTAGTTTAATGATGCAAAAATATAGCTTACAGGAATTCCCAGAGCTTTCAGGATGTTTATTTTGCACATCGGACACGTTCTGTGGTCTTGCAGCCATGGATCTACACAGTGTTTATGGAAGACATGTCTGACCAGATGAGATGAAACATACACATCATAAACCTGGTGAACAGTGGGACGTCTAAAGACTGGTGGCTCTGGTGTGTGATCAAATCGATGTTAAGACATTAGGCGAACAGAAACCTCACCTGCAGGGTAATATCCTCACAACGTCATTAGGTTTGTAGCATTCAATGCAAACTGCACAGTTGTCAAAGTCTGGTTCAGTTTCCTTAAACACAAACAAGACACCAAGAGGCTAAATTCCAGTGTTTTCAAGAAAAACATCACAAAGCAGTAAGCACACTCCTGCTAAAATCCCATGATCTGTTGATATTGTAAGTGAAAAAAAAGACCAGGATAACCATTTAAAAACTTGTTCCTACTTAAGTTGAGGTTTAACCTGTAAACCTCACCTAAAACAGTTTGAAGGAAAAATTTCAACTTCACATCTTAAATTGCTGGTAATTTGTCAGCCTTACAAAGGTTCACACTCAATAAACATTACAATCAAAACAAAACCTGGACAAGCTGCTATATGTTTTAAATCATTAGCCTTTTGTTGTTTTGTATTTTAATTACAAAGTGTGCAGAATCTGCTTTACCTTGTCTCCCTTCTTTAAAGTGCGCACTTGAAGCTTACTGATGGCCTTTTTAGCAGCATCTCCCAAACGCCTCTACAGGCAGAAAAACACACAAAGACAAACTGAAATGGTCAGAGGCATCTTTCTGTGGCAGATATGCTTGAAAAGCCAACAAAAACAAAAGAAGCTGCAAAGAAAACTAGCGTTTCACTGATTTGCTTAATTTAGAAGATTTGCAACAGACGTTAACAAATTTTAATGGTTTTTATCTCCATCTTGGGTTTCTCCTGTTATGCAGCAGATAACAGGAAGGCTAAATGTATTACAGTTATGTTTTATTTATTTAAGCTTTTAAGCTCTGCTATTAAACATTATATTTGCAGCCTTTTAGAAATTTTAGAGCAAACACAACTGTCATGATTGTTGAAGACATTTTCCAAAGATGAGCTTCAAAAATCAATTGGGAATCAAAAAAAGAAAAAAGTCCTGAAAAGTTTGAACTGCATTTGAGCTACTTAAAAGATTTTCTCCAAATAAATTACTGACAGACACAAAAAGCTTATTGAAAACTGTGAGATTCAGACCATTTGCCCCTAATTTTTTCTAATAATTACATTCATATCATTATCATCTACATATATTTGGAACTGAACATCTTTATGTCATCTGTAAGGAAATGCATTCATAAGTAAGGAGAAAAGCAGTGGCCCTAAAGTGGATCCCTGTGGTTCACACATTTGAATAGCAGAACTTAAAACATGGATGTCCAACATTATTTCTGTGTGAGAAAATTAACTTGCATTAATGAATCTCTTACAAAAATTGAGATAAAATTAAAATCCTGTGAACGGTTGCGGTCGGTCATACCTGGTTGCGGTCTCGAGCGTTAGCGTAGCGGAACCTCTGGATGTAGTAGAACACGAGCCAGGCGAGTGAGATGATCATGAGGACGATGAAGGAGATGGAGACAAACACCACAGAAGTTCTGCTCACATATTTCTGCAGGTTGCGGGTTCCCACACTGATGTGCATCACCACCACAAAGCGCTGCTCCAGCAAATTCACAATCTCCCGACCTTTAGGTTCAGGGATCATGATAGCCACGATGTCGCCTGTATCTGTGCAACACATGAAGCACAACAAAGAGCAAAGTTGAACAAGAAAATTAAAATCCTGTATTAAAATATTAGCAAAAATGTTAATTTCTCCTGGATGGAGTTCCAACTGAATGTAAATGAATATTATGTTTTAAGACCCAGTCAAAGCACTGTGAGAAATCTTGGGCTGATTGCTGGGAGCTTAGATGAAGAAGCTCAACCAAATCCTCTCTTAAAGGCTTCCTGCCAGCAACCATCTGTTGATTAATGCACAGGATTTTCTATCACAGCACTACAAAGCTTTGGTCCATCTTTGCACCAAAAAAAAAAAAAGTACAAAAAATTTAGAGTTATGAAATACAGTTAGGCTGTACTGGTATAAAATTAACTAAATGTTTTCAGTGGAACTGATTCTATTGATGGTAGAAGTCAGACACAGTGTATTATTTAAACATTCTTAGAAATCTGAAATTTACATACATTTCCTTAATACTTGGTGGACTCTAAAACATTGATCTCATTGACTGTGTTGCAGCTACTTTGATGGAATGCTTTTTGTCCGTTTGATAGCAAAGCATTAACTTCCTGAAGGAGATCATGAGAAGTTTCTTTAATATTTCAACATTATGTTCTTGCAACATGATGCCATGTTTTTGTGAACTTCAAAAAGCGGATAGTGTTGTCAGGCTTGCAAACCTTCATTTTTTTTCCCTCCAAATGTTATGATCATTTTAGTCTCAGTAGACCATAGGACATTTTTAATGTACTGATTTAATTTAACGAAACACCTTGAACTACAACTTCAATGACTTCCTCAAACGGAGAGATTAGATTTAAAAATCTGTGGAGAGATGCTGGACGTGTCATAGGAAGATGACAAGAGAGAAACATCCTGAGTGACTATCGAAGCTCTACTCCCTCTTCTGTAACTCAGATAATGATTCCAAGAACTGTTTAGCAATCGGCGCACAGTTACATCACACGCCCTCTGTTGCCTGTCTGTGACAGAGAATCAGACAGTCAGGGAGGCTCCCTGTGGTTTTTCATCCATTTGTCACTCCTCATAAACGGTGCCTCATAACCAAACAAAACTTGGGTTCAAACAGATAATGATCCTGTAGAGAGAAAACACGCTTCCTGAAGCGTTCGAGGCTGAGAGTCCCACGCATTAGCAACATTTGCAGCACTTTAGTGCCTTTTGTCTGTCACACTGATTATTCCCTTTATGTAACGAGTATCTTGTAAAATGTTCACAGTTGTTGCTCGTGTGGTATTTTGGTAAAAATCCCACTAATGTCTTTTTTTTTTTGTTAATTAAACACTAAAGCAGACTTAGTTGAAAAGTTTTACTGTTCCTTTTCTGAGGTAGAACAAGCATATGAGATACAATTTTAGCACCAAGAGTTGATCCTGGCATGAACTGCAAACTTGTTGCTGTGGATGAGACAGGTGACTTTGTTTAGCCATATGGATATTACATATAGATTTACTGAATGGAAACATCCATCCGTCCATCCATCCGTCCGTCCATCCGTGGGATTTTGTGGTACTGTGCCGACCTGAATCAGATCTTATGTTTCAGACTGTGACTACTTTGTGTAATTATAAATAGAGGTGAACAAAAATCTAGTTTGAGGTTCCTCAAGGGTTTATTCCTGGGCCACTTTTATTTAAAAATGTATATAGTCCCCTTAGCTCTGACTATACACGACTAAATCATCTTTCAGCATATCCATGTTTATGACACAGCTTTACTCTCATGTGAATCAGTGCATCAGCTTATGGGTCAGAATTTCCTCCAGCTTAATGCAGAAAAGACAGAAGTCATACCAGAAATGCTCAGCTAAATATTAGCACTCACTCGACTCAACGGGGCAAAAGACCAGAGTGCAGACAAGAAACCTGCCTGTTGTTTCGGACTTGCAATCATATAAAGATTCACAGCTTACATGTGAAAACAGCATAAAGAAAAATTGATGCATGCTTTTATTTAATGCAAATTAGACTATAGTTGTGTTTTTACTTGGTTTCTATAAAATAAAAACACACACAAAAAAATCAATTAGACAGACACAACTTAGCCAGAATGTTGCTGCCAGAGTCAGAGTCAAATACATTTCAGAGTCGCTTGTCAACCATGTTGCCTTCCATCATCAGAGATCCTGCTAGTCAGTGTTCTCAGGAGCAAAACTAAACAAGGCTACATTTAGTTTTTTATGCTCCACACGTCTGGAACAAAATCCTTGAAAACCTGAACTGTTCAGAAACTTTTGGTTGCTTTAAATCAGGACTGAAAAACATTTTGCTTTTGGTCAAAGAGTCTGTCTGTTGCCGGATCACTGATGAGAGATTAAATAATAAATTCAAAGACAAAATTGCATTTTAAATCTCAGTTTAAACATTTGTTTCTTCTCATGCAACCCTTTAAACAGAGGGAGTGTGATGTAACTGGGCTCCGATTAAACTTTAATGATGCTTAAAGCTTTTTGTTGCTTTTCTTTGTCTTTTCCTTGATATTCTGTAAAGAACTTTGAATTGCCCTAAGTATACATTTTTGTGACCTACAAGGACTTTCAATGATATATCAGAGTATTAGGGCCATCCTAAGAAAAAAACATAGCAATAAAATTACAACAATAAAGACATAAAATTATAAGAATGAAGTCATAGTATTACGAGAATAAAGTTGTAAAATTACTTTATTCTCGTATTTTGACTTTATTTTTTAAAACTTTCTTAGCGTGGTCCTAATTCTTGGTAAAAAGTTTGGACACCACTGCCGTAATCTGGTGAACATCCACATCTTGTCAGAGATCACATTAGTAGCAGATTCAACATCCTTTGTTTGTCTAAACAGACAAAATAACTAATTGTGACTGTCTGGGCATTAAGACTCCCTGACAGTGTTTGAATAGTTATTGTTTTGCAAATTAATGTTTCACCTTTGTAACTTTAAACATCTCCACATGCGCATTTATGGTTTTATTGGCCATGACCATATGTAGCTGGTGGGAATTAATGCATCTCTGCAGCTCAACAGAGTAATTTAAAGAACAAACTCTGTAAAATACAATAATCTATGCACCAACTTTGAGCTTTCTGTCAACAGAAATAATTGTAGAGTTGCTTAGTGATGTGCGATTTATCTTATCGTCCTCCTCAAAGAAACTGACAGTAAATCATAAGGAAACCATCTGAAAGAGACACAAAACTAATGAGAAAAAGGTTTCAGATTCTTTTGGCAGAAATATGAACTCAAAGGGAAAATGTGTAAATGTGGTTAATTATAGCAGTCACCAATTCGTATTTTACCAATACTTAGCCACATTCAAAATAATGTCTTGTACTGTATGGCATAAATTGCTAAATGATTTGTTTGATTCATTTATGTTATGTTTTTACAATGTCATATACAGACCCAAATGAACTTTATTTAATAATGAAATATTAAGGTTCCATATGAACAATTGCTATGAAAAGCAGCAGGGAACACCTACCTATTTGTGTTTCAGTATTTGCAGATTTACTCGCAGAGAATATCTAAAATTTTCAAAGAAAATGCAGACCAAGAAGCTGAAATACTTTGGCACAATGCTACTTGACATTATATTTGCAAAGTAGCCAATCTGGGAGCGGCATTTATTTTCTTTGTTGCCGTTTGGCTGTAGAAAAGGAAGTAAGAAAGACTGTACATGTCATCTTCTGTGGTAGCGCCAAGATTGTTTTCACTGTGCATATTAAATTGTTATTGAACTATTGAAGCTTTTTCCTCCCAACATCTGTTAGAACTCTACTGATCCTTTGCTCAAACACTCTTAAAGCACCAAGTTTCTGTTGAATCTTAACGATGGGCACACCTTTATGAAAAGTAGCAACAGGCTGGTAACGCACTTCTGTTCAACAGGAAGAGAGAGCTCTGTCAACAAATCAGACTGTGACAGCAACACCAAAACAACAGAGAGCAACTCCGGGTTTTGGAGTTGAACTTGTTGTTGGCACTACCAGTTAGTAGATTTAAAGGGACAGTATAATGTAAAATCAACCTTTTATATCTTAATATCATGTTATTATGTTAATCAAAAACGTATCTGGTGTCTTGCTTTGATTCTGTCAAGTATGTTTGAGAAGTCTTTTCATCTCCCATGGCGACTGTTTGCCATACAAAATGTTTGGTCTTACAGTCTCCAGATCAAGCGTCCACCTCACATAACACCCCTAAGAAAGACTCCCCACTGAGCCCCTTCAGACTAGCGGCAGCAACAAGTAGCAAACACCTGGTGAAACTGAGCACCTGCTAAGCTCATTATATGAGCTAGTTCTCAGTGCAACACCCATAAGAACGTAGTAAACAGCTTAATGTAGAAAGGTTGTGATGACATGCTGAAGGTGAAATGTCAGAAAGAGCAGAAGCTTCTTAAAGAGACAGAGGTGCAATTTCAAGTCGTTAAATTGCCAAGTCAAATTTCTTTTAAGTTACATTTGATGTAACATAGTTACATAATACTGCCTATTTAGGAGGTGATTATTTTTTTTCACTGTGAACCAGGCTGGATTTTAGAACTCTGTTTTTAATAATATGATTATTTTAACTCTATGTCTGAGTTTACTCTGGTTCTCTTTTTTTTGGAATAGAAATGAGATTTATCATCTGAAACCTGACTCCTGCAGCTCCAGTCAGCATCTGAACTAAGAGGAAACTAGCCCTTAGGGATCCGGGTCATTGATTCGGTTCTTCAGCCAGAAGAATCAGATGCCACTGATTCAGGAGACCTCTGAGGCCCCAGCTCCAGGATGTATTAATCACCCTCTAAGTTTCACGCAGTGATTAGTGAGCGGCCCTCCGAGGCCTCACTTAACCAGCCGGACACCTGTGGGAAGATCCGTCTTCTCTGACATCACCGCATCAACCGCAAACTGTTTAAATATCGGCGTTTCTGTTCCGATTCGGACCGGTTTCCTCTTACCTGAGTGGGGCATCGTGATGGTGTCGTTGGCACTGTTGTATATAACAACCGCAGACGCGTTGCTGTTTGCGGCGTTGCGGATTTTCTCCCTGAATGTGCAGTTTCCCTCCGCCACCAGCGCCACCCAGGCCGTGTTCTGGGGAACCGGGGGAAAGCGGACGTTCGGGTCGCAGCCCTGTCTGTCCTGCGGGAGGCCGGGGATCAGAACCCGACCTCTGGCTTCTCTCTTGGGCGAGTGCTCTCCGTACCGGCCGCACTCGGTCTTCTCCGTGCGGACATCCGAGGAAACGGGGTCCAGGTAGGTGATGTTGACGAAGGCCGTGTACCACTCCTCCTTCTCTGCGGCCGTGAAGTCCAGGCAGAGCAGCTGGACGAAGCAAAAGGACAGCAGCCAGGTCCACAGAGCCAGACTGCGGCAGGCTCGGAGGAGGGACGGAGCCATGGTTCGGTTCGGCTGATGGACGGACGGATAGATGGCGAGCTCAGCGCTAAACTCGCATCACATCCGCTTCAGAGGGACGTGACTTTAAAAAGACATGAAAACCTGCATGATGTCCGCGGTCCAGCTCCAACAGGCTGACAGAGCGGCAGTTTGTGCGTGGAAGCAGCCACGGAGCATCTCAGAGAGGGGCGTGCATTGTGTTGTTGTTCAGCGTCAGTTGGTGGGCGGGGCTCTCAGGAGGGACGCTGCTGACTGAGCCGACCCAGCGTGCAGGATCTTTTAAATGAACCGGACGGAACTATTTTTTTCCCCGATAATGTCTATGGAATGGTTTAATTGCGAAAGCCAGAAAAATGAATACATGATCATTATCTTGTTAAAATAAGAATGTCTCTCACGAAAATTGATTATGTCAAGATTTACATTTTTTTAAACTAAAACAATTTTCCTGTTTAAATGAGAAAGGTGTAAAACAACACCTTGCAGGATGTTTGAGTGTTGTCTTGAAGAAAATCAGAGAGAAGACGGAGCCCTTTTATGCCCTTTAGGAAGTCATAATCTGGCAGATGAATGCATTAAAGCAATAATTTTGATTCATTAATTATATTAATTTTAATGCATTAAAAATGTAACCCAACTAATTGCATCTTCTTTTTCTCTGTAAACAGTCCCAAGCTTGAACTTTTGTATTGTATCGATAAAGGCTACAAAGCCACTTCTCCTGGCCTACTGGGGTTTATTTCCTGCTTCAAAAAAAGGAAAAAGCGATTTAATGGGACACTGGAGAAAACTGTTATTGTATTCAAGTTGTGCTAAAAGGAATTAGCCTATCACTGAAGCTATTATAGCCTAAAGCAGCATCTCAATGCTAAACATGTTGCAGTAGCTCAGATGTCCCCCAAGCCAATGTCAACACAGTCCTCATTTCTAAGGAAAGATTTTGAAACAAGTGAAATCTGTTTTTGAATAACCAAAACAAGTTATTAAAAAGCAAGAAATATTTTTGATATTGAGCTTGTGCTTTATTTATGCAATAATATAGCAACAAGAATGTCTTTTGAATTTCATTTTTATTTATTTTCTTATCTCATGTGCACCTTTTGGTTCTGCCCCTGCTGAAGAGTAAATTGAACAAATCGTGCTGGCATATAAATGTGTTTGTATATGCACACATATGCAAACATACTAAATGTTTGTATATCTGTGCATACTAGATACATATCAAAACTTAATCTGATGATAAACAACAATGTAAGCATATAAGACAAGTTGTCTAATATTATGATCTCTCCCGGATCATTTGGCTCAGATGAGCTAAATGATCCGGCTCCTGAATATGAACCGGAATTCCCACCACTAACCGGCTAGCTGATCATCAGCACGTGACCCACTTGGGTTCATCTGACTCTCAAAATCACATGGAAGAGATAAATATGTACAATTGTCATAAATCTATAATCAAACTAGACACTGAAGTTTCAAAATGTAAATATTAGCTTTTCTTTGTAAAACCTGATTTATGGCCGTCTAAAAACAAAAGGTAAACATAAACAAACTACTTATGTTTAATTATGTTAGAATTATTATGTTTAATAACAGACTTGTGACATAATAATATAGGACCTTCTCTTATATCGTTAGAAAATATTAGTATGCGCATAAGTATTTTTTATTGCTCTTTATGTCACAAATATAGCAAAACCCCCTCTCCAAAGGTTTTTTTAATTACTAATCAATAGTAATAGTAACAGTAATCTTAAAGTAAACATAAAATAAATATGCCAGTTAACCCAATATGACGACTTTTCCTAACCTCTACAGTTTTCTTTAAATATTATAATACTGACAAGCGTTAAGGTCTTTGACATTTTTGTTTGATTTATTTTACATACAACTTAACTATACTTTTAACATCACGTTTGCTCTTTTTTATATCCATATCTATTGTCCATTGCAACATTTTTAGCAAATTTGTCGGTTAGTTTGTTCTTTTCCATTCCGATATGTGCAGGAGCCACAATAATTGAACCTAAACCTGACCAAATTATTTATATCACAATTTTCTGTCTTGAGTATAAATCTAAACATATTGAAATCTCCTTATACTTCCTGTACCCAGTCCAATGGCATCAACATTGCTGTCAATTATTTTATTTGTCATAAAACTGTAACGATTTAAGTAATACAAGATTCAGTCCACTCTCCATTCCAGCTGATGGTAGTAATTATATGGAGCTCCTCCATAGGAGAAAAATAGAGAAGTGACGGTTGTTCCACTTGCGGAACCAAAATCACTGCCTTATGTTTCACCAGACACTTTTTTTAGAGGGACTTGACGCTAGCTTCGCTGGGTGAGGTAAGGAACAATTTAAAGTTATCTCTTACATTTGAAATGACATTTTCATGAATTATCCAAGAGTCGGTTAGTGTTTGTATGCTAGTATTAATTAAAATAAAACATAAAAAATAAATTAGCACGGAGTGGAAGCCGTTAGTTTTCTACTTCTGTTTTTAAAAGCTAAGATCACCATGAACTTTTCTCTTTCCTGTTACAGCTATTACTGATTCCAGAGATGCCCAAAAAGAAAACCGGAGCCAGGAAAAAGGCGGAGAACCGCAAAGAGCGAGAGAAACAGATCCGAGCCAACAGGGAGCATGTTGAAGTGGCCAAGCACCCCTGCAACGTGAACATGGTCTGTAGCCGCTACTGCTGCTACTGCTTTGGCTAACAATTCAGTGCTAATCCTCACCGTTTATTGTGTTTTTACAGGAATGTGACAAATGTCAGAGGTAAGTCTGTTTTTAAAGCAGATGAAACGGATTCAGAAGAACTTTGATTTGAAGAGAAATAAACGTATTCCTGCTTATTTTTCTTAGGAAGCAGAAGAACAGGGCATTCTGCTACTTCTGCAACTCAGTGCAGAAGCTGCCTGTCTGCGCTCAGTGTGGTGAGTTTTTTTGGTACTTTTCTTTAAATTAAACACCAGGCTAAACACTGATTCCACCTAATTGATCATCTCAAGCATTTTTAATTCATTTAAGAAAGTTACTCATGTAAGGAGCTTCAAAAACGTGTGGACAAGAAAGATTTCTAGTTGCAGTCAATCAGAATATGCCTCTGACTGAAGAGTGTTGTTGTATGACTGTCCTATGTCTAATTAAATTACACACAAATGCACTGTTTCAATTTTATTTAGGATTATTGGACTAAAATAATGTTATTGTTATAATAAATGTTGAATTATTTGTGTGTTTTTAGGTAAAACTAAGTGCATGAAGGCTTCAGACTGTGTTATCAAGCATCCAGGGATCCACAGCACAGGAATGGCCATGGTGGTGAGTTTATATCAAACCATAATTAAATCTTGTTCTGATCTGGACCTGTTTTAGAAACTAAATGGTAACAGTTACACTCTCTGAATAGATATACAGTTCTAGATATTTTCTGTGGTTAAATAAAATTTATAACTTTATTAAACTACCTACTATTTTATTTAATGCAAGGCATTCTTCTCTTTAGAAATCTTGTAATTTATAATTGGTTTATTAGTTTCAATGTTTATAAAAAGGCAGATTAAGTGCAGAACATAACTGTGTTGTATTTTAATTGCAGGATTTTATTTATTAGGGAATAACGTTGATCTAGTCAGGAACAGAATGAAGAAAAAAATCAAAATCGAGCCTCAAGTGTGCAAAAGCCAAGAACATATTTCCATCAGAGGGAACGATTTATCTTTAAAATGCTTAATGTGCTGATTCCAATTTTGATCAATACTGTTTTTTTTTATTGACTGCAAAGATGAAAGCAAAGTATTTTGATATCTTCCCAAAGAGTCTCAAGTTTTTGCATGTAATCTAAAGATAGGAGCAGTGATGAGGAAAAAAATTAATCAAATTGTTTCTTCAAATTCTGTGATTAAACACTTGTTGTTTTATCCTAACTTCTTTTCTCTCAGAAATCTGACTTTAATAGTGTGAGATCAAAAGTCAGAATTATTTTATTCATTATTTTCAAGGGTCTTGATCTTCTTCCATAAGAACAGCTGCTGATTTAATGTTATTTTTTTTGTCTGGCTGCTGGTTAAGAGGCTGAAAGGGAGTTTTTATTTTTACCTCCTATTTTAATTTTTTTTATATTGAGCTTCTTTTTTATGTTGGGATTCAGCTCGAACGTTTTCTTTTCGGCTCTTTAAGAAAAATGTATTCAGGTACCCCTGGTAGTTTTTCCACAAAGAGCTTTTTGTTTTTGCCTCAATTCTTCTTGAACTAATAATACTCATGTGGAATATGCTGCCAGTTTTTCTCCAATTGTGGTTCCGTTAACCAATTTTAGATCTTTTGTATTCTGTCTAGATATGTAAACCTGTTTTTATCCACCAGGGGGCAGTGTGTGACTTCTGTGAAGCCTGGGTCTGCCACGGTAGGAAATGTCTGAGCACCCACGCCTGCTCGTGTCCTCTGGCCGACGCCGACTGCATTGAGTGTGAGCGTGGAGTCTGGGATCACGGTGAGACACTCCCTTCTGCTTGTAAATAAATCCTATCGGCTCGAACACTGGAAATCAACGGGAGGCTCCATTTCCTTTGCAGGAGGTCGGATTTTCCGCTGTTCCTTTTGTCGGAATTTTTTATGTGAGGATGATCAATTTGAGCACCAGGCCAGCTGTCAAGTCCTGCAGGCAGAAACCTTTAAATGTGAGTCATGTGGGTTTACTTGCCCATTCATGTGGTTAAAAGGAGAATAAATTGTGTTTTTATTTGTTTTGCAGAGTAATACCTGGAAGAGATTTGTACATTGGAGAGAAAATGAATGAATTTTTGTCTTTTTCTGTGTTTTATTTCAGGCGTTTCCTGTAACAGACTGGGACAACACTCGTGCCTGCGCTGTAAGGTGAGAATGTTCAGCTGGCAATTTTATCCATCCCATCAGCCTGCATCACACAAGAAAAGACCGGCCCTCAAAATTCTTTTAACATATTCTTGCTTTAACTAAAATTAGACAGACGCAAGGATTTTTTGCTTTTGTTTGCACCATTTCAGGAGATCTTGCAGGTATACTGAGGTTGTACAAATGAAACTAAAGATTAAGGCTTTCCTGACTGAGCAGGTGCAAGGAAACGCTCCGATCAGATCAAACTTGACTTGCCAGAAACTTGTTTGACCTCCTGTGGCTAAAAATAAGCACGTGTTGTTATGCAAGCACTACCTCAAGTTCAAGTTGTATGGTAAATATTTTCTATACACAGTACATTAAATGGAATGCTTTGAAAGCAAAACTCTTAAAAGAAGTTGAGGGTCAGAGAGCAATGCATAATCCAAAAAAATAAATTGATCTTTTGGAGAACTTACAGCAGTTACTGTTGAAAAAGGTGTTTCTACAAGGTATTACCTCAGGAAGGCTGAATATACTAATGCATACCACACTTTGCATATTCTCAATTATGCACCACTCTGTGCTGGCTTCTCGCACAAAATCACAAAAACACATTGAAATGTTCTTTTTTTTTTTTTTTTTTTAAAGGAACAAAACAAGGAAAAGGTTATAAAAACTCTGCATCGTGATCCCAGTTGGTTATACTTATTTAAAGCCATTTCTGTGTCAGTTAATATTTTTAGTTTCAAACTGGATATAGCATTTCTACAGTTAGATTTAATAAAAAGAAATATAACCAAGGTTAAGATGACTCAGCATTTTCTAAGGCGTAAGAGGTTTACATAAACGCTTCTGCTGTGGCAGGGTTGCACAACAGAAGCTTGAAAGGAAAACATTAAGTTCAAAGATCGCAAATTAAAGGGTAGTTAAACTTTTCGAACAAAGAGTTGGAACTGGAAATCGGTCTGGAAACAAAGGGAACAGGAAATCGCTGTGTCCTCTGCTGCTGGGTTCAATATAAGATGTCGCTTCTGAAGCCATTTCACAATTTGAAAAGGTTAAGCAATTAGATCTGGGAACTACTCACAGTTAAAGGAGAAGAAATTATGAGACTGTGATTAACTGTGTTTTGAGGCACTAGACCTTTGATTTACTATTTACATTGCAAAACACAAAATCTTACCAAGCATTTTTGGCTAATTTCTTGTAAGAATATGTTAGTATACTAACAAGTGTTAGTAACTATACTAACACTTGTTAGTATACTTATTTCAAGTATACTTTCAAGTATACTTGAAATAAGTATACTTATTTCAAGTATACTTGAAATAAGCATACTTATTTCAAGTATACTTGAAATAAGCATACTTATTTCAAGTATAAGTATACTTATACTTGAAATTACTTATTTCAAGTAAGTATACTTGTTATTGTTATATAAATGTTGATTTATTTGTGTGTTTTTAGGTAAAACGAAGTATATACTATATATAGTATAGTATACTATATAAGGTTGTATACTTATTTCAAGTATACTAACAAGTGACTTCTCAGCGAGATATAAGAGCCTGTTTTAAGGAAATAATTTCTTAATACTGATTAAAAAACACAATTTTACTGGCAGACTTTTTTTTCACTTGAAACAAAATACTTTCCCCCCCATGTTGTAAGTGAAATAATCTGCTAGTATAACTGGTACTTTTTAATCACCATCATGGAATTACTGGGCGCATATATCCTGCTGAAAAGTTACTCTTCAGTTAGTTTTGTCGTATTTTAAATGTACTACGATATTTGCACCAGAAACTAAACCAAAAATACTTGGTAGAATTTTGTGTTTTTGCAGTGTAGAAGTTTTGATCAGTGGAAATTTCCAGGATGTTGAGTCTTGACATTTTGATGTGTTGTCGCCATGACAGAGTAGAACAGGAAATCCAGTCCTGGAGGCTTCAGATCTGAACAAGCTAGTGGTTAGGCGCCTTGGCGGATGCGGAACAGATTGTCCATCACGGAGAACCTCACTGAATTTAGTGTTCTGTTCTGGAAGTTTTCCAGCTTTTTTAAGAGTCCTCACTGAGCCTGGTGCCGGGTTTTGTACTGATGAATGATGAGCAGAACGGTTGGCCCTCTAGACCCAGCTTCTTCTCCATTCTTCATTGTCCATCCAACTGTCCACCCATCCATCTTTTTGTCCATCACTCATTGATCTGTCTGTTGTGCCTACCCTCTCATTCATGTTGGGCATTCTTGGGGAGCTGGTTCCTGTGCCTAGTGGACATTGGCTGTTAAGCGGGTTCCACTTGGAACTCAGTGTTTCAGCTGTTTTGCAGTTTTCTGGAAGTTTGTTCCATTGTGGTGCATAGAAGCTTCTCCATGTTTGTGTACTGGCAAAAATGTCTTCATATTTGCCAATAAGCAGAAAAATCTGCTGCAGGCCCTGTATCACATCCTGCCATATTTAGGTCCAATGACCCTAACCCATTGAATTTAGATGGTTGGTTTTATGCCTGCATAAATAGCGGTTTCAGCCTGTGATCATTCATTCAGTCTTGTGATGCTCCTCAAGGCTGCATTCTCGGGAAACTTTTACTCTATCTGGATTCTCTCCTAGCTTAAACTGCGAAGTATTACAACTTTTGTTACTATTCATAAACAGCTCCCTTGAAAGCACATAAACTAATGGGTCTTTTAAATGGGATTTTAAAAGAGCCATTATATTTTCATGGTGTTTAAATTTGTGTATAAACAACTAGACGTAAATTGTCTATTGGTTTTTGCCTACTTCCACTTCCTTATTTACTCAGCATGACTGTTTTTTTTTTTTGTCCAAAGGGGTAAAAACAGAAGTGACTTCACTCAACTTGTTTATTATTTTAGTTCTGTCCTTGCAGTGTCGGTTTCCTTTGTTGTGTCGCTTGAACATTCTCTCTTTCTGGAACACCTTTCTGTTTTTAATGCATAGTTGAAAGGACAATGAGTATTAAAAGTTTTTTTTCTTCACATCTGCAGGCCTGTTACTGTGACGACCATGCCAAGAGTAAAGTGTTCAAACAGGAGAAAGGCAAGGCTCCACCTTGTCCGAAGTGCGGCCATGAGACCCAGGAGACAAAAGACCTCAGCATGTCCAGTGAGTTTCACACAACCGGAGCTCATCTTGTCATTCTTGTAAATCTGCCAAATCAAGCAAGTGGCAGCAACCTCCTTTTCCTGCTTGAATGCTTTTGGAAAATGAAACAGAAAATATGCACTGATGACTTCTTGGCACAGGGGCTTATTTCCCATAAAATGTTTATAGAGAGGCTTTTATACAAACAACTAACCCTGAATGCCTTTTTTCTCTTTCTTTTCTCTTTATTTTTTTAATCTCCATCTTATTGAGTTTTATATGTAAATGTCTATAAAATATTTTTCTTACCGCAGTGTAAGGGGAGAGAATGGAAAATGAACCTGTTGTTTGTTGAAAGCCAGATCCTTGAGTGAACACAACTTTTCTCCATATTTGATAGTAAACTGTAGCAGTTTTATTGTTGTCTGGTAACATTTATATAATAATAATAGTACTGACAGCTGAAGGGTCATAGTGTCCCCTCCCAGGGCTAACATAGAAATAAAATGCTCTTTTAAAGATCACCCTTATTTACATCTCAGCTTACACAAATAATTAAAAAAATATACACTTATTTGAACTCCTTAAATGGTCAGTGTTATATAAAATTGTATTTTCTTTTAGCTTCACATCACATTATAATGTTACTGCCTCCACAAAAACATCCCAGGAGTGATTCTTTCACGCATGTTTAAGAAATCCTATAATCTCCATGGCAACCATTCAGAGACGCAGCTCCTCCAAGCTTTCAACTTCTGCCTCACAGAGCAGCCTTCCCCAATTCAGCTCCTTCAGACTAGCCAGCAGCAATTAGCAAATACCTGGTGGAACTAAGCATCTGTCGAGCTCATTATATGAGCTACTGCTCAGTGAATCCATAAACTGAGCCCAACACCTTTTGTAAGTAAATACTTGTCTTGTTTAAAACTCCACATTTTCTCTTTTAGCCTCTTTATTTTTATTGAAAGGCATAAAAGTAAATGTTCCAGAATGCCTGCTTTAAAATGAACACAGTGAAATGAGAATTCTTGAGTAAAAAACTGATGATGTTGCCTTCAAACTAAAAACAGTCTTTTAAAAGTTATTCGGATTCATACACAGAATTCATTTGTGCAAGCTTGATTTTCATGCAAACATGCATGTCTGCAGCGGGGGCCGCGTAGAGGACGAGATCTGCTCTAAATCTGATTGGTCCGTTTGTTCTCCGCAGCTCGCACCTTGAAGTTCGGTCGGCAGGCCGGTGGCGATGACGACGACGACGACTACGATGGCGCGTCCGGGTACGACGCCTACTGGAAGAACCTGGCAGCTGGAGGAAGCCGACAAGACGACTATGGCGATGATGATGATGATGAGGAGGAGGACGAGGAAGATGACGGGTATGATGAGGATGACGAAGAGGAAGAAAATGAAGGTGAAGAGGAGGATGAAACTGCTTCGGAGTCTCTGGCTGAGCTGAAGATAGATGGCTCTGCAGCCTAAAGTAAGACTGAAGAGTTTATGACCAGAGTGGATTTTAACTGAGTGAAAGTCACAGAGTTTGGTATAAATGCAGAGCATTGTGCATTTAGGCAGCCTAATGCTCTCGTAATCTTTGGAAGTGGCTTATATGTGTTTTTTTTTTTTTTTTTAAAGCTTTTCACAGTTTTTTTGTCCGGTCATGGTACCAATATGGTATGATGAGGAAGTGGAGGACAAACAGAGAAAAACCATAAGCTGTACCAGAAAGCCAAAGTTTACTCAGGAGTGAGTAAATAAATATCAAAAGGCAAAACTTACTATTAAAAGCTGCATTCTGCAGTTTGTTGACGAAGAACTATGAGATCCTCACAGTTAGGCAGGGCTTAATAAAAGAAACATCTATTAAAGGATATTTATAAATTAACACCTATATAATAAATATAACCTGATTTTTCCTTAAAAAAATCATTTTTATTGCTGCTAAAATAATCTACATTTAACTTGCTGCTGTTTTGCCCATCTAGCATAACAAGATTATATTGTTAAATGATCAAGTTTTTCTGCAAAATGTAATAACATTTCAATCAAAGGATAGGCGGTACTTAGCATCATGTAGGGGAGGGGCACTAGTAGATAATTGTAAACTCCTGTATACAATGGATTTCTTTTGCATTGCATTAAAAGGACTATAAGAAAGCATTTCATTGAAATTCAGGAGCAGAATTTTGTTTTGCAGAAACTGTAAAACAAGACGAGTTTTAGATCTCGTGAAAAGGCATAAAGCGGCTTCCTCTGACACCCTCTTACTTTGTTTCTTGTAGGCGACACTCAACCATTACAAGGTGTTGCTGTTTTATTGTTACGGCTTTTCTCGTTAAAATAAGAACATGTTTTGGTTTTAACAAAATATAAAACATTACTTTTTTTTTTTTTTTAGCATGTTAAAACGTAAGACTTTCTCGTTTCAGCAAGAAACTGTTCCTGAAACGAACTCTTCTGTACTTTCATGTGTAAAAATGATATGATGGAAAATTTTTTGTAGTTCTTAAACTGCGCCAGATGTCTGTAAATTATCCAGACTGAATGGTTACATAGTTGTGGATTTTTGTTTTTTAACGCTTGAGTATAAGCAAACAAAAACATAACTGCCATATGTATAAATGACAATGGTTCTTCCCATGAGATTTTTCTTTCCAAAAACAGTTGTGGGTCATGTATACTGGACTGAAATCAGGTGAAAATCAGTCAAAGTTTTAAGGAAAATTTTTAAGGGCCTTCATAAAGGCTGATTGAACTGTTGATCAAAACCACTGTAAAAGTTGAGAAAGTCTAACTGTTGGAAATCATAAAACAACATAAGAAATGACTATTTTAAGCTCCTTACTCATTCCAGCACTCTGGCGACTTTCAGGAATGTTGTGAACCATTTTAAACTTCACCCTTCTGCACAGAATTGAAGGAATAAAGTTTAATATGAATCTAAATCAATAACATTGTGACTGAACATTCTTTATTTTAATTCATTCTGTGAAATGGTTGGTTTTTAACAGGGTTGGGACTTTAATTTTGATGACTAAGTTATATAAATTTAACTCACTTAATTGGATATTTTTTAACATACAAAGCTTCTGGGTAGAACTTTTGTATTTGCATGTTTCTGGTACACCTGTACATCTGACTTTTGATGGAAGACAAAACTGCTTCTTTGGTCCATTGGGGATAAATTTCTGCTAAAAAAAACATTCTGATGGGAATAAACTATTGTGCTAAAAGGTGTTAGATTATCAACGAATCTTTTCAAGCCTAAAACGGCATCTCAATGTTCTTTTTGAAACAGCTTAAGGAACTCATACAGTTTCTTTTTTTCCACTGAATTACTTTAAGATCCGTTTTTATGACCTGACTGCATTTTTGTGACTTTTCTCATAAAGGTGGAATTTTTACTGCAACCCTCTCCGACTTTGACAGGAAACACATGCAGGATAATCGTAATCAGCGATTTGACTACTCTAAAGGATGGAGGAGGAAAATGTTTTTCTTGAATTAATTAAGGTTACCTGAATAAACAAAATTAAAAATAATTTTTTTTTCTCCCTGTTTGAGAAATTTATTTTGTTCAGTTAAAACTACAAAAATTATTATTTATTTTGTCCTAAATGCTAAAATATCTACAGGATATGTCAGATTAATATCTTCAAAACCAAAGTTTACTTGTATTTTCTCAGTAGTTAGCAAAGTTGTTATAGTTTAAGTCAAACGAATGAAATCACAAAAACTGAAATAGAGAAAACATTTTTAACTGAAATAAATAAAGAAAATACATTTTTTGAAAGTGGTATCTTCTGTTGATTGTTTATCCAGTTGATGTATAACCACATCAGAATACTTCCACCTTTTTGAACTGTGTACCTAAAATTAAACTGCCCATCTTCTGATTGGTTAATTGACAACATTCGAGTTGATTGGAATTAAATTATATCCACATATGTTTAAAAATTCAAAGTACAACTCAAACACACTCATTCCTTTGGTCGGGTCATGAAAAAAAAAATCACCTCTGGTCTGGTTCATCATTGGGTGAAATTTGCCTTAAGATGCCAAAAAATATCAGCATAAACATCTTGGGAATAACCAGTAATTTTACCTTCTGTGAAGGAGGTGGAGTAATTCAAAAAAAGAAACAAGTCTGATAATCCTACAGACCTGATAGAAGAATGATCCCATCAGATTTATTCTAAGACATTGAGAAAGCAATTGTGGTTTTTAAATACAGCAAAAACAATATCTGGTTTCAACTAGTCATAGTAATTACTGATTCTGTACTTTATTGTTCCAACCACTAATTTGAAGTGAAAGGAACCGTTTAGTAATTTAAGCATTTGACAGGCTGCAACAAAAGGCAGCAGTTTATATAAGGACCATAAAACAGGGATCACAGTGTCCTTGCAGCAAGAAGGTCCTGGGTTCAATTCCTGGCCCGGGGTCTTTCTGCATGGAGTTTGCATGTTCTCTCTGTGGGTTTCTCCGGGTACTCCGGTTTCCTTCCAAAAACGTGACTGTCAGGTTAACTGGTCTTTCTAAAGACTCCCTATGTGTGTGTGTGTGTGAGAGAATGGTTGTTTGTCCTGTTTGTCTCTGTGTTGCCCTGAACGTAGCTGGAGATCAGCACCAGCACCTTCAGACCCCACAGGGGACAAGGGTGTCAGAAAGTGGATGGATGGATGGATGGATGGACCACCAAACAGCCTGAAAAGTTGTAAATTATCATGCAGATGAGACGCCGTCTAGGTACTACATCAACATAATAAAACGTCTGAGACGCAGACGCTTCTGGGAAACCTCTCCTCTCCGTAATAAAAGTGACATGACCGCTGAAATACTTTTATAATAATGCAGTGACGAAGGAGGAGTGCGCGCTCGACGTGACGAGAGAGACGCACAGGGCGGGCGTGTGTGAGAGTCTGTGTGTGTTGGGAGAGAGAGTGGAACTGCGGAACCGCTCGGCTCAAGTGTAACCAACAGTGGATTTCGGACCAATGAGACAAAGCGGAATTACTGTCGCAGATCCAATGCGAAGATGTGATAGAGTTGTGCTGGTGCTGTGCTGGGTAGAAGAGCCCCCGCGGCAGCTGCGCTGATGATAGAAGGATTCATGACGGCTCTCCAGGTCATCCTTCTCCACTTCACATTGCCCCGGGACCAGCGAGCGGTAAGCGGTTTTACCTTCCCACTATGACCCGACAGCAGGCCCCAGGAAGCCCAACATCGGATATATTATGAGAAGCATTTTTAAAAAAAAAATTTTTTTATGATTATTATTTGTAGTAAAGTAATTGCGCGCAAGTTTAATCCGGTGTGGTTTCACTGCGCACGTGTCTGCCTTACTACACTTTCAGATAACTCTTATTTGGTTTAGAAAACTAGAAAAGCCACTTTCTGAGATTCACTTTCACTTTCGTTTTCCAAGAGCTTATGGCTCCACCTGCTGTTTTGAGGTTGTAGTGCCGGACTCACCTGAAACTGAACTAGGTAATGGTGCAGTGCAGTTGCTTGTTTATCCATAAACAAAATGCAATTTATACAAAACTGCGTTTTGTATATTTTTCTATCATCTTACAAAAAAAGATGATTTCATTTGATAGACTTTATGTCCCCTTAGGGCAACTTATTTGCAGCAGAGTCCAAATCCACACCACAACAATACACTCCAACTCCCCAGAGGACTGGAGAAAAACAAAACAAAAAACCAAAACACACATTACTAATTTATATCAGGAATCCAACAGCATGCCTCATCTGAAATCATTTCAAAACCCTGCAGCTAAAGGAATAAATTATCTCCAGGACCTGTTTGATGTTGCCTTTTGGGCATAAGTAAACCGCCTTCTCAAAATTAAAAACAAATATTTATACTGACTGACAATCTCTACTACTGTACCATTAATAACTGTTTGTACGATCGTAGAGAGTCGCCTTTGAAAATCAATCAGCATCGCTTTTGTTTTCAAAACATTTAACTGCAAGCATGACTTATTGCACCAGTGGATAAATGGTTCTACTATAAAACAGGATTTAAAAAAATAAACAGAAGAGATCTAAAGGGCAAAGACTTTTTTACAGCATTGACGCTGTGGGAGAGAGTGGTGAAAGCTAGGGTTAAGTCAGATGTGAGGATTTATAGGCATCAGTACAGTTTTACACTGAGAATGAACAATACAGATGCAAGTTTTTCTTCAAGGAGGCAGATAGAGAAGTAAAGCGAAGGCCAGAAGGAGAAGGAGATTTAAAGTACAACAAAGTGCTGAGAGATGAGCTGTGATATTATATGATCAGGTCTGCATTGGCAGAGAAGTATGCTAAGGGCCCTGCATGGTTGGAACTAAGTCAAACTGTTGACACGTGTCGTTTCGAGACATTTGCACACACCCTTCAACGTCCACAAGACACATCAAACCGGTGCTTTGTCATATGAGTGGTTTACAAGAGTTACAGTAAACACAGCGGCCATGACGGAGAGGAACATTTCTTACAAGTTCACAAATTTGGAGGAAATGATGATTGACGAGCTGCAACATGTCATTTTATTTTCAATGTTATCGGGAAAACAAAAAACAGAATGGGATGGCGGGAAGCTAAGCCACCCAAAACTATCCGTGCTGCTGTCAAGCTGAAGAGCCTGCTTCTGGAAGTGGAGTAATCGATGCTGGTTTCTGCATAAACACACCAAGGAAATTCTAAACAACCACTCTAGTTTCACATACAGAGGGGAGCAAACATGTTTCTAAGGAGTGTGTGACAAAATGGGGCGGACAACAAATTGACAAACAACTCCGACAACGAAAACAGTTTTCTTCAGTTCAGCCTGACCATGCAGAGCCCTTTAGAGTGGGGTGGACATGCATGAAAGCTGTGAGAGAGTAGTGAGGTGTGCTGATGAGTTCAAGGTAAAGATCAATGGAGAACTCAACATTTTCTTTGGAAGGGACGAGGATGGCTAGGATCAGGAATGAATACATCAATCAATCAAAGTTTATTTGTATTGCACATTTCAGCAGCAAGTCAGTTCAAAGTGCTTTACATCATGAAAACATAACAACATCATAAACAGAGGGACAGCTCACGTTGAATGTTTTAAAGATAAAATCAGAGAGGATGAACTGAGTGTTTTTTAGACATGTTCAGAGGAGAGACACTGATTGTGAGGTTGGAATAACAGGGCATGAGACAAAGAGGAAAACCAGAAGGAGATTTATAGATGGGTTGAAGTGAAGTTAGTTGATGGGAAGGTGGACGATGCACCTTCTAAATGGAGAGAGATGATTCACTATGGTAATAAGGAAAAAGCTTAAGACTTTTTCACAGCACTGTAAATTACTTTAATCCTGGTTCTTGGTTCCAAAAACTGTGGTCTGAATATCTCTGAAAATGCGAATCTACTGTGATTTTGGATGACAAAGAATGATGAGAGGAGAACCTGGAGCCTAGTTTGAGATGTTGTATGTTGTTGCTGACAATGTACATCCCCATATCACCACAGTGTCACATTGGTTACACCAAGAAGCTGAATTACAATCATTTAAAAGTCAGAGGAAGGTTGAAACATTCACATATTTTTAATACTTAGCCCAAGAAATGTGTTACATAGCAGTAAAACCTCTTCTAAATATGGAAACCCAGTGATAGCATCTACTTGATGACTTTGCCTCCTGATTGAACATATAATGACAGTGAACATTACATTTTGAATGGTGGCTCACATTCAACAGTTGTATTGAAACGTTTCTGGTTTAGCACGTGGACAACTTGCAGTATTTAATGGAACACTGAATTCTGCTCTCCACCAGGAATTTCGGGAGAATAGACAGCTCTTACACTCTTGTTAATGGTTGAACCATTAGCAAGATTTTCCAGTGGCCACTTAAGATCTTTCTGTATGATCTTACTAGGTTGTTCATGCTCAAAAACCCTCTCCTGTGGCTACGTTAAAACAATTCTCAAAAGGAGACTGGGTCTAAATCACTCCACAGTGATGGAAGGCTTCTTATTTTAATAAACACTTGATGGTGTTATTCAATTTCACATGGAGCCATATTGTGTTGGACAGCACTTTTTTATTTTTTGAAAACTACATGTTGTATCCAGTTACATTAATTTGGATAAGAAATGACAACAAAAAAAATGCAAAAATTGAAGAAATCTTTCAAAGGACACTTTAAACACTTTTAAGGGCATTTTGAGTGATTTTAAACATTCAGTGGTTCTTGGTGCCAAATAGGCAAATCTGGGTGTCTTTAAAATGTTGATCTACTGGGATTTTCACACCATCTTTTGGTTGACAAAGATCAATCAGAGGTTTTTTTAGTGAGCATGTCCATCTCTTTATGACCACATTGTACTATTTTTTAAAATCTCTGTTGACTTAGGCTCTAAGCAACACATACACACTGTCTGGCATTCCTCAGTTTTTTCCACATCACACTTTCCACCAGCTCCTGGTTCACTCACTGGCTGATGTCTATGCCTTTCCTTATTTTGCAAGTCCCAGTGTAAGATTTCTGTGTGATCAGCCACTACACTGGTAAATGCATACAGCTGTTTACAGTGCCAAGTGTATAATAGCATCTTAGAATAAGACATTTAGTTAGAAAAGCAATGCAGTCCTGTGCAAAAGCCAATAGTCATTCCTTATTTATGCTTCCAGGAGGCCGAAGTCTTAAATTTGAAATTGTAACTTTGCTTTAAACTTCTCCACAACCTTCTCATTGACCTGCTTGCTGGGATTCATGGTGTTGATGAAGCTGATTGGTCACTAATGTTCTCTGAAAACCACTGATGCCTTCATGAAACTGATTTATTCACACTGACATTAAACTATTCACAGGAGGTCTCTATTTTTTAAATTGGAAACTTTTCAAGCCCATTGGTTGCTCTGGATTTTATTATTATTATTTTTTATTATTTTTTTTGTTAGTTGTCTTGTTTTTTGTTTTTTCTTTTGGAGACTTTTGCTCATAATTGTTTTTGGTTGAAGGCATTGCATGTTTAGAAAATAATTCCCTATGATTTTGGATACTGTGCAGATCAAAGAATTTGTGCTCTTATGTTTTTTTTAAATTTTCAGACAGTTGTTAAAATAGGGTTAGGCATGCATAGCCATGGCTACGAGGGGTAGTTCTTACTATCAGGAGCAGCTCATTATCAGCTCAAAAGTTCTCATGACACCTGAAACTTTGACCCCAAATTCCAGACCTGAGAGAGGAGGAAGTTCAAACCATCTCTTTCATCAGTTATATTGGTCTTCAGTCAGTGACCTGTTCAGATTTACTGTAAGACTGACTGCTATTGGAGATCCTTCCTACTCACAGCATCCCCACCCACCACAACTCTTTGGTGATACATGGGCGATATGAATGACAACATTTCATTTCCCTTTGGAACAAATAAAGTATCTCTGAGTTCAGCTGAACTGAATTAATCCAGTGGGGGCTGAATACAAATGCACACCACTGGTTTAAAGATTTTTATTTGTAATAGTTTTTTTAAACCGAGTATCATTTTCCCTCCATTTTACAATTTTGCCCTACTCTACTTTTTGTTGGCCTGGCACACGAAATCTTTTCTGCTGCACTGTTTGCACAGATAGAGAAGTTGTGAGGTGACATTCCTAACCTCTGATTAAATGCCACCCGTGTTTATTAGTGGTTACAAGAAAGGTTGATGGAGAATATGTTACTTCGAACATCTGCAGTGCAAAATATTATGAACAGAATCTGGGAATTTATCGTTAGCCATGCTTTGATGTTTTTCCTGTCACTTGATGTCTTTGGATTGGTAACTTTGAAACAAATAAAATGTTCTCCATTTGTGTCAGAAGTCACTCATGTGTTGGAAAACCAGAGGGATATGCTAGGTGTTCTACTCTGACCAGAGTAGCACCTCTAAACATACATACATTGCACTCAAGCAGTAAAGAAACGTGTTTGGAGGGAGACGTTGGACAAGTTTGACAGATTTAACGACATTCAATTGGCCAGAAGTCCATATAAACAGACTATTGATGCAGCTATTGTTAGCTTATTGTTTGGCCATAATGCAGCCATTTTAACTTTTGACGTCACAAATCACAATTGGGAAGGGACTGTGCCCTCCTCAAGATGGAAGCTAGAGGGGCATTCGAGCAGATTTTTTTCTATCTTGAAACTCATTTATTACTGCACTGTTAAAATTCAAAGTGTAGCAAAGCCTGTTTTTTCTCAAGAAACATCATTCTTAACAATTTCTTGTGTTCAGAACAAATAAAAAATAAAATCTGTTTCAGTTTCAGATTCAGATGGAAACTTATGATGCTGAGAGGTAAAATGTTTTAATGTGACGAGTTTTCATAAAATATTGAGAGGATCACTGGTACAACAAGTTAAAGATGGAAAAATAAAGGATTTTTTCTGCTGTTTACAAAATTATTAATTGAGTATTTACACATTTTGGACAAATCACAGGCGTTGTAAACTAACATCAAAGGTGCATTTTAACATTACAGACATTTTAGTAATTAATTATGCAGTACATAATGCACATTAATGGAGGAAGATTTCTGCAGCACAATTACTTGGTTGCTAATAAAGTACTCCAATAACACTCCACATGACTAACAAATTGAACCAAATGTCTACAAAATACTTTCCAAAGGTTTGATATAAGCAGACATATTAAAGCGTTCTCCTTTTATGACTTTTAGAAAAGTGACCTGTTCCAGTCGACGTGGAAGCTGTATTGCAGAGACAGCCACAAAACTCAGGTGTGGCTTTGTTTCTTTACTCTGAGGTAGGCATACAGTCTGTGACTTGATAGCAAATTAATACAGCCAAATATGCAACTGGAATACTTAATTAAAACTAATGAAAATGGAAAACATAAATACAAAAATGGGCAAGTGTCATTTGAAATGTCCAATTGGTACTAAACGTATACACACTCCTGTTAAAAAGAAAAGTTTTTGTGATGTAAAAAAGGTTATAATATATAATTCCAAAAGTTTTTGCACACTTATTGTTACATACATTCTGGACAGTAAAATTAAAACAAACTTTTTTGTTGTTGTTGCACAATTTCATCCAATTTCAACACTTAATCTTCAGTAAAACACGAAGGACAATATTCTTCCTCCAAGTTGCCATTTATCTTCTTACAGTAGCTGAAACATTCCCAGAGAGCGGTCTTTATTCTATTAGACAACGAGTGTTTGGAAGTAAGGGTTGGACTATCAGAGCTAGTAGCTATCTAGTAGCTAATAGAAAGTAGCTATCTGATCAGACAAAATAAAACAAATAAAAAAATTTATAACGTAACGTTTTAGTGCTTTTGAAACCATACATTTTTTATATCATGGTATACCTTGACAGCGGTAACCGTCCTATGCCTAACTCATACCTTTGTATGACCCAAGACTTGTTTACTTGCATGATAGGAAATAAATGCAAACGTGAAGAATAATAGGAAAACAAAACAGAAAATAAGGATATCTGCTCTCTTTGTCTAGGACGTTTGCTCCTTTAGTAACATGCTTTATAGAAGATACTGCAGTAAGGAAATCCTTTAGCAGAAGCTTGTGTTAGCACTCGAGGTGAACAGCAGGAAGTAATAGTTCCTCCATATATGTGAGAGATAACCACAGAAAATCTGTTCTCATCTGTCTTTATTTATCTAAGAGCTGAAGTCCAAAGAAGGCCAGGTCCTCAACTGAAATACTTCAACTTATTAGTTTAAGCTTGTGCAAACCTCTGCAGCCTGTGTTGTGAAAAGGATGTATCCAGGCATTTTTTAAAGTGTTAAGAACTTTGTGAAACATGATAGGAAGCAGACAGCTTTGACTTAGAGAGTTGAAAACATATTAATGTAAGAAAAGACAGAAGAACTGCAGTTTTCAAGACAAGCTTCTCCAAGTGCAGAGAAAACAGACTTCTGTTGATCTAAAGCTTGCAGCTGCAGACAGCAGAAAAGCCTCTACTACACCCAGAGCTAATAAGTGAATTAAAGACAAAACATAAATCACAACTTTAGACAAGCATGAGTTTGAGAAACTCACATGTTTTTTTTTTCCCTGGTTATTTTTCAGTTGAATTGTGAAGCATAAATGCCACATTAAAGGTGGGAGAAGCTCTAAAATTATTAATCTTAGTCCAGTTTTTCTTTACCCATAAAATAGGTGATTGTATAAACCATTTGGCAATCACTTTAAGTGATTTTTTTAAACTTTAGAAAATAATAGTAAAAAGGGAAATTTAAAATATTTTACTAAACAAGTATATATTAATATATATATACTGTATATTTTAAAATATATTTTAAAAAATCTATTTTATTTTATTATTTCACTGCAGCTCAGCGAAGGACACACCTGACACCTTTAGCATAAAAAAACAACATTTATCCATTAGCCTCCTTTAGACCTCTTTCTGTATATATTTACTGAACTCTTTGACTAAACTGCAGTGCAATTATAGTGTCTCTTTTGTCTTACAGCTTGCTGACTTCATGTGTTGGTGCTTCTCATATCAAAGTAGAGGATCTACAGACCTGCCTCCAGAAAGATCTGAAAGGCGCCATTGAGGTGAGAGAAGGTATCAGATACACTAAGATTTTGTTTATTATTTTCCTTTAAAACCCAACAGTCCATCCAAGATTGCTCTTATGTTAGTCTTATGAATGTGTTGTTGGCGAAAAGATCAACTAAGAGACAATTCAGGCTGTTTAAATTTGTTTATGTGGAGTTATATGGAGGAGTCAGTGTCTTATCTGGTATAGATGGTAGTAAAAGGGATTCTATTTTACAGAACCAGGGAGAAAATGGCCTGCAAATAAAGTTGTTTTTCCTTACCTCAGCACCTCTTACTTTTCTTCATAGAATCAGAGTCAGAATAGATTTAATGGCTAAGATTGTGTGCTCATTCGAGGACTTTGACTTGGATTTAAAAGTGCTCACAGTTTACAGACATATATAAATGTATAAGTTATGGCGAAATAAATTAAGGGTAAAGGAACAACTTTTTACTGAGAGTTTTATATTGATAAATAAATAAAACATGCATATGATTTGATACACTAAAAATGGAACAGTTTTTGTTTCAGAGCAGAGCAACCGATTACTCTGGCTGTAAGGTGTTCCTTGTGTTCCTCAGAGAAACAGGCTGGAGAATATCAAATTTACATATATTCCTGCCCTAGTTTACAAAACGTTGTCACATCTGCCTATACTTTTGTACAATACCTTTTTTAATCCCAAAGACTGTTTTTTTTATCTTGTTCTGATGCTGACGTTGGCTGTTTGGAATGTGTCTGAAAAATGAAGGAAAGTTGAGTGGAAGGAAAAGTATGGTAGGAAAAAAAGTTTGCAACTGCATCCTTCAGAAGTTGGAAGCAAAGTCAATTGAAAATTTCAGGTGTGAGTCACAATCACACAGAGAAGTTTTCATTTAATTAATCTCCAATCTCTGGGGACGAAGTGGTCAAAAAGCTCCTCGGTGGCCGGGCTCCGGGGGTGGATGAGATCCGGCCAGAGTTCCTTAAGGCTCTGGATGCTGTAGGATTGTGTTGGTTGATGCGACTCTACAATATTGCATGGACATCGGGGGCAGTTCCCCTGGACTGGTAGACTGGGTTTGTTCAAAAAGGGGGACCGGAGGGTGTGCTCCAATTATAGAGGGGTCACACTCCCTGACAAGGTCTATTCGGGGGTCCTGGAGAGGAGAGTCCGTCAGATAGTTGAACCTCAGATTTTTTTTTTTCATGTGGTTTTATTTGCACCAATTAAATGTAAAGAACAGGGGCTTTAAATGCAGAAAATAGGGTTAGGGTTAGCCTAATCATAATTCAAGGAAAAACCTTGAACTTTCAAGGATTAAACTCACTTTTTCATCTAATTATTTTTCTGCTCAAATTTCACAATAAACCCCAGTGAGAGTTAATGTCAACAAGATTATTGAGATTATTATTATTTATTTATTATTATTATTATTACTTAATAATAATAAAAATTATTTCTGAAAATTAAGCAGGAGATTAGTAGGTAAGTTGCAGGCGCCAGTCCTGCACCAATCTGTCATGTTGAAGAAATTTATGGCAGCTGATTTATCAGGATTCTTTAAAAATATACTTGCACAGGGCTGTCACTAGTAACTGCATTCAAATTCATCTAATGTAATGACCAGAAAAACATTCTTAATCACCCAGGGAAAAATTAAATATGCAAAACTTGTTGCCTCAGAACACAATCCTGGAAGGACTGTATTAATCTGCAGAAAAGATTATTTTTATTTTCTGTTCTCTTATACTTGAGTAAATTTTTTGCAGTGTATGTTTTGTTTTTGAAAGTAATTGTGTATTAGGAAATAGTTTTATTAAAAACCTTATGTTGTGTCATTTTTTCCCCTTCCTTTCAGAAATCTAATGCCAAGCTGTACGCCCCAAAAGCTGTTGACATGACAGTAAGTTGTAAATGCTCAATCGCAGATTCCTTTTCACCTTTTCACACAGGGAAGAGTAAAAATGTCAAAAAATGTGTTTAAAGAGTTAACTTAGACTATTACTAAAGCACACTTAGAACAGCTAAAGCAGAACAAACATGGGGCAAAATCAATAAATAAGAAAAACCTGAAAAAGAAATAACATAAATAAGAAGCTAAGTGGGGATTAAAAGATATGTGCAGTCTGTTTCCATAGTTTTGGAGCTTTCTCTTTGCTTTTCAGGGTAATGGGTGCAGCTCTTGCTTCTATTGTACTGCACTCATGTTGATAATAGACAAGTAATGCCTCAACAAAAGTATGCAATATGAACATTTTATTATTCCTGCTGTTTAATCTGATTCAAGGCTTTCACTCTTCACTACATCTACCAGAGAAACCATACACCAGGAAATCCCTGCTTCAACGAAGTAATCCGGGTGTAAATAGTTTTTCTTTCACACAGAGGGGTTGAAAAGACCTCCCTCTGGAATCTGAGCTTTGGCTCTATTTAAGGCAAACTATTCATTTGACTTCTGTAATTACAACATTATGCTCCCCTCCCTTGTAAACAAGCCAGTTCTGAGGAGGGAGAAAGTAAGAAGAAAAGCCAAATCTGGGATGAGGAATGCATTTTCATGTTACAGGCATGCATGGGATGTACCAATTTATAATGAGTTTGGTGAACCATTTCCCACAGTTTGCAGTTGTACAGTTTTTTGTAAGAATGCATTAGTTAAAAAGTTCATATCAAATAATAAACTTTGGGAATCGGCGGCTTGGGGCAGAGCACATAGCTTTACATAGAGGAGATGAAGGTAAGATGAAGACACATGCAGAGACAGAAGAACTCAGATACAAGAAAGGTTTGAGGAACAAATGAGCAGATCAAAACATTTTGTTATGATCCAGCCGCCTGTTGATACGATACCAGTGACCGGAGTCTCTCACAACAGCACTTTTTGAAACCAGGTCTCAGAGTAAAACTTTTCTGTAATATATTCACAGAACGTACAGTGGGAGGGTTAATTATACACATGCACAGGCAGATAACAATAATAACAATGGCGGATAGCATTGTGTTGTGTGTTGCTACGTTACCTGTTCAGTTTAGCAAAGTTTCTGATAAGGACTGTATGACTACATTTACACTTCGTTTATGGAAGAGGGAGACGGCTTACTATCTACAACTCGAGAGAAAAACCCATGCATGTTCAATGATGCTAAAATTATAGTGCCAACTAGTGGCTTGGCCTGACAACTACAGCTGATGACAGCAACAGCTGACTCTGGGTGTCTTGGCATGGCCATCTAACTGCAAAACTTTTTTCCAGTCAACATCTGGAAACCATCAATTTCCAGGCAGGAGTCTCATGTAAACATAGCATAAGTCTGAGGTACAAGATGTCATGTCTGTTTTGTACAAGAAATAAAGCTAAATAAAAACCCAGGGCCTGATGGCATTACAGGCAGATTGGTAAAACCAGTGCAGCACAACTTGGTCATGTGTGTTATAACATGTTTAGAAAGTTCTTGGAACAGATAAAAAACCTTAAACTGTGGAAGTAATCGTAAATCATTCCTTTGGTCAAATTCATTTCTCCCAGAAAAAGACCTGAGTCTTAACTTCACTGGTGATGAAGTCCTTTAAGGAACATTTATATTGAAAGTTAATCTTATAAATCAGGTACAGACCTGCTGAGAGCCCATGCAGTTTGCCTATAAACCATGAAGAGGAGCAGCGGATGCTTTCATTACATCCTTACATATACAGACAATACAGTTGTTGTTCTTCAAAAGAACAGTAACGAGGACAAGCATGGGCCTGTGGTGGAGCCATGAAGCTCATCTAAACCTGATCACAGTGAAAACAAATGAAAAGCAAGAGCTTAGGAAACCCAAAGTCCTCTTTGCACCTTAAATTCAAACTGCTTCCCATAGCTTTAGAGGCACACGGGTCAGGATTAAAGGATAAAGAAAATATTTTCTTACTACTTACAGTTTTTAATTACGTACATATCATCTTATTCATTTCCGGTGATTTTATTTTTATTTGTTTTTAATTGCTATTGCATTGGTTGTTGGATGTGAATTGTTTTACTGTTTTATTGCTGTTTCTGCTTGACTTGTTCCAAAATGAGTTTTCCTATTAGGCTCACTTAGAAGATCAGAGAGGTATAAGAGTTTTACAGCATGGTAGTGGAGGGCTGGTGATCTGGGCTTGTGTCACAGCAGGAGCATCTGAGCATCTTGAGTTAAAAAAAAAACTATGCAAATCTGAACAAACGTTTTTCAAAAAGGGACAATGCACAGCTTTACAATTAAAGTCATACATGACTGATCTAGCCAACAGGTGATCCTTTGCAGATAATGGCAGTTGTTAATTTAGCAAATGTATTTTTATTGTTTTAGCATGTACATATATCAAAATATCATCAGCATACATCAACACACTACTCAGAAAGATAATATACAAGCTAAAGAATAAGGGACTCAACACTTGACATACTGCATGGTCTTTGCTACTTTGCGCTGCAAAGTGTTCTGGAGTGAAATGTGTGACATCATCTGTCTATTATCTGAAACTGGATCAGCAAGACTGATCCCAGACACGATGGCTGAAAACTGGAAGAATATAGGTGTCATAATGTCCTAGTAAAAGTCCAGAGCTCAACCGGATTGAAAGGCTGTGCAGAAACTATTTTCTCCAAACTGCAGCGTATTTAAGCAATGTTTTGAAAGAAGATTTGACCTAAATTCCTGAACAGTGTTATGGTAAATTGGTGTGATCCGATGGAAAACAGTATGACTCACGTAACCCACCATTTAAGGTGGATTTACAAACTGTTGAATCATAGTGTACTTTTGCCTTGTTCCTAAGAATACACTTAATATTGACCTAAATATGAACCAGTGCTCCCTCATAATGAAGGATGTTCTTCTCTTACAGGATAGCTGTCAGCAAAAGGTGCTCTTCTGTTATATGTTAGAACTGATGATGATCTTTGAAGAGGAAGACACAGAGCCGAACAAAACACAATGCATCTTTAACTTCAACAATAAACTGTCACCTGAGGTGAGTGTTTGTAGCTCCTGTTTGTATTTTTTAGCCATTTGAAAATATTTAGAAAAAAACAATGTTTTCAAGAAATCTTTGTCTCTCTTTTGAAATTTCAGAATAATTGTCCAGCATGTGAAATCCACTCCCTGGAAAACAGTACAGTTTTCTACGAAAGACTTTTGACCATTTTGCAAAAAGTAAATGCAATGCAAAAACTTGTATAGACTTGTATATAAAAATATTTTATTCTGTGAATATTGCAATGTAAGCATCAAAAGAGATGACTGCAGTCCTTCTATATGAATGAATGAATGTATTTTCATTGTTCATACTCCAGGCAAATATATTTAAAAACAGTCTGAATGTATAGTATGACACTGTTTTGCCATATCCTTTTTGTTGTACAGTTGTACTTTGTAGCCATGTTGTATATTGAAGATGCTTCTTAACACTACTGAATGTAACACTTGTACAATTTGTGTAAGAATTAACTCTAGGGTTTTCAGTATATCTACCTTTGCTGTAAATACAGATTACTTTAAACGGATTTGACTGCTTTGCATTTTATTTAAAAGTTTCTTGTAAATTTCCAGAGGATGTTGCGATGTAAACAAGGACAGGTGAATCTGAATGTTAGCAGGCACTTGAGATAAAATCTGCAATGCTTCACAAAGCCAAACAAAAAACAATAAAAACACACACACGCACGCACACACACACACACACACACACATCAGGCCTGTTAATGCTCTACAAGTACATCTCAATATAACAGAGTCTCATTGAAAAGTTTATTAAATGCTGTGGTTATTTAACTTGTTCACCTTTTTTTTTTTTTTTTTTTACCATGCTTTTTCCCTCCACTCAACCTTCCATCAATATGTTTGGATACAACACTCAGTGAACATCCAGCTTCTTTAGCTTTGGTCTTTTGTGGTTTACAGTGGACCCATTGTATTTCCAGGGTTTAGTTGCCCACAAATAATCTGATATATTCATCAGATACTTGACATCCTCTCTAAAAATGTTTTTATCTTCCTATTTCAACATTTCAAATACCAAATATACCTAAATATGCATTAATATGCACAGTGGAAACCATCTCAGCACTACCACAGAAGTTAATATCTAAGTCCTCCATATTTTACTAATATCTTCAAAGTAAAAACAGCACAAAAAACATCTTGCTGCACAAACAAAGTTGAGTTGATTGACACCAATATTGTTTGACTTGAAGAAGGTCAGGGGGCTGGTTGACCTTTCATGACCTCTGGAAACATCTTCAAGATATCTTCAAAATGATAGCGGCACATCAAAAAGTTTGCTGCATAAACGCAGCACAAACCTTTGACACCAACTTTGTTGACTTTGAAGAAGGTGGGGGGACCAACTTCACTCAGTATTAAAAAAACATCAGCAAGATTTTGAGCTTCACTTTCACCAGCTTGTGCTCAACGCTGTCACGGTTGCTAGGCGACAGAACATATCCTGAGGTAATGAAGACTGGGCCATCCGCTCACTTCCAGATTTTGTGGTCAACGAAAGAACCTGGTACATGGACCGAGAAGGGAGGGTCCAAATCCAGCTGTTGTGATAATTCCACAATATTTTTAGTGTAGTGACACAGAATTATAGTTAAAAGCTGAGTTAGCAAATAATTATCACTTTGGAAGATGATGAAGAGTCAAAGTCTGACTTTGACTTCTCAGCAGGAGGTAGTTTTACAGAATCTGTTCCTTTTCGTCTCTAATGTGTGTTTCTGCAACATTCAAGCAGGTTGCTGTGTGTGTGTTTGCTGATCAGCAGTGGCTGTAACTGGTCACCTCCCTCACCAAGGCTCTTTTCTACAGATGTGTTTCTGTTTTTGTTTTCTTTCTGAACTTCCACTTTTATCTTGTCCACTGCTTTCCTGACCCGTGTCAAACAACAACACTTCTTGAAATTCCCAGCAGGAATCAACCTGTGCTGCACCCTAATCTTATTCATCTTTGTCTCATTGCCTTTGTTTGTCTATTTATACATCACCATGTCAGTTGTTTTCATCTCTTGTGTCAAACATTTCAGGCTTTGTTATATTTATAGGATTTGCATTTGTTTCCTGTATTTCTGTTTGAATTGGAGGCTTTGGTACTAACAACGGATTATACTAAAGGACTACTAAATTTATGCCACTATGATGTTGATTCTTGCATTTGAGTTCTCTATTCCTGTGACTTACAACACTTATTATACTTTGGTTGGGCAGTCAGAACTTCAGAGGTTCATAGCACCTTTTCATTGCACTATATAGGCATGCGTTGTTTAACTGGGTTAAGTGTTTAGAAAGATGTTGAGTTAAACTGTTCTTGGAAAGACTTCTATTATTTCTCTTACTCTTTCTGTAAATGGAAACACATTTATATTCCTGTTCGATTAAGATGGTGTTTCGTTTGTTCACCTGAAGATTGGAGCCTGACATGTTCAGAACAAGCAAATGTATTTGTTCGTATCGTCTTACACATTGCATAATCTCTGTTCCCACAAGTTGAACTGACGTTCTAAGATAAAGAACTTGTTTAAAGCTGAATTTAAAGCAAAACTCTGTGCATGTCTTTGTTTGCTTTTAACTATATCAGTTGTGGATGATAAAATCTAAAAAACAAATCATGCATTGAAACTTTAGAAATACCTAGCACGACTTGATAAACATGATTGCACAATTATTTGGCAGATGACACGTTGATGCTGTGAAACACAAGTTAAAATGTAAGAGATAAGAAGCAGATGCCTGAAAAATAAACCCATAACATCCTGCTCACGAATCAGATGCACTTGAAGATTCTCATCTTTCCTGGATCATAGTTCTGCATGTTCAAATTGCACCACAAATATTTTCTGTTTCTGCTGCTCACTGCCTGAGGTGTTACAGCTATAACTGGATATCTACACACATTGTATAGGAACGCACAATATTTTATTTTTCTAACATTAAAAGGAACAATGTGCATGTTTTAGTTTTACAGCTGCATCCTTTGTGCACAATTGAACATAACACAATTGAACGAAATCCTCCATTCAATAAATGTTTACATTCCTGCTGCTATTTGAAGTTTTTCCATTTCTTTAAAATAGTCTCTTGTTATTTTTATGCCAAAGTATAAATAACCTTACTCAGTTGCCCATTTCTTCGAAGCAGAGTATTCTTTTTTTAATAATGGTACAGTATTATTTTCTCATGCTGAAATTTTGTTCTTTAGTGTTAAGTCTGTTCTTCTGTTTTTATTTATTCTTTTATCTGTGTGCGAATCTACCCGTCACTTCGCTGCTGGTACAGAAAATGAAGGTAATTACTTTTTTTTTTTTTAATTCTGTGAAACGATTTTTATTTTTTAAATGTGAGATCAATTGGATTTTTTAAAAACTGAGAACATGGGGACTAAAAGCGCCTGCAGATGGGCGGCCTGCTCTATCGCTACGCCATGCTCTGCTGATGTCTGCTGATTTATTTTAAGGTCCTACTCAGGCTTCCTTGTGTGACATTGTGGGAAAATAGAAAGAAGCTCACCAAGATATCAGGAAGAGAAATGTTGACCTTTTTTTTGTCTTTAGTGGAGTATCGAAAAAAGTTTGGTGCACATTTGTAATGCAGACACAGGTGTCAGATCTTCCGAATGAAAAATGACCTCAAGTACACCAAAAGTGATTTAAAGAAAACTAAGTCAGTGTTCCGGACTTGGCGTCCACTGCTGTTTTCAAGCTACAACAATAAGCAAATTACGATTCTCAACCAGTACAGAAACTCCTCCTTCTGTGCAATGATTGGCCAGAAATCAAGCTCAATGGGACAAATCCCAGACGAAGCACCAAAGGAAGATGAGAATCATGGAGAATAGTGTAGAAAGTCAATGGCCAGGCTAGATCTTTTTGGAATTGAAGGAAAATATGTTTTGCTGATTTAATGTCAGATATTATGAAAAAAGATTAGGAGTCTTTTTTATGATATTTATAAAAGTCTAGTTTTAACAGTTTGGTCAGTATTAGAAGCCTAAATTGAGGACTGATCCAAGAGTAAATGCTGATGTTTTTTTTAGCTGAAATCTTGGGCAGTTAAAACCCAAATATAATCCTGGTTGTGATAATCCCCAAGCTAGCAACAAAAGCACTGCTGTCCATCAGAAGAAAGCGCAAGATCATGTCAGGCCACAGAAACAACAGACAGAATGTTTCAGCGAACCTGAGGCTCATGAGAGCAACAAGAGAAACAGGCTTTCAGGATGCAGTACAGTTCCGTTCATACAGGACAAGAACAAAAAAAAAAAAAAAAAAAAAAAAAAAGAAAAGTTTAGTTGAGTAAATAAATTGCTGGCTGCAAAAAATATTCTGAAACACTCCAGAAGGACCAGAGAATAGCTTTTCTCTGGTTATTCTCTGAGAATAACCAGAGATCATATATCTGAAATGATATATCAGGGAAAATGTCATTTTCCCTGATATGATGGAGGAGACAAGGGAGACGGAGCATCCCAGCCAGTTGGATGTTTTCTTTTTGCATATTTATACGATAACAGAATAGCAACAAAAGTAACCATCTGCTGCTGAAATAACAAAAAGGAAACTCTTCATCCCAAGAGGTCTGTTAGAGTGGAAATATGTCTTTCCTGTAACTTTATATCCTCATTGGTCATGTCTGTTGTCTTTGCTGCCATATTAACTCTCTGCAAATCAAAAGGGCAGAAAAACTGTAGAAAGCATGGAGATGATCCTCTTGGAATATTTAGACAACCTGTTGAATTAATGTCTCGTTTGTCTAAAATCTTTCGTTTCACTATGAAAGGCCAATTCTACATGTTGTGTAAAATAAAATCTATGTAATCAAAAAAGTTTGAATGCTTTAAAGAAATGTGAAAACGTGTAATAAACTTCACGCTGTTGCATCCTGTCCAATGAAGGTGACATCTGGTGTGCTGAGCGCTAATATTACCAGAATGTATTGACCTTTGTAAATAAACAGTAGGTTACTTTTTATTTAGAAATGTTCATGAAGTAGAAAGGGTAGATTTCTACTATATACACTATTACCAAACTGTTGTGGCGCACTGTAAAACAAACTCCAGTAAGTGCATCATAAACACTTCACCTTATTTGTTGCCAGCATTTTTTTATTAGAAAGCAAAACTCTTATTCCCTTATTTATATTATTTGGAGTCAATAAGACAAAGTTTGTATTTGTAAAAATGAACAACAGTAAGCTAGTTACAACACATATCCGGTTTACAGTCAACTTAATAAAAAATGAAGCAATTTTAAATAGACATCTTAAACGTATATAAATATACAAGTGACATGAATTATGAGCCATCTATTCATCCATCTATTTGTCTATAACATATAAATGTGCTAAAGGTTACAGAAAACGTTTATTTAATCAGCACATAAATAAAAAAATAGGATATATGTGTGTGTGTGTGTGCGTGTGTGTGTGTCATTGTAAAGCTGAGACATTTAGTTAGTTGTCATTTTGACCATCAGAAAGGTGAATATTGTTGGACAGGTGACTTCTACATACAAGTACTTTGCATTTAAACATTCACACACACACGCACACACACACACACCCCCCCACACACGCACACATCCCCCCTCCCCCACACACACACACGATAAAAATAAGCATTTGAGTAAAAAGTGCTCTTGCTTTCGAAGCAACATGTTTGACAAATCCAGATTCCTTCCTGGATGTCAGTAATTGTACCCTGCTAACATAAATACAAGTTCAACAATAAAAAGGTTTGCATATTCATTCCTATTCGTAAGCGTTCATGTTTCTGTCCAAAATGAGGTTTTATTTACAGTACACTCCGCACCACGAGTCCTTAGGAGTCAACTTTGCCGTACGTCCCGTCTGGAGGTCGGTAGCATTTGGGGAAGGCCATCAGCTGCAGCATGTTGAAGGCATATTTCCTGCATCTAATATTCTTTTGAACATTCTCAATCCGACATCCTTCTCTGATGATGAAGTGACAAAGAAAAGTGGAAATGAGAGAAAGAAAAGAAAAAGGACAAAAAAAGAAAACATGAACGATGGTTTTAATTATGACACAGAGCTTGATAAGAATAATGTTAAATAAAATTCAAACGCTTCTATTGTTTTTTAGGATAGCATTTATTATTTGGTTATTTTTTCTTAACAAGCACAGTTATTTTATTTCAAGAGTTTTATGTGGTGAAATAATTCAAAAGTTTTTCTCAATAAAATTGTGACTTTAGAAATCATTTAATTCGTAAAGCGTTCGTCTGTGTAAGTTGATCACAGTATTTGATGAGCCTGACAGACATTTTAAGGTCTTAGTGTAATTAAGTTGCTTATCGGTTGCTCCAGTTAATGATCCACAGTTCATGATTTATTTCACTATAAACGTGATGCATGTACGTGCGCTCTATGCTCAGTAAATTTCATTTCTTCATGTTTAGACCCATAAAAAAATATGTGATTTGCTAATGCATCGCGATCAGGGCTAATAGAAGATGAGAGGGAAATAAAAACACTTTCCAAGAAAACTGGATGAGCATGAACACAGTATTTTCAATAAAAGCACTATTTGTGCAATCTAAGTGTTTTTATGTTTCTTCAAAGACAAACCACATAAAATACCAGCAATTCTGAACATTTCTATTAAAAAGAAAAGAGTTAAAGTTAAAATTATTTGTACTTCTGGCAAAGTTTTCCATTTAACCAAACATTGACTAACTTTTTTACAACTTCTTTTTAGATGTAAAGGTAAATATTTTTTACTTTCATATCAAGTACGTTTCTGATGGCAAATGAGACAGTAACTTCCAAAAACGGTAAAATGACACAAAAGGCGTATTGATCTGAAAAACAAAATTTCGATCTGTTCTTATTTATCTAGTGACATGACAGTAACTGTGAAACTTTTTTCTTGCTTCCTCAGGTATCAGAACAAACTTCCAGAAAACTGCAAAACAGCCAAAACACTGAGATCCTTTAAAAACCAAAGTCTAAAAACCCGCATGAACATTGACCGAGATATTTGATGCATACTAATGACCTGGATGGTGACGTTTGATCACATGTGCTGTTTATGGCTTTATAATTGGTGGCTAATATTTTTATGATGTAATGCACTTTGAACTGCCTTGTTGCTGAAATGTGCAACACAAAACTGACTTCAGGTATTTTGACAATCATATTTTACTTTCTGTATTTGGATTGTGCAGGAAGACAACACATCAGCAAACTGGGGTTTTTGAGCTCTGAATGGCTAAAAAAACAAAACAAAGCCTTCAGTAATCTCCCAATGTGGCCAAATTAAAGTCAAAGAGCAGTGGACCAAAGTTCCTCCACAGTGTTTAAAAATACCAACAACAAAAAAAAAAACTCATTGCCAATTGTTGCCAAATGAAGAACAACCAATTCAGAGGCCAATTCATTTTTGTCTGACAATCTATAGAAAATCTTTTTTATGATCTTAAATACTTAAGAGTGACAAAAATAGAAGACCTTTTTACTGCTCTGCAGTCCTTTTTATGAAGCATATTTGAGTTGATTTTAGTACAAATCAGATGAAAGTTAGAGATGCATAAATGGTGATAATGTAATCTTGTTGGACTCAAAGCCAGTGCCGTGTTTACTACATGTCGGAGTTCTTAGAGTATAAGACTCTGTAACTGAGTGTCAGGGTGTTGAGGAACAGTGAGCCAAACTAGCAGTTGTTACAGAGGACATCTAAACAGGTTGAAGTGAAAAATCCATTATGGGGATAGAAAAATTAAGAAACCATGAGAGTGAAAAACCTGCAGCTGAATCAAATGTTTTTAACTCAAATAAGATGTTATGTAAGTATATTTCTTACAGTCATTGTTTTTGTTGGTGCAGAGAAGACTGTGGTATGGAAATGCCTTTCAGAAGTTGGACTTGGCCCCATAATTTCAGTAAACTCTTCAGCATTTCAAGACATCTGGGACAATTTTACGCCTCCATATTTGTGGGAAAGGTTTGAGGACTAATGTTCTGGATGGTTTCTTTTCTGAGGGGAAACGTCCATAAAAACCCAGATGGGGAGCTTGGTGAAACCCGACTATCCTGAACTAATCCAAGAAAGCAGACACATCCTTGCTGTCCAGCATGGTGTGTGTCACCATGCACATCTGGAAGAGTGATCACTCCTAAACCTTATGGGAAGACTTGAGCTCTTGGAAGAAATGCATGTGCTCAAATGCATGTGCGCAAATCATTTAGTCAGTTTAGTGTCTTCATCATCATCATCATCATCATCATCATCACTATATGAATGGAAATAACTCATTTGCAAAATACCATCAAAATGGTTTGATGATATTTTGATGATTTATCTTTCGTGATGAACTCTACAATTAATTTAAAACTATAACAAGAAAGTCTTGCTGTTGTTGATGGTTTCAAAGTTAAGCACCTAGTCTAATATTTTCAGGAGGAGAAAATAAGCTGGAGCAAAGAAGGAAAAGTTAGAAAACTGTAACCTAATCAGTGGTGACAGAAAAAGTGTGAAATAAAAGAGTGGAACCACTGTGCTTTTTTTATTTTTTATTTCTAACTAAATGAAAACACAAAGTAATTTACTTTTTGTTAACAAAAGTTGTCAAGTTAATTTTGGCTTCCCCAGATCAATCCTGCACACACTAATTACCTAATTAGCCGTTCACAATAGTTCTTTAACAAAACCACATAATCTCAGGAAATAAGCAGCAGAAAACAGAGGGACAGGCGCTCACAGAAATGATGTTGTTAGGATTTTATTGATATTTTGCAAGCAGAAAAACAAGACTTAAAATGAGCCACACAACCAGTAAGTGGGAGCTAACAAGCAGCAGGGCAATGGGATAAAAGTGTCGCGACGCTGGTTTGTTTTCCATCACGGCACCGGCCTCGGGGTCCTCCCAGTGCCCAACGTCTCCCTGGGAAAGCCGACTGCAGAGACGCCCATCAGAGGGGAAACAGAACGGACAGACAGATCAAAACGCTGCAGGCCTGGTGCTGTCTGAGTGGACGTTCTGGCCCTAATTGATTGGTGGAGAGGCTTGGCGCGTGGGCGCCAGAACACCCACTCAGACAGACAGCTATTAGCGCAGACTGATGGTTAGAAAAGCAGCAAGAGAGAAGCATTCTGTGACAGATGGAGCGGATGTGAGAATCATGCTCAACAAGACCTGAGCTGTGACCACACTGCACAAACACAAAGTCTCACCAAGTATTTCTGGTCTAGTTTCTACTGTAAATATCTTGGCACACTTGAAATAACACAAACTAACTCACAAGTAACTTTTCAGCAAGATATAGGATATTGTTCTAAGTAAATAATTCCTTAATATTGATGAAAAAGGTCTATTTCTACAGGCAGATTCATTCACTAATGGAAAATATGTCTTGTTATCAGTGCAATCATCTGCCAGTGAAACTCAACTTTAAGGATTATTGACTTAAAATACCCTAATATGTGTTGCTGAAAAGTTACTTGTAGGTTAGTTTTGTCTTATTTTAAATGTACTAAGATATTTGCACTAGAAACTTCACCAAAAATATTTGGTAAGATTTTGACTATTGCAGTTGATGTGATGATTGGACTGGACTGGAGGATGGATGAAGGAGACATGCAGATTAAAATGTAGAAAAAAATATCAATCCTGAAACTCAAACCTGCTAATAAACTCTTGGACTGTCTGTATAACAAAGACCCTTTGCTTTTTTAAAAATTATTTTTAACTACATACATAAAATAAACATCTACTGTCGTTAAATTTTATTGAGCTGAAAAACACTGTGTTTGCTTAAATTCGACTTTGACCTGTAGCATAGAATCTCTGTTCGTTCACATAAACATTAATTTGTTTCACTGTCAGCAGAGCTTAAATTTTTGTTGTTTTTCTTTTTTTTTATCACAGAGTAAACAGCTTCCTTTTCAGATAATCAGCACCTTTGAACCAGCTGTTTGTTTTCTCAAATCTTAAGATGAGAAACTACAATTTTTAACAAAGAATAGAAACATTATTCATCATGATTCCACCACTAAAAACCTTGTTTTTGGGATTTTTAACATGGGGAAAAAAGAATGGGAGTCCGATCATCAGTCCTCCACTGCTGTGCTTGAATGGGATGTCTAACCCCGCCGACATGGCTCCAACATGCTAATCTGCACTAAGTTGTGGTAAATCTAATCTATGACACATGATAGTGTAGGAGTGAGCTAAAATGGTCTGTTATTCACATTTTATTACATTGCAACCACAAAGTTCAAGCTATTTTTTTCTCAGACTTTATGTCGTAAACAAACACAAAGTAGTGAATAATTGTAAAGTAAAGGAGAAATTAAGATCAAGTAAAGGTTGCTACCAATATTCAAAAACTCAGAACCAATTTTCCTGAGTTTTTTCTTGAAAAATATAAATCAATTGGATGTAGATCTTGACTTGAACTATGCCGCTCTAAGATATGAATATCCTTTGACCTTTTTAAATCATATCTCTGTATTTTTATGGTTGTCGTCCGGCTGGAGTTAAACCCTTTGTCCTATTTTAAGCCTTTCACAACTCTATTAGGTTTCCTTCCAGGATTGTCCTGAATTTAACTCCACCAACCTTCCTATCAATTCAGACCATCTGCTCTGTCCCAGCTAAAGAAAAGCACCTCTACAGAATGATGCTGCCATCATGCTTCATGGCAGTAATGGTGCATTCAGGGAGATGCCCAGTGTTCATTTTGTGCATTTTGTCCACACTTTAGATATGCCATACGGCAAAAAATTCAGTTTTGGTCATATTTTACAGAAGACCGTTTCTCCACATGGAAACTATTCCCTCTACATGGTTTGTGGAAAACTATAAATTAGATTTCATCTAGCGTTCTGTCAAAATGGAGTTACTAAGAGCTTCCAGGTTGTTTTATTTGATTAGTGGTACATGGTGGGTTTGCATGTTGCCGTATTTTTCCCAATATTTAGACAAGTTCTCGTACGTTTCAGATGTTTTTAAAACCTGAACCTGCCTTAATTGTCTCAATGGCTTTCTCTTTAAATGCAATGAAAACCTTAAAAAAAACGGCTGATTTTTTTTTTACTGAGATTACTGAAGGTAAATTGGGTTCATTTTATTTTGCTGTCTACAATTGCACACCAATTGTAGACAGCGTACTTTTCAGATTTCTGTTTGCACAAAATGTGACAAATATGTACAGCTTTACTCTCACTTCACAATAATCCAACCAGTTTGCTGATCTATCATAAAATTCCTGCTTTGATGTGACGAAAAGTGAAAAAGTTCAAAGGGCGTGAAGCCCTTTAAAAGACACTGTGCATTGTTTCATGCCAGATGTAGTTAACTGTTATGACGCAAAGCTTTATTTCCTGTGTTTTAAAACTAAGCTGTTATAAGAAACACACCCACAGCTCACAGTGAACCAGTCCTTCCAGTCTAATAGCAGATGAACATACGGCCCTCTTTTCTTTCCAAAACCAATTAAACTAATTCTGTCAGAAAAAGTAAGAAATTAATTACACGTCTACTTATTTTTGCTAAATATCTGCATGGGCTACAAACTAAAGCTTTAAAGTTCATTTTCTTTTCTTATGAAAAGTTCTTGTTTGACATCACTGGGTGCCATGTTATCTTTGTCTACTGAGTGTATAAATGATTTACAGACGGGCATACCAGCCTCATATGGTGTGTCGGCACACAATAAACATAACAAGTCTTTAATCATAATTAATGTTTTGGTTCCATTGATTCCTTCTAGCTTTTCTCTCTTAGGTTCTGGAAAGTTGTGACTTCTTGGTCATGCAGGAGGCAGCAATGCTAAGTGCCTAAACAGAAAGCAGGTAGGGTTTTTCCTCTCGCTTCTCCATTTATCTCTCATCCAAAAGGTTTTTTCAGTTCTGACCATGGGCTAGGCCACTCAATTAGAACTGTTAAGGTCAAGGACAGGATGGGTAAGGTCCTATTGATTTATTTAGTTGTCACCTGTGAAAAGCAAATATGTGAGTTGTGTTAATCATATGCCTCTCGAGGTGAATGGTTGAAGATCCACCTTGAAAGATGAGTCAGGCAGCTCAATAGGAGTTAGAAAGTTGCAAAATGAGGCCACCTGCTTTGCCTAATGTTGGTTTTTCAAGCTGAATGTGGATTAGCTGATTTCACTCCTTTCTCTTACAACCTGTCTTCTCTGTGCAAAATGTTCACTGTTTTCCTTATCGTTTACTGTTTTTTAGACACCCTATTAGCAATAATTTTGTTTTTCATTTATCATTTCTAAGACAGAGTGCATTTGTGTACCTTATCTGTCCTGATAAAGAGTTGCTTAGCTTGATGCTGCAGAGTGCTAATCACTGACAGTTCATGTTCCACTCCTGCATGGTTCGAATGCATATGTGAACGCCAAGCAGACCAGAGACCGGTCCGAAAGCAGAAAGCAGACCGTAGAGCAGGGCATTCTGGGTAAATACAATACTATCAGGTGAGAAAAGCTGGTTGTTGCCCTCTTAGTTGAGGAGTTCAAATATAATTCTTTGGGTTTGGTGTGGAACCAGATATCTACATATCTAAAACCGTGACTACATGTTGTAGTCATGTAATCACCTGCCTTCCTGTTTGTAGAGACCATCTGCTGTGGGTGAAACTGGGAAGCCCTTGAGATATCTATGCTTGTTTTTCAGTGTAATGTCTCTTTCCATGTCTACACTGACAGTACCCAACTAACAAGTGACCTTATAATCCCAAGGACAAGTCCAAACTAAGTAACATTATTGTGTGCCTTGTTTTAAACCAGTAATACAATAAACATTGAACAAATAATTAGTTAAGCAGTTAAAAACCTTAATTGATTCAAACATAATTAGTACTTTGGAGTGCTCAGGAAGCTCACTTATCTTAATTATCCATCTGCTCTGTTGTAATCCACCGTGACCTGAAAGTTAAAACTCACATTTCCTACCCAAACATTACTGAACACAAACACATTAAAATTCAAAGGGCAAGCTTCTTGCTTGTTAGTTCAGCCACTTGTTTATTGTCTGATCGCTGCAGAGTGTGCTCAATAAAATACATAATCCCCGCTTTGGTAATTACATTACATTGCTCCCCAACATTACATTTCATTATCCAAGGGCAAGAAAACGGTCAGTTTTAAACAGTTGTTTTCAGAATCGCTTTTTGTAGGCAAGAATTTCAGAAGCAATTTGACCTCCATGTTTAACTTTGCACCAATTGTTTAGAATGATTACTGTTTGGTCTTCACACAAAGGATTTGCATCTGGTTTGAAAGTCCTCCTAAAATCCCGCATTCATAATACAGAAGAGGATTGAGCCACTTTGGAGTTAATTCGTTGAAGAAAATCATCAGCAGGAATTTTCTAAAAATAATCTGCGGATGTTATTGTTGGACTGCAGTTCCAGAAAAAGGAAACGAGGATTAATTCAGACCCTTCAGTCCCTGCATACAACTAATCCTGAACAGCATAACTGTCCTCATTCAAACTACAAAACTTTTGTCCCCACATTCTTAACAGTTCAGAATGTAAATCCTTTTCCATAAGATATAATGCACACTTGCAAAAACTATTTCACTTCATGCACATTTAGCTGAGAAACAAATCATAAAATGACAGACAATTTGGAGGAACGACATTCTGATGTTTAAACTCCCTAGACTGGGAGTCTATAGCTGTTGGCAAGTGTGGACGAACTGAGGGAATTATTAATCCATGTAAGGGAAACATGTTGTTCCAGATCTTTGCAAAGTTTTAACATTCCCTGCAAATTATGGAGTTAAATTGGGGACATAAAGTTTGTTTCACATTTGTTTTTTTTCATCTCAAATCTTTTTTATTTTGAACAAACTGCAGTTCCATAGCAAATGATCAACACTTAATCATTTAGAGGACAGACTGATAAGTCCCAAAACTGAAGTAAAATGGCTACAGACCCAGATTCCTCCTTGATTTTGTGTGTATTAACAATTTCTTCCTCCAATCGCTATGATCCTAGAACCTTTCTCAACTGAGCAGTAAATAGAAACAGGGACTGGACTTTATGGACTGTGCAGAGTGGTAAACAACAAGTTTAATGATTAAATGGATCATTGATGATCAGTAATTATCTCTGTAGCATTTAATAGAAAAAATATATATAGAATAAAGTTTTCTTTCATAACTGCGGACACAAAATTATATTTTAAGCTCTCCTTTGGAGTTTTTTATTTGACAATTTTAGGCTGAGATCAGCATTTAAAAAACAAACAAAAACCAACCAAAAATACATTTTATTAACATGGTGCACTGAATGTGTTTACGGGCCGAAGCCAAACTTTTGGTCTCCACTGATTGGATTTTGTGCTTTTTAACTGTTGAAATCTCTTGTCATGCCCCCAGCCTGCAATCAGCAGAGTTGACCAAGTGTATATCACAGGTACTAGATATGTGCACTTCCCAGATTTTTCTCAGACGGATTTACAGTTGAATCTTATCAGATCTGAGCAGACGTGGATGTTTACCCTGCTGGCGTACACATATGGGGAACGGAGCAGAGTCCCTGCAGGAGCCAACAGGAAGAAGCACGGCTGACTTTGAATGTGTGAAGGATGGAGCAGATGGGCGGGGGGGGGGGGGGGGGGGGTAACATCTGATGGTTTTTAGGAGAAGGTGCAGAGGAGATGCTTTTGATGGGTGGTGTGGGTGCAGGGTATTACTTTAAATACAGATGCTGGCAATAACATTTCTACTTCAGGTTTATTGGATTATTCCTCCAACTGGCCAAGCTTCAAATCAAACCCGGTGATTATTTTGACTTTTAGACTTTTAGAAACACCATGGAAGTAATTTAAAAAGTTGCAGATCTTCTCCTGCATCTTTTAGCTGCTACAGTACTGTGCAAAAGTTTTAAATCATAACTTATTTCCAAATATTTTGGTCTTTTAGATGATTTTGATTAATTGGTTAATAATCTTTGACTACTTTTTCTTTAACTTACTTTGCAGTACTAGCACTTCTTAAGTATTTCCAATGTACATTTTCTCCTCTTTTTGCTTATCTGCCACATTTAAAGGATACAGTTCAATGTGGTATGGTGATATGGAAAGCTCCTTTTTATGCCTGAAATGCTTCATGTAAGGTAGTTTGGTTTTATTTCAAGCGTACTAAGATATTTGCACTAGAAACTAGACCTAAACTGCTTGGTAAAAAATGTTGTTTTTGCTAAGAAATTGATGAGGACCAAAGCTTACAAGAAAGTCTGATTCACAAAAATGAAAGCTTTAGAGCTTTTCCACAGCACTGTAAGTGAAATACTACTGGTTTGTTTAGGAAACCTGAAACTGAATCTTGTTCTCTTGGAGTTTGAAGGTTGGAGAGATTTTATCCAGTTTCGCAAAGCCAACCCAACCTGCATGAGTGCCATCCTGTACCTTGCTTGGAACCAGCTCTGGTAATACCTTGCACTCGGTGAGGTGGGAGAACCTTTTTTGACTTGAAACTCACCTCCGCATGCAGTCCAGAGCTCGGACGAAGAAGTCTTTGCTGAGCTGGTGTTCGTCCCTCAGTAGGGCGCACTGCTCTAATGTGACAGACATGGATGTTCGGTCTTTGGCACTTTTACAGCTGGTAAATCGGATTCCGTTCAGCCTTCGGCAAATCTGGCAGAAGGTAGAGGCAAAATTACATGGATCAATAAAGCAGAAAATTGTGCTTTTTTGTGTAATAGTAATTTATCTTGGATGGATACGCCCTGTTCCTTGTTCGTTTTGTTGATGTTGCAACAAGTCCAGAGTAACAGGTAGAGTGGTAGAGTAACAGGTCTGCTGTTCATTTCTTAGATCAATGTCATAATGTTGTGTGGACTTGTTTCTCCCAGCACTGTCTAAAACATTTCTGTTATGTCAAGCCTTAGGTTTGAAGCCATTTGAATAAAATACCAGACAGCGCTGGGTTGATTGATGTTTTGTTTGTTCCCTGCCTGTCAACTGACTGAAAGAAGGGCGCTGCACTTTTATCTTGGATAAAAAAATCTAATTTACATTTTTGGACATATTGTGGTCATTAAAAATAAAGACACAGACAGTGGGAATTAAAGAAGCGCCACCCATCACTCATAAAGCCTTTGCCCACAAGCTTAACTCCAACCAGTTCTGGCGCAATCTGCTCCAGACAGATTTGTGATTTTATGGAGTTCCATATTTTTAGTGCCACAATGAAGAAGCAAGAAACTGTGCAGTTCTGGTAAACGTCCTCCCAGAGTTTACCAGAACTACACAGTAGTTTGTCGTGATGTTTATATTATTCTTTGTTTGGGTTTTTCTGTTCAATAAAGTTCATGTGTGGATACTGCTGTAAATCTTCTGACTGCATAAACACAAAGGTTGCCCATGTTTTAAAAAAAGTGCCGCATTTGATTTGTACTAGGGGAAAAACTGCAGGTTTTTGGCCGATCTTTAAAAAGCTTGACCAGCCGATTCTGATTTTGGTCAATACCAATTTTCTTGTCTGAAATATCACTTATTATAGCAAGAAAGTCATTGAAGTTGAAACAGTGGAGGGACTATTGTTAACTGTAAATGTGCAGACATGACCTGGCGGGCCCACAAAAGAGAACAGTGGTTGATTTTTAGACCTTTGCCAAGGTGGACAAGATCGGCTTCACATGTAAGTGTCAGCCGATCACCGATCTCTAAATCAGCTGGCTGATAAATCGGTGCACCCCTAATTTATATGTTTAGCAAACTAATCAGAAAATCTGAATTGTCTTCAGTGTGTTTGGGACACAAGTTAATTTCTATTAAAAAAAATTTGTGGGTTTAGTTTAGTCAACCATAATAACAACCAAATGAAGGACGAATGTAGCATCATTTTAGGCCTTAATCTTAACTGCTTGATACTTTTGGTGGTTTGTTTTTAAGGCTGAAAGAAATATCTATGGTTATTTGAGTCAATCAAAATCAGCCAGAGTTGCTTCAATAATCGACTTTTGCCGATGCTTTCGGCGATGAAGAAGCATCTTTATTAAGGTTTCACTGTTTTAAAACTAAAGCTGGTAAAGCAGCTAACTGTAGGCTAGGAGCCTGAGCAGATGGCCCAAATAAAACTACCAGTTATACCAGTTTGAAATAGTTGTTACTCTATAAAAAGCAGGACTTCAAATAGAAAACATGAAATGCTAACAGGTACAACACACTTTGACCAAAATGTATTTGCTGTTTATTTCTCTTAAGAGGCTGTTTTTAGGAATGACTTAGAATTCATGTGAAAAATGATCTGACTTTGTGAAAATACATTATAGTTATTTTAAGTGTTATCTTAATAAAATTAACTTGGGCAGCAACAGTTTCCTCCCTAAGGTCACTGCTGATATCTTTCCATCATGGCATTGTGTTAATCTGCACCATGAAGCTCCAGACCTGCAAATGGCCATAAATCCTTATTTTATAAGACGGTCACACTTGAGGATGATCAGTTAACCAAGTGAACATGACCAGGCTGCTACTTTCACCCATTTACTTCGATGGAAACAACAAGATGTTCTTTACATACTGCAGAAACACAAAATCTCACCAAGCACCTCTGTCTACTTTCTAGTGCAAATACACTTGAAATAATGCAAAACGAACTCACAACAAACTTTTTAGCAAGACAGGAGATTGTTTCACGTAAATAATCCTTAAAATTGAGTTTGACTGTCAGATTATCTTAATTACAATATGGGATAAAATATGTTGTAAGTGCAATAATCTGCAAGTGGAAATCCTATTTTTTAAATCAGCGTAAATGAATTACTGACTGAAAACAAGCTCCTACATCTCTCAAATAAGTTTTTTGCAAGTTAATTTGGTCTTATTTGAAGTGTGTGAAGACATTTGACCTAGAAATTAGATAAAAAATACTTGGTAAGATTTTGTGGTTTTGCAGCAAAACTTATACAAAGAACAGTACAATAAAAAATAGAGTGCACGCTGTTTTTAACATTCCAGCTTCCTTTTAAAATATGCCCAACACTTAGAAGACTGAGCCTGATCAGTCTTTATACTGAGAGAACAAAGCCAACTGATGAACAACAAGTCAAAGGAGGATTGTGGAAACAGTGACAGCGTGAGACTGATGTGAGATTAAGAGATAACACTGCCAATGAAGCATTCAGTGCAGGCTGCAGCCTGCGCTTCTCACTCACTTCTTACACAACGTCACGTCAGTGACTTTAATATACGTATCATAAGGACACACTTAACAGTCCATGAGCTCAAGCTAAATATCGCTATATAATGAAGGTCAGAATCCATACCGTGTTCTCTTCCAAAGTCAATCAATCTTGCTCAGATTGTTGATTGTCTTTGGCTCAGTGCCCTTTTAAGAAGGAAATAAATCAAGTGTAGCATAAGATTTGTATTTTTGCCAAAAAAGGCCTCTGAAATCTGTCACACGGTTGAGAGAAAACTTCCTTGACAGCAAGAGAAAGTTTGAATAATAACCAAACTCACAGTTCCAGCAATCCACAGAATTTCAACGTTCTTCCTCTTCTTTGTGACTACATTCTGGCCCAGCGTTTCAAGTAATTCCTTTATGTCAGTCTGAGTCTGAAAACATGGTAGACCTGTTTGTGGCAAAACAAAACACAGTGTTAGAGTTAGGAAAGCTCAGAATGAAAGGATGCATGCTGATAAAACGGCTAAATCCAATTCAAGTCATATATCTTCGTCTCTTTAGAGAAGTTTCTCATTCATTAATCCTCCTCTTATGTTGCAGGTCAAATTGACCAGTTTTAAAGTTTAATTTTTTTTTAAATAGTTGGAAGTATTTTTTTTGCATGAAACTTTTTCTATTTGTCTATTTGCAGAGATGCACTCTGCAAATAAATTGAAAATTAAATCATTTTACACATTTGTAACCCCCCCGCATCTACTTTTTACATAAATATGTTCGGGTCAATTTGACCCGGCAGTCAAATTGTAGTGCAAAAAAAAGATTAAAAAATATCCAATTCTGTATGTTTCCTTGCAGCTATGGACCATATTTCACCACACAAACACCACACACATACATGCACACATGGACACACACAAACCCACTTTCTCACTATTCTCTCTACTTCTAGGAAACTGCGAGAAAGCAGGTGTTCATACAACTTTTGACGGGAACCTTTCCTGTTCCTGTGGGCAAACTCCACCCACACTGAGTGACACTCAGCAGAAGTGGAGGAGAAACATAAATACTCTGCATGACTCATTTGTCTTGCGTTTAATCAGCGAGTCAATCTGACCCTGAACAGTATGTGTGTCTCAAGTTCAATTATAAAGATCACACATTAAAAAAAATATTTTAAAAAATCACAAAAGATCAATTTCAAGGACATTACTGTTTTTTGTGTCTAGGTTTTTTCAGTAAATTCAATTTTTTATGTCCAAATGAATAAAAGAGTAAATTGTTGTCATTGATACTTAATTTCTCAGAAATAAAAAAACATTGTACAAATATTGAAACGGTTAGTACTGGAGTTAATAATGATACAAAAATGTTTTGGAGGAATTGTTTGGTTTCTGACACTATTGCATGTTTAAATACTACCCAGGTCAAACTGACCCACGAACATTATTGCTGTACCTGAGAAACGAACACAACAGGAGGGTTAAACAGTTACAGAGACTTTTGACCAAATTATTGCTCGTTAAAGTGTACAAACTTTGTAAGTAAACTAAAGAAGGGATTAATAACATTGCAAAAACATAAAGTCTCAGTATTTTCATCTTGTTTCTAGTGCAAATATCTTAGTACACTTGAAATAAGACAAATCTAACTTACAGTCCTTTATATTGACAAAAAACAAACTAGTTTCATTGGTATATTATTTCACTAATAAGACATTTTCCTGCTTTATAAGTGAAATAATCAACCAGTGGAACTAGCACTTTTTCATCAATATTAGGAATTACTGACTCAAAACAAGCTCCTTTATCTGGATGGAAAGTTACTTGTAAGTCAGTTTTGTCATATTTCAAATGTACTAAGATATTTGGTAAAATTGTGTGTTTTGCATTGTGTAAAGCACTCTAAACATGTACGCCTGCTGTTTCCAGCTTCTTGCAATAAATATTAATTCCATGCAGTCAGAAAAGGTTTTAGAAGATCTTTGGCACAAGCTGTTTTACTGCTGGATATTGACTTGAAACATGCAGTGAATCTGAATATCTTTAAATTTGTGGTGCAGTTGCTTTTAGCTTGAAAAATGTGGCAAAACATACGAGTTGTTCCTTACATTCGAGTGGCACCTTTTCTCTTAACGTCTTATAATAGGCTTCTAAAATCTCAAAGTTCTTCTGGTTTATTCTTTCCTGTAGAGATATATCTCCGAACCTGTGGGAACCAGAAGAAAAAACTATTGACAGAATTCAAGTTCTTTGACTTAATAAAATACTTCAGATTTTTTAAAATAATGGTTGTGTGGAGACAGTAAGAGGAGACAATATCCATCTTGTGGCAGATGAAAATGTCTTTTCTATTAAATTATTATTTCCTGGAGGATGGAGCTACATGACAGGTAAAGTGGGGATTTTTCCGACCTTAAAATAAATTCAGTCTGGAAATGTTCATGGCAGTAATGCAACAATTTTTAGAAAGTTAAATGCGACAAGCCATCAACTTATTTTGAAAACAAGCCGCTTCCACTTACCATAAAATTACTCAAATTAGAAGTACAAAAATAAATTCACTTAATGGAAACATGACAATTCAGAAAAAAAATCATGCTTTTCAAAAAAAGGTTTATATTGAAAAATGTGATTGATTTTTAATGTCATCACAGGAACAAGCTTATTCACATGTGATTTGAATTACATTACTTATTTAATGGAAACACCACAATTGCAAAATTGTGTTTTATCGACATTAGCAGACAGGTTTGTAATGGAAACGCAGACAGCGACTGCTTGTATCCTCTCCATGGAGCCCCACTTAAAAAACATTCAAGGCTTTAAAAATTTGTAATTTAAACCTGTAAGATACAATGACACCAATCTACACAACAATATCTAGGTAGTTTTATTTTTCAAAGGGAATTGAAGATAAATTATCAGCAGCTATGAATATAAATGTGAGATTCTCTGAATATAAACACGGCAGACACTATGAATCACTTGTAAAATGCTTTATACAGACTGCACAAGTTTGCATATTGATTAAAGGAGCGTGTGTGTGTGTGTGTGTTTTAGGGAGAAAGAGTACCTCTCAGCTATAGTTTGTTGCTCATTGATGCCAACGTTAAACAGAACGGGGAAAACTCGCAGAGGCCTGCCCTCCTTGATCTCTTCCGGCAAGGTCTGAAAAATCACTTGTGGTAATGGCACTTCGACAGTGAAGTAGTCTCTAAGTACAATGAGAGAGAGAGAGAAAAGATAATTTAGGAGAAATTCAATATGTTCTGCAGTTCTGATGGACATAATACCTTCAGGAAGTTGGAAATGTGACTCCTGAGTAAGGTGTGGGCAAGCGCTGGAATAGAAACGGATGGTGTTTGTGCGTCAGAGACAGACATGAGTGTAATTGTGTGAAACCGCCTTTAGCACTCTGCATATTCAGCCAAGCAGCTGCAGCATTATAAAGGTACTTCTCTCCTATGTGGATTAAAGTTCACATAGTTCAGAATGGAAAGTGACTTCCTCATTACTGCTAGTTGCCGACTGCTGAGTGACTTTCTTTCTTTTCCAGCTCTCATGCAGATTTTCTTGCCCTAAACATCTCGTCTGTTAAGCTGCTGTAAGTCTCTACTATGCAGGTTTTTTTTCTTTTTCCATTTTTAATGATTATTCTTTGAGCTCTGTAGTTATATCAACAAAATAACCTCTTACATGTAAAATACCCAGCAGGGATTTTACCTTTAAACACATTTTTACATTAAATATTGTTCCTGTCAGAATCCTGCGTTGCTTTGGATTTTTCTTGTTTTTTTAGTTTTTCTTTATTTGTTTGCCTTATGTCTGTTTTGCTTAGTTCAGTCTGCTCTCAGTTCAGTTATGTTTTGTTTATCATTAATTCCTTATGATTAGTTATTATTTGTTACAGTTAGATTTGCCTTTCTGGTATGAAACCTCCTCTCTTTTACTTGCTCCTTGCTGGTTCTTTCTGTTATTCTCCGGTTCTTCTCTGCGTTTCCTGTCTCACTTTAGATTTGGTACTTTGGATTTCTTTGATTAAATCTTTATTTCATAATATACCCTTAGACTCTGCTTGCATTTTGGTCCAACCTTATTCCCATGCCATGATGGGTCCAATACTTCACACATTTATCTATATACATTTTAAATATTTCAACATAATTTTGTAAATTGAAAAAGTGAAAAAATCAAACAACAAGTAGACGTAACACAGTTTATAACAATCGCTGACTGCAGTTGTTGTTTGTGAGCATAAAGTTTATCAGATAAGGAAGTGCTTATGCATTCACCGTCAGTAGAAAACGCTTGCTGACGTCTACATATCACATACTATAAGTAGCTCCAAATGTTTTTTACTTCCACTGCTAAGAGAAGTGGAGGAAAGAACATCTGACTTATCTGTTTTTTAAATTCTATCCGCGGCGCACAGCATTAGCTTGAAGAGAGGTGTTACTGCTAAACAATGTGTTCTTGTGAGGGTAAAAAAACACAATATCTATGTGAAGAAAAGTGAAACTTGCACCGCTGCATGGCTTGATGTATAACACGTTAATGTGAGAGGAAAGTTGTTGGAACATCTTCATATATCCCTTTTGGCTTCTTTGTGCTGAGCTCTTTTTCTTCACATATTTCTCCATGTAAGTCACAGAAACAAAAGTATTTTGAGCTACAAGTCTGAACATAACTGAGAATAATAATTGCAAAAATTACGCTATCTGTCCTTTAGAATGTAATTTTTATAAAAACTGTCACTGTCTCTTTCTGTCACTGTCTCTGTTGCTGTCACACCATACTGTTGTGACAGAAAATATGAAAAATTTAAGCTCCTCTCCCTTCCCAGTTCTCTCAATGCTAACTAGAAACAACCAATCAGAGCCAGGAGGCGTGTCTTAGCGCAGTCAATCACAATCTCATGTGGCGCTGCTCATCCTCCATCCTGGTTGGTCTGTGAAAGCACAGCCTGTTGTGAATGCTCATGCGAGTTAGCATGGCCACCTATCAATGGTTTTCCTGTAGCGACAAGTTGCTTCTCTGCCAGTAAGTTGATTGACAGCGCTAAGACCCGCCTCCTGGCTCTGATTGGTTGTTTTTGGTTAGGGGCAGTGACAGCAGCTCAGCCAGGAAGCAGAGGAGATTCATGTTTTCCCAGATTTTCTGTCACAACATGGAGACAGTTTTAACAAATATATAAAAACATTTTTTATAAAAGACACATAATGCAGCTTTAAGATGCATTATTTTAAGTATAATGCATCTAAAAGCATTAAGGAAATGCTTTAAGATGCATTTTAACATACGTAAAGGACACAGAATGCAAGCAAAACATCACAATGGATCAGATTTAATATAGGTTTTTAAGAAAAATTGATAAAGAAATGTGAACCGATTCATGCTGCTACTGTAAATTTAAGTCATAGCTTTTAAAATAATAAATTTCTCGTAAAAACTGAGTCATGCCATCGTCACACAAAGTGGCTGAACCTGGCAGGGTGTGAGGAATCTCACCGTCGGCCACAAACTGAAGGCTGCAGGTCACTGAGGTCATCCGCTTTGGCCTCTGTGATCTTGAACGTGACTCTCTGCAGGTCAGAGATTCCAATCTCCATGTCCTCAAGCATCCCGATCTCCTCACCTGAAACAAAACATCGCCCAGGATTTCATCTCTGCTCCTTACGTCGTTTCCGACTTTCAGTAAAATTAAAGGAAAAAAACAGCAATAAAGAATAGAGTTTTTAAAAAAAAATACCTCTCTGTTTCACTTTCTAAACTAATCTTCCTATAGTTGTGTATCCTTCACCAGGAAGTCATTGTGTGAAACATAATGAAGCCTTTGCTATTATGCCAAAACCAACAACCCACTGAGTCATCACCTTGTTTTCGAACACGGTGTAACTTGGCACACACTAATCACTCATCAACACATTGAACAGTTTTCAAATGAAATGTTCTTCTGCAAAGTGTAGAATAATGAACTGTACTGAGTGGAGGTTTCGTGTTGCTGTGATGGACTCACTGTAAGTGCTCAGCAGGCTCTCGAACTGGGCCACCAGGCCGACAAGGTGGAGTTGCCTCAGGAAGTCTTTGTCCTGCAAGCCTGCATACAGCCTCATCACAAAGCCGCACGCCAGCGCTGCCAGCTGTCGACGTGCAACAACAACAACAACTTCAAACGCTGCTTTCACGCTTCCCAGCTCAGACAATACAAAAGGCATTGCTGATTTGAACTGGGCTGCAGACAAACTGCTCAGATATTTACTAAATTATAACTAAACATTCATGAAACAAAAGTCAACATGGGGGGGTCAGGTGGAAGGCAATAAATAACATTTTACTGTAAATGTACTGCATGAGTGCAGCCAGCCACCTACTGCCTGACTGAAGACTATGTCTCTCCTCTGCTGCAGGTGGAGGCCTTGAGGTATGCTGCACACTGCCTCCTGCAGGAGGACGAAGGTCATTGCTCTCTTTGCTTTTTCCACCACCTCCAACACGCATTCCTTTAGTCTGGTCACCAGAGGACTCAGCTGCTCTCGCCAGTCACCTGCAGAGAAATAAAAGATCATAAACATTGAGAAGAGGGTCAGAAAGATTTTAAAACTGAATCTATTAGGATTTGAAGTTTTAAATGTGTGCTGAATGTTGGGTAAATTTGGAAAACTTCTTCAAGTTTAAAGGGAATATTCACATCAGTTTGTTCAATGCAGCGAACCAATCACAATGCTGCAGTCATACTGAGTAAAATCTGATCAGTTTCTTTGTACATATGTGTGGAAGTCTTTAACTGCCAGAACATGGAAGCAATTTTAGGATTACTATCGTGTCCTAACAAGAATGTTTCTCGTTACAAGATGCAAAACTTGTTAAAAGATAAAAGTTTGTCGTTGTAATGAGACAAGATTTATATCTTATTACAAGAAACGTTTTCATTTTAAGGAGATAAAAATACGCTCCTCCGTCAGATTACGACTTGTTAAAAATAAAGGGGCTTGCTTTGACTCCTCCTCTTCCTGTTTTCTATACACAACATATAAAAATCCCAAGTAACAAGTGCTGCGGTTGTCTCTAATCACCTTTTTTATTTAAAAGAGAAGATATTTTGGTTTTATTAAGATATAAATCTTGTTATAATGAGAAAAGTTCTAATTTTAATGATATAAAGATATGCTCTTCTTATTACGACTTATAAAAAAAGAGGCTTGCTATGACTACTTTTCATCCTGTTTCCTCTAGACAATATCTATAATTTCAAAGAAGTGTATAGTTGAGATGGGTTTTCCATCTCGTTGTGCAAGACAGTTTCTCATTTTACTGACATATAAAAATTGATTCCTCTCACTGATGACAACTTGTTAAAAAGGCCTTGAGAGCCTCACTTTGAATCTTCTTCCTCTCACCCTGTTTCCTCTGCTGCTGTATTAGAGTTATGATTTTTTGTATTTAAAAGAAAATATATTTTGCTTTTAATGACATACATTAGAACCAAACCATACATTTTTTTTTATCTCATTAAATCGAGAAAGTTTTCTCCTTCGTATGAGATTCTGATTCCGGAACGTATTTTCAAACTCTGGCAGTTGAACGTTTCTGTACGTATGAGAGGTTTCTGCACCTCTGCAAGCAGTTTCAGCCTTTCTGTGAAAGCAGTATCTACAATCAGTGCTTTCATGTTTATTTATTTACTCATATATTTTCATATTTATTAACAAAATGATGGAGATGAGGAATTGCAGAGCTAGTAGAGGTTGGCTTGATAGTTTTTCTAAAATTCAGTACTGAGCTATGAGGCCCTGAAATGACTTCTGTAACTTTCATAGGCTTGCATATGAAATCTTTCACTACCATTTAATTAAGTCAGGGGTGTCACACAAGTTTGAATATAGTATGACAACCGTAAAAGGAACCACAGTGATTCCAGTGACTGTGATTCCAGTTTAACCTGTCAGAGTGCTGGTTTAACCTGTTAAAACATTTTTAAGACATACAAAGTCCTATTTGCAGTGTTAATATTAGGATTTAAGTTAAAATTAGGTCAATATTTTGGCTGTTTAATAAAACACAATACAAATGTGAACATTAAAATTTTGCCACAAGATAACATTTACATCAACCACCCCACGCTGCCGTCTTGAGAAGGGTGTGTTTCCTAACCCTGGTCCTAAGGGCACACACCTGCATGTTCCCCATTTCAACACACGTGATTTAAAGTAAAGGGTTTTTTTTCAATCAGACTTCTGTGGAAATTGATGACTAATTAGTAACGTACCTTTGCGGTAATTTGTTCCTTTAAAGTATGCAGACTATTTATGTGAGGGAATCAATCAATCAAGTTTATTTGTATCGCACATTTCAGCATCAAAGCAGTTCAAAGTGATTCACATGAAAAACCAACACACATCAAACATGTTGGTCAATGTTCCATTTGTTATGGTTCAAAAGCAGCTCCAAGCAGCCTTGATTTAAACAAACTCAGTTTTTCAGCTGTTTTGCAGTTTTCTGGAAGTTTGTTCCAGACTTGTATCTCTGTTTGGGAGTAAGAATAGAGATTAATCTGAGGCTGTAATTCATTAATCTGAAATTTGATAAGGATTTGCATTCAATTATTAAAAAGAGCTGGGTGTAAACTTTAAATATCAACTGAATATAAAGTCTTTTATATTCCAAAATCTTTCCAATCTGAATTCAAGCACAATGCATCCCATGTTTTTAGCCATCCCTAATGAGCGGTCTATTGAGCAGCCAGCAGGGGGCAGTGTTGGATAGACGTCGCCCAGCATGCTGTGATCGGTTCAGCCTTCACATTCTAAAAAGTTCATGGACAAACACAGATGCAGTAGGACTCCCAGCTTGTGAATCACATCAGATTGGGCTGAGCCTCGTCTGAGAAATCTCGTTTCATCTCAAACGCCGCCATCAGACCGAGGGGAGAAAAAGAAGAGGAGGACGGATGAGTCCCACTCACCTGCTCTCAAACACATCTGTACAAACATCCACCTCTTCCCACAGCAACGTCTCATCAAAAGTCCAGACATTACCCATGACAACCAGAAGTTAAAGCCGTTCTCATGATTCTACCCACGTTTAGAGTTTGGTAAGCAGACGACCGCCTGCTCTGAGGCAGCTTAGCATCTCACTAAAGGAGCTCTGGGGGCTGGCGGAGAACCAGGTGCTCTGGCCTTGTTCCTTGCACACATGCACCAAATAATAAAAATACACCAGCATTTCTATAGAAGCAGTGGAGCGACCTAAATGGAGAGATTCTCCAAAAGTGATGGTGCTGTCCTGGGTGCCAGCTGGCAGCTGCATCAGGGTGTCTCCCTCTGAACAGAAGCTTCAGAAAGGATTTAATACGACCAGGAAGAAAACCGAGCAGCTGGCTGTCAACAGGGAACTCGTCTGCATAAACTGAGCAGGGTTGACTCACATTTTTATGTCAAAATTTAGCAGACTTCATTTAAATTTCTGTAATCCTTTCTCATTTATCAACATTATTAATACTAGTTCACAATGAATCTATGACAGATATTTCTATTTCTGGTCAGATTTTGAATAAAGATGGTTTTATGACAGATGAATGGTGTCCAAACTCTATGTTTTGGTTCTGGATCAGAAAACTTGATTTGACTGATTAGGTCTCATGTGACAACATGTAATTCAACAAACTGAATCAGCTAAAGTAGCTGAAGTGTTTCCAGACCAAGCAGGGCTAATAAAAAGCTTGCGCAGTGGTGATATGAGTAGAAAACATTACTAAGGAGTGAGTGAATAATTTGAACTCTATCTGCACTCTGACAAATTGTTGGAAAAATTCAAGACCAGTGCTCCTCTCTCCAGGAAGTGAAAACCAAAAATAGCCAACATCAAGAGCGACGTGTGTAATAATTCGTCAGAGAAACCCAGAGCAACTTCTGAGCAACTGGAAGCTTAGAAGTTCGGTTCTAACAAACACATTGAAATACAGCAGTGTGCATGGACTGCAAGAAGAAAGCAACAGCTCTTCAGAAGAAGTATTATAAGGCTCCCATGAAACAAAGAGCTGCTGAAAAAAACACAACTCTCTGGATGAATGAGACTAAAATAAAACTTTGTAGATTAAAGAAGAATTGCTATGTTTCTATAGCAGGAGAATACGGTTTTATCTCTGGGAGTCTTTGCTGCTGGATTTGAAGTTAAGCCACATTGTCATCACTCTGAGGTACCAGGGAAGTTGGTCCTTGAGCCGGTTGCGGCTCAAATGTAGTCCCAAGGTGGAACAGGAAAATGTTCTACATGTCAAGGGATGTGTGTGTTTGTGAGTGTGCATAAGTGAATTGTGTAAAAGTGCTTTAACTGGATCTATAGGATAACAGGTTTAGTGTTTGACTAACAAAAGAAGCACAGCATAAAAGGCTGTTAGGGGAATCTGCTAAATTAAAACCACAGGCTCTCGCTGGGTTTGTGAGAGCCCAGCAATGCTGAACATTGTTGCTAGAAAGTGCAGCTTTGCATTCATAATGCAATTGTCTTACAAAAAGTCCTAAGTATTTTAAAAAAATTATTATTAAAAAGGTCAGAATATGTTATATTTTGACACTCAACAACCTACAAGCCTTGAAGGTATGAACCAAAAATGACAGTTAACATTAAGTCGTTTTTATGGCAGATTCATACCATAACTCTTTTCATAGCACAACTGTCTTATGAAAAATGCCTCTGTTGTTTCTATTCACGAAGGTTTGGAAGAAGTCATTTTATTTAGAAAATTTAGAAATATTAACTATAAATTGGTTGCACTTCAGTGGAAGATTAACGCATTAACGTGGACAGCTGACATTCATACACAATACTTCGAAATAAAAACAACCCGTGGACTCAGACCCTCTCAAACTTATAATATCTGCAACTTTTTATGAATAATAACTTCCTTGTCTGGAGTGGAAATTTGGTAAATGGATGTGTGTTGCAGCAGAGGAAGACAAGACTCTTATTTTCCTAAAAGATCCTGCAGGAAATATGGAAAAGCTTTATGCAAGTAAACAGGAAGAGACATTTCTGCTTGACTACCTACAGCAGTCCCACAGTTTGTAAAGATTGTTACCTGAGGATTATGAAATCGTTGGAATGTGGGAGCAACAACCCACATCTGAAGGGCAAGGGAAAAAAACACAGTTCATGCCATGGCAAGAACAGATTGCTCATACATGGACTCAGAAGCTGCAAGCAAGATATTTTCCATTTAAGAAAAAAATAAACCTTGATTTTTCTATTCATATTTACTGTTTGTACAAAAGGTTTGATGTCCAAAAAACATATAATTTAAGTCAATAACTGCTCAACATAATCTTCTTTTTGTTTACCCATTATCTGCAACACCAACTCTTTTTTTCCTATTGTCTGAGCCAAATGAATGTGAGAGTGATTGCACATCATTATTTAAATGTGGGATTATCTTGAAGTCACGTTTTAGGGCCACACAACACACTGCTGTGAAAAAACTAACTGCAGACAGACTCAGAGTGAATTGTCAGAACAATTGGAAGTTGTTCCTGTTAAAACCTCACATGTAAAACAAGGACTGTTTGTGTAGAAAACTGAGCCTTGCACAAGCTTTACAAAAATGTTATGACATTTGATGAGAAAAACAGGAGTCCTATGGTATTAGAGTGAAAATGCTGGTCAGAACTGGAGCAGGAATTACAACTTCAGCTTGAATTCTGCCAGAATTAGAATTTTTGAAATTCCAATTTTTGTCTTATGCTTCGATGCCCCAGAGAATATTTCAAATGTATCATCATCATTGATCACTTTCAACTGCCTTCTTCACTGCTCTGAGATAACTTTTTTTGTTTTATGTCTTTTCTCAACTTTTGCACATGAACAAAATTACAACAAGAAACAAACCAGAAGCCAACTGAAAGGAAAAACCTGTATTCAGTTTAACCTTTTCAACTCCAAACTGTAAGCCTTGCAAGTAAAACGGCGAAAACAGCGTATCACCTGGGTTGTGAGAGGTGATGACATCAGCAAGCTGTTGCTCCGGCGCTGGCTCTGGCTTGCTGTTGTCACCTTCGAGGAGTTTATCCACCATGGCAATCACACAGTTGAGACATTTGGCGACGTTGGCCCAAACCCTGTCCTGAGGAAGAGATCACACAACCACCAATCAGACCAGATCAGCTACACTGATTCTGCTTGTCTGAGGCAGCAAGATAGAAAGAAAGCCAAAGAAATAAAAACAAAGAAAACGAAACACAGCAAAAACTCTCTTTGTGTTCAACAGATCAAAAGGAAAAGGCTGTATGGATTATGCTCAAAGCATTTCCTTTGTTTCTTCCGTTTCTTCTCTTTAATCTGGGTTTCAGTGATGAATTGAGGCTCATTTTTCTTTGTGTGTGTGTGTGTGTGTTTGAATATGGGACCACTGTATTTTTTTATTTTTTTATTTCTTGGTTAAAAAGAGATTCAACTGGTTTAAATGCTAATAAATAATTTAATCAGTGTCTCTGCTGTCAGTGTGACAGCAGCTGTTTTCACAGACAAACAAAGTAGCCTGCACGCTCGCTTGAGAAGCTGGCTTAGTTTCAATGATAAGATTACGACACAATAATCCTGCACACTCAGTTTGTCACAGTGAAATATTCTAATTCCTGGGAAATTAATTTCCACTAAAATGAAGGAAAATGTCCAGCGTGTAACTAAATTTTCCTGGTAATTGACATGATTGGCCAAAACAATGACATCTGTTTAAAACAGTAAAAGCTCCTTCATTTGCTGAGTGTTTTATGATTATGCTTATAATTAGTTTTCTGATTGTTATACAAGAAATAAACTGAAATTTACATAACATTTACTGTAAAATATCTGTGTGACAGTTTTACCAAAACAATGTTTTATTAGATTATGTAGTTGGGCAAAGTTGGGTGGTATGTTAAACCACCCGTGGATTAGGTTCTTAGAAAAAGACAACTTTAACTTTTAAAGTAGTCTGGATATATAAAGATCATTAAAACTTTTCCCTAAAACTGATTTCTGAATGTTTTATTGTTCAATTCTTATCTAAAACGTTGTCTGCTAAATGTTTGGAAGCAAAATGTAGACTTCTAAGACACTTAATCTAGCCTATTTTTTTCTCGTTAATAAAACACATTTCATTGCCTTTGTTATTCTGAGCTATTTCTGTAATTGTGGTGCTGTAGACCACTTTTCTTTAATGCAATATTTTCTCTTACTGCTCTCCATTTGCACATTATTTGCAGTTCCTGCTGCCATTCACTTTGATTTCTGTGTTATTTTAATTGAAGAAACACCTGATGTTCTGTTTGGCTGCATCTTGCCTGGATGTACTTGTTGACTTATTGACGAGTTTCCTAAGCCAATTTCTCATTTCTTTTTATGAGAAAGATTCTGTTAATCTTTCTCATAGAAAATATTTCTGTCTCAGCTTAGATTTGTCACTTTCCTGGACAAAGCCATTGATGGAGCTACATCTGGCACTATTACTGTAAACTTGTGTGTTTTTCTTTCACACTCCTAAGTATTTCTGATTAAGTTATTATTTGTGTAGATTTTTTCTCCTGAATCAAGCTATTGGCAGATCTATTGGTGATTTCATTGCTCCTCAACACCAAAGTCAGTTGGAGGTGACCGGGGTTCTCCCACTCTCACCCCTTGCTCAGGAGGAAGGCTTGCTGCCAAGTCAGTGGCTCGAGCCACCCTGCAGGGTAGATATTTTTTATTTACCCTTTTGCATTAAATTTGACTCTCTGTGTTATAATTTGAGCTGAATCTGACTGTGTTTTTAGATTCTACTGGAATTAATTGGATTTGAACTGAATGCTGGACTGAACTTGACTCCATTCAGTTTGATTCAAACTATCAAGATGGTGGTTGTGTGCTTGAATATTATTTTATCAGTCAAGTCAAAGCAGTTTTTATCTGTATGTTGCTAAAATTTATCAATCAGTCCCTTTTAAAGTTATTTTTAGCCGTCTATGAGGCACAGTGGTGAAAGTTACTCAATGGGTTGTTGCTAGGTAACCAAAGAGTGAGTGAGTTAGTTGATGCCACCAATCTTGCTTAGCGGGCCATGAGATGTTGATCAGCTAGAGCCTTTCCTCTCCCCACATCTCCCAGAATGCTGTGCGGTTCTGGATCCAAGTTCAGTGAATATTCTCTATATTGAATATTGAATTGGATGTATTATAAACTGATGTTGATAATGTCTCCATTGTGATATATATTGTTATTGATTTATTGTACAGCCCTACCCCTGATCTACAATATTTTAAAGATATATTTAACTGGTATTCACATCGTGTTTGTCCTATAAAGTCTCTTGATGGAGATCCTTAGTAGAAAGGGACTGTGTGTTGTAGTGTTGTAGTGGGGAATAAGTTGAAGAAGTATCCGGATACCAACCCATTCCTCCTCGTCGTACTCTTTGTGGTGTGGTATGGAGTCTTGGTACTTCACATTATTACACGCCACCGGGCTTTCTGTGACAGGCGTGGCCGGACTGTGGCCCGGTAGTCCTTGGACCGGACTGTGATTCAGGTCCCCACCCTGGCTTTGCTGGTGACACAGCACTGGAGTTTGTTTCTGGCTCTTGGAGACGTACCCGGGCCGGGCCGCGTGCAGCGCCAGCAGGGCGCTCTTGACCAATTCGTCCTTAAGCGTGTGGACAAACTGCTCCGTCTGCAGCAAACGAAGAAGGAAAGAGATTGGAAAAAAAACAGACAGTGGAAACTACACAACAAATAATAATGGAAGTGCTGAAGAAACAAAGCAGACAGGGTGTGTGAGACAGAGAAGGGCCGTCACGACGGCGAGGCGGAGTGGGTTTGAAGAAAATACCGAGAAGTATTTACAGAGGAAGTGAAAAGAAACAAGGAAAATGAACACAGTCCTTCACTATAAGGAAGACGCTCTCCATTACCTCACCTCAATGGAAGAGGAGAATAACAGCAACAAACAACAAACAATTCAATTACTCCTCCTCTAGCCTTCCTCTCCAAGGAGCCCTCCCCTTCTGATGTCAAATTCAGCAGCTACTGTTTGTTGCTGATCATCCTGGAAGCTGCTGCGACTCCCAGGAGTAACTCAGTTACAAAAGCAGTTTTATCACCACAAAAATGCAGCTAAACAAAACACAACAGCCAGAATGCCAAAAGAAGACCTATGGTGTCTTTGCATACATGCACACAGTTCTTATTTTTCACGCCCGATGTGGATCGAGTGCAGAGAGAAACTGCAGGGAGTTCTCTGTCAGCCCTAAAGAAAAGCACTGCAGTGTCAAATCTCCAGCCAGCTCTGGGCCACTTCCTGCACAGCTTTACAGGCTCGTCCAAACTTCAGCTGGCTCTGTCCCCGTGAAGTACTGTCCTTTTTAAGAGACTGGGTGTAGAAGTATCCCAGTGGTTTTTAAGCAAATCGTGGTAACACTTTATTTGAAGTGGTGTGCATAAGACTGACATGATGCTATCAAAACATAACACAACCAGTCATAAAGATGAAGGAGTCTTCATAAATGTCATTTGGTAAATAATGACACTTTTAATGGAAAGTTGCATTGAAAGTTACATTAAAAGTCCATTAAAAAGTGTCAACTTTTCATTATTTGGTAAATAATGAAACTTCTAATGCAAAGTTCCATTAAATCTTGCATTAAAAGACCATTGAAAGTATTAACTTTGCATTTGTTTATGTCATGTCATGTTTATGACAGTGTCATGTCAGTCTTATGCATATCCCTTCAAATAAAACGTAACTGAAATTGTTATGCCTAAAAATGGGGCTTCTTCTTCTGTTTGGAAATGTCATCATCACTTCAATTCTATAAAAAAAAACTTTTCTATTGAAACTTCAGGAAAAATTTACAAATTTTCTCACAAACTAATAGTTTCAATGTTGAATTTTCATGTTTCTCCATAGCCAAATACATAGATTTTTTATCTGCAATGGCTCTACAACTCAAAAAGTCTATTTCAAAGATCATATACATATTTTATGATGCAGTTGCCATGAATAAACATACATTTACTAACACGTGTGAGCACTGCTGTACTGTTTTTATTAGAGTTGACCAACTGATGATTGCCTAAAAAGAATAGCAAATGGTAAAGACTCTTAAAACCCAATTACATTTAATGTGTATCCATTTAAACCTTCTTGCATGGATCTAAATTATCTCCATTACTCTAGGTCAATGATGTGACAACTACAGTCTATAAGTAGATCAAATGTGTAATTGTCTGAGAAAAGGCATGTCTGATGGAAAGCTGCTGCACATAAATGAGTGAAAGATGAAATATCCAAAAAGCCTAAAGAAGAAAACAGATGCAAAAACTACAACTTTTGGCAAAAATTTGAGATTCAAATCAGGCTGAAATTAGGCTCTGCTTATCTGACCTTAAAATGAATTTGCAATCAGAGTTCAAGTATTAAACTCACTTCTCTAAAGTGAATTCACAAAGTAAAATATTGTATTTAAAATTTAAGCTCGATCAGAAGGTGATTAGTGATTCATTGAAAATTAACAAGATAAAACCATGATCAAAAAAGAGTGGTCCAAATTTTTATGGTTTATTACAGGAAGTGTCAATAATGTGTTTATAATGTTAAAAAGAAAATTGAAAATATATTTTCTTAGGCCGAAGATAAAAGGTGCGCATCTCTGCAAAAAATACTTATTTGTGTAATTTATCAACATCCATCTTTGAAAAGGCTGAAACACTGCGCATCCCTGAAGATAAAGAGTTGGTTCTTTCTGTAGGTTGCAGAATCTGATGATCTGATCTGGAATGAAGAGCATCTGAGTCTGAAAGCGCCTCAGCGCGATCCGACTGTGAAGAAAAATGTTATCTTTGATCTGCGAAAGAGCAGAAACATAAAAATCCATTCACCCTCAATGATTTCCCCCTGAAGGATGAGCACATTTGGGTTCTTAAAAATAGAACTTGCTCAGTTCTCTTCTAGGTACTTTGTTGTAGAAACAGGAATGAAACCGGTCAGATCTCAGCTACTTCTTAAGATGCTATATTTCCACATATGTAGATGGATACAGATCAAATCCCACAGTTTCTCTTTTTTCTTTTTAACGTAGCAAACCAGGAACATGATAACGTTCCAAGGACACAGCTGAAGGCAGGGAAGATTAGTCCGTTCACTGTGATTATCATCAGCGTGACATTATTATCATCATCAACAGAACCATTATTATATAAAGACAAGAAAGTTTTTTTATATCCAGAGCTAATCAAGAAGTAGAAAGGCACTGACTTACTGGAAACAGTGACTAAAGATAGTCGAGGCAGACCTCGGAAAGATCTTGGAAAGAAATCTTTTTACTCTACATGCTGTGCTCCTTATTTAGACAAATCTGTATGTTGCAGCTCTGTAAGATATGCCCTTAATTTAAAAAATTATTAGAACTGTTAACGGTCTTAGTGGAAAACAACACTATAATGCAAGTAGTTGCTTGTTCTGAAATGAGACAAAACGATTAGAAGCTGAGACGAGGCAAGCATCGGTGAATATCAACTCACAGCAATAAAAACAATGAAACAGCTTACAGCTACTAAAGGTATAAAATGCAAATAACCACACAAACACTAACAGAAAAACATAATCTGTTCCAGTAAAATAAACAGTCTGATCTCTAGATGAATACAATTACTTAGGTAAAAGCAATAAGGATTTCTTAAACTAATGAATTAAAAACACAGATGGTCACATAATGGAAAGACACCTCATCACAGGGCAAACCGTACCCAAAGTGAAACATGACGGTGGCAGATTCATGATCTGGGGTTACTTTGCTTCAGATGGAGCTAGACTTGAACAACTTCAAGTTAGAAAAATATCCAAGTCCAGATGAGGGATCCTGAGAAACTCCTACCAAAGACAACTGAGCCTAACGGTGCTTTAATAGCGTTTTTAAGTCATATTTTGGAGAATTTTATCTGTAAACGATGAGTGTTGTAGGAATTTCTGAATAAAGGTTTGTACTGCCAATATTGTGGAAATTACTTAACATTTTTTGCTTGCAGTCAGTCGAAGGGCACTGGATTGGGTTTGTACTGTTCCAGAAATAGATAGGTTTATTTGAGAAAATTTGGGGAATTTTAAATTTTTTTTGAATAATTTAAATCCATTTTCAAAATGCATCGTAATGGCCGGACCTTTCAGGAGTCTGGGCTGGACCTGGAACCCATTGATAACTACTTGCAGTTCTAGTTGTTTCAGGGTTTGCACAATACAGAGATTTAGTCTCAACAGGTGTTTTCGCAGGACAGCCTCAAAATGCTACCAAACTAGCTTAATGTTTTAGGTAGAATTTCAGAAGACTCAGCCTAACATCATCGTTTGTATGTAAAGATATGTCAGACTCAACACACAGCTACAGTCTTACAAAACTAATGGCTGATGGTAGTTTCATGCTAAGCAGTTTGCTGAAGTGCCAGGCTAATGTTAGCGTGTTTAATCCTTTAATCTCCATGGCAACTATTCAGCTGTGCAAAACACCCGCAGCGTTTTGCTCACGTTTTGCCCAAGCTGTGCCTCAAAGGAGCTGTGCCTTCGAGGCACAGATCCTTCTCGGAGCTGCAGTTTTCAAGTTTCTGCCTCACAGAGCAGCTCTTCCCCGCGACTCTTCAGCTCCTTCAGACTAGCAGCAGCAGAGCTGATAAAGGAGCAATGTTGAGATGACTTCCTTAAAGTGGAGTTTCAGACAGAGCAGGAGTTTTTAAAGACAGAGGCCCAATTTCAAGGCAGTATATTATGAAGTCAAATTCCTTTTAAGTCATTGATATACAGAGAAACTGAAGGTAACACTGATTATTAATTATGCTGTAAAATGATGCAGAAAAACACCGCCCCTTTAAGCAAAGTACATAATTACGTTTAAAGCATTTTTCATTTTCCTTTCATTTTCATCAACATTTATGACATTTATGAGACTCCTTTCAGTTTAACTGATTTAAATGGAGGCAAACACATGGTGGAACCTTTATACTTGTTTATTCATGGACTTTACAAGAAACACAAGTAAGAACTGGAAGCTTTGAATTTCTCTCCATCAACTCTCAGTAAAAGGTTTAATTAAAATGAATCGGTTATATATTTGACCACCTAACAGGAAACAAAAACCCGTATTTGTGGTTCATTAAAACATTCCAGACTTTACATGTTTACAAAGCTGCACCACTCAAAGTCTCTGCACACTGTTTCAGGCATGTGTCTGAATAAAAATGTTTGTGTGCTTCTCCATCATGGACTTTGGGATTTGAAGAGAGAGAGACAGAGAGAGAGAGAGAGAGAGAGAGAGAGAGAGAGAGAGAGATGTCATCATCAGCTTTCTGACAAACCCGTTCACACTTCCACCTCCTGCTGCTTCACACACAAACACTGACAAACCCAGCTTGAGATTTTAATCAGCGAGCGGCCCTCCTTGTGCTGACCAGGCCAGGGGCTTGCTCGGCCAGCGTGTGCGTGTCTAATCAAGGATGAGAGGAAGCGGTGACGGAGCGAATGTACCAATTAAGGAGGCTGATTGGGCTCTGTTCCACTGTGGCACAAACAATCTCTCCCACAACAGATTGCAATCTGACAGCACCAGATGTAATTCATTAATTATACTGATAAAAAATGCTCTAGCTCCATAAACCACCATACCTCACATGCATTTGTTTAGCTTTTTTTTTTTCTTTGAAGAAGAAGATTGTCTATTAAACTGAAACATTAAAACTCGTTTGTGGAAACTTTTACATTTTTGGGTATCTTATGACAGAAAAGTGCAGCTTGTGTGAAATCCCCGTTGAAATAACTGTTTACAGATTTTTAATTGTGTTTTTAGGTCACATTTTGATGATTTCATCCATGAACTTTGAATTTCATAGAAATGTCTCAATTCAGGTTTGTTCTTCCAAGAGTGTAAAAATGGCATTTATTAGTTTTTTGGTTGCATTCAGTCTAAGGATTGGGTTTGTATTACTCCAGATTTAGACAAGGTTATCTGAGAAAATTTGGAAGTTTAATGAGAAATTGTAGACTTAAAAAAAATCATTTCAATATCATCCATTGGCAAAATACATTGTAGTGGCCAAACCTTTCAGGAGTCAGCGATGTCATGCAAATTTCCAACTTGTTCTTTTACCTAAGATTTCTATTAAACAGGAACTAAAATAATTATTCATGGAAACTTAAAAGTTTTTGGGTGTTTTCTTTTCAACACAAACTGTTGGTAGAAAATATGTATAAAATCCCTTTGTGGGCCTCCAGTGAAACAAGTTTACACAACATAATCCACAGTCGACATTTCAACACCATCACTAAAATGAATTTGAAAAAGAGGTATGAATGCAAATGAATTTTGACAAACTCAACCTTAAGAGTTTGTCTGTTGCTGCGGATTGAGATGAAGAGCAATGAAGAGGTAGCTGAGACGCAGGTGAAGGAAGAGAGGAGATTTAGTTGCTAGCTCACCTTGTCGGAAAGACTCTTGAGTGCATCCTTGAGTCCAGAGGAGGAGTGTTCAAGGGCGGCCTGGAGGAGCTGGTCAGCCAAGCTTGTGATGAGGGGCTGAAGGAGACTCACGGTGCTGAGAACCTCCTGAGCTTTGGCTGTGTGCTGAGGGGAGTAGTAGATACACTGGTAGGCAGTGCTAAAGCTGTGATACAAGAAGAGACAAAAAAAAGCACAAAAAATTGATATTTGAACAGTCAAACTACAGCTGCATGGGTGTGAACAGAAAGAGTGTTATTTTTGGAAAGATATATAAAATTGGCCCAATTTTTAAATGAAGTCTGCTGTGATGTAAGATTTAAAGTTAAATATGTATTTCTTTATTAGCACGTGTTCATATGTTGATGTCTAATGACTTAACGGCACTTAAAGAACAAAAGTTGTCCCAATCTAACTCCCAGCAGGAGTTAGATTCTTTTAATGGAGCTATCTATTAGATTTGTGTACAAAACATTAAATTTCATCTGTCCAAAGAACAGTACTCCATTAGATTTTTGTCTACTTTCTCTCTGGCAGCCTACAGTAAGATCAAATGTTTTTCTTAGAGAACAATACTTTGTTCTCTTAAACTTGGGCAGTCTTTTTCTGATTTTACTGGCATCTACTTTCATACTAATATAAGCGAGAGCCTGCTGAAGGTTCTATGATCACAATTTCAGGTTTTTGGAGACCAGGAATGTTGGTAAGTGTTTTGAATGTTCCCATCTGCTAGACTGTTTTCCAGACAGTGGAAAGAATGATTTAAAATTGCTTTGAGTTCTCCCTTAATCCCTTTTGTCTCTTGGAAAAACACAATTGCAGTGTCATAATTATTTCACTTTACATTCCTTGCTCCTATGTTGGTTTGCAACACACAGTGGGCACTCAAAACTTGTAAAAAACATTTATATTTCTGCCATTCCAAGTGAGACAAAAGAAGGAACAGAATAATTTGTCATGCAAGAGATTATCTTTTTTCAACAATTATTCAGGCCGACTTTTCTCTGAGTTTTTCCATTTCTCTTCCAGGCATGGCTGTGGTTAGAAGGTAGGTGAAAGAAATGCATAGCAGAGCTGTGAAATTACATAGTAAATTGCTCAGAGTTTCACATTTGGTTGTGTTGCTCTTCAAAGCAGCTCAAAACAAAACCAAAACAGTAGAAAAATGTATTACTCCAAACACTTCAATTTGTCCAGAAACAGTATTTTTTACATATTCTGCATGTCAGGAGTCAGTGTTTATCCATACAACGGAAAGTAATTCAGTCATAAGATTCAAAGCATCAACAAATGATAGCTGGAGCTGCTCAGTGTGTTGGAGTCATCTAAACATCACAGCAAAGTTTTGTTTTTAGATGCATTTTATCATCAGTTGGTAGGAACAGCTTCACAGCCTAAACTGTCAAAGTTGGACCTGCAGTCCAATGCCAACTCATTTGCATTCTATAAATAATTAATCCCTTTCCAATCAAATCAAACATCCTCCTCTGCTCACGTTCCTGTGACTTTCAATGAGTTTCCTCTTACGTCTTTTTGTCTGATGTGATGTAGAACGGTGCAGTCATTTGTAACCCCCCCCCCCCCCTAGGCTCAGTTAAAGTCAACTCCTCCACGCTTTATGTAGGTCAGAACCCAGAGATCTAAACCTCGCTCCTAACACTGTAGCTAAACATTTTGCATGTGAATCTGCCTTTTGAGGAACAGCCTTACCGTATGCATTGATATGCATCAAAATTTTCAAGGTCAAACAGACTGTTGGCCATGAAATACGTCTTCGGTAAGCTAATTTTAAAATTCTGGCCTTGTCGTTATGCCTAATGAGGCCCCTGGAGGACGACCACCCAGAAAGTTGAAGGTAATCAAAGCAATTATTGAGCGAAAGTAAAACATGGTGCGGTCACTAACGCAGAATACCATCTTTTCTACAAGACTACTTCTAATTTACCCGTACCTTAAAGCGATTGATTTCCACCAAAGACACCTTCAAAAATGCAAAGAACAGTAAAATTTTACCGCTTCATCCCTTGTGTGTTTACACTGATAAAAGACCATAAATGATCTTCCACAGGAGAAAAACAACTTCAAAAAGAAGCAAAGGAGAAAGCGGTTGCTTTACTCTGATTCAATAACAGCACTGTTGACTCATAAGTACAAATCCAATCCCATTAGGAAACATATGCAGACGGTAATGAATGCGAGAACCTGCCACCTGATGCTAAAAGGACAGAATTGATCCCTTCCAAGGCTGGCTTTGGCAGGGAAATTTAATTGCCTCATCAGGGTTGTTGTAAGTCCAAACAGGTCAACAAAGATTGCAAAGTGAGCGAAGGAAAAACAGCATAAATCTGTGAATGCAAATTTGATAAGAGGCCAAGGGGGTTGCACATTTCATTTCAAGCCTTGGATATGTTTCCATCTCCAGCATATCCAAGGGCTTCTGTTCTGTGTGTCACGTTTTTAAACACCGTGTCAAGACAGAAAGCTGCACTATAATCCAGATACAATAACCCTGCAGTAATTATTGCTTATGTAAGAGGTAAATATTTATGTTTTATTGAAGATGTGACAGAGAGACAATTGGGCTGCTGAGAAATATTAGATCCTGGTGCCACCGAGCTAAGAGGACAAACAATTTTCCCAGAAAACAATATTTATTCTTGCCTGACTTGTCTTAATGTTAAATGATCACCTTTATTTGTTAGTTGTTATAAAAATGAAAATTATATTGAAATTATTCAAAGATTAGAAACAAGAGATGTTTTTTTTCTTTTTATTTACCCCTGCCTCTGTTCACAATGACTTTATTCGTGGTGGAAATGGTAACGTAATTAGACTTTGTAACATGAATACAAGACTTTTTTCTGGTCAACTTCTTGTCTGGTTGCTACATGAACGCAGAACCTTCAAGGTAACAGCAGTTTGCTTAAATATTATTTTATCAAACAAATCGAAGCCGTTTTTATCTCTTTACTGCTAAATTACATAAATCAGTCCCTCCAGTTTTTATGCAATTTCAATTGCAATTATGCAAAATCAACAGACGCATGCATTTTTCACTTTAAGAGTTAGTCTGTTATAATTGTAAGTTTATTAAAACTTTTCTTCAAAAACGTTTAAATGATGCTAACTCCCACTTGCAGGGGTCAGTATTTGTTACTTCTACTACACTGCTGCCTTTACCTGACTTGGTATCAAATTATCCAATTGATGTGAAGAGTGAGAAAAAGTCGCATTTACTATCGTACATAAGTGCAAATATCTCAAAATTGCAAATATTTCTGAAGCAGCATTACAAAGTCTGTAATTTCAATTACAGAGAAAATAAAATCACAAAAACAATCATGGAGGACGTAATCACTGTGAAAATATGTGCAATACTTTTTCATTTGAAGAAGTAATTGTTAAATGCAGACTGCTATTTAAAAAAAAATTTTTTACAGTTTTTTAGAGGGTTTTATCAATATATTCTTGCATAAATGAGCCTTTTAGAACATCCTGATGTGAATGTAATCCCAGTATCTTGATTATATTATCCAAGAAATATGTTCTTATTGTTCTCAATGTATTTAGGGAGACTATCCCTAGGAATCCACCACTCCTTTTCATTTTTGATGACGTCTTCCATCTTTCCAGAGGCTTTTACAGTTTCCTGTTTGTTCATTTAAAAAAGCTCCAAAATCCTTTACAGCTTCAAAGACAACATTAGAAAATTAAACGAGTGTAGAACAACACTTCATCAGTTTAACTTCAATGCAGGAGGCAATTGGTACAGATTAAACTGGGGAAACTGGCCTCTCCAAAGTGAATTTCATCCTCAGTTTAAACACACTGATCAGTAGGTTTGTCTAGAAATGGTACTAAGAGAGAGCAAAGCGCTGGGCCCAGTGGCCTAATTAAGCAAGTATACATGGCACATGGTTAATTAATAGTGGAGAGGAAATTAATGAAAAGCCAGCGGCCTCCTGCTGATAGCTAGCAGGAATTAAAATGCAACTACATCAGCAGAATTCCCTGCAACCTTTTTTACATGACGGTCAAAGTCTTCTCTTCCATTTTTTTCAACAGCTCACTTTAATCAGGGTTTTTATATATATACCAGCCCACTTCCACGAGGTAAAAACACATGGTTACCTTCAGATGCAACCAAGAATCTGATCTCTGTCCAAATTGTTTTAACTGTCAACCCTCGTTAGTTCCTGAATCTCTGATCTCATCGCCATCCGTTAGAAAAAAAAAAAGAGCCAAAGCTGTCCTCACTGATGCAGAAAAAGACAAACCATGATCTGTGACCAGAGAAGCCTCAGGGCTTCTGCCAGCTACCTTCTCCTTCAGTCGCCGGCCCCTGGATGTGGTTGACTCAAGAGCAAGCTGCTGTCCATCAACATGGGGTCCCAGCCACTGCCAACGGCCTGGCCCTTTTTTCCTCACACAGACGGAGAATCCTGGGAGAAAGTTATTTTGTTGGACAACATGCTGCTCGTCACACTAAATCTGAAATCAGCCCCAGGAGACTGTGTTAAGTTAGGGCTGTGTGGTTTCGACCACTCTCTTTGCCCTAGAAATGTGACATCTAGCTTTGCTGCTCGACACAGATGCCTGGCGAACCAACAGAGCCTCCTTCCTCTCTCTCTGCAAAGGAGGACAGAAAGTGTCCCACTGATGACCTACTGCACGTCTTAAGCTTATCTACTAAGTCCAGATCAAAAAACTAAAAATTATTTTCCTAAAATACATCTATAAGAAAATCTGTTGGATCACAGGTAGGAATGCAAACTAATAATCAACTAACGGTTAATTGTTGATCAATGGCTTGTAAGATTCAAATTAGGTCCAATTGATTAACTAATAATGTCTGCTTGGACCGGTCTTTCTCAAATTGAGGCCCTGCACTATTGTTCTGCAAGGCACTGAATGCAAACGCCCATTTATTTGCTGTGACGTGAACTCAAAGTGCAATGTGTACACTTAGCTTACCAAAGAATTGTGTTTAAAAATAATAATGGATAAATGGCTAAAGGCCAAGACACTCAAAAAAGCTGAAGATACTGGTAGAAAGACAAAACAATGTCAGGAAAACTTATATGATCAGAGGAATTCATGTCTGGAGGAAGATTTTTCAGTTTCTCAGGCGAGTACAGATGTTAGAGAGACTAAAACATCCCCAAAACCTATAATAAAATAATTATTTAGGTCAGCGTATTTGCTAAATGGGTTAAGTTTCCTCAGCCTGAAAAAGTTTGGGAAACACTAAGACCTTCAGTATCGTAGTGCTGCTGTCATCCAGCAGAGGGCGTCGCTGGTCATCCTTAATCAGAGCTGGATACAGAATTAAAGATGGCGGCGGATCCCAGAACAGCAGGAAACAGAAATGGTCCAGTGTTTGATGAAAAATGCATTTTGTCCAGCTCTGATTAGAAATATGAACATTCAATAAGCTCCTGAAGTTTTACCTTAATGGTGCTCAATGGTGGAGAAACCTTACGCTTTCAACCAAAACTAATTACTGATGTTCTAGGAATATGATAAAGGTCTGCGTTCCTCCTCACTGATAGTGAATGAACTATCACTTTAAATGAACATCTTTGTTCATGCAGGATTCAGTATTTCACATATTTTATTTTCATCTCTTTTTTTTAAATTCAGCAACATAATGGGTTCCTGTTTTGTTAAGTTCAGTAATGTGAGAAAACCACAATCAGTAAGTATTTAACACAGCTGACATTGTTTAAATGTATTGTGCAATTTTTCTAAAACAAAAATCAACATATTATGAAAGATTTAGCCTTTTATGAGTCTTGGATATGAAGATGAGGGCTTTAAATTTCAACCTGCATCAATGTTTGATATTTGTATTTTGAAATAAGATAGGAAATATCATTTGATATCATTTGAGTCGGCCAGTTGACTAGTGACAGTCGGTTTCATTCGGTTTACCTGCAAGACACTTACCTGCCCCAGTATTAAGCTAAAAATTGTTTGTACAGTTGAATTTTGAGTAAAACTGTCTTAATTGCCAGCCTGCATCAAGACAAGGAGAGTGTTGTTACACAGCTATTAGATTATCATTTATCATTCCGTAGAATACTTTATTCTGCAGAAGAATTTGCATTATTCTGTAGAAGACTTTACTGGAAAACTGAGACCATCTCCGAGAATCCAAAAGTTGATAGTTTGAGAAGAAAAAGATAAAAATCCTCTTGCATTTCAAACAAGCATTTAGGGAGTAATGCATGCACTGAAGAAAGGTAAAAAGAAAAATGTGCAGTTTTTCTTTTTAAAATTGAGTGGTCAGACATGGAAGAGACGGAACATATTGCACTCTTGTTCTATTGCCAAGTTTGGCCGAGGCAGGTTGTTAATGGCTCCAGAAAGATCCCATTGTCCCCTCTTCTACTGTCCACAGAACAAAGATGAATGGCTCTTTTATTACCATCCTGGTAACACATCTGTGCTCAGGTTTCCCTTTTTTTCCAGTCCCTTCCCATCTTCTATTTCATGATTTAATATCATATCGAACAGCCAAGTCTCACATCTCACCAATTGTTCATTTTTTAATCAAACATAATTAGAAAAGAGTGCATCTTCAAGACGAGGGGATAGGCTAGGTGAAGTTTAATTATCCTGGAAATGTATATTTTCGGTAAAACAGACTCAACTCGTGCTGAATGTTCAGGGAATCTCAGCTGGAAATATCCAGACCACTCTGCACTGACACACAGAGTGCCTCATTGACTAGTTTCTTTAAACGTAGAGTGTGGGTCCACTCCTGTTTCTGACCACATTCCAGGTCAAACATGAACTGCACATTGCACAGTGCAGGTCGCAGCCAGTTAGCCAAGTGGAAAATTGGAAAATTTGAGCTACAGTGAGTCATTAGCTAAATCAAATACGAAACAAAAAGCTCCAGCTCCCTGGGGAGTTACCTCTGAAGCCTAATCTCTTACGCAAAGTAAATGATTTCACTTCAGTGGTTTCTCAGAAATATGCTAACCTTATCACTGTTCATGCAGGCAGACAGAACTGGCCATCTTCAGCAAATTCACTTCTTTATTTTTTAATCTGCAAAAGCCCCAAACTATTTTCCCATCAATTTTTTTTTCCCATTTCATGCCCACACTTCACCCCTCTTCATCTTTTCTTTCCCACTCGTTCTGGTGCTGCAAACTCTGTAACTAATTAGATCTGGCATGGTCTGTAATGACTTTGCACTCTATGGGGAGCAATGATGGAGAGAAAAAAAAATCACCTTTTGCTTCTTCAGGCATCAGTCAAGTGGCCACATACTGACATACAGCGCCAACCTCCAACCTCTGAACAAATAAAGCAAACGCAAGGCTAGGCTACTCAAGAGTGCAATTTCACTCATAACACTGTTACAACAAAAATGGCCTCGTAACAGTCTTTGTGAAGCTGTCAGAGTTGCTCTCAAAGGGAATAATACAAAGCATTCAGCTCTCAGTCGTTTACTGACAGTAATGATCTGACACAGAAATATCTTTTTTCTGTTTTGGTCAGTGAATGAATCATTAAGTAGCCGTTTTCTACATGGCATCATCCAGATTTTATTGACAGATCTGGTAGAGATGTGTTTATATCTTAAAAAAAAAAATTCAGCTTTTACTGCAGTAGCAAAATATCATAAAAGAAAATGGAGAAAATTAAGATTCATTAAAAAAAGAAAAAAAAATCAACAAAGACACTGGTGCCATAGCTACGGCAGAGTGTTAGGGTCATGGTAGATTAAAGGCAAAAAAAAAATGTTGCCAATTCCACAAAAAAAAAATCTATTTATAAGAAAACGTAGAACAAAAAAAAGTTCATGCAGGATTCAATGGACCCTCCTGCGATTGCGGAAAGGTTACATTTGTCAAAAAAACCCAAAGTTTGGAAGCTCTAAGGTTTCATTGGTATCTTTAAGAGATGAGTATCTGGATGTTTCCCTCAGTGAGTCTGGACTCGTTTTCCAATGTCACTACAGCATCTCTGCCTGGTTCAGGCAAGGATGTTGAAATTTAGTCCGTCTTCACAGCCATTGAAACTTTTCACCACATTCAGACAGCAGTATAAATGCCAACAGCTTTTGACTTTTCAATCAAGTAAAATACAAATCATAGCAGAAAGCTATTTTACTGCAGAGCTCAAACACAGAAAACTGTGGTGTAATATAAGCTCAGTTCTTATCATGAATCATTAATGATCTGACAGAAAGTAGTTAGAATAAAATAAATTCATGATTTAACAATCCTACTGTCAATGGGTTTATTCCTCACAAATATTAGGTTTGACATTTGAAGTGCATAATGTGGAAAAAAAAAAAATCAGTGATGCCTCTTGCTTTTATGTTTTTATCAGTACTTATTTTTTACTTTCGGTGCCTAAAGTCAGAATTGAACTTTGAAAGAAATCTTTAGTTTTCTGCTCCGTCTTCTTGGAACCAGTTGAAGAAATACATGAATCTAAAGGTGTCTCTAAATGTTTTTAAAGTTCTTACTGATTTTTAGAAGGAATCATCTGTATATAAATGTAACTGGGGAATCTTTTATTTAATTTATTTATGACAGAGTTATTTTTTCTGTTTTGTTGCAAACAACCTCTGTGTGCCACTGCCAGTTTTGGCCAGGATTCTTTTACAAAAGAGATTTTTAATCTTAAAAGGGAAGAAATGCGAAACAAAGGTTAACAACGGTTAAATAAGAAATAAAAACAAGCTTATTATTTCGCTAGTGAGAGATATACTGTAATTCCGTTTTCAGTTTTTCATCATGTAAAGGTATTTTCTGTCCAGCTAATTGAAAGGTGTGACAATTAGCTGTTGCACTGTTTAATTAGCGGTGCAACAGCTAGTTGAGCATGGCATCACGACAAGGTGATCAATGTCATGATCATTTTTTTAAGAGGTGCTGATTCCCTATATGGAATGGCTTCCTTGGTAAAAGATTTTTTTTCAAAAATTTTATGGATTGCTTGAAGAAAAAGTGTCAAAATCCTGAATACAGTAGCTTTTATAGTGTTTGTCCAATAAAAACAACACAATGTCTCTTCATAAACTGAACATCTTTCTGGCAACCAGCCTGAATCCAGCAGTGACTCCATGTTGTCTGCTGACCTTCATGATCTGTGGCTCTTCGATGAGAAGCTAACGCGGTTGATAAAGCTGAAAATGCTTGCCTAGGAAAAGAACAGGTGGAGGGGACATTCTAACTCTCCAAGCCTTTTCCATCAAGCCTGTTGCCTCCGGTCAAATTAACCTGTCAAATCCTGCGGAGCTCAAGTCTAATTTCAACATGAATTGGAGTTAAGTAACTGGCTCAGACCTCACAAATCAAGTCCATGGGGCAGAAACAAATTTCCTGTCAGTTTTAATTAAGAAGTTAAAATCTGGTTCTTAATAAAAGCCTTTTTCATCAGAATGCTGCTTCAATTAATTCACCCACACTTTCCTTAAATACATCCCTCCTTAAGGGAAATGTTTTTTTTTTTTTTTTGTTTTTTTTTACCTCTTCTTCTCTGCTTCATATCTGCTCAGGAGACGCTGCAGGCCTCCACACTTAAAGCCCTGGAAGTGGGCTGCTGGAGCACCGACAGTGATAATGTCATACAAAGCATCTGGAAAGAGAGAAAAAACATATTTTAGTTTGCTGAATTTAAAATATGGAGACAGATATCTAAAATGAAGGAGGCTCCTGAGGGACTCGAAAGAAAAAAATCATGAATATAAAATTTTAAATTTTTTTCAATTTAAACTCAAATTGAATTAAAGTAATGAAGAAACACAATTTTAACAGTTGGCAACACCTCATAAACATATTTTATTATAACACAAGGCATTCAGCGCAAGCGGGAAAAATATAATTGAATATGAATCAGTTTTTCACAGCAAATATAGATTAGAGCCAAAATGATTCTCATATTCAAATCAACACAAACTACTAAATTAATTAAAGTCCTGTGTAATAAAACAGACTGGAGCAGGAAACATCTATTAAAATTCTTATTACATTTTATTAAGCAAAAAGCCTACGATGGCTTTTCAATGTAGTTGAATACGATGCTCAGGTGTGAGACACAAGTCTTCAGAACTTGAGGCCTATGCGCACTTTGACCTTCATTGCTTTATGTTTTAGTAGAGTGATTAATTCAGCTCTTTTAGAGGATTTATTTTCTTTATCTGAAACAAACTTTGGGTCGTGCCGAAAACTCCACCCTCATTTTATCTTCTTCTTGTCAACATTACATTTCTCAAACCTCACAGGGTTTTTCTTCATCAGTGGAGTCTTGTGCTGTGAGCATTCAGAAAGGCCATTGCAGATGTCAGGTTCCAGTTTTTACTGGACCTGAATCTTCTGAACTATCATGACAAGGTGGACCAATGTTTCCAGCTGCACCTGCTCATGGCTGATTTATAATGAAATATATATATATATATACACACACATACGTCTCAACTGGGACTAAATCAACTTGTTTCAGCTAAACTTGACATTCTTTTCATGTATCACTTTCCTACTTTCCAAATTGAAGTCAAAAGTCAAAAAAGGTATGAAACAACATGAATATAACCTTTCGAATATCATATAACTCCACTCTCTCAGAAAGAGAACAACACTACTTTCAAAGAAAAATAAAGGTATGGTATTATTTCAGAACTGGACCTGCATTTCATATATTACTCCCTCTCTCCTACATATTCACAGCTTGGTTTTGAGGTCGATTGGTCCCATGTTAGACCAGAAGGACAGCCAATGTCACAGTGCTTCACTCCAATTTGCACATCAGCCTCAAAATTAAATAAATACTTCACAGACAGCCAGGCAGGAACAAAGGTGCTTAGAGCAGGTCTTGTTTTGAATGACTAATGACTGAAGCTGACAATTAAACTCAGAAAAAACCCACGGTGTGTGTGTGTGTCTATTTGTTTTTTGGTCATGAATGCAATTCAGAAGGACCTTCATTAAGTTTAAAGCAAACTTAAAAAAGAGATTAAGAGTGAGAGGTGGGAAAATGCTTTGCTTCACTTGAGTCCTGCTGGGATTGTCTGTCATATACTTGGTAGTACATGACTGATATTTAGTTGTTATGCAACACTGTGTGGAAGTTTTAATCCCCTCCATTCCCTGTCTTATTGTTCTTTATATTTTAATCCAAAGAGACACCGTCTCTCCTAATCTTTGGACTTTGGTGGGTTTATAAACTCATTTTCTGCCCGGTCCCTGACCATACCTGTGTTTTGCTTATTGTGCATCTAAGATGTATGAAAATGAACAAATAGAGGACAAAAGATACAGCATAAGAACCGTTCAATATTAGCAGAGGATGTGTCAAAGGGTTATGTTCAGCAATTTAACAGATTCAAGCATAAGATGGGACTGAATCATGTTTAGAGGCAAGCTGCTGATAAAGTCCCAAAGATAGTTACTGACTATGCCTAAATGACTGAGATCCGGAAGTGGAAATGTGATGGACTAGTAAAAGTAAAACACCTGTATCTCAGACTGGAAGTATGTGGGAGTTTTACTGGTTTGGGATTGCTGCTCTTGAATCAATCTAATGATTGATTCAAGAGTTGAAAGACACTGTAAAAACCAAAATCTTAAAGTATTCTTGGTGTGGTTTCTAGTGCAACATATTAGTACACTAAGAGAAAACTACAACTAACTTCAGCAAGATATGGAAGCTTGTTTTAAGTAAAAAAAACTCCTTTCACATTGATGGAAAAGCATTAAAAGCTTGTAGAAACTGGCCCACTTTATTTCACCAGAAAACTTGGTGAAATCTTTGGCAATCAGATTAGCATATTTAAAAAAAAGAAACACTAAAACAGAAAACTTTTTGTGAGACTTTGAAATAGGCTGGGTGACATAGACTTTGTAGTAGTAGTAGTTCTTTAACAGAAATGTATGACAATGATTAATCAAAATTTGGTACCACTTATCTGAAGGGGTGTGCATAAGACTGACATGACACTGTCATAAACATATAACTTTATTAACATGAAGGAGTTTTCATGATTGTTTATGACTGTTGTCATGATTTGGTAAATGACACTTAATTAAATGTTGACACTTTTAATTGACTTGTAATGCAGGTTTTAATGCAACATTGCATTAAAATGTCATTATTTACCAAATAAATAAGTTAACACTTTTAATGCAGCTTTACATTAAAAGAATGACACTTTATAACAGTAATAGACATTCATGAAGACTCCTTCATGTTCATGGCAGGTGTTATGTCATAATTATGACAGTCATGTCAGACTAATGCACTCCCCTTCAAATAAAGTGTTACCCAAAATTCTTATCACAAGAAATTTTTTTATAATAAATAATAAATAAACAATATAATAAATGTGCAATCCTACTCTAAAGTGTCGCCACAGAGGAAAAAATGTAAGAAGACCACAGCAGACCAACTGAGGACTGATGCGTTTGCCATTTTACTCACTGCTTCTTCCACTAGTTATACCAATGTAACAGAGTTTTCCTAACTCTTTTCCAGCAGCAGCAGTGACTACAGAACATCAGGCACAATGACCAATCTGAGACTGATTTTCAGTTTTTCTTTTCACTTTTGTTATCCCTTTCTCAGTTAATCAACAGCAGAACGAGGCTTTAAAAGAGCGAAAAGAGAGGAGCTATTGTAAAGAGGAAACTGATTGTGGCAGTCAAAATGAGTGGTTATAATTCACACAGAGCAATCTGTGCTGACAACAAAACATCCTCCTGAACAATGCTTTCAGCTCGGCTTTCCCAGACTAATGGTTTTCAGAAATATTTTACAGCTGTGAAAATCCATTCACAGTAAAACAAATGAATTCTCTTCAGAGCCCACAATGTTGTTATTTTTTATGATTTCCCTTTTCTCTGGATGATCAATAGACAAAGTGAAAATAAATTACTTTGCAACACTGAGTAGATTATACATCACTTCTCAAGGAAATGCTTCTCTTTAAAAGAGAAAATTGAACAATGGAGTAAATGACATTATTTAAACAAGAAAACTGAGCAACATTTAAGACCTGGAGCCTGAACTCAACAGTTGCTTCAGGAAGTTTCATTTTTTACCTGATTGTACTGCTCAGGTAACAACATGACAAGAAAAGCTGTGCAAACCAATCTGGTTCTCTAGTGAAAAAATAATTGCCTCCTAAACCTAACAATCAGCCGTAAATAAGTTAACAGCAACAACTGCCAATAAGAATTTGCAAAACAGTTTTAACATCACAGTGGAAACATTTTGTCTCACTCTTTTCTTTAAAAATGTCTTAATTCAGACATATGTGGAGTGTTTGAGCATAAACTTTGTGCTTCGGGTCAATCCAGTTCATCTCAGTCAGACTTAAGTCTGGATTAAACTAAGTCACACTGAAATCTACATTTCTTGTATTGATACATTTTGGTAAATCCACATATAATCAACTGTGAAAATTATTTTAAATTTGCCAAATTTCATCCTTAACTTACAAAAACATTCCCAAATTATGCTTCCTATAAAACTATGCTTCCTTTCTATTGCTGCCATAATTTATAGCACCTAAAGCTCTGTATTTGGTCCACTTACTTTTCATTATAATTATTTATTTACCATGCTTGCAGCAACATCAAGGCATTTTCGTATGTTTGCAAAACAAATGAAGAGAAATGTGACAAAATGACTCATTCTGCACAAAACGGTAAATTAAAAAAAAAAAAAAATTCACTTTATAGTTTCACATTACACTGGTAATAAATTATCCAACATTCCTCTTTTTTCCTAAGAGCAGTTGTGAGGTCAGCAAAGCCAGCGATGCTGTAGTAACAGTGGAGAAATCTCACACCACACATTAGCCGAGCACCTCAGCTGAACGTGAGTTACCTAGAAAATTGGGCCCAAAGAGGCTAATTATCAGCGTGTCCACCAATCACTGAGCCAACTCCTTCAAGGTCAGTTTTGATATGGTTTTACAATTTTTTTCCCCCTTCTTGACAGAGAAACAAAGTCTAAGACCGATATGATGATTTGATCTGGCTTAACTCATCTTTCATCCCTCAGGTCCTCACTGGAAGAATGACAGTTAATCCCTGTGTTTGTCTTCCTGTCTTCCCATCAATCATCCTGTGTTTAGTTGAAATGGAGCCCGCTCACCGATAGAAGGGATGCAGTTAATACACAGAGACAGTTCCAGGCCAAGAGCGGCCCGCTGCCGAGCATCCGCAAAACAGACAACCTAGTATTTCACTCCGCTAAAACGCAAAGGGCTTAATTAGTATTTTGTCTGTTTCTTTTTTCAGGCCAAAGTAATTCTCACCTTTCAACCTGAGTTATGGCCTAGAAACAGCCAGCCTGAGTCCTCTGAGTATTTCTGACAGATGGAAAATCAAGCACAGAAAGATAAGAGTGTGACTAGAACCACAGAAGCTTTCCCAACATACACCTGCTGACATGGAAAAGGCGAGTGATCAAATGCCTCTGTTTTTTTCTCGCTGAATTGTCCTTTAAGTATCTGTTAATCACATCCTGAAGTCAACACACCCAGTCCTAATTAAACAGTACCTGTTTTTTGGGGGCATGTCACTCTCATCCTCTGTGTGTGCAGGTTTATTGGGATGAACTCCAGAGACTTCTGGGCTTTGCAGCAACTCGGCTTGAATGAACCTGAACGAAGAAAAAAGACAAAGTCAAAATCCAGTTGTCCATTTCAAAAGAAAACCAGACATTTAAAGACATTCTGAATGAGGGAAGTATGATTTGATTTGCAATCACAGGGTACACAAATGAATATTGTGAAGTTAGACAAACAATTGAAAAAGTAACACACAGAGTTCAACATAAAGATATTTTTAGCACAGATGTGAAACATCTATCAATACAGAAAGGGTTAAAAATATTTCCATGGCTTTGGGATTTTAGGGAATGGCATTTTTCAAAAATAGACAAACATGGGGCAGTGATAAAACTTCACAGGCCTAACAAAATTACTCCAACACCGAACCTCTTTTAGAGGGTTGCAGTAAAATCCAAACCAGCATCAAAGCTGTCAGAATTCAAGTCACAGTTCTCTGACTGCTCCTGTGAACCAAATATCGTGTGTTGTCTCACTTTGTGAACTGCATTGTGCTGTTACACCTGTAACAGTTTTTACCACAGCAAATACCAAACACCTCTGAATTTATGACAAACAGCTTCACACGTCATTAACAAATCAAATGCAACATCATATCTGGTGACTAAGCCCCTAAGATAAATTTACACAGACTATTTGTAAGGTCTTTTTGGTTAACCTCTTGAGTTTGGAGTCTATTTATGCCCGAATGATTCATATGTCAGAATTAAGTGCTTGACAAACAGGAATAAAAATAATCTTTCCTCTCTAAATGGTCAGCTGCTGGACTAAAAGGGAGAGAAAAAGCCACCAAAGAAAACCGTTTTATCCAACAAAAACATAAATACCGCGAGACTTTTGCACAGTTGTGCATTTTCAGAGAATCTTCAACTCAATTCAGAGATGAAGCTGCTGCACAGATTCAGATGTACATTTATCAGCTGCATGGATGTCATTTAGACAGTGAGAGGTGGGCATTCCAGCACAAATAAAAAAAACAAAAACAAAGGTCAAACTTCTAAATCAGGTTTTATCTTTATGTTATTTGACAAAAATAATTATTCTAACATGTAAATATTCAGGCAAAGCCAAGCAAACAGGAAATAAAAATGTTCATATCAGAGTTTTAATCCAGTTTTGGATCAAAGTTTTAATGAAACACAATCATGTAAACCATGTAACAAAAAAAATTTTTTAAAACTGTTGGGATGGAGGAAATAAATTACCTAAAGATTTCTGGTCATGTAGCACAATCATGTTAGATAACAACTCCCACTTTAACTTACGAGATAAAAAAAAAGAAAAAACAGGACATATTTCCAGAGAAGCACTTCTTGGTCCTAAAAGGTTTTGTTTTATATTAAAGTCTGAAGTAATTACAGCCGTGGATGAACAACAACACACGACACATTGCATCGTGTCATTATTTCTTTCAGCACAGTAACCCAAACCGTAGAAGCAAAATGTGATATTAGTTATATTTGTGCACAACAAGCCAATCTTGTCAGAGTCATTTTCTGTGCGATATACAAGGCTTTCAGTGCAACTCTTGATAACACTGGAATGTTTTGATCAGCACAGTTTCTCGAAGAGTATTTGCTGTAGTGCTGTAATGACTTTCCCTTCAGTTTGCATGTTAGTGAAGATTAAACTTCTGTTGACAAAGACTTTTAATCATCTGTCTGAGAGCAAGAGATGTAGTTCACCATCGGAGCAAAGCTTCCTCTGCCTCATTGTGCTGATAAAGCTCTTCAAATCTGCCAAGATTATTCCATGAAGCAGCTGTATGTTATTTTTTAAACATGTATGTTAACGAACTCATTCGATTAAAATCACCACACTTAAAAAATTACTAAACTAATTTATTCTTCAATGCAGTGGCAGCTTCTCATACAAAAATAATTACTAAATATTTGTGTACACCTGATTATTTAAAATGTTCTGGTATTTTAATTCATTTATTATACTTATATACATTTAGGTTAGTCATATTTGCCAAACTCTGCACATTTATTGGTAAAGATGGTGTAAAAAGCATATTATTGTTGCTATGGAGACCTGCAGCTGTCTAATAGCAAGCTTTGCTCTCACTGCGCATGCGTGCAGGATAAACTTGATTATTGCTCTGACTGAAGATGTGGACAAATGTAATTACTGTTTCCTTGTAACCATTTCCTGACTCATTAAGATCGGCACATATCGGCCTTGAATACTTAAGAAAAGGACGCCGTTGTTATGATTACCATGATAATAAGTGTGTATGTATAGCAACACTAAGCAAATTAGAATGTAATTAAATTAGAATATAATGTGCTTCACAAAGTGAGATCTTTTATATTGGTTAATTACACACACTGATGTTTTCAAGCCTTTATTTCTGTTAGTTTATGGTGATTTCCTGTTTACAGATAATGAAAACTTTACAGTTAAAATAACTTTACAGTTCTTTTACTTGATATAGGCTGTACCTCTCCTTTACGGAAGCTCAACCCAGCTTGTTGTATCCGTTCTGCTCTTAAATCACTCTTGAGGCAACGCATCACAATCTGTCAATCAGAGCATGAACAACGCAGAAACTGTTGTCACACAATCTTAATGAGTGGATCTGTTACCCGTCTGAGATTTTCACATTGTTTACCAGGTGGAAAACAAATTTATTTCAATCTGTTCCTGCACAGAATCCACTGACTCACTAAAGCAGAGAGGAGGTGTCTGAAAAAACAGACCAACATCTTATTTTTTAAGGCGACAGTCATTGTCATTAATTGGTGAAAACCGTTTGAGTCTGCTGATAAAAGAATAATAGATGTAATGAATGTATGAATGTTTTATTATTGTGGAATAACAGATTCAATAAGCCTCTAGGTGTCAGAATACCCAGAGCATGTGTTTATTTGGCTCTGTGATGGACATAATTATAATTAACTAAAACTTTCAAACATTTTCAACAAAAATCCAAGTCAGTTCCACAAGAAAAGGATTTGTGAAGAAGAAAAGCAAAGAATATTTTCAATATTGTACTGTAATAGGCAAAACAGTAAGTCTACAGCCAATATAAAAATATTTTTTCACTGGGGTAAATAACAGGTCTATTTATTTTCTTCAGTCTCAGAGTTCCTGTGGATTGTGCATTTGTTTCTTATTTCAGCAGAAAAATCAACTGTCAGTATGGACATTTGTTTTTCTCTTATCTCTCATCTCATCAATTCAGGATGTGAAGAAGGTTTGGATGTACAGCTAGAATTTTTATTCATCATAAATATAGAAGAGATCTCCCTTGTCTTCTCCTTTGTCAAAATGTCAGCACAAAAAAGAACATGGAACAAACAAAATAAAGAAATATGTTAGAAAAATTTAAAACAATGGCTTTTACGATTTCTTAAGCTTTTCAAGAACCTTGATTTTGAATTTTGCTCAGCATGCATCTTCTCTTGCTGCTGAAAAACTCCCACAAACATGGTGCTGCCTTCACAACAAAAAGGATACTGATGGTTGAGGTGCAGAAACCAAACCTCCCACACATAAAGGGAGATTGCATAGAACAAGATAACATCAGGGAAGCATTCTTGTGCAGAAAAGATACTCATGTGAGCAATGACAGGGCCTGCAAACGTACACATAAAGAGGGAACAGGGGAATGCCTCAAAGACAGGAAATAGCAGGGGAGTTTGATAAATACTAAAAGTGATGTCGTGTAATAAATGCCTTCACACTGAAAGAACTTTTTTGTAATTCCCTCATCCTAACACTGACATGTTGGTGGAGATAGCCATGATCTGAAGGCAACACGATCGTAGTTGGTCACCAGATCCTCACTGACCGTGAAGCTCTCTTTCTCCAACTGTTGTGGTTTTAGCTCAGTAATGATCACTATTTGAACTAATACCTTAATAGAAATAATAAATATAATTTTGTTCAAAACTTTAAAAAGTATATAAACACATTGTCTAATTAATAAATTATGTGAATTACACAACTAAAATATTAATTTGGTATTGGCATAATGAGTGGCATCAGTGGTATTACAAAAAATACATAATCAACAACACAATTTATTTATATGAACAAGAAGAGGGAGTAAATAAATTTGTCTTCTTCCCACTTATTTTCCAGCTAAATGCATTCTTGTTTCTCTAAATATAGAATTATTATATAAAACACAAATTTACTGACTCAGATAATGTTCTTACTATGTGTATATTGCTGTACATATTTTTGTATAAGTGGTTGGACAGACAAATGCAACATGACATCACAAGCAGAAGACCCCTTGCTAGGGGCTAACTTGATTTTAGCTGTCAAACATAACGTGCTAAATCTTAAATGTATGATTGATAATAAAAGATAAAGGGATGTAATGCTTTATGACAACTAGATGGCAAGGTCCGGAAAAAGAAAAATAGCGAGGGAGAGAGAAGTAGGGCAATTATGCTAGCTTGACTATGACAACCTTAAAGTGTAGATTTGCTGTGGAATTCAGTGTTTGTTTAGTTAAAAAAAAACGACCTACATACCAAGTCTCTCGGGTGTTTAAGTTAGCTAATCTGCCACTGCTGTGTTCAAACAATTACTTCTCAATACTGGCAAAATAAACATAATGCTTGAACACATAATACCGTAATGAACTGAATGTTCTGTTCTTGTGGGAAATCTTTTTTCTTTTTTGGTGTTAAATCCTGATGCACTAATGGAGCTGTTGCCAGCCGGTCGCTATGGCAACAAAACTGTGTGTAGCACAGTGGACACAGCGTGCGTTCCTCAACAGTTTTTGTGCATTATTTATTTCCTTTGCACTCAATTTATACCTACATCTCCAAGTTTTATTTTGGTAACTGAATAAGTCCAATGCTTCAGTGCAGCTATGATGACAAGTAAAAAAAAATTCCCTTTTGCCCCCCAGTTCTGTGTGCATGGACAAAATTTCTGGATGTAAACAATAACATGCAATGTGTCTATATATTTTTCTTTATTCCTGTTTTTCCCTACTGAGGGATATAATGTTTTATTTCTTTTATACGGCCCAAAAATAAAGCAATAACTAAGAATATTTAAGATTAGATTCTCATTGGGTGGCAAAGATGTGCTCTTTATCAAGAGGAGAGGCTGGATATCTGCAGTACTGACCGTCTATTAGCATCTCTCTCATCCTTTAGTCTTTTCCTGCCATTTATTTGCTCTCAGTTACTTATTTGTACTTATTAAAATACTTCAGAAAACAAGCTACAGCTGCATTTAAGAGACCCTCTGAGCGTCTATGCTTTAAAAATCAAAAACAAGAACAAACTCTGCAACAATCAGTCCTTAAAGAAAAAACAAAAAAAACAACAGCTGCTCACACTTGTGGTCTATTGGGTCAGTGTGCGTCTGTTTAAGCTTGTTAGGGGTTTCGTCATCATCTGGGTCTTTGTGGTGCTTGGAGCACAGCAGGCTTCCCTATCCAACCCGCAGTTTCCAACATGCTGCAGACACCGAGGAGAATTGGACTCACGCTGCATGAGCAGAGGAATCAGCTGAAAGGAGCATGAATTGGACAAGTGAGTCATGTCTGACAGCACAGCATTTTTTTTTTTTTTTTTAACCAATTTATGTCTTCCAAGATTTGGTCAGCTTTCAGCCTGTAAAACAGCGAATGTCAGAGCAGCAGCTGAGACCCTCCAGGCAACAGACTACACACCTATTCACTTAAGGTGCACAATTTCCAATACGTCTCACAGCTATTCCAACAGAAAATATGCCTTATGGTCAGCTCCAGGCCTTAAATGGAGAGTATTGGTCTAATTCACCAGCAATTCTGTAAAAGATTTGAAAAAGTCTTAGAATAAACTAATCAATTGTTGCAGTGGCCTAATCTCTCATCTCTCCCAGAAATAATAACTGTTAAAGCACCAGTACTACAGCTATGGGCACCCCGAACAATCAACCTAAAATAAATGTAACTGAGACAATTAACTTATGGATTTTAACTCCTAATTATTCCTGGATAATCTGACTAGGCTCAGATTTTTTTTTCCTGAATATTCAAAAGAAAATGTAGCTTTGTGAGCTAAAATACCTCAGATTTGACAAGCTTCAGACTGGCTTGAGTTAGCAAAGCAGCCAATCCAGGATTTATTTTCTTGAAACTGATTAGCTGTACTCCAAAAGCAAAAAATAAGGAAGTCAGTGGATGTTAGCATCTGCTGTAGTGCCAAGACAGTTTCCACTGTGTGCATTAATGCATATAAAGATATATTTAGTGTCTGCACAATTAAAGCAGGCAGTTATAAGCATGTTTTCAGGACTTCAGTTATTGTGACGATTGTGGTCCATAACTTCTGCCAATACCGGGGATTCACAGTACTTTTTTTAAATCAAGGCTTCAAGAAACTTGAGTTAAGAATAGAATGTGACACAGTAGCTATTTATTCTAGCTACTGTCCAACAGGATGGATGAGGACCCATATTTATCTTGTCACCTCACAAAGAGAGGTGTGAGGTGATGCTAAGGGAGGTAAAAATTAATTCCTTTTTCAAATATTGCCAGGATGGTTAGGAAATTGTTATTTAAAAGTGGCTTTTTGCATTTACTATTGTCTTCCTCTTACATTAAAACATGTTTGTAGAGCTTAAACATGTGTGACAGAAAAGGATAGCAAATGCTTTTCTCAAAAGGTCTTCAGGTTGCAGAACTTTGTTTAGTTACAATTTGTTTTAGCTAATATTTTTCTGTTTTAGGAATAAAAAACACCAGAAATCAAATGACTTAAACTGTCCAGCGAAATGTAGCAACCTCTGATTCATTTCAACAAATGAAAATCCCTGTGGACAAGTCTGACCTTCAGTCACATGTGGATAAGAGCTCATCAATTTAATATAAATGCATAAATAATCCTATTTAAGGACAGCAAATCTCAGAGCTCGGAGTCATGCCTGAAAAACCCAATTACATTAATTAAAAAGGTGGAATATGTTCTGTCCGGTGGGAGCATTTTACATTTCACGTCCATTTATCAGCTTTCTTCTGGACAATTCTGGGAATTGTATAAAAATGTGGGAAAAAAAATTAATAAGGTTCAATTTGTCTTAATTAAATGAAGTACTTTATTAGAAAAATTTCCAAAGAAATGAAAATTAATGACGGTATTAACTAACAAATTTGAAAAACCATAAAACAGACATATATTTGATGAATGACATTATTTTCCTTATTTTTTGCAAACATCTATTTATTTTGATAGAAACTCCTGCACAGTCTGAGCCTTCTGACTGATTTTCAGTGATCAATAATTCATCTGCAGCAGCTTGCACTCACAACTTGTTTGGCAATGACTGTCATCCAGTTATGTCAGCGCCAGACTGGTTAAAGACGGAAAATCAGGCCAGAATTCAGCGGAATCCAGGCCAGACGAGGATCCCATCAGGAACCATAATGACCAAAACCACAGAGTCCAACACCCACCTCCTCACAGTTCCTCACCTTCACGTTTTATCAGGAGGGAAAAGCAAAACCCGGCAGAGACAAACATCTCATTAATGGGATAGAAGAGGATCAGTGGGAAATTAATCAGCCGTAATATTCTTAAAGCTCATATCTTGCTAAAATATGCACGGCTTGTAGGTTTGGCTGAGTGGGGACATAAATGCAGCCTGATTGGTCAGTACATGAAGTTCGTATTCATAATAACACTTTAATTAGTGATAATTTAATGAGTTTAGTGGAGCAGCAGGGCAGCTGATGTAAACCTAATATGCCTTTATTCCAGAAGCAAACAGGGGATTGAGAGTTTGTGTAAGGGCAACCTCTGTTATATTCACAGCACAACGAACTGTACTGCTGTTCAGATGCATAAGTTAATCAGCCAGTGATATTCAAAGAAGTTAAAAACATGCTTAGTGCTTCTCCACTAAATGTTGAAGCAAATTAGACGAAGATTAATGATTTGCATTTTAAATTAGAATTAATTGGACAAATTAACATCAACATGCAAAATGTTTGGAGGAAGCACTTAACTGAAGCATGCATGTTGAAAGTGTTTTGTTTTTTATTTGTTGGCTTGAACTTTTTATCTCCACTTAAAACACTGAATTTAATCACTGTGAGTCAGCATGGGTTAGGTATACACTGAAACAGCTACTGCACCGTCTATTAATGCATAGACTGTCATCAGGCAAGTGGAAGTTAAATAGGACTGAGTTTTAGATGAGTCCTACAAGTCAAGAAAAGAAACAAACCCAAATATAACTTCTAACAGTTCCTCATCTTCTCATGTATGTCAGCGTATCTATAAATGTGTTTCTGTGAATGTAGTAGTGAAAAAATTAGGAGTGTTTTGTTGATCAAGTTCTGACAGAGTTATTGCTTTCGATCCCTCTGTTTTGCATAATGTGTGTTTTAGAATGAAGGGTTAAAATTCCTAGTGTTTTATGACATTATGACATTAGTTTCGCCTGGACGAAAGTCTTATTTCCCCCCATACTTAATGATCGCTGATGCCGGTTTAATGTTCTAAACTCAGCAAGAAGATGAAGACATCATCTTTCTGCACTCCTGATCTAGTTCCAACAATACTTATAATCGAATACTTCAGCCATAAGCCCCGGATCACTTCTGTAATAAACCACTCTCTACAAGTTTGCTTGGTATTATCCTTTAATTTAAAGAAGTTGTAGAATTTGGCCACTTCCTAAGAAGCCTGCTGTTGAAGCTCATGTCTTGGCCAACTTCAGGTTCATTTCAAATTTCTCTTTCCAAAGTAGTGGATGAAAGTCATTGCTCATATTCATCACCATTTGAAATGTATTCAAGAACCAGAAAAATCAGATTTTCAATTTGCCCACAGCCTAGAAACAGACCTGATGAGGAGGATGAAGGATTTTTTGATGGCAGCAGATGCTCACTGTCCTCTACACGCTGTGCTTGACTTGGCTTCAGGATTTGACAATCTTGATCATGGCTTTTTTTTTTAACTGTCTTCAGAACAAAGACAGGCCCATCGCCATCAAATTGTTCTAATTCTCTTACTTACAAAAAACAAACAATCAAACAAAAAAACATTTCTGTTGGCAATACAAAACCACAGCCTCACAGTTTTACCTCCTTTGTTCCCCAGGGGTCAGCCCTTGGCCCCATTATTTTAAATAAAATTTGCTCTTGCTTAGCAAGATGGAAATTCCAGTGTAATTAAAAACTACAGCAAGTTCTCCACTTTCATTTGCATTCCCACCATCACTCTGTTCATCAGCACTGAATACAAGACAGACACTTTCAGTTACTAGTGGATTCAATGTCAATGTTTCTCCCTTTCCAAATACCTTCACGCCTCAAGAATCTCAAGCACACTTGAACCAAAACAACACAATATGGAAGATTATACATTCTGTGAATTTCTTCATGACACTACCTATTGATGGTTTTAAACCAAAGTTTAAAACATTTCTTCAACAGAAACAGTTTTATTAATTTATTGTAATTGTTGTAATGCTCAGTGTATTGTACACAGCCCATGTGTGCCTCCAAGCGGCCAAATAATTATGAGCTAAATTGTTCACAAAGAAGGTCATGTTGTCAGTTTGACTTTCAATTTCAAGCATCCAGCATGCTGATGTGAGCAACATGCATTTATAGAGTAGGGTATAGGGTAATTGCTTCAATATTTGTGTCAAACATCAGTGGTATAGCTGATGTTTGTAAACTGAGTTGGACATGAAAAGTCCATGGAAGCCTTGCTGATCTGGTGATCGATTGATTGTGTTCTATTGAGTTTTATTGTTCTATTTTTCTTAGAAAATAGAACAATGTTTCAATAGTATCTTGAAACATTGTTTTAAGATACTATTGAAACAATAGTATCTTGTTTCAAGATACTACTGTGAAATTAAAACCAAATACTCAATAGTGTGGTGGATGTGCAGATGGTCTGATAAAATGTAAAGATATCAAACTGCCTTTCAGTTTAGTTTAGTATTTTCTTCCATACCAAAGCAGATCTCAGACTTCTGAGTTCTTTGTGTGTGAAGGCTATAAGGAATAAGTCTAAATTCATGCAAAAATACAGAATAAGGTCTAAATTAGGGCTAACAGTGGACTTAATGTTGAGCTGTGTCCAAATGAGGTGTAAATGTAGCCTTGATGTTAAAATGGTGCCTCTTGCACAGCAGGAAAAAGGAAAATCACACAGTCGCATACACATTTTGATTGCTCACAACAAAACAAGTTCCTATAAAGCTCTGTAAGAGCAACCTTTGATTTAGTTTTCCAGTGATGCAAATTATTCTATATCTATCACTGTGCTTTCAGCATCTGTTCTTTTAGATACTTTTTGGTCCTGCCGGAACACGCTTGAGGCTAATCTGAGCCTTTATTGCTTCACATCAGATTTACAGGATCAGCAGGGGGCGGGTTGGACCTTATTACTGCTGTTTCATACAGTACCTCTTCAGTTTCTCCTGCAACACTTCACAGCAGGAGGCTATTTTCTCCACAACAGAGTCTGATTATCGCAAAGAAACCAATCCTATTGTTTCTGAGGAATACGGTGGCTTTCAAAGTGATTTATACCCTTTGAACTTTTATACATTTTGTCATGTTACAGCTACAAACTTTAAGGTATTTCTTGGAGATTTTACTTAAGATATCAAAACCAACTGCCACATAATTGTAAAGTGGATGGGAAAATAAAATAGATGGAGATAAAAAGTGTCCTGTGTTTTAGAAATCATCCCTCTTTACTCTAATACCCCCAAATATAATTTATTACAACCAACTTTTTTCAGTATTCAACTTAATTTGTGTCTACTTTGACTTTGTACAGCATGTTTGAAGTATCAAATCAGCATATCGAATGCTGTAGTGAAAACCTCTGAGGTTTATGACAGATTATTAATGAGAAAACAGACCGGGGAACACAGCAGACACAACATTTACAAGACGTCCTGTTTGCAGTTTGTTACATGACATGTAAGGCACACAGCTGACATGTGGAAGAAGTTGCTCTCATCAGACCTCTATTTGTGAGGATGTGTTTCTTCAAGAGGGTCAGGAAATGATTGTTAATTTTCTTGTGGAAGAACTCTAAACGTACAGGCAGATCTATGGAAGAATGGTTTGGATCAAAGTGTGATTCTGTCAGAGTGGTGCAGTCAAAGTCTAGATCAAAATCTTTAGCAAAACTTGAACACTGGGTTTTACTGATGCTTCCTGTCCACTCTGATGGAAAGTTAGCGATAGTGAGATAAAATGCGACTCTTAACATGCAAAGCTGGTAGACACACACTCCTAACAAAGGGCTGCATTTCGGTTAAAGATAAGTTTTTGAGGTGGTTTTGTTTCAACTATATCAAAATTCGCATATTTCGCAAAACTGCAATGGAAAGACTTTTTTCCAATCGAGTCATGTGATTAACAACCGAATGTGACCACTGGCGAAAAAGATGAAGATGACAACAGGAAGTGGTAGGAGGATGATGTGGCAGCATGTTGTTTAATGACTTATTGCGTGAGCAAACTGTGTGTAATGGAAATACTGCAATTGTGAAACTGTGTTTTTTAGTGGAATATTGACAAAGTTTTATGTGTATCTGTAATGGAAAAGCAGGTACTGACTCCATGTAATCTACTTTTTAATCCACTTTGAATAATTAACTGAGCTTCCTGCACTGTTTGACATAAGATAAATTGGAATGTATTATAATTTAATTAAAAAATTTTATTTCTGCCTTGAGACAATATTTGCTGTGAATTGGCACAAAATGAATAAATTGAATTTAATTGAATTGAAAGTGTATCAAAAATCCTTTTTGACACTGTATTGAATCGCAGAGACAAATATAAATGCACAACAGACTTTTTAGATTTTTCAATAGCATGTATATTTATTGTTATACACTACTTTATGTTGGTATGTCAGGTAAAAACCCAGTAAAATTCACTGAAGGTTGTGGTTGCAACGTGACAACAAGTACAAAAGTTCGCACGGTATGAATATTGTTGCAATGCAGGCTACACTGATCGAAAAGGTCTGCAGTGCAGTCTGCAAAACAAACAAAAAATCCCATTTATTTGTGACTTGATAAAGTGCAATGTGCATGTGTGGAAACAGGACTGGGTGTACGATTAAAAAAGGTTATATTTCCTTACCGCTTATCTTCTCCAGTTCAGCCAAAGTCTCCTGGTAAGAGCTGATGATTCCTCCATATCGCGTCACAACCTCCTTCCTCAGGTTGTCCCAGTGAGGAGAGAGCTCCCCTAATTCCTCCAGATCCTGCAACCTATAAATAACCACAGCACACATTAGGGTTTTACTACATATAAATGTAAAATTACTAATAAATTCAGCAAATGCTGGCATACTGATACAATCTGACCCAGTTTATGCGAGAAAACAACATGCATTACAATAATGTTTTAAACTTTCCAGTCAGGGCTCATGAAAGGATTCAGAATCCAGGAACAACAATAATCCAAGCTGCTCTTTGAGGAATCCGACACTCATGAACACATCGTAGTTCAGAGCCAGCTCTGCAGACATACATTCCTAAAACTTGGCTTGTGGTGCCAACTTATCCTCTCTACCCATTTCAAAGCGCCTTTCATCCTGTTTAACTCTCATCCCTTTACATACTGTATTAAACAAATGAGTCAACTATTTGCTGGATCTTGTTTGCTTTCATCAGAGTTGTGCCAAAATCACCTCTGCTCCTGCTGCAGAGAATAATTGCAGCTGTGCGCAAGTCGAGTGAGTTTCTGTGGGTGCAGGGGCTGATTTCCCACAGAAAGCGCAGCCACTTTCATTGTTTCCTCATTTGCATATGAAAAGGGAATGAGATGGACAGATATCATTCAGTCCTCCTGCAGTAAATTACAATGGCATAGAAAAAAATAGAGGCTTAAAAAGGCATTACATACTATTCAGGACAGCAATTACACCATCACCTGCTGTGACTAGAAGAACAAGATCAGTGTTTACATATTGCTTTTTCTTTAATTTAAATGCCCACATATGTAATTCCTTGTTCATGTATCTTGCTGTTACTATCAGGTATCTCTGCTTAAATGCATAATTCAGTGGATCAACCCTTGTTGTGATTCAACCCCTGCAGCAATTCAGATTGCCTTTGTAGATTATCTCCACTTTTCTTTTAGTCTGATGAATACGTTTGAGATTACTTTGAAGAATCTCTGTACGAGTTAAGGTGTGATAACAACAATGCCTGAAGCAAAAATTGAAAAATTGTCTAAAACAACACAATCGGGCCTCGGTTCCGGTCAAAAGTTTGCATTAATAATCAGAGGCATAAATAACAAAAAATGCTGAGCTTTTGATGTTTTATTTGAACCATTACATTTCTAGGATTCAGAGATTGTACGGGAGACAACAAGACCGAGTTAAAGTGGTCCAAGTATCAGATGCAAAAGTTCGATTTTCTTGAGACAATTTTTTTTATCTATAAGTTTAAAATTATGCACACAGGATGAAACATATACTTGTATTCAGATAAAGTTGCTAAACGTGACTAGAACTTATTTATCTCTGGTTGGTGATCATGATAAAAAAAGCATCTGTCTCACAGCTATCATAAAACTGACTAATATTCAGCTCAAAGGAAAAGTCCAAGAATGATCGATTTACACAAGCTGAGAAATTATCTAAAGATAATAATTTCAAACAGCTGCATGTAAGGAGCAGTTACTTGAATGCAGATGTGGTTATTGTATATGTCCAGATATGAAGCATGCCATCCTGCTGGGCTTTTTATCCACTTCAGTGATGGCAGGATAAAATAAATCTTTAGTCTCATTAAGTCAACATTTTTCCAATATAACAATTCCAATGAGTCACCAGCAGCAAAACCATAAAATAATCTGGTGTGTTTTATGATATTTGAACATCCAAAACTCAAAATCTCATTGCTTATTTTTAGCTTTTATTGCACCAAACTCTGCAGAATTTTGCATCGATTCCCAATCCACTTACTCTCCAAGTACATTCAACATTATAATCTCTAAGTTTGATTGCAACATCTCAGTTAAACTGATATTCCAACCACTGGGAAACACAGAGTGTTAATGTTGCTGTAATCTGGACTTTATAATTTTAACTTCCAAAGGCAGTTTGGACAGATATTGGAGGCGGTGAATGTAAGAACATGAGCCTGGCTGCACATGTATGTATATGGTACTTTCTACTGGAAAAACAAATGTCCAAAACACAAAATAAGTCAGCATTAAGGTCAACAAAACTATTATAGAGTCTGATCACAAAGACAAAACGGATGTGAGATAATCCATCAATTTGTTTGTCATTTGATCAAAAACTCAAAATTAAAATGTTGCACATTGGTAAGTACTAGAAGTACATCAACAAAGATGTAATTTTTTTCTGACAGATAAAAAATCTGCTGAAAAAAATGGTATAAAAACGGGCATTGAGCTTGAAACAAGCTGTAAGCAAGAGAGTGCCACATGCTGCGCGACTGTACCAACGTTTTCTGCAGGTGGTTATGAGTGTTATGCTCATTACATTGGAAGACATAAAGCTCTTTAGCAAAGTAAAAATATTCAAGATTACAAGGAGAGTAAACGCCAGCAGGACGTGCACGTGATTATGAGTCATTTGTAAGACATTTGTATAAAATGTGCATGACTCAGTTTCACGATGCAGTAAATGGCACCTCTTAAGCTTTTATGAAGAGATCAGTGAGAGAAATATTAAAGTCCAATTAAAATACTGAGTAAGATCCAAACAGCGACTTAGTAAAACTAATTTGAAATGAAATTTATAAGAATACAAAATGCGCTCATGACACTTTAAACATTAAATTTCTCTCTTATTTTTAGCCGACTGGAGCTCAAGAAGTCTTGGTATCACGAGTTCAGTCCAACACGTCTGTTTTTCTTCGCAAGTGAAGTTGCAGCTCAGCCATGCAGCAATTCCCAGTGGTTTCAATCAAACATATTGTTTCCAGTGTATCCAATTACAGCTTGAAGTAGCCCTAAATACCAGAGGGCCACTTTAAACAATCACAGGGACAATATGATCATGTTCTGTGATTTGAATAACAAGTTTCAGGGCACTAGAGAATAACAATAGTTAAACCATTCAGACTATACGTCCTGAACACTGATACGCCATTGTCAACTGAGAATGTTTTTCTCTTTTTAATTTGAAGGATTATACAAGTACATATCATTTTTTAAAACAAGATAATTATATAAAGCAATGGGATTGTGAATAAAAATGTATTGTTATTTTTCTAATCAGCGTACCACTATCTGAAAAGAGTATGATAGAATAATAAAGTGTATCCTGCTTTATAGTATGATGATTTCTTCTAATCTTTCAAAGCAGTCTTGATTAATCAACTCTTCTAGCTTTTTTGAAGAGCTTTTTAAAAGTTTTCTTTACACTTTGGCTGCTTTTTGTTGCATTTCAGTCCAGTTCCTGCCCATTTTCAAAAATAAGGCATAAAAGGCCCCATAGAAAGACAAGCAAGTTTATACATGAAAATCCTAAGCTCTTATGTAGATAAATAATAAATAATTTCTACCTGGAGGAAGTAGGAAGCAGAACTTCTTTGAAAGAAACAATCGCACAGGATGACAGCGGGTCAAAATCCAAGCCAAAGGAGTAGAAACAAAAGTGGATAACAATACAAATTTCACAACCGTGGAAAACCAAAGGCTAAAAGATCCCTTCTTTGGACTGTTTGGCACACAAAGAGAGAGAGGGAGGACTCACCACTGAAGTCTGCAGAAAACCCACTGGCATGGACCAGGACCCACTTTCAAATTTCACCCAAAAGAAACTTTGTGTCATCAGAAAACTGCAGGTCCTCTCCAGGACAGAAGAGAAGGACAAGCAACACAAACATTCCCAACTGGGCTTATTTGAAGACATCTACAATTTGAAGAAAACACTCAAATCAGTCCAAGAAAGAAGCAACAAATCAGTCTTGAACTGTATCTGTAGCCTGTTTGAGTTTGTTTATCCTGAAACTTCAGTAGAGATATTTGTTGTGCATGTCTTGAATGCGGTGCTGCTCATATAAATCAAATCCACTGATGCAGAAAAAGTTGTTCCTCCTCTGTACTTTTTGTAGCTGAGTTGCTGAGAGTTTGTAACAAAGAAAGGAAAAAAGTATAATTTTTATAACTGATGATCTTTACTCCATGCCAAAAGTAAAGTCAATCCAAAGTCTGTGTAACTGGAAAAAGTTTATAAGTTTAACTTCCAAATGTAATTCATGAACACATGAGTTTGCTGGTAATAAACCAGCAAAAACATCAGATATTTTCTGAGTTGTTACACTCTGAAACAAAAATAAATGTAATAGACTATTGACTAATTTCTTCCATACTTAAAATATGTTATTGATCTAAATTCCTATGGGTTGTGGTTTTTGTGTTTTCCCCTCAGAAGATGAAAGTTGTAAACCATTCTAACATATAAGCCCTAAAACAATACTTTACCAGAGGATTTACTTCCCCTACTTCCCCAGACGGCTGAAAGTCGTATTTTAGTTCAAGAAGAGCTATTGGCTGCAAACCTGGCATACATTAGACGGTCAGTTGATGGATGATGATGGATATTTCAGCTCAAAACTGTGAATAAAGGCCACAAGCATCACAAAGAAATATAAACTAACCAGAAAAAGGAACAGTGGTGAAGTGGCTCGTGAGTGACCAAGATCCCTGCTGATGATGTTAATTCTGGTTCTGATTAAAAGGTCTCTGGATACACAGCATGAGCCCATCCTCACTCCTGTTTACTGTCAACCAAAGCACTGTGAGGATCAGAACCGGACCACAGAGCATCAGAACCCGACCACAGAGCATCAGAACCGGACCACAGAGCAAAGGGTCATCCCATCAGCAAAGCTTTTCAAGCCTAAAATAGCATCTCAGTGTTAAACATGTTGCAGCACTGCAGACGTCCCCAATGCTAATGTTAGCGTCAACAGGTCCCTCTAGAAAATGAGATCCCAATCTCAACGGGGTTTACCTGGTTAAATAAGGAAAAAAAACAACAAACAACCAAACAAGAAAAACTGTCCATATTTCTAAAGAAGCTCCATGAATGACCATGAATTTCTGAAACTCTTGAACGCTGAATGGGAATAACAGCACTTTGAACCAATCTGAAGGTTGAATAATTTTGTTTTTGGGCTCATGCTAATTTATTCAGTAATTTAGCAGCAAAAATAATTTCTGAGTTGCTTTATTTGCTTTAAAATGTTTTTTTCATTAAAATGGGAATCCGCTAATACTAAACATTATCTCCAAAGATATTGTCAATAACATGTTGCAAAAATTAATTAAATTTCTTTGGTTTTTCAAAAATCACTGGAGTAAAATATATTCATGTTCCTCCTGATTAACATTAAATATCTTCAAAACTGAACGTTTTTCTTCAAACTGCTTTTTGATTTACCAACAAACAGTCAGAACCTCACATACAGAGGCGGAGAGGAAACAAATGTAAAGATCCCTCACTTCAACCCTGAACATGCTAATTGACATCAGATGGAGAGGGATGATCTCTTCCCCTGTTAATGACAAAACAGGCAGCTGTTAATAGATGAAGGTTAATCTACTGTACATCCACACACTTCAACGCAGCACGTATCCATTATCTTCACTCACACAGACAAAAACATGCACACAGAGAGTCAAAGCAGCAGGATAAAGAAAACGTCTAAGTTCACACCCTCAGATTGGAACACGAGTTTAAGACATCAAAGCCAACAAACAGAAGAAGAAAAATCGAGATTATCTGGGAAAGTGACGATGCCACCCACCATCTGAAGCACAAACTGAATGATTAAAAACCCTGCACTGGCACTGCTGTGAACTCTGACAGAATGGAGGCTAAATGGAGAGGCACTGAGGAGAAAAAAAGACGACGTTAAAAGAGGATTACAGGAGCCGTGCTTAAACAACCAAGCTGGGGATGAAGCAAACACGCTTATAAATAAGCAAAGATCTTATAGGAAAGATTCCAACATGCTTCCACTTGCTTCACACAGATACTACACACAGGTTTCATAATTGTCAGCTATATACCTTAAGTGATGCACTTTCATAGCAGATCAGTGTGACCATGGCTTAGAGGCTGTTTGTTTGTGTTGGAGGGAGCGACTTTTCCTGCAAATGTGTCCTTGAGCATGTGAGTAAATCTTTCACAATGATTACAGCTCAAAACCTCCTCCTGCCAAACTCCACTGGATCCCTGCGTCTCCTGTACCGACTGCTTGCATTAGAGCATAAAGAATTAATGTAAAAGATGTGTCTGTGTGTATACGTTCTCCGCTGTCTTATGTGGGGGAAGGGGTTGCCAGGGACAACAGGCCCCGGTTGCAGAACGATCCGTCTCAACAAACACCGCTGAAGCCTCGGGGAAGTGGATCTTTGATGTGCTCTGTAACGCACACTGGGAGGCTTGTGAAGAGTGATCCGTTTGTCATTCAAACATAATTCTGACTCAGTTTAGCTGGACTGAAAATGCGGTAACATGCATGGATTTGACCTGTTGTTGGTTGAGCGTTAAAACCCACAAGCTAAAGGCAGGGAAGACGTTTCCCCATCAGGAGGCTGCTGCAGGTGCTGTGCCTGGGAATTAGTTTGGTGATCAGATGCTGCAGTCAAAGAGGAACCAAACTATGAAGATAACAGCGGCACAGCGCTGTCATTCTCCATTCTGACCTACATTTGTCCCTTTTGCACTAATCTTCTCTCTTTATGTTTAAACCGATGAATTCTAATAAGTTCTGAGTTTAGTCATGCACTTATTGTTTCACAAGTTTTTATACAGACTCCTGCTGCAGAAAAAACTGCAATTTTATGAGGCAGGTAAATGAAACAAGTCAAGAGCATCAAATAATCTTAACTTGTGTTTTAAAATTTGAATAAGACAATTCTTCAGAGTAGGTAAAGAGCAGCTCCTACAACAACATAAATCCAACATTTACTGGGAAGTGCTTAAAAAAAGAACGACTTCCTATATTTTGGGAGCAAGGAGGATTAGCTGTGATCAAAACATGAATATTGAACCTTTTCAACTTCCCATTTTGTCACTTTCAGAGATGATTATGTGTGCTAGGCCAGGAGTCTGCAACCTGCACAATACAAAACGCCTTTTTCCCCCTCAGTCCAACTCAATAAACCTTGTTTAGAGCTGCCAGTGTTACCAGACCTCTTCAGAAAAGACCGGTTTTAATAAGCATCTAAAATAGAAAATATGTTGTCATTTTTAAAGGACCAGTATTTTATTTTTAGTTTTAAGTATTAACATTAAAAAAATATATAAAGTTTTTTATATCCTGTTTGACAGCTGTTTTTTTTCATCCAGTAGGCTCAGTTTGATTAGGGACCAAAATGGCAACATTTTCAGCTGCTTTTTCAGTTCACTTTCACACTGCACTGTGTCAAACGATCCAAACTCGTTGAGCAAACTGTCCACCTCCTCGCCTGTGGTGAACCACCGGAAGAAATCACATAAAAACCTCAGAAGAAGACACTGAGTGCAACTTCTGTCTTTGCGAAATGTACACAAAATTGGAGTCGCATTATCTATCAGCTGTTGTAGGTTTTCTCTTTTGTCTTTGACAAAAGACCACAAGCAATTTCTCCCACTAGCTCTACACTGTCATGTTTGTTTAGGTTGCATTTACCCAGAAAACCCTCTAATATAGTCCACTTCCTGCTTTTGGAGTGCTTAGCATTCATACACGCATGTGAAATGCACCAGAGTTCACTTTGAAACCTGGGTTTGTTTTCCGGACCAGAGTTTGCTTTTTCGTTCGTCCGAGTTTGATTTTGCATTCACAACTCAACAAACCAGACTGTAGTTAGAAAACAGTTTAACTAACACGGACTGGTGTGAATGCATCCATAGTTGCACCCATGGGGGAAGACTTGTGAGCTGATTGTTAATCAAATGACACACCACACCATGCATTTTTGCCTTTGGTCCAGCAGCCTGCTGGCCTCATTGATCACCTGTCATTGCTACACCTTGTTAAGGAGCCTTACCCATTCAGGCATTTGTCGCAACCCAGCCTGGCAGCAAGGCTGACTTTGACTTCACTTTTGCGGCTCAATCTTTACAGAAATCACATAAAAAGGCCAGAAAGTTTCCAATTTTCAACAGAAGTGTTTTCTAAAAGTGGCTATTGTGCTTCATTGGTTGCTCCGGTTCCTGAGCTAGATCACTCCCCATGACTCCCCGCTTTGCAGTGGACTCTGCTCAAGATCTTTTATTGACTCTTTTGTTGTGCAATCAAGGCAAACTGTAAAGCTTTGGCTCAATTCCACTCGTCCAGCAAAATTATAGGCTGCAAGTTATAAAAATAGCTTTAAATATTGTTCAAAATAAAAGTAGTAGAAGAGGATTCCTCAGACAAACAAACAGATTTAACAGGAGATTTTGGAGTGGCATTTAAAAGCTCAACAATCGATCAGCATACCTGCTCCTGTCCTCCTGGATGTAGAGCGACAGCAGCTGTTTGGGGATGGTGAATGACAGAGTACACTCCTCCATTTGTTCCCGCACCAGCATCCACTTGCTGTCCACTGTCTGAAATCTGTACACCTTGCATACCGGGTTCCTGAACACTGTGAAGGAGCAGAGAGCAAGTGAATAGGGATGCATCTGACACAGCACAAAATAAAACACATTCTTGCCAATGGAAATCCTTGGGATAATCCTTTGAAAATTTAGCAAAGTCGAATAGGAAAACTAAAACAACAATGGCAGCTGCCACCCTCAAGGACACAGCAGAGCAGGAAGACATCAGAAGTCTTTAAAAGTCACAGGAGGTATGAAGCACAAATTAAATTCTATAATCAATAGCTGTGTCTGCCAAAGATAAGACATTTCTCATCTTCCGAGCTCCACTTCCTCTCTCTCTTGTTCAATGTCAGCACAGAAAATACACAACCCTCATGTTGTTAATCTTTGCCCCCAAATCTCCTCTGTTTCCATTTTAATTGCTTATTTATTGTATGACACCAAGTCGCAGGCTGTACAATCATTTTGAAGTTTTGGGTGCTAACCCCGCCACCTGATTCACATTCTGCACCATCTTCCTCCTTTCTGCAGAGAGTTTCTAATAGCAGCAATCGAGGGGCTGAAAACGAAAAACAGCCCTAATGCTCTTATCTGCATGCTTGCAGCAGAAGGCGAGAAAGCTGTCAGCCTTAAACAGTGTTTACTGCTCCTTCTTCCTTTAGCTGAAAAAAAAAAGTCGCTCAGTAAGACGGAGCCGGAGCACCCGAGGTGAAACGTTGACAACTTCGTGTCACGATGGTCAAACATGCGTGGCAGGAAGATGTTTTTGCTTTCATTTAAAACTGGGATCCATACCTCTGGATCAAATGACAACACAGAAAATGGTGCCGTACACAACAAACTCCTCATTCAGAAAATTGACAAAGTTCGACTCAAAACTGTAATTTATTTCCACAGCTGTGTGTCATGCAGCGCCTGTCCCATTAATCCTGCTACCTCTGCGTGATGTGCTGTTGAGTGTTAAAGTGGCTCTTGCTCCTGCTGTATAGTTGTTTCTAAGAATGCCTGTAAAAGCATTTCTAAAGGTGCTAAACTTTTACAGCACGCCTTCTAAACTGTTGTCAGCTAAATGGGTTAACTTTATTCACGCTCTCGGTGCCAATAGATCCAAGAAGATGCATCACAGTATGAGTTCATTGAAAATTTTCATGGGGGTGGCCAGGCTCGAACCGTTGCTAACACAGGGGGAAATCTACCCAAACTATAAAATTATCCTCCCATTGAGACTTGGTCACAGCAGGATATGACATAAAGTGTCATGATCTGATGGTGGTTGGACTTTAGTCTTATCTTTGTTTCCTGTTTTTATCTCCTTCTGTTTATTAACTTAGATGTGGTCTTCAGTCCTATTTGTGTTTTATAATTATTTAAGTTTCTTAGATTAGCGTTCCTTTCTGTTTACTGTTCCTGTTGGTTTCAGTTTTTTTTCCTTTCATCCCTAATTTCCCAGTGTCTCAGGTTTGTTCATGTTTCTCTCTTCCTCAGCCTGCTAGTATGCCTATCTTCCCATCTTTTTCACATCTCCTAATCTCACTTTGCTTGTTTTCTTCATCCAGATCCCTCTACTTAATTGGTCCCTCTGGTTTTTATGCCACTCTTTTCTATTCCTCAGTGTATTCAAAGGTGACCCATTATGCATTCTTGTACAGGTTAGGATAGGTCTATGGGCAACACAAATATGCTCATGACATTTTTACACAATGTCATTCTTAGATAATTAGATCTTAGTCTGTCTAAGTAGCCTCACCCCCCAACTCACCGTTTACACACGCACATAAAAATGGCTGCAAACAGATGCGCAATTATACAATCGTACATCTTTTAAAAGCAGAAGTGGAGCCTCCTGCACAACCAGCAAGAACTCAGCAAGTGGTTTCTGGATGGTAAGTTGACAACAAAACACTTGTCTTTTTCAGCAGCCATTGTACAGCGCATGCAGCGGTAATCCCAGCCAGGCATCATGCTGGAACTTATCTTGGGTTGCTAGGTAACCGGTTGGGCTTTGCTGAGGTTGCTAGGTGATGGGCAGTGCTTGCTGACATTACATTTCAGAGGTTTTTGAAACGGCTCATTTTCGAGACACCTAAGACCATTACCTTATTGCCAAGAACTGACTTGCTAAGAATTCCTGGTTTGTAATGTTTTTTTGCCGATTCCTCTATCCTCTATTTTTCCTGAGTTTAGTTTTATTGTTGCTTCCCTTTTCTCTACCTGCCAAACGTTTTCCTATTTAGCATTCTAATATGCACTTAATGGTCAAACATGTATAACTTTTCATTTCACATCACAATTATGGACTGCTTTGTGCTGGTCTGCTGCATGAAATCCCGGTAAAATACACAGACATTTGTGGCTGTACAGTGACAGAAGGTGAAAAAGTTCAGGGGGTGTGAATATTTCAGCCACTGCATGAGCCCAATACATGAATCCAATTAAAAGTCAGACTTTTATCAGAAGGTTAGGAGGACACAAAAACTAGACTGTCTAGAGAATGTTGGTGTTATGAGAACCTGCACACACTTTAATTAGACTTGGCAGATTTCACAGCAGCTGGTGACACAAACTGTTGCTTTAAAATACAAACAATCTTATGTCAGGTCAACCAATTATAAGCAACTTTGATCCTCTTTTCAGGAAGCCAGCTGCTCTAAAGTTTACAAAGTGCAGAACTGGGAAGATGTGGGTGAAACTTTTCTAATGACACAGAAACCTATTCAGACAGAATGTGAGTATTTGTGTGTGACTATGGTTTCTAATATAGACAGGGATGTGATGTAGTGTATTCTATGGAAAATGGAAAGCATAAACAAAGAAACAAAGGGTTTTACACCAGAAACACAATTGATTTTCATATAACTACAAATAAACTCAAGCAGTTTTATTATTATTTGTATTTTTAAGGCTCTGTCTGAATGTAATGATAGATTTATAATCAAAAAGACTGTTTTGATTTTCATTTATAAGTACCAGAAAATATCTTAATACGTGTGAAATAAAATGGCATAAAAATGCTCTACAAAACAATAATTGCAGGGTAAATCGACCATAGAAAGGCTTATTATTTTCTCCTGTGCTGCAGAAGATGAAATTAATGAGGATTATAGTTAATTCTAGCCTCGAATTGACCCCTGAAAAAGCTCATAATTGTATTTAAATGAGATTTATTGTGGGCATGAGGATTATGGAAAGTGAATAGGATGACAAAACTCACAGTGTGAGGAAGGGGAATTGAGAGAAAGCAAAGAAAACTTTAAACCAGGGGAGTGATAGCTGCTGACTTCCACTATCTTCAGAGAAGCGGATTAACATCTGAACCCACCCCCGCCCCCTGCCTCCTTCTTCCCCGTCCCACTAATCTGAGCACCAATCAGACGCCTCAGTTTCCCTTCCAGACACCTCTTAAGAAAATGACTCCCTGCGCTGCGCCGTGCAGAGGCCTGTTTCCTCACTGCTCTCTGCATGCTCATTTTGAAAGCCAATAAAAGTGGAAGAGAAAATTGCATTACGCAGTCTGGTGGCATCTGCAAGGAAGGTATTGTTTCTGACAGGCTGCAGATGTACACCTGCAAAAATTGCTGCCATTCACTAGTTATTCGCAGCAGAAAATATAAGTGACAATGACACCATTACAACAGGAGCCAGGCTGCTGGGGAGCTGCGAGAAGTGATACAAATCTGCATAAAAGAGAGAAAATGGGTGCTGGAAGGAAAATATTTTCCGCGACGTCTTCTTTAAACAACAACTGTGACGTTTTAGCACAGCGGGATCTGTAACCTTTTCAAGTTCTCTCCTTTTCTTGCGACATTGTCTTTAATTTTCTCTCCACACTTCTTGTTTTCATCAGAGTCGGATCCAACTTTCTGTGCAGCCGGAGAATTATTCTCACGCAGCTGGATTCCTGTCGCTTCATCGTTCAGGGAGAACCAAGGGGTTCATTTGCTGACTGCATGCAGGAACCAAGACTTATTAGATCAAAACAGTGAAATCTAAAGAGTTTATTCAAACAGAAGACGCTTCAAATCGTCTTCATTCAAAGTTTGTTCAAAGGATCAATTTGTGGTTATTAGATGGAGAACATCAAGGGAATTTTACCAAATATGTTTTGGGATTTTAACTACTGCAAAGATTAAGTGGATCAAAGCAGCAATAAAGGTAGACAAATTACAATAGTTTAACCTTTTTTTCCAGGGAAGCTTAAAACGGGTTTGAGTTATGGCTTCTCTGTAGCCATAACTACAGAGAAGACTTTGTGAAATTTTACGGAAGTAGGAGGAAACAAAAGACATTATAGCCCTTTAAAACAGAAAGGAATAGTTGAATTACAGGTGATGATGGTTGGAAAACGTACCTGGTCCAGTTAGAGCGTAATCTTCTCTGTCGATGCAGGGCTGGTCCACAGGCTCACACACCAAAGGACACTGATGATGAAAGAAACACAAATATACATCAAAGGGTTTCTACGTCTTATAAACACAAACAGGTTTTGATTATTACCATGACAGGAACACTTAACCTCTCAGTTACTAGGATTTTAAGCTTATCAAACGCAATTAGTCAGAAGAAATATGACAACGTATGAAAAGTATTCATACCCCTTAAGCGTCCGTACATGATTATGAAGTGGAAGGAAACTTATACATGCCATTGATAATATTCTTTCAAAAGATAAATTCAAGCTGCAAAACTTTCTAACCATTTCCCTACCAGCTTCTACATTTAGAGGATCAAACTTCTGTCCAGTCTTCTTTGCAAAATACCTCAAACGTAGTCAGACTGAACATCCTAAGCTGACTTTAAATTTGGACTTTGACTAGATCATTCTAACATATGAATCTGCTTTGATTCTTTCTGTTGTCTTCTATAGTGTTTGCATTGGAGCAATTTAATCAACTTAAATCGAATTTCACTAAAGCAAACAAAAATCAGGGAAAAAGAGAACATTTGCAATTACAGCATTTAAAGACACACGTCACAGAAAACACGACACGGTAAAGAGCTGCTGATGACGCTCAACAAATGATGCTGCATCTATACTGCAGTTATTAAACTCATAAAAGGAAAAATCTGTAGGGAAACATTCACTCTGACTTCTCTGAAAAGAGAGCAGATCTGAAATCTGCCCCCCTTCATTAAATACTTTGCAAACTTTCTCCACCTTTAATGCAACATGTAACATTTAATATGTAAAACAAACCAATCCATAAGGGGAAAATGATAAAATTAATTCAATAAACTGGATGTAAGCCACTAAGTAATACTTAAAGAACATATCGATTCAGTTTTACATTACATCTTTAGTCAAATTTTGCCCACTCGACCTTACAGATGACTTGTTCTCTCAATCTCTGGGTTTGGGAGAACATCTCTTGTTCGCAGCTCTTTCCAGGTCAGTCCACTGGGAGAAGAAGAAACACCACCGCCATGTTCTTCTGTTTGTGTTGCTGTTGAACATCCACCAGAATAAAGGGGAGCCTGAACTTTTTCAGTTGATTCCTCTTCTGACAGCCAATTTAAACTTCATTTCTCAACATCAGCTAATAGTGCATGTGTGAATCATGGCTTATGGACTTCGCTAGCAGCCGGAGCCAGGGTTATTTTAGTTTTTTATGCCTTCCTGTTGGTGTTGATCCAGTAGGAGCCCAGATCAGAAGCTCCTTCTGGATCCAATCCGCAGGGGTAAACCTTTGTGTCCTGCTAGCCAAGAAGAGGATAGCTCTGTTCTTTATTCTCAGGACCCACAATCAACATGTGGTGAGCCGGAGGAGCCAGTGCTTTGCAGAGATGAAGCAAGGAACCCGCATGGTTACTGAGCAAAGCCAGTCGCCGCTGGTTTTACAAACTGATGCCAAGTCAGAAATGTTAACTTGGCGGAGGCCACGAAGGGAGAGAGGAGTTTCCTTCTGTCGATGGCTGTTGTTGTGGAGCAAATACTGGATTAAACATGATTCATCAGTCTGGCATTAAAAACTCCTCACTCTTTTGTTGGCACAGTAGTGCACATAAAAACAGACTTTATTGACCGTTTGCACATCTTTAGATCATTGACATGAATTGATTTTCTTGAAGGATACTGAACAGTGCCAACGGTGCAAATTCTAACATCTAATTTAGCTGGTTATTTTATTTAGTGATCAGTTATAAACTAAGAATTTTTTTCACTCTAGAGTCTTTCGTCTATTTTCTTCATTGTCACAATGCCAATTTTTGTCCGTCCATCTATCTGCGGTCAAAACCTCACTCATTAATTAACAGCTTTCATTCACCAAATGAACTGATTAACACCACAGTATCTCCATCAGAGTGAAGGTTCAAGTCAATTTGTAGTCTTGCAAAGTCAAAGTGTTTTAATATTTTGAAAATTAAAGAGCGTATCAATTTAGAACCAGAAAACTTAACATTTTTGAAGGTAGGAAAGATAAATTTTGATCAGCTTTTCCATTTATTTTTTAAAACAGAAAGACAATTTTACAGGAATTGATCTGCCTCAACATACTGGCAACACAGAATAAGGATTCTGCAAGCCACCTACAGGATCTTCAGCTGAAAAAAAAGGCAGGATTATGTTTGTTTCCCATAGGAATATGAATTAAATTTCTGGATTTAGATGAAAAAACATCCCAAAGTTGAACACAACTCATACAACAGCCAGACCAGCGAGGGCAAAACATTATGCTTTTACTAAACATTGAAAGCATAATTTTTTATGCATTATAAATGCTTTTATAAGCATAAAAAGTAGAAAAATTACTTTCTTTTGTCTATAACTAACTATAACAGCAGCATTTTTCTGAGTCTGAGCAAAATGAATGAAAAAATACTGAATTGAGATGGTGTTCTAGTATTTTAACCCTCTTTTTAACTAAAACATGTTGGAATAAAGCGAAGATGATTTTATGGGGCCAAACAAACATGTTAAAAGAAAGCTAATTTGATATAGGCTCACTGATATTATCCTTGAAATAAACTTTTGACAACCAAATAACTCATAAGTGTCACTGCATGTCCCACAAGAAGAAAGCAGTTTGTTTTTACGGTAGCTTGTAGAAACGGGAAGGTGACTGACATCAGAATAATAATGCTGGTCAGAATTGGAGCAGAAACTGCAAATTTAATATAAATGCTGCCAAAATGTGTTAATCTTTTTCGCAAGTAGTGATTCAAAGTGGAGATGGAAATTTTACTTTTAATCTGTTTGTTCAACAATTTACTTTTTAAAACAATGTAATCACTCTTCAGAAACTCTCAGCTATATTCTTTGATTTTCCTGTTCTCCATTTTCCTTTCAAACTTTTCAGCATATTTTTCCATCTTGATCATGAAAATGAAGAAAACTACTGAGAACTTCAGGCTCAATACAGCTGAAAGAAAAAGTAGCAAAAAAAAAGTATGACAAAAAAACCACTAAAACTTCCCTCTTACACTGCACTCTGCATCTCCAAATACAAATGTTAAATTCATGCCTCTGCCGGTCCTTTTAGTCCGCCCCTTGAAGCATTAAGTCTGGGTTTTCCTGATCAAAGCGGGGCTGACAGCTAACAATCGCTCTCGCTCGTTGCATGTCAGCTCTGCCTGGTCTGAGGAACCATTACGCACAGCAAGACAGACAAATCTGTCCCCAGAAAAAAGGTTTTAATGGCTGCATGGAACAAACTCTTCTAGTTAAGAAAGGGATCTAGAGCAAGGACAACACCAATCAACGCCTAGGCTTTCACACGCACACAGACACAGGAACCAAATGAAACCCTGCCCATTGATCAGAACAAGCAGAGGTGACGTTTGACATTTGAAAATCCCAGCGAGAAGGGCGGGAGATAGAGAAAAGCATTAACAAAAAGCCGAGGAGCGCAGCTGCCGAAGGTGTTTTATCGTAATTGTGGGCAGCGGTCAGTGTGAGGTCGACGCTACTTTGATGGCTAAAATATGAGAGGAGATCAGATCAAAGGTGACTCAATTCTCTTTCTTGTTTTGGGTGGGTGTTTTCACAGGGTTAGTGGGATATGCATGAGAAGCAGCAGCCACTCGAACAAATCAAACAAGAGCCCCCAATCCCAATAAGCCCCCTTCCTGCCCGCCCCAAAATGCACAAAGTTTGTGCAGAAACTCCATCTGAAGCAAACCTTCCTGATGTCATTTCCCTTCCCTTGTTCCTCTGCACATTCTCTACAACGGAAACAGCATGCACAGGCGGAAATCTGCTCTGACAACACACACTCATACACTCTCACACATGCCAACACATTCATCAAGAAGACATGGGCAGATTGCCGGTGACACTCCAGAGCCTGGCAGGGACCCTCCCTGCACCAGCAACAGGGCTGGGCAAAGCTAAAGCCAGTCAACCGTACAGAAGCCCTTGGTCAATTATATAAGAGTGATTCAGGCACACACACAAACACGCATGCACATGCGAAGTGAGACAGCTCACTGACAGCAGGCATGAACTACAAGTCTATATGATGCAACATTGTAATGAAGGTACATCAGACACATCATGAAAGCTGCTTCTCTAATATTTAAAGCCTGTTGGCTCTAAAGCAGACATACGTTTGATATTAATGCGAAGAATGAAACTGAGTGAAATGAGGGAACATATCACTTCACTTCAGCTCTGATGGCATCCCATTTGCATGAACTTAAAGTCAAATTTTGAGGACGCTGGCTCTTTCCGTTCTCCTCCCTGATTGAGTTAAACGTTGAGCAGCGAATAGGATTAGAGTGGATAACGAGGGCGTTGGCTGCAGCAAAACTACCATCCAGGAAATGTTTATGGGCAAATAAACAGAGAAGTGGAACACAGATAAAATAAAAGTGGTTGGAAAGATTTCAGATCGTTTCTCCATCAGCACGAACATGCTAATGCCGACGATAAATGTCCGCACGCCGGTTAAATCCTCATTAGGGTTCACTTAAATTTATTTAATCTCATTGGAGAGAATGAGCAGAGCTGGTCTAATCCCAGGATAAGCAGAAGGGATCTGATATGCAGAGACTCGTGCTTTGCCAAATAACACGCTCTTCACATTTTATGGTTCTCTCATAAAGTAGGGTGAAAAAGCCTGAAAATACATTCAGCTTTTACAGTAGTAGCATAATCTCAAAAATAAAAATATTAGGAATCTAACCTTTAATTTGAGAAAGTGATATTACTCTGTCCTCTGTAGCCCAACTCACATTTTAATTATGGGGTTTAATAACCATGGAAGACAATTGATTCTGTTTGGTGAACAATTTCCGTATTGATTTGGAACAGTTACTTAGTGATATATTTTTACCAGATATCTATTTAAAATGTGTTGACTTTTCCTCAAGCCACAAGTTTCCAAGTCTTTAGGAAGGGAAACAGCATCACGGATCCTCTACCTTTCATTCTGTGTTTGTTGAACAATCTAAATCTTAGACTCAACAAACCAGAACAAATATTTCCAGTTAAATCCCGCTAGAATTTCACAGTCTCCATTTACATTTGTCATGTTGGATAAAGATAAAGGATTTTTTCTTGCATCTAGAGTCTGATGGTTGTTATTGAGTCTTGGCAACCTCAAAATGCCAGTCTGTGCTGCAGTCATCTGACAATTAGATTTGGAGAGCTATTTTTTAAAATCTCCCTTACCATCCTCCTCTCTGTGCAAGTGGCAAGATAAAATTGGGTTCTCATGCAGCCTTATTTGTCACTGTTCCAGTTTTTTAAAAACTTTTTATTTATTGCTCTCACTGCAAATCTGGAAAAGTTTAAGCGAGTTGTGATTTTCTTGCCTCCATTTTCCTACTTTCAGAGAGTAACACACAGATGCTCCAGTCCATTGGCTGGATCTTTTTGAAGTCTGTATGGGAAACTGGCCTCTGCGGTGTCATATTTACACCTCAATGGCAGTAGTAAAGTCATGAGCAGGGGCGGGACTTAACTGTGTCATTTATATTTTATCGTTGTCATGATAAATTTCAATTAATGATGTTTAAAATTTTCCAAAGTTATATTGTTGGGATTGTTAGAATCAATAAATATCAATGTATTTGAAAAAATGATTAAATACAGTTAATAGGTGTAGGGTAGTAATATACATTCTAAAGATGTGTATTACAAATGGGAATGTTTGTCAGGAGCAGTATTTGTGTTTGTGGGGTTATAATTGATATCATGCAGTCACAGTCTTACAATTTCCTAAAAATGTAGTAAAAAGTAGTTATTATCTTAACAAAATGTCATGATAAAACTAAGTCCATATTGCCCATCAGTCATTAATCACTAATTATGGGTTCCTTGACATGCTTATTACCTGAAAAAAGTGAAATGAAGACAAAATAGTTACATTTATTTTCTTACGGATTGTTTGAGGTTTAAATCCTTGTTCCACAGACTTGTGCGCCAAGTTATTCACAGAAAGTTTTATGGGTTTTTTTCCCCCTATAGAGCACATCTATAATAATTTGAAAGAAAATCTTGACACACATTTGGCTGCAGTTAATCCAGGAGTGCCATTTATTTTGCTTCCCCCTGATTGGCTGTAAGGATAACTGTAGATGCTAGCTTCTGCAGTAATGCAAATATAGTTTCCATCATGTGTATTACTGCATATTAAGATATATTTGATGTTTACACTATTGAAATGAATTAATTTTAAGAATTTTTAGAACTCGGTCCCAAGGATTGGTGGATTTTAGTTACTGGGATGCTGCTGTGGTGATGTAGTAAAAAGAACAATTTTCTCTATTGAACAATGCACTAAAAATATGATTTTCAGTGTGATTCCTTTAAGGAATGGATTTCCTTTAAGGTTTTCTCCACATCTTGAGTTTAGAGTGTGCCGTACCTTCTGTGAGGACGAGTCGGTGGCGATGTGGTCAGCCTCCTCCACCTCCCCCATCTTCAGACGACTCACTACCACTGTTCCTGCTGGGCACACACCATCCGACGACCTGAAAAAACACAAGCATTGAGCTTCTAATAAAAAAGATCTTTTTTCTGTAACTGCTTCACAATGATCAGACGTGGATGAAGTAACATCCTGGCTTACATTCAGCTTTGAACAGGTTGCACAATTATGAAGCCTGTTGAATTAGCATGCAGCAGCAAACACAGATGCTTTGCTCTGGGATTTCTTTACCTGACAGATTGTGCAGAAAAGTCTGCTTACTGAAAAACGGCAAGAAATTCACAGGGAACTGCGGGGGGGACATCTAACTTTGCTGTTCAAATGGTGGCCCAACAGAGATGACTAGACCTTTTCAGATACTGTAGCATGGCCAATCACTTTTCCAATTGCAGAGCTTGTGATTAAGGAGATGATAGAAAATCTATAGTATTGGCAAGCAGACAGAGGGCTTAAAATGAAGAAAAATGGCCCCTCTACATGACGGCAGTAAGTCTGATCACTTTAAAAGACCCATCCTTAATGTGCTCGGTTCCACTCCAGCTGGAGAAAACGCTGGCTGCTGTGTGCCAGCCAGCGGTCTGAGGGGAGGTAGGAGGGATGACACACGACTGCCCGAGGAGGAAAAAAAAATGTAGGGACGGTGATGGAAACAGAAGGGATCCTTTCAAGGCTAATCCATCTTGATGAGGTACAGGGAAGAAGTTTTTAAACACACACAGGAGAAAAGAGGAGAGAGGGAAGGAAGCCGTGTGAGTGAACGTAGGAGGAGGAGGACTGGGAGCCTGAGGAGGCAGCTGCAGGGAAAAAGCGACTCTGCAGTGAGACACGGAGAGCTTCAGTTAGTGCTTAATGTCTTACAGCAGTCTCACAGCAGAGAAAATAACATTGGCTGCTTTCTAAATCTAATCTTTGTCCCTCGCCAGACACCTGTCTAGGTGTTTACTCCAGCTCTGCTCTCCTCGTTTCCTCGTGTCCTTCCTCTCTCTGATGAAGCCGAAAACGAAGAGGAGAGAAAGTCACCCTGACTTTGATCGTATGTACCCACACATAATCAAGGAAATGGAGATTAACATGCATGGCACTCAGCGACAGTCCTCCAGAGGCAGAGCAGAGGGGTGATGGTGGTCCTCTACTCTTCAGATTACACTGCCACCATCCACTAATGAAATCCCCATCCGTCATTCAGACTGGCCACAAAGAATTCAAGATTAATTATTTTTTTAATTTTATTTTTGGATTTCTTTAAGTCGTCACCAAACGTTACTGCTATTTTTCTCCCAAGTGCTTTTTGTGAGTAGAGCTCCTTATCTCTCTCTGTGTGTGTGTGCATGTGTCATTGGAGCCATCGACGATTGATGCATTGCTTCATCTGATTGGAAGTTTCAAAACAAACATGGCAGAAGAAGTGTCTGATTCAGGTTTGGGGTTTGGAGCTAAATTGGGGCTGAAAGAAGATTGAAAAGAAGATTGTAATTAAGAAAAAAAACTAAAACCTGAAATTGAAAACTTTTGTCTAGAACTTGAAAAATACACCCATGTATTCAAACTGAAAATAAGTTTGTCAGTTTTTTTCAGTTAAAAGTTATTTTCGTTCTTTACTTTTCCATATTTTGATATTTATTTTTTCCTCAGTTCCACATTTTAAGTTTCAACTTCATTTTTTTATTTCATAGTTTTCTTCATTTTCAGTCTTTTGGCCCTGACTTTGCGTAGGGGGCGTGGCTTCCAGACGGACATGAAATCAGAATGAGAGAAAGAAAAAAGAAAGCTCTCATCAGTCATGTTGCCTTTAACAAAACGTTGGTACTATGAGAATTGTAGCTCAATGCTTTCTCTCTACAATATGACTGCATTAAACCAACTAATGCCAGTGACTAAGTTCACTTAAAAAAGCTTCTTTGGACAATAGGTGGCACTAATAACACTATGATAGCATTAAACTGTGCAGTGCACAATAATAACCATTTAAGAATGGATATTATCTGACATTTTATCATGGGGACATATGAAGGGAAAACTTGTCATAGCTGGAAAGCATTGCTATGATTAGCATGAACTGAGCTCATGAACTGAGCTAATGAGCATCTGAACAAAGAACACTTAAAATCTACAGCTGATCTGTTTGAAGATGGTTGGTTGGAAACATTTGGTTGACGAATGCTGTGAATGTTTGTTAATGTGTACAGACTTTGAGCAGCCAGCCAAATCAAATTTACTTCAATCTAATTTTAATCACATTTCATTGTGGATTTGATTTTAAACAAGTCAGGCACAGTTATTTAGGCAAATTAAATAAATAATGAAAAAGGTTATTAAATATGAGTGATTTCTATTATTTCTAATATTACTGAAATGATTTAAAGACTACCATTGGGAAAAGATAATGACAAAAATGTGTTTGCAGCTGCTTAAAGGGTGGGTATTATGTATTTTCCAGGCACAAAGTGCCATTTTATAGCACAGTGAGAGACTTTCAACTGTTATTAAAAATGCTATATATATAAAAAAATAACTTTGCATCTTAGTCTTATCTGACACCTTAAAATTGCCCTCCGTCTCTTTAAGAAGCTCTTCCCCTTTCCGAAACTCCCTTGAGACTGAAAAGTAGTTTGTATGAATAAACAGGCGGAGCTTCAGGCACCCCAAATGGCTGCAATGGGAAATTCAATGATTCCTCAAACTTGCATGAAAGAATCAAAGAAGCATTTCAGGGTGAGGGAAAAAAATTATAACAAGACATAAAGGTAAAAAAAGTTTTTCATAATACTCTCTTTTTAAGTTCCTTCATCTTGCATCATGAATCTGATTTTTTTCTCAAAATACAGAAAACAGAGGTTTCATTTTTTAAATGTATTTATATTTGTCATGTTGGAGGTGGTCTTCTATACATATATCCCATACTTTAAAGTTTAAGTAATTGTTTACAATTCAATAGCTTTTTTGCAATTAATCATTAAAAGTAACTGATAAATTGAAATGAAAAACATTTTGAGTAGATTGGCTCACTTCCAACTTCCCTTTGAGAGGCACAAACATAAACTAAAAACCTGCTCAAATACAATCTGTAAATATTATCTCTGCTGAGATAAAGAACACCTTGAAATGGGCTGAGATTGTTTGATTTAGCTCCATGCTGCAGGTTTGTTAAACAAACAGTGGTAAAAACAAGGACAGAAACATCCTGATAACACGAGCGCTCTGCAGCAATAACCCGTCCGTTTAAATACAGTTTTGCCTCAGAAGAAACTTTAAAGGGCCCGGACGGTAGCGTTAGTTAAAATCGAAGACCATTCTCTCCTCCCAGCCTTCCGCTGCTCTTCCCATCTGTCGCAGCTGGCATGGAGACAAATCTGCAGATTGTTCTCTCCCTCTAAGTCCATCTTCCTCTTGAATCTAATTGGCCCGGGATCTTTTTTTATGACAACACTTAATCAGACAGCTTTGTTCGAGTGACAAAATAATGTGTTTAAAATGTCTGCTACAAATTTGGCACAATTAAAAAATAATTAGCTTTCAGAGAAGTGCCTTACATTTAACAGTTATTTTCTTTTAAAAGCTTTACTTGCAACTATTAAGCAACATAAGATGCAAAGTGATTTATTATGGAGAAAAAACCCTTTCTAAGTTTTGACATGACTCATGCATTCCCAATAGCGATTGAAGTATAGGTTTTTCCAACACTTTAATAACAAAATTTAAAACATCTTCTTTACTGATGGGAATGAAACAAATTTAAAATATTCTTCTGCCTAAATATGTATTTGAATCCTTTCCAAAAGCAAAATGTGCTGCGTCTGTGCAACAATGCACAAGCTGAATGAAAATTTCCCAGCGAACTCTGACTGCACACAGTCGTCAAAACATGACGGGAAGAGTAATGACAGCCGGCGCATTTCACTGTAATCTCCATAAGAATGAATTTAACAAACAAATCTGACAAGCCCTACAAGACAGATGCGTTTATTCATTTGAAAAAGCAGTGGATAAGCAGCACCGTGATGCTGCATTTGGCAGATGATTGAGAAAGAACTCCATGAGAAATTATACTGAATGTGGCTTATTCAACGCAAATCTGGTTAAACTGAATGTCTTCACTGAAACAAGAGAGAGAAAATCCGGATTCAACTTTATTTCTTTGCATTTTGTTTTTAGGAAGCCAGAACCTTGTTCTTCTTTCTTAGGCATGGTTTTGACATGGTTTTTTTCAAATTTATTGTGTTTAATTTAACAATTAAAGCAACAAACATCAAGGACAAAAATAGTGCAACAAGTTCTTAGATGAAAATAATAATATAAAATGTATCAAAACTAGACTAATTGCAAATTGAAATCATCTGGTGGCAGTTTGATTAACTATGATCATAAACACATCAGAGCGTTCAAGTTCACTCTTTAGTGTAGAAGTTCACGTCTCAAAATAAGCTATTTTCAGTATCAGTGAGATGCTTGAAATGAAAATTTCAAACTTAAAGGTTTCATCTGAACGACTATCTTTCAGAACAATAAATAAATAAATATATCCAATCTCTGTAATCTCTGTCCAGCAACATGCTAGTTTGGAGACGTAATATTTCACAAACCCCTAAAACAGAAGAAAGCAACTGTCTTTAACTTTGAGTTTTACCAAAAAAAGCCATCAAACATGTTTCTTGGGTGCATTTGCAAAAAAAAAAAAAAAAAAAAGTGGGTCCGTTGTTCAACTTGTTATGGTTGATCAAGAGAAATTTGTCTGAGATAACTGGCCAATAAATTGGTCTTGAACGTTTCTTCCAGCTTATGAAGGTTTGCTTTACTTTGGATATTAAGGCTTGTTGTCAAAAATGCTCAATTTGTTCAAATTTCTTCGGATAATCTACAAATAGCCTAAAGTTAACATGATGTGACAGGCAAAGACAATATTATAACTTCAACAAAATGATTTCTAAAGAGTTAAACTTTGCATAGAGCAGTTGATCAAATGAAGGATGATGCATCCCTCAGGTTCCATGCCAGGTCTTTGTTGGACTTTTTAGTTGTTCAGCTTGAGCTTCTTTTTTAGGCCTAACTCTTCTTTTGTCCCCCATTTATCCACTTCTTTTAAAGAACATGCTGCACTTTATGCTGTGATGGTCAGGTACAAAGACTACATTGAACAAGAGAACTATTGATCAAGAGCACTTTAAAAGATTAAAAGAAAGTTTTTTTTCCTTCTTGGTAGAAAAAAATGAAGGAAAAGTTCTGCACAGCCCTGGACGTTCATGGTTTAATTAATTTGGACAAATACCTCCATCTATATCGTTAAGCTGTGACATTTAGGAAAAAACTCATCCCCACCATGTGAACTGTAGTAATGATACCGTTTTTGCTTGTATCATCGTATTCCCTTGTATGCTAAATCTCTTGTTGATTTTCCGGTGAAAATTTGCTTAAACTGATAAAATGAATGAAAAGAAACGAAAGCAAAGGCTTTCTTTTTACTCTGAAGTAAATAAATATCAAATGTAACTCCAATGCCTAATTTAGCATCCCATGACTGCAGAAAAAAAGAAAGAAAAAACAAAGCATGGATACTTCTGTGGTCGTCAGCTGGTTTCCCCTCGGGAAAAGTCTCACAAAGGAAAACACCTGACAACCACAGAAACAAATCCAAGCACCGCTGGCAGCTTTCCTCCTTTTTGAAAAAATGGTAAGACACTGAAAATATCCTGCAGAGACCGGAGAAAACTCTCAGGTTTTTTTTGTTGTTGTGAGTTTTGGCATTGGAACAGTGATTCTATCAGAAAACCTTAAAGCTCCACATTGCCTGTAGGATGGAAGCGGCGAGAGATAAGGGATAAAAACACTGCCAAGATTATACACGGCGTAGGAGCAGGAGTACTACGAGCTTGAAGTGTAACAGCGGAACTGTAGATGGGAATCTTGACCTATATAAAGCTGGACGGGTGAACTATATATAGCGCTGGCTGAAGACTGATGTTAGGACACAGGACAGGACTAACCCTGGTGATTCTTATAAAGCATGATTGATGCTGTTACATTAGCTACAGTTAGTCCATGTTTAGCAAAAGAGGAATCCACTTTAATGTTATTACAAACGATGCAGACAAAAAGAGACTAACTGTTTCCTGATGTGAAGCATATTCCCAAAGAAAAGGCTGGCCTGGTTTCCAGCTCATGAAAGAGCTGCAAATGTTCAATTTGAAATGAGTACAAGATAACGCATGTATCATGTTTAAGTTTGTAAAATCTGTTCTGCTCCAAATTTATGTATTTATTCTCCTACAGATTTTTTTTTTATGTTTCAATGGTGAATCAGATTTTTAATAAGAAGCTGATTTGACTGAAGCACAGCAATGTGATGAATATGATCATCATGCTAATGTATGCAGTGCTAAATTTCTGGGAAACAACTGAAGTAAGCAGAACAGAAGCTAACGTATGTCAGCGAGTGACTCGTATTTGCACACAATTTGTGAATTTAATGCATTTGTTTACTTCAGCTTCATTTCCTTACTTCTCTTGCTCTTTTTCTCTCTCTCACACACACACAAACGCACGCACACTCCTGCATCCTTGGCAAAAGAGAACAGTCTTCACGCTACATTTACCATTATGTTGGTGCTTAAACACTGTCAGGAACTGTCTGGGATAAGCTGTTCACAGGAGAAGCAAGGTGGAAATAGTGTGCAGTATATAGACCGTTTCATCAACCAATCAAAATATTTAAAGACGCTTCTTGAGAGTACTGATTACTTTTGGATGGATAACCAAAGGGACTGCACAAGCAAGAAAGTCACCTCTGGGTATTGCTACATGATTATGAAAGAGAGGTTAAAGTGACCGATGATGATGTTCAGCACAGGTTTCCTCCTGTAGGGTTTCCTGTGGCTAACCAGCACTCAGGACTTGGTATACTTTGATCTTAATCTGGAGTCATGCCAGGAGGATGAGCAGAAAAGTTAAGAAATGCAGGCTGGCAAACTCTGGCTCACCTTGAAAAAAATAGTTTTCCCATGCTAGAAGTTCAACTTCTTGATACGAAGTCCGAAAACCAGTAACTTCTCTACATGGAGACGAGCACGGCTGTATACAATATGCAGCGTGAAACCTCTTTGTCCAACCAGATAACATCAGATGTTCACATAAGAATAAAAAGCTGGTCAGTGACAAGAAAAAAAGAAACCTTTATAAAACCATTGTTTCTTTTTAATCCAGAGGTTAGACATACACATTCAAAGACAGACTAAGGACTGTGATGTACAACCTCTGTCTCTCCTCTGAAAAGAGATGGCTCACCATTCTCAGACTGCCAACTGCACCAGCAGCGTTCCAAAATCGATGCAGTATTGTACAACTAAGAATACCAACAACATCCAGCGACAAGAGGGTCTCAAAGTCCATCTCTCCCACTCCTGGAAAATACTGGTGAGTAACTCATTTCCCACCTAAATACTGTCCTGCAAGTTAAATCATTTTCCAAAGTTTATTTCAGCACGCATAAAGAGTCATTAGCTTTGGACTCCAACAGCTGATAAAATGTGATGGGGACAATCAACATGTCTTGTTTCTCTGTAAAGGTGGATTTTAATATGGACCTAGGAGGATTCAACAGTAGCTCAAGTATGGCCTTTTAAGGATTTGATTTCCTATTTGAGCTTTCATGGTTAGTTAATTTCCCGCTAAGCTGCAGCAGAGGAACAATGACACATGGAACGGAGTTTGGCTCAAGAACGCTGCTGGAAGATTTGCAGAAGACGAACTGTGGGTTTTTGTTCCCCATCATTTGCGCTGAAATTGCTTCAGGAAGAGACCGTGAAGCAACTAATAACTCCTTCAATGTGCACATGTGAATTTAAATACTGTTTGCAGAGTTCTCATGTGCCTAATAATTAAAGTTGGATTTAGGATCCAGATGAAGTGGGTAAGAGCAAATAGTGAATTAATCACCTCATTTAACAAACATACAAGCTGGATGCCAAAGCAACCGTAAGTGATAAACACTCTAAATCACAGAAACGCTTATTACTGCTGCTATACAATTGAATGCAAAGCTGCTCTATATGGATTCAATCACAATGAAGATGCAAGACTTCTGGAGGATGTGTTTAAAGTCCCAGCTGTTTCTGTTCGGCCGTGTGCATACATCCTGAGGATGAAGACGGATAACGTACATTCAGAGGATTAGCCAATTGTAAATCAATAAGAATTGGATAAGTGCAGGTAGTGAAGACTGTTAGAGTGAGGAGGGAGGTGGAGCGGTGACATACGCCGTGAACTGTGAGCTCAGATGATGACCTTCTGCACCACTCACTTAATAATTACTCTATAATCAACTCTGAGGTATGAAGTCAGACTGCAGAGTTCAAAACAAGTGCTGTTTTTAAAGCAGCTGTTCCCACATGCATGAGTCTGCAACAATAATAAATACAATCTCCTAGACTATTTCAGCATGAAAGTAAGAAAAGGCTACACTTAACCAAAGCTTTATATTTACTTTTTAACAAGCTGTGAAGAGCAAAATAAACAAAATCCCCTCATCTCTCCAGCAGCTCCTTTATGTCCTTTAATTGGTCTGGAAATCTGGAGAAACACACGCAGAAGTGCTTTGAAAAAAATATGCACAAGAAAAAAAAAAGAAAAAAGCATAATACGTGTTGTTTCTTATCGTGAACACACAAATCAACTGTTAAAATTCATGGTTTAGAACAATTTAAATCCACAAAGGTGATGTTCAAAGCAAGAAACAATAAGCTTCCAATGAATATTCAGAATGTATTTAGGAGCATAGAGGGAATTTAACGGCAGAGAGAAAATCAATTAAAACCTGCTGTGTTTCGGCAGCACTCTTAAAGGCATGTGAAGTGTAGGATAGATGAATGAAGAAAAAATACTCTATAGTTGAAGAATATATATTGCTGTTTTGAACATTTTATATTTATTCTTCAGTGTTGAAGTCAGATTTTTTTTCCTTTTGGGATTTGGACATTACCTTTAAATCAAAATGTCCTTTCTTCATCTTAATTTTGTTAGCTCAAAAAATGGATAAGTACTGACAGAAAACATAATTTAGACCGTTGGGAACAATTCATAACTTTTTAGTTACAAAAACGTATGAAACTAAAACTAAAAACAACAAAAACAAACAAAAATCATGATTAGACCTAGACACAACAAGGAGAATCCCACAGAGCTCTAAGTACACAATGTACTAAACGAGGATACATACGTCAGGTCTTCTTTCTGTTTCTTATACACATGTTTGTCTTGAGTTCATTGCTCAAGACAGTTTTAAAATCTTAAACCTTTTAAGATTCTGCAAAAAGAGACATAAATGAGTGAAAAATTGAAAGTTAAACCAAAAGAACTTTGGAAACCCCAGAGTTTTATTTTGCAAACTAAGTCATGTTAAATTAATTAAAGTCATTTTTCTAACAAATTCAATCCAATTACGCTTTAATTCAATGAGGTGCAATTAATGATGCTAATTTAGAAAGCCTGCTCATCAGAAAACTGCCAGATTGAAACAAATCTTTACCTCAGCTTAACACTTGGTCCCGTTCCTCGTCAGTTTTATGTCAGTTGGGAAACAACAAGAGGAGAAATTCCCTTTAAACAGAAAAAGACCTCCAGTGGAAAAAGACTGGGGGAGGACAGCCATCTGCCTCAGCTGGTTGGGGGGCGAGATTCCCTGATGAATCTCTACAGTCGAGTTGCCAGGCCTTTGAAAATCATTTGACAGTCTTCTGCTGTATTTCCTATCCATCAAGAGCCTGTCTGTCAGGGCATGCTTCCGCACTTCTGTGAAGTGACTAACATCCCTTCAAGCTTTCCTGATCTTGACATAAACACTTAAGACAGCAAACCTTGCTGTGTCCACAGGCAACAAATCTTTCACAAGTAAAGATAAAACTTACTAATGAGAGTGTTAATTATACTTTGTCTGAAATATTAACAAGTTTTGTTGTTTGTTTTTTTTTCTGTCCAAATATCTTGAGTGTAATGTTGCTCCAGCATTATGAATTTCTTGACTGACTGGCTCTTTGGTTGCTAAATGAGGCATGATAATCAGTGTGAATATGGTATTGATTTTTAATTCTTTGGCACAAATGAGCAACTTTTCAATAATATAGATTTCCTTCCGGAATTTTCTGAATTTTAATAGACCTGCTGGATTTTTTTTGGAGTGCACTGCATATATAATGGAACTACTGAATGTGTCAAATAACTTAAACGTGCATTAGTGAAATGCATTAACATACAACAAAGCTTGGCTTATATTTATTTAAGATTAAAACAGAAAATGGAAAAAAAATGTTGAGCATAAAACATAAAAAAAATATTTAATTACGTTGGTTTGAGCTTTGTTCACAGGAATGATGAACAGAAGTTACAGAAATTAAACTCTGGACACAGTGGTAAAGACTCAGCCTCAGTACACAATGATCCAATGTTACCAAATGACACAATATGATACTATGAATAATGCTGTGATTGTTCAGAACATGAGAATGTGCTGAATGTGTGTGTGGTAGGACTAGGTTTTGGCCTTCTGTTCACACAAACTGGCATAGATAATTAGATGTGTATACTAAACAAAATCAAGACACAAAGATTCTTACCTTGTCACAGCTTGATAAATCTGTGACTTTTGTTTCTACCTATTTTTGAGTCCTGCAGCATCACTTGCATGTGGAGTTCCTCAAGGTTCCGTTCTAGGACTTGTTCTATTTTCACCAAGCATGTTGCCTTATCTGCTGCTTTGCCGATGATAGAGTAACATGTAACAACTTACAAATTACTTACTGGATATTAATTGTTAAAGTTTTGAATCAGCCAATAAATCTGATTGATAAATTAGTTCAGTTCAGTTTTGCCTGTTAAAACTTTAACAAAAGCAAAGCCTTACTCCTTTCCAAAATACTTAAAAAAAACTGTTTTAGCATTTCAATTTGATTTATTCTTGTATTTTCTGCCCTATTTGTGCTATAGAACTATTTATTATAACTTTATTTATGTGGTCTTAGGGTCGTCTTTTTGTTCACTTAACACCTATAAAGATCCAGATCCTATCCAGATTTTGATCCTGGAGACGCTATGATGTGACTTGAATTGGACAGATCATGGAAGAAACCCCTCAGTAAGGAGTGGGACAAACTTTCCTCAGCGTAAGAAGAAAGCTGAAAAGACTTCACTGAAGTCTGTTCAGCTGCAGAGGGGCTCACAAGCTGTCAGGAATATTGAGCATTCTGTTTTTTCCCTACATACAAAACCCATTTTCGTTCAAGGACCCAAACTTTAATGAGTTTAACTAGATTAACTTTAGTGCCTTAGGTGGAGAACAATATTTCTTTTTTGGAGATAAAAAATTAAGATTAGACATCAATAAGTGAACTTTCCTTAACCAACAGATACATATTTAATACTGTTTCCACTTTTTTACATTACTGTATGCAATCTTAAGTTGATTTAGAAATATCTTTCTGTTATAGACTCATGCATATTTGTTCTCCTTGTTCACATAATGCATCTGCCTGCGGAGGCCCACATGATGCACAAAACAACAGCTTGATTATTTATGCCTTCTTTTTCAATGCTTTGGCTTATTTTGTTCAGACTAAATTATCATAAAGTCATACAAGGCTGGTTTATCTCCGTTTCAAGTCACCTAATTCGTCTTTTACACAATTCATACCAACATAAAATGTGCAGCACCCTCACTAATTGTTCAAATTAAATTCTGAAGTGAGAAACATTTTTGCTGGCTTGCTTATTGTGTCATTTATTTGCTGTATAACAAATGATCTAGCTTTATTGCTTTTTAATTTAGATGTAATTTTCTTTCTATCTATTTTAGACTAATTCCTGACCATGTGCAGTTTATCTTGCGCGCACAATGTTTTCTTTTTTTATTTTAATCCCAAACAAAGCGAGTGGACCAGAGTCTTTGAAGACTCCATGTTATTGGCTATCGCAACAATAAATCAATCATATACAGCATGGCAGACACATAATCAATAGAATGTTCAGTATTCAATAAAATATTCATTGAACTCTGATCCAGAACTGCAAAGCATTTCCTCTGCCTACTCATGTAGGCAGAGGAAAGACTTCAGCTGTTCAACATCTCACAGCTAGCTAAGCAAGGTTGGTGGTATCAACTAACTCATTCACTCTTTTGTTACCTAGCAACAACTTGTTGAGTAACTTGAGCTGCAGGAGTTTCAGGTTTTGCCACTGTGCCGCATAACTGCTTAAAAAAAAAACATAGTGTGGAGTGAAAACTGGATAAAAGAGACAAATATCACACCATCAGCTTGGAAGATATTTAAAACAGAACTTTAATCAATAATTATCAATATCAACTGATATGAAATGCTTATATCCTTATATGTTTTTCACCTGTATCATCCGGCCCTTTGTTCTACTAAACATGAACATTTCAGAGTACCTAGCAGGAGTACAGTACATAAACACAGTGTGTCTATCGTTACAAAGACGTTTCATTGACTTCCATTCATTTTAAATTCATTCTATAGCCTAACCCTGACCCTAAACCTAACCATTACATGCCTAACCAAATCCTAACCTAAACTCAATTCACACCATGGTCCTAAATTTAACCCTTAATCCTACAAAAAAAATGGGCCTTACTAAGTGTGATTTGCTGAAATACACCCATACACTCACATACACATAATTCAGAAAGCTGAAGGTCATACCAACATTGTTTCAATGTTTACTATGCAAATACTGATGTAAAAAGTAATCATAAAAGTAGGATACCATCCCCAGGTATCAATGTTTGTTGAGCAAAACAATGCCCTGCCACATGTAGGCAACCAGTGTCTTCTTATGGTACATCTGGAATGCCGAGGCGGGGCTGCAGAAAACAGAATCAAAGACACCCTGTTATTTCATCAAGGACCCAAATGCTATTTCCAAATTGAACCTTGCAGTTTGGTAAATAAGTTATGCAAGTTATTGAATCTATAGCTGCATGTCTACAGATGCATGCACACCAATTCTCAGGAAAGCAATGACTCATTCTATCAGCATCATCCCCAGCAGGGATCCAAGACACTACAACAAACCCATGCCAACAATAAACAGTGGAAAACCTTCACACGTTCTTCTCCAGATAGTCAATTATTAAAATAGGGAGCAGGCTGCAAAAGATGCTTTGCTGTGGGAGGATAAGTGTGCAGGTGAGCTTAAAGAAAACAGATGGAGTGTAAAATTAGCTTTTGATAATGCAGATTGCAGTGGCTTTTTGACACAGGTAGGCAGTAAATCATAGGTGTTCTGTGCTCCACTGAATTTTCCTTGAAATGGAAATGAATGATGATAGGCTGAGTGTTTTTAAGTGGTGCAAAGCAGATTCATGGCATCCTAAACTTTTGTCTCACATAGAGACATTCACAAGAAGCAGATGCGCAGATAATAAAGGTTAACTCACTCAGCAGAAAAGTATTGCTTTGGGTCATTCTAAAAATCAAGGAAGAGAAATAAAGGCAGAAAGTGTAGAGGGTGAATGTGTTTCAAAAAACCCAGTGGTAGGTCTTTTTTGTTCAGTCTGGAGTATCACGTCATCTCTAAAGCAACATTCTTAACACCCTGCTGGCTTTATCCTTTTTTCTTTAGCTACTCTTCAGTTTCAAGACTGATTTGAAAATGTCCCTTTAGTCAAATGATGCAATAGTTTCTCATCCCTAACTGCAGGAGAGCGAGCTGTAAAAAATCTCACCTAATACAGCAGAAACCAGATACACTGTAGAAGAAAAATACATACGTCCCTTTGTGTTACTTTCATATTTTTGATTTTACTATGCCATTCCTATTATAGGTAGGGACCTCAAAAAACACCTTACGAAGATACTGGCTAAAGCTGGTAATAGAGTATTTTCCAAATATAAACAAGTCCAAAATGAGCATTGCTGCCACTCAGACAGGAAGAAGTCATTGCTCCAAATGTATGAAACTGGAGTCAGGATTTTGGATCTAAAGGGGATGATCTACACTCAGCCCCCCAGCTTCAGTTATTACAGCTATAAACTAAAGATCAGGCTTTGAATCTGGGTGTTGTGACGGACTCTGACCTGAACATTCAGAGACACATAAAGACAGGTACAAAGTCAGCCTTCTATCACCTGAAGAACATTTCTTGCCCAAGCAAGATCTAGAAAAACTCATCCATGTGTTTATCTTTAATAGCTTTGATTACTGAAACAGTATCTTCTCAGGACTGCCTTTAAAGAATTGATGACAGCTGCAGCTGATCCAGAACGCTGCTGCTGACGTTCTCACTAAAACCAGGAAGACACAGCACATCATCCAAGTTCTAAAGTCCTTGCACTGGCTCACTGAAAGGTATAGCAAAAAAATATTTTTAAGACCTGTTGTTACTGTGTCAACCTTCCAGACCACTCAGGTCTTCTGGTTCTGGTCGACTTTGTATATCCAGAATGAAAACTGAACAGCATTCAGGTTTTATGCTATTCTATTCTGGAAAAGACTACAAAACTGCTAAAACACTGAGTTCATGTAAGCATGTTTAGAGTTGCCTTTGATTAATAATAATAGGCACTGAATAACATCAGTCACAAAACCTTCATGAATAAGCAGGTATAGAAGACAAATGGATCAATGGATGCGGCGTCTTTGAATAAAATCCTTCACAAAATAATTTTTTAAAAACAAACATTTAAGACGCATTCTGCTCGTCTCTTAATGTCTTAATTAATTCAAATCTTCCCATTAAAAGTTTTCTGAAAAACTTAATACAGAAGCCAATAAATTATATTTACACTTTTCACCAGCCAAGGGACAACAAGTCCTCAGTGTCATCAGTGAAATCATAACAGCTACTGAACTGACTCCAACACATCCACCTTCAGGGAGACTGAGAAAACTTTAAACCCAACATCTGCCAGCTGCATACTAAATTTTGATTGACTTTTATCCAAGTTATTTTGAATAACTTGAAAGAGGTTATTCTGACCTGAATAAAGAGAGCTGCAATCAGGGAGGGTAAAGATAAGATCACTGTGACGTTGCTCAAGTGGTTCATAAACAATTTAACTGTTAAGCATGAAATAATGACCCAGTATTGAACATCTAACCAGTTTAATTATAGGTTTATCTCAATCTGGGATGTCAATTATCATCTAAAGCCCATTTTAACAAATTACTCATTTAATTACCACAGCTAGAGTCCTGGTAAAAGAAAATTAGCATTGTTGTTGCTTTCACAGTGTATAAAAAGATTTAAAAAAAACAACCCAGCTGGGGGTGTTTAATCAAATGAACTTGGATAATTTGTCATCAGTGTGACCACCTCTATAAAAGCAGGAATTTAATCAGTATTTTTTCTGCAGCATAAAGATGTGTTAAAGCACTGCCAAGGTAGAACTAAATCAGCATTGTCCTTAAAGGGGCAGGTGTTGCTGCCATCAGTCTGATAAGGGTTATTTGTAACTAGTTGAACCAAATCGTTCTACAGTTAGATGACTGTTCACAGGAGGAGCCATTAAAGACAACAGAACCCAGCAAAATTACTCCAAAATGGAACCAATCTATGCTTAGAGAAAATCCAAAACGGAATCATAAAGCTGAGATTCAACAGAACCAACCAAACAATTTAACAGTTTCTCTAATGTTTGTAAAGTTGCATCTGAATGAACCAAGATTTAAGGTATAATGTCTTTTGGATAAATGAGGCCAAACTCGAGATGTCTGTTCGTAATGTACAGCAACAGGTTTGGAAAAAAAATAAAACAATCAAATCATACCACATAAAAATATGGTGAAGATATGGGTTTGTTTTTCAGCCAAGAGATGGTATCCATCCACCATAAAATGGATGGATACCAATCTATCCATCCAACAGGTGAAGCTCGGCCCAGACTGGATGATAGCCCGTAAAATCAGGGTAACTCTACAACAGAATGGCTAAAAACAGACATTTTTAAGAATTTATAATAGCCTATAAAAGTAAAGACCTCAACCTAATTGAAATGCAGTGGGAGTTTAGGAGAGCTGGGCAGAATAACATGTCTGTAAACTTAAAATTAATGGCAGCAATATTTTGAAGAGTGGGATAAAAGTTCTCCACAATGATGTAAGAGACTAATAAAATCAGATAGAAAACAAGTACTGAGAGTTATTGCTTTTACAAAGGTTTCAAGAAACGGTTAAATAATGGGGTATACTTAATTATTTTTCAATAAAAACCTTCTTTTTTTCCAATATCTGTAGATCGTGAGTCTGAAACTTTGGTCCTTAAGGGCTGAAGACCAGAAACTTTGAGCAAATCTGAAACAAATGGCCTTAATGACTCAACAGCATCATATTTTATGCTAAAGAAAAAAAGATCAAATCTTAGGAGCCACAACCAAATTCCACATTGTCCTCCTTATGACCTAAATATCTGAATAAGCTGTGCTGAAGAAGAGACACCTCAAAAGGTTGTGGAAATCTGCCCGTCAGGACACTCCTAGTTTAGATAACCATGACTCAATCAAAGAACCCACCATGTAGATATAATCCATCTCTCTTCATTAAATCGAACAGAACATTTTCCAGCTCAATGCCAGTGAAAGTAATGTGTAAAAAATGCAATAAAAGCTAAATTTACTGTTTCACATTCACAGAAAATATGTTCAATTCACACATCGAGCTGATAATGACAAGGTAAGTCTTAGGCTAACTCTCCCTGAGGGACTTTGGGTCACTTTGAAAAAGAAACGTGATAAGAAAGGTCAGCCGTGGCTCTGCTATCAGTACCAGCCTTTCAGGTCGGGTCATCGCAGGCAGAACTGAGCTCACTACCCATTTCCAGAAAATAAAAGGGATTTAAGAGCCACTCTGACATTGGGTCACTGGTAGACACGGAGCAGACTCTGTTCTGCATATCGTCTCATTTTGAAGGTATTGACGTACTGCGATTGCAATACAGTTGCAGAGCAATGTCAGGTTCAAGTTCATGCAAAGAAGACTGATGCAATCATAATACAAACTGGATTTTTTTTCCCCTTTTATGAATATAAAGTACAGACAAAGCAGTATACACAAAAGCTATTTACCCCAGTTTCTTTTATTCAAAATTATTTAGGCCATTAGAGTGTGGCAGGTGTATATGTGTGTGTATAAATGTGTTATATTTGTCTATCTGAAGGTAAATCTGTTCTCCACTGTCTAAAAATACAGCCCAAAGTCCTTTGAGAGTTTCCATTCCGCTCCGAGTTTCCCCAAATGAAAACAAAACCTAAAATAAATTAAACCATTACTTTGTTAATTAATGTAAATGCAATTGAAAATAGAGTCTACAGTAAATATGCTGGCTGTGTAAGGGTGTGGTTCCACTGCATCTGCCTTTTCCAGGACGCAGACATTATTTAGGGTCATTCTTTGGCCCATGTCAGTTTTGTGATAGAAAGGCACAGCGTTTTATTTTCTGTCATCTCTCAATTTAAACTACTGCTTGACAGATCATATTTTATGCTAAAGAAAAAAAAATCTAATCTTAGGAGTCACAAGAGCTATAAAAAAAAAAAAAAAAAAAGAATGATCAACTAATGAATTGTTGGATAAGAAATTTGAAAATGCATTGCATATTATGCCTCAAATCAAAATAGAACCATATGTGAATCCTGACATAGCATGTACAAATATTTTGACAAAAAAGAAAACATTTTAATGGGAATATGTTAAATGGATTAAAGGTTTATACTGATTTAGTGAAGTTTGTGATCTTTAAGTTTATTATGTAATAAAATCTGTTTTTTCTTTTTTTCAGTGTTTTTTTTACTTTGCATCCTCTGTCAGTGCAAAAAAACAACTGGTATCTAGGGATAACCGTTACAAATAACTCAACAATTATCCTAACATAATAGAGTCTGAGCTGAGTGAGAACATTTGACAGCAGATCTCTTCATATTTTAAGATTTTAGGACCAAACATAATCTTGAGAGACAACTGTAAATGTACGTAGAGTTTGTCGGATAAATTTATACAGTCTGTATATCAATGTTCTGCAGGATTTATCATGTAAGGTTCAATAACTAAAAATCTATTATTTTTATGATAATTACTACAACTTTACAATGAGGCAAATATTCAGGAAGTCTGTCAGATAAAGTTACTTTAAAGTTTGCCACACAGTTTTGGAGGGTTAGGAGAAATTTTACATGTTACTAAAATAATTGCAATGCACAAATAATCAAATTTTACTGCTGAAAATCTACATTTCTTATTTTGGTGACAGGAGGCTCTCTCTCTGCCACACTCAGAGGCTGAAAGAAGTCGGTCATTTTTATTATGCTTTCCAAGTAGCAACTCCCTTCAGAAGGAGTGACACTTTCAACAACATGAGTTACATTAACAGCCCAGAAAAAATGTGGTTCTGGAAGAAAAACATTCCAGTTTGAACACCTCTAGTCTCATGTCTTCAGACCCAAAACGCCTCAGTTTTGGGTCCACATGGATGCTTCAAATCGATAAAAATGTTTTATTCTCTACTTTTTACCATAGGATGACATTTAAAGGGCATATACTTTTTTCACTTTTTCAGTCTTGTAGCCCACAACAGCTATTTTCTTTCCACACACATGTAAGAAAGCATGACAGAAAAGAAGAGATCACAGGGCATGAAAAGAAAAGTTTCTGAAAGGTGATGACCTTTCATCTGGAATGCCAAACTCAGGCATCTGTGCATAACACAATGTTCACCTGAGACCTGATGGAGACTGTAAACCTAAATTAATTTTGAAGAATGGCAGACTAAACACCAGCCATGTTTAGTATGCTTTAATCAAATTGTAGTTAGTTAAAGTCTGTTCTGTTTGGATAAGTTTGAATGTTTGGATGCATAATCAAACTTCAGTTTGATTTATACATTATCATCTACTGCTGCAAAGCCAGTTAACATATTCTCAACAAAGGTTTTTCTCAAGGTTTAAGGTTTGTTCCATCTCCTTGTCCCAGTGGAAATCAGTGGACTGTTTGATTTTTCTTTCCTGTTTTTCATTAAAGGGTAGCTGAAGAGGCTCACATTTTCATCTTTATGGGTTTTATGATACTTATTAGTTCATACACAGGATAATTTGGCAAGATGTTCAGAGATACTAGATTTTAAGAATGTTAGCTATTTTTAAAACCTGACCAGAACCAATAGAACAAGGTTTCTGCTTGAATACCTTTATTTTTCTAATTTAATGTGTGGTCCTTTGGAAACACATTGTTAGCATCCTTGGTCACAAACACAATGTTGGCTTTTGCCCAGAGTTTACCCAACATTTATAATAATCAGCATCAGCATTAAGAGCCTCCTCTAATGCCAGGGGATATGTTGAATAAATAAACTGCACATTTCAAGCATGGAAAGAAAATTGATAATAATTACTTTGACTAAATAGGACATTCACCCAAGGCTGCTTGCCAAATTTGACATCTCATTCCTTAATTTTTAGCTTAAGCTGTGATTTGGAGCTAAACTGTATGCCATGGACACTTTTTACCCCCTAAATATACTCAACATGTCTCAGGTGTGTCTTGTCAAGTGCCTCCAGGATCTTACTTTCAGATTTCATGTCCCAACCATGTCATTGTAACACAGAAAAAACTGTTTCATTCTGTGGATATCCATTGGATTACTGCTTACTAGCTGTAAACACAACATAAAAACCTTCTGCTCTGTTCTTAGAACGATGGAGAGAGGCATATAGTTGGATTGCTGTGAAAGAAAAGCTTTGAGCCGGTAAGCTCTGAAGCACAAACCAAAGCTCTCACACCTCGACACAGCTCAGTCGGAAGAAGACACATTAGTCAGATTTTGAGTGAACGCAGCTCAAGGGCACTACTGCTTTTCCTGCTCCGCGAGTGTGTGCCGAGTCCAACACTGCAGCAAACACAGCAGTTAGGAGAAATGTTAATTATTCACCCTTCAGCACACTAATCAGCCCTAATCTGTGGAGTGATGAATCTTTACCACCCACGCAATTCAGTTTGATTAGAATTTCACCGTTAACAATTCAGTGCTTCTGAATGCGTAGCCTCCTCAGAATGCTGTAAAACTCAACAAAACAACAATTTAAACAACAATTTTCGTTTATAGATAAAGGCACTTTACATTTTAACCTTGTGTCAGATGTTTTTCTGATTTTACATTTCAAAATCCTTGTTTCCCCCCCCCCACATTTTCTGAATACAATAAAAATGATATTTATGTCCCATATAAAGAATTTGCAACAGAGAAGTAAAACTCACCAGCCTTAAACGAACTGGCTTTACTCCCTCAGTCTTGAGTGTAGAGCTTAGTTTGGCTGCAGAGTGCTCAAATAGCCGTAACATTACACCTTTTACCAACCTATTAAGATTTTATGAAGCAGCCTTATATAGCCTTCTCACTAGGTGGTTTCCAGAAGTGAGTTTATGAAATGTACTTGTTAATTTTTTCACTTTTTGTCTCATGTCTGCCTCTGCAACTTCAACCTCAAACATTACAATGACCTTTGTCTAATTTTAGAGCTAAAGAATCAGTCTGACCATTTTACAATTAGTCAGTGTTTAAGTGACTAAATATTTGTCATCACAAAGTTAGACGCTATAGACATTGATGTGCTGAAGTTCTCATCAAGATGCAACCTGAATTTGATGTGTTTACACCTCTGCTACACTTGGCAGGACTTGGGGACTTTAAAGGAAACAGCCTAATGAACATTTTAGTTTTTTTCAAATAAATCTTTTAGACTTTAATGGGACATTATTAAAACAGGTTAGGTGCTTATAGTACTGCAATAGACAGCGACCAGAGACCTCTTATTTAAAGAAACGGGGAGTTCAAGGATTTCTGTCAATGAGCCAAGCAAACATTTGCTCAGAATTAAACATGGACCAGTAAGAGAGTCTAGTTGTGTGATAACACCGAGTAAAACACCATGCTCTGATAGCACTGGGGTGTTTACACAATTTACAATGAAGATAAAACAAGACCTTCTGTTTTCTTTGTAGAAACAAGTAATCCTGCTGCTGTTAAAACAATATTAAATATTGATTCTCGTAAACATTTCTATATTGCTGTGTTGATTTTAAGAAAATTAAAATTGCTGTCACACTGCTTCCTGTCTTTCATACATTCCATACTAATGTAATGTATGTATTGAAAAGCGTGAATTACCTGGGTCTAAAGCAGACGTCTGGAACTCCAGCCCTCGAGTGCCACATTATGCAGCCCTGCTCTAAACTCAATCAAACAGCTGAATTACCTCCTTAGTTTGTTCAGAAAGTTTTGCAAAAGCCCAGTTATTAACTATTCATTTGATTGACTTGATACATCAAAAGGTTGCAGGACATTTGTTGACGCCTGATCTAAACACGAGGAAACAAAGAGGATTTTGTGGAACATCCAGTCAGGTCTTTTTTCTAAAGTAAGTGTGTGGTGTTTCAAGAGCTTCTGGTTTTAAACAGTGCATGTTCATCAGGATCAAAGGTGTGAAATTAAGTGCTTTCTTGTGTCAGGATTTTTACCGCCACCATCTCAATTATTTTTTACAGATCAATTAACTGTTAGTGAATGGAATTTCAGTGCTATATTGGCACTCCTCAGTGCCACTTTATGTTTCAAGCATGTTGAGGTGGGCAAACCTTCATCAGGGCAGTTTTGTTTGAGATGGCTTGTTGCTGCAATATTTGAGTTTGTCAGCTGACAAACTTAAATATCGAGTGTGCAGCAACCTATAGAAGGTGTGTTAGGTATTTTATGAAACGGAAAAATCTGTCCGTTTTCTCTGTGTTCCCATTTAAAGAATATTTAAGAATATTTAATATTTAAATGTTTAGGAATGTGATTTCTTTTTTTTTTTAATTGAGGCTTTTTAAGACCTTGTTGTACTTTGACAGCAGTCCTAGTCCAATCCTGACTTAGCTTGAAGACCTCGAAGGAGCAAATTACCACAACCTAAAAGAAACCTAAAAAAAAAACCTTTAGCAAAATCTCAATTTGGATTTTTCATCACGAATGTAATCTCACAAACTGGTCTTTTACACACATCAGTTGCGTAATTGAGTCTTTCTTATAAGATTGTCATTATTCTGTTCTGGTAATTCAAAGAGATGTTTCTGAGTCACTACACAGATCAAAAACCTCAGTTGAAAACCAATCTTTATTAAAATGAGGGCTAAGACTGCTGCAAACTTACCAGTGAGGAAAAACAACTCCCTCAGGAAAATATTAGATAAACTGAAATGAAAACAATCAAGATTTTATGAGTTCTATATGAGTGGATTATTTCAACTGCCTTATTGAAGGTTGACACAAGCTAAGGAAAATCTTCTTACTAAAATGTGGAACAATGTTTTTCTTAGAGAAAGGACCTTTGATTAATGAGTCCTGTGGCCTTTTTGTCAGCCATGAGAACTCGTCACACCTGCCCCACTGATCTGATGAAAAGTTTTCAGACCAGGTCCTCACTGTGCGATCCAATCCCACAGCGGCATTTACTGTTGAAGCAATTGTTTGCAATATTTTCTTTTCAAACCATAAAGATGCATTACACTTTCTGAAAATCAGCTCAATTTGAAGCAACTCGGCTCCTGTAAGGCACCTGTACAAAAATAAACCTTGAGTTAAAGATGCCCATGCAGGGACAATGAGTGGCATTAAGGATGGCCTTCAGCTGCAAAGCAAAGAGATGAGAATGCATTGTTTCTCCTTGGTGCAGCCTTTTTTAATGGTGGGTAACAAAGGAAACGCTTTCTATCTCGTGTCTTCAAGCCGGGTGCTTGAATGATGGAACAGAGCAGCGTAATCTTCGAAGAAAGATGCAAAAAACACATAGAAATCTATGGAGCAACAGCTCATTATCATATTCTCATCTCCAAGAAAATCACTTGTGCCTTCAGCATGCCTTGGCAACTCACAGAAATTTCTCATTACATCTCTTTACTCTTCACATTCCTACTTCTTATTTTTGGCCAACATAGTATGTGTTTTGTGAAAAAAGATGAATGAAAGGATGAGGATGCAACAATTAGTTGACATAATTGACAGTATTGATAAAAGTTTTGTGAATGCAAATACTTTAGTTTTACATCTTCTGCAAAGCCAGGAACCCAGAAGTAAAAGTTGTGTAGAAGCAAAACACGAAACACTTTGAATGAGGAAATGTGGTAAACATGTAGATTAATTTCATGCCAACTTTTTCCTCTTTCTTCCTCTTTTTTTTTAAACACCATTTGTGCTTTGCGTGGTTGTGAGGAGAAAATATCAAGCATGCAGCATATACTCTAAGTGCAGTTATGTGTGTACTCATACTAATGTAATGTATGCATGAATGCCTCATGTGTGCATTGGATGCGAGTAAACTCATTCCATATTCATTAAATGCATTTTACTGGAGGATTCCCCCGACATTTAGAAAGGCAAACTGCTTGCTACGACCCTCTCCATGTGCAGACCACAATAAGAACGTTTCTCGCCATCTGTGAATGATCGTCGTTAAGGGTTCTTTATTCCCTCCAAGTGCTGCAGTACATAGGTCATCCATCCATCCATCAACATCCATCATCCATCCATCCATCACAATCCATCCATCCATCCATCCATCCATCCATCCATCCATCCCCCCATCCATCCATCCATCCATCCATCCATCCATCCATCCATCCATCCATCCATCCATCCATCCATCCATCCATCCATCCATCCATCCATCCATCCATCCATCCATCCATCCATCCATCCATCCATCCATCCATCCATCCATCCAGCCATCCATCCATCCATCCATCCATCCATCCATCCATCCATCCATCCATCCATCCAGCCATCCATCCATCCATCCATCCATCCATCCATCCATCCATCCATCCATCCATCCATCCATCCATCCATCCATCCATCCATCCATCCATCCATCCATCCATCCATCCATCCATCCATCCATCCATCCATCCATCCATCCATCCATCCATCCATCTCATCCATCCATCCATCCATCCATCCATCCATCCATCCATCCATCCATCCATCCATCCATCCATCCATCCATCCATCCATCCATCCATCCATCCATCCATCCATCCATCCATCCATCCATCCATCCATCCATCCATCACATCCATCCATCCATCCATCCATCTCCATCCATCCATCCATCCATCCATCCATCCATCCATCCATCCATCCATCCATCCATCCATCCATCCATCCATCCATCCATCCATCCATCCATCCATCCATCCATCCATCCATCCATCCATCCATCCATCCATCCATCCATCCATCCATCCATCCATCCATCCATCCATCCATCCATCCATCCATCCATCCATCCATCCATCCATCCATCCATCCATCCATCCATCCATCCATCCATCCATCCATCCATCCATCCATCCATCCATCCATCCATCCATCCATCCATCCATCCATCCATCCATCCATCCATCCATCCATCCATCCATCCATCCATCCATCCATCCATCCATCCATCCTAAGAAGGGAGGCTTAGGCTGCTACCTAGGGAAGCAGAATAGCTGAAATACTTGAGACAGCCTCTAAAAATGCATATAAGTGCCTTTTTTAATACTCTTGTAGAAACCAACTCCTTGTTCTACGCTTCGCTTCATACAGAGTGACCGGACCCTTGGCTATTGAGAAACGATTGCTTCCTGGAGACGTGAACTCTGTTTAAGTTTTAAACTTTATTCAATTCTTAGCTTTCTGCAGAAAAAAAAAAAAAATCACTGAAGAAAAAAATTTATGGATGGATTGACAGAAAGTGGGTAAATATTGTAGATAAAGTGATGAGGAGTATTACTTGGAAAAAAAAAAAAATTTTCCGTACCCTTTTGTTTTTCCACTTAAGCACTTCATAAACAGTTCAATTTAACGTTAGACTTTTTCAGAATGGAAACCTGAATATTTTACTTGGATGGTCTGGTGAGTCTCACTGCTGTTTTGAAGCCTTTTTCTACACAAATGACTTCTGTCACAGAAACTCCTGTGTAGAAATGGAGGAAGCAAAACGGGTCCAAATTAACTTGCTGCTGTCATTGTCTGAGTCATTTCACGAAGTCATAGAGCCGAGTCAAAGACAAGGTGAGAAGTGGGAACGTGTCACAGTTCCCACTTCACGTCATCACTGAATCATCTGATTCAGTGATGACGTGTGAACAAACTTATTCATGTGTTATTTTAATTTCATTTCCTACGTAATGGAAACACAGCAATTGTGAAATTGTGTTTTTTAGACAAAGATTTGTGCTCACTTTGAACAAATGGTTTAAAGTCTTGTTTTCAAACAAAAGTAAAATCTGCATTTCATTTCAAAATAAAGCTCCTAAAACCTGAAGAGAGACAGGAGGTGTGCAGAATCCACGCTGCTTGAGGTCCAATGTGAACTTCCCTCTGTCAGTAATGATTTGGGGGTGTTGGCTACCAGAAAATTATTAGAGTCCATCATGGCTCCCTGTGCTGACACGTTTTATGGAAATGCTGACTTCATTTTCCAGCAGGACTTGGCACCTTCCCACTCCACCAGAAGTGCCAGTACCTGCTTTAATGACCGGAGGTATCACTTTGCTCGACTGGCCAGCATGCATGGCTGACCTAAAACCCGTAGAGAATCAATGGTGGGTTACCAGGAAGAAGATGAGACGCCGCAGGTTGATCGCTTCAATGCTGCATCGACGCAGAAATTTATGCAAGAGGAATTTTCACCAAATATTGAGTGAATATACTGTACAATATTTTCATATTTCCACTTTTATGACTTAAAACAAATTTTAATTACTCTGATGATCAGAAAACCCCCCTGAAATTAATATTTGACACATTTCACACTGTATGATTCATCCATGAAATATGACAATTGATAAACGTTCTAATGATATTCTAATGTATTTAGATGCCCGTGTGTATGAATGGGAATATGCCTCATGCACTAGGAATTACCAACAACCTGTCTTCCGGATTGTTCATTTGTCAGCAGAAGCTGATAAATAATAGCTTCAATGTAGGCAAATCGAATTTTTTCTGATGTTAATGTCACTGCAGCACGAGAAATAACACCCTCACACACACACACACACACACACACGCATGTGCACGCAAAGCTACGGCTACAGTCTTTTTCTCCATTTTAACTGGATCAGATCGTTGATCTTTAGTCTTTTAGGTCAAGCTTAGATAGAATCGGTCATAGGGGATATTGTGTGTGAGGCAGAGTAGGATGTCTGTGGATAATGTGAGAATTGGAGCAGGGTGATCCTAAGAACTCTAAAACTGATATTATCACGACAGTGGCCGAAACTGTTGGTGGTGGAACAGTAAAGAAAGGTGGGAGTGGATGAATAAGCCATGAAGCAAGGCAGCAGAGCTCTGGTCTGTGAAAATAAAAACGTACTGCAGTAAATCTCTAATGTGCACATGCATGCAGACACATACACACATAAAAACACCCTTAACACAAGCATACAAATTCATATCAAAATCAAATCTCACTCTGAGCTGCAGAACTGGGTCAGAGAGTGCGTCTGCTGTTGAGCATATAAAGTTTCGGAGATAACGAGAAGTGCAAAAGGGGAACTAGAGTCGAAGAGTTTGGGAAGGAAAAAAGAATTAATGCAAAGGACAAAAGAAAAGACTGAAATTGAAAAATTAAAACTAGTGGAAAAGTCATAAGTGTGTTTTCATGCATTGATATGCATATTTTTATATGAAGCACATTTCAGTAGAAGAATGCATTTATCACCTATGAGGTGGAAAAGAAACTTCTTTACTTGTTAACTACAACATATAGCCAGAGACCTTCAGCCCTAATAGCAACCACACACACCGCAAAAACAAAACCTTACCAAGTATTTTTGGTCTAGTTTCTAGTGCAAATATCTTAAAGCACTTGAAATAAGATAAAACTTCCCTTCAGGAAGATATAGGAACTTGTTTTACATCAATAATTTTTAAATTAACACCTATGGTTCACTTCTTCCACTGGCAGATTAAAACATTTGAAAAATGTCTTGTTAGTGAATTTATCTACCAATGAAAATCAGATTCTTTCATCACTTTTAACAAATTATTGACTTGAAACAATCTCCTATTTCTTCCTGAAAAGTTACTTGTATGTTAGCCTTGTCTTATTTCAAGAGTACTTTCTAAAATTTGCACTGGAAACTAGACCAAAAATACTTGATAAGATATTGTGTTTTTACAACCCAAGTGAACTAAGAACGTGAAGTAAAATGCTGCAAAATGCTTGGATATTTATTTCTTGCTTATAAAAAATGGAAGAAAATCTCCAATTAAGACATTTCACTGTTTCAGACTTAAATCCCCTCTGTCAAACAAGTCAAGCCTGATGTTTAAAACCAGACGGCAGACTCCAGAAGTTACAGTCAGCTGCTTCACACTGCGTGAGTAATGGTCACGAGGGAACCCGAGTTCATATATGACAACCAGAGGGATTTACGACAAGCTCTTTGCAAGCCTCGGGGCAACAACAGCATGGAGATAACTCTTGATAAGCCTCAGTAAGACTGCATATTTAATGTACTGTATGTGATGTTTATTATATGTGCAGCTTCAGTGACTGTATTGAACCATAAAAACACAACATAAGCTAATCGTATGGCAGCAGCTCATTCAGAGAGGGATGTATTTTAGAAAACTGGTGATTTATTCAGTTTTTTTTTCTTTTTTTGGATACAGTTATCACTTTGGTTTACAGAGAATTACCAAAAATGATGAAAGTGACTGTGTAGAAGAAAAGGACTTGTCAGAAGAGAAAAGACTATACATTTAAGATGGAAGATGGACAGCAGTACCTCATTAAAGCCAGACTATGTGGAGCATCTCTGAAGGCAGGTGGGCTACAGCAGCTGAAGACCACACTCTGCTGTCAAACACGAACAGGGGACTGAAGGTGCAGTTCACAAAAAACAGGCTAATGAGTCTCATTTTTAGCTCCAACTTGCAGAAAAGCTACTTATAAGTTAGCTTTGTTTTATTTCAAGCATACTGATATATTTGTGCTAGAAACTGGACCAAAAATACTTGTTAAGATTTTGTATTTTTGCATTACATGTCTGTTCTTAAATCAATAGACAAACCGAGAAAAATTATTTTGGTTTGCCTTTTTCCTTTTATGTTCAAGTCAACACTGCTTGACACATGCAGAAAAGGTAAAATCTTCTCATTATCATCTCAATGGCCTCTGATGTCTACCATAGAGACGGACCATCATCCCACATTCTCACTCATTCATCACGACACTGGCAGGAACCGCTCAGAAAAGTGACCCAAATCAAACTGGTCGTGTCACGCTGCAAACAAAAACAATCCGTGACAAACATCCTAACCAGTCTCGCATGAAAGTGAGCGTGAGACCTGAGAGAGCAGCTGAAATGCAGAAAATTCATGGGAATAAGGAATAAGCCCTGAGCCAGACAGCCCTGTAGCACAGCAAACTTCGCCGAAGGGACAAAGAAAGAAAAGGAAAATCACATATTCTCAGTGGTGCTAGTCAAATACCAATTTCTCTCCACATATGCTTGCAAGCAATGCAAATCCAAAGCTTTTGAAAAGAAGTTGGCCAGAGCCATATTGGTTTGGAGATGCACTGAAGGGAATCAATCCTTGCTTTGTGGAGATAAAGCGGCCCCAAATTCTCTGTGCTGAGCGAAGCAGCTCAAATTAACCGACTTTCTGCAACAACTGGCTGAGTGGGGATTACGACATTATATTTAAATGAAGCATCTGTTTGTGCACACTGAATTGCATTCTTGCCCATGTCAGTGCTGCAGCTGCTGCGCTGCTTGCCCAGCAGAACTAATTTGTAGTGTGAGTCATCAACTCTTCCACAGGTCAAACAGCCCAGACTGAATCATACAGTATAGATGCATGTAAAGCTGCTCGTCATCCAAATGTTTTCTCTCAGGATGAAGCAACAAGCAAACTGCATATCAAATGAGGGCCATTAGCTCTGTGGGTCTGTGTGTGTTTATGTATGTTTCACTCAGTCTGACACATTTATTCCAACAATGTCAACAGAAAGGCAAACTGGATGCACAACATCAGCTGTTTTTTTATTCTCGTAAGACTTTTCTACTTGTAGAGTAAAACCCTGAGTTTTTCAGCTTTTTGAATAATTGTTAAAACTGACTTGACTGATAGTTCCCACACTTTCTTCCAGAACTTCCTTTCCCAAGACCCTGTTTACTTTAACCAAATCTTTGAGAATTACCAAAAAATAAGACAGTGTGGCATGCTGGCTTGATAACATTCCTCAGTGTGTGAAAGCTGTTTGCTTTCCCAGGAGCTAAGAGGACGCGGCACATTCCAAGCCAACAAGAGCCAACCATGTCTGTTTACGGAAGCTGAGTGAAGAGGCTAACGAGCTAGCACAGAGGCTAATCACAGCTAGTTTCCCCACAAACGCAGTGAATTCTTCTTCTCCTTGAGCCCAAAATGTCTCTCTGGAGATAGGCACCAGCACCAACTCTCTGCCCACAGGAGAACCGTTCAAGAAAGGCTTGTATAAGTTAGCACTGTTTTGTTGTTTTCTGGAAGCAAAACTTCCTTCCAACTGCAGGTCATGGTGCCTGCAATTAACATAATTTTTTATGAGATTATTAACTGATAGAGTAATTTTAATCATACAACTTTTGTTTACTTCATATTAAGGAAATGTTCTTTCCCTTTAATTGACACTATACCATATAAAGAAGTCATAAAAACGTGCTACGTGTCCCATTTTCTCATAAGCTAAATGCTAGCTAAACTACGGAAGCTGTTGTATATTTTTGATGTTTCTAGTTGTTTACTGATTTCATCATTCTTTTAAATTTTTCTCAGCAGTTTAGTTGAGTGTTACATATTAGTGAGTTTGTTTAATAAAGAATTTAACTGGACTGGTGAATTATTTTTGTAAATAAACTCTTGTATATTTGAAGAGAAATAGTTGTGTGTTACATCTGTGATTTTTGCGTAAAAACTTAATATTTGTACATTTCTTTCCAGTGGTTGCAGAACCAATCCCAGTTTTGTTAACTCCTTGCTCTACAGAAAGCCTCACAGAAATATACAAACAAAACATGAGGGAGTGAGGTTGTAATTTCTTTCCTGACTGCATCTCATATAGTCTTGCAAGATACAATTAAGCCTGGTGACGAGGGATCACCTACAGGAAATGGAAAACATGGCACAACAAATTAGAAAAAAGGCACATAATGAGAGGAGATGGCTGATGGAACACATTTTCAGATATGACTAGAGTGCGAAGTGAAAAGGAAATAGAGTTAAGATGAACAGAGACTGACAGCTTGAAGATGAAGGAAAAAAAGTGGCTGCAGAAATGGCAATAAAACATTATGCTTATTTTGTTCTACTCTTTGCATGCATCTTATTTTGTGTCAGTCAAGCAAACACAAACAGAACGTTGAGAATCTACAAACATCAATGACCAAATGAACATTTTATTTACACTTAGGAATATCCAACACACCATCACCACGAGTGATGGTGTGTACTCTTATCCAGTATATGGGATTTTGCTCCTGGTCCCCATGGTAACCCTGCTGACCTTCACCTCCATCCATGCAGCCAAGGCAATCCGGTTTATCACTCAGGACCACCATTTGTGATTACTTTGCTGTTACAGAACTGCCTCTGCTTCAAGAAGGCAACAAATCTTCAATTTGTCTGAAAGATGACTCAAAGGTGCAAGCAGAAACATTTTCCTTCTGGCCTGCAATAACACAAACAATACAAACTTTCTTTGTTTAATGTGAGAATTTGTAAAAATTGATTTGGAAAATTTGAGAAAGTTTTTTAGCAAACCACGTGACTGAATCTGATGGTCAGCAGATTGTCACCAATACTGGCAGCTGGAAATCAGCTGGAAACCCATCAATCATTTTGTCACATTATACCATTACATTTATTGTGTTTTAATCTGGTAGCCCAACGAAAAGTAGTATATGATTGATTCCGATACTTTGTTTTTCTGGATTTTTATAATTAAAAATCTGAACAGTGTGGAATGTATTTAAATTCTGCCCTGATGAATCCGTACATCCACAGACTGACATTTTGGCCCTTCTTCTTGCTAAAGAGCTCAAGTTCAACCAGATTAGATGGAGATTGTTTGTGAACATCAATTTTCAAGTTACGCCATAGATTGTCGCTTGGATTTAAGGTCATCTGTTGTTTTTTATTTAATCCAGTGGTCTCCAACTTCAGTCCTGGAGTTTTTAGAAAATGTCCACAACATCTGAATTACCCATCCTCTGCACTTATGGCAGATTCACAAAGCATTTTGTGGATCATAAATGTCTGCAAACCTGATCTTGTTTGTTCTTCTAATTGTAGAAGTAGAGACAAGGATCTGAACAACTACTGAGAAAACAGAATCTCTCTGCACTGATGAAGTTTGCCAACGTTTGAATGAGACATTATGCATGTATGTTTGTTTAGAGGAGAGCTCACACATATTTATTTCTATTTATAGAAATCTCTTTGCAAATGATGTAGGCAAGCATCTACACAGAATAGCTTCATTTATATTTAGAGGAAACTACGCATGTCTACTTTATAAGTAAGTGACTTCTGAAAGCAAATGTTTGCACTGGATTTCATTTAAAGGTACCAATATAAAGGTGAATGAATGCGGAAGCGTTTCAGATTTTTATGACTAAAATGCTCTAAAAACATCTTGCACTTCAAATGTATGCAATACCTTGTGTTGCTCCATTAAATAAAATCCCAGTAAATACATTAGTCAGATACTGCTTTATAAGTGTATACGTCCAAGACAAACTTAAAAAATGTTAAATAAAATATAAATCTAAAATAACATCTTCCCTGAGCCGCCTCAAAACTCCTCAGTTATGTTTCTAACTTTTCTCTTTGCAAAATTATCACTATGAAGCATAATGTTTGCATGATGCCTGCTGAGAAACTCAACTAAAAAAAAGAGGCATTTTTTCACTGCCATCAACAGATGCTAAAAATGAGCAGTTGTTTTACTATAAATAAATATTATAAGCAAAGAGCAGATTCTTGCTGTTGACAGCTCTTTAAAGACGTTAGTGAAAAACAAATCTTCAGAGAAACTTAAACCTCACCCTAAACAATAATTTTTGGCCTCTTTTTAAAAAATAAAAATTTTTTCCTTACATTTGATTCAAACTCTTCTAGAGACACATTCACTTCCTCTAATATGTGCTTAAGAAAGACAGCACAGGTGAGAGACCTGCATTCCCTGATATTAACACAACATGTCTGAAGCAAACAACAGTGGCAGCTCATGCAACACCCCTGCTGTTACAACATCTGTGGAAACCTCTCTCTTCCCGACTCGGTGTCATGTTCGGCCTATCTGTCTGTTCTTAATCAGCAGACTCTATGAAGTGAAACGGAAAAGCAAGAATGAAAGTAACATGCTCTCACCTCAGGCTCAAGGTCAGTCGTCCATCTTTAGCCCTCAGCAGATCCCCGATGGAAAAGGTAGCGCTACCGAGGAAGGAGCTCTGCAGAGACGACACAGAACCTGGATCAGTGAAGTTCTTCAGCAGGAAAAGTCACTGAACGATCAAAAATGGCACCATACATATGTAAAAAGACCATTTATCAGAAAGTCATTACTTCACCACTTACTAACTTACATAGCACCTGTGATTTCTTTACCTTTGATCAGAGAAACCAAACTTAATGTTGAATCTGGTCAAATGGCATCTCACTAATTATCTCCCCAGTTTGTCTCCAGTATAGATCTGTCAGGCAACAATATAACAACTCACATATGACGTAAATAACACAGATAGTCTATTGTATCTGTTAGTGGGTGAGATTAGGCAGCAAACAAACTTTTCCTCATCAGAGTTGATGTTAGAAAAACGGTAAATGGCCTGTGTTTTTACAGTACTTTATCTAGCTCAGAGGACTCCAAAGCACTGCATTCAGTCATTCATACACTGATGGTGGCACCAGGCTCTTTGACTGGATACAGGATGAACTCCTATCTGCTGAACTACCATCGCCCCAAAAATGGGCAGTGGAAGCTTTTCAGTGAGTCTGATTAGGTCAGACAATCATGTGTTTATAGTATTAATGTGTTTCATATTGCAGTAATAAAGTATTGCTTGAACCCAATTTTTAGAAGGGTATGCATCATAGAGAAGAAGAAAAATACTGTTTCTCAATTATATACTTGCAAAATGGCACCAGGTTGCACCAATGGAGGCAATGTGATCCTTGGAAGGATCTAGCCTTTCATGTTGACTCTACTTTGGCGAATACCATCTTGCTATGCATTATTACAAAGCTTGCCTTTTTATGGAAGCTGCTTTCTCTGATGGTTGGTGACTTTTTCAATCTCTTTTGTCACACCATTAGATGAGTGGTCACAATATTATGCCTGATTGGATTGATATAGAGTGCTTAAGCAAGCTAAGGAAAGTAGACAGGTAAAAGATAAAATAAATGTCAGCCCTGAAAATTGACTTCCAATACAAGAGCTGTTTCTGAAAATCAATTCTGTAAGAAGCAAGAATCAATCTAACATAGACCCAACAAAGATCTGAGAGACCAAGAATAGCTCTTTTGGAATCAAACTTTTGGTGCTAGAATACTATTTTTGCATACAAAGAGCAAAAGATTAAACTGAAAAGGGCTCTTTGCTCTTTTGTCTGTCTGTACAACACAGGTTCATCTCTCCAGTCCAGGAATTTATGCCTGGATGAGTCACAAGAATCAAAATATATAAAAACAACTAAAGAGTTTTGAATAGGCAAAACCGTGTAATCTTTTTAATATAAAACACAACAGCATTCTTCTCTTTTTGGCTAATGTCACTCTTTTTTTTTTCTTTTCTTGCTGTTCTGGCGACATGCATTTGCTGCAGGGAAGATATGAGCAAGGGGCGTCAGAGCACGAGAACTGGGTCATGGAGAGAAGAGTACGGGACAAGCTCATCAATAACGCAGATCTGCATCGGAAGAAAACACAGACCCTCATGGGCCCGGACAGATACATGCACGTGTGCTGAAACACATACAGATGCAGCACGTCCTGCACCTGCAACAAACAAAGATGACATGCTAAACTGTGTCACAAGGAGAAAGGGCCGCAGCAAATAGTCAGTGGTGACCAGCAAAGCTAATGAACATAAAGTACTAGGATGAACATTTTTTATAGTGGGAAATAGTTTTTTATAGATTGGGTAAATGGCTCTTTAGCATGGAATACTACAGCCTAATTTCAAACTATTTTATCAGACAAAAACAACAAAAGGTGTTTGTTTTTGCCTTTGTTCTGCACACCATATCGTTTCTGCTGGTTCACTGAACACTAAAATGTTTATGCAGAAGAAGTCCATTTCTGCTTTGCTTCTGCTTTATTTTACAGGCATATCAGAAGCTCTGACTCGCCTCTGAAGACAAACTCAGAATGATGTTTATTTTTTTTATTTATGAATGTAAATGAGTTTCAGGTATTGTTAGTGAGCATGCAATGTTTCTGGGCTTCCCTTCATGCACAAGGCAATGAAAACAAAAAGAGGCTGTGAAAATGAGATAGACACATTTAAGACAAGGCAAATGTAAAATAACAAATACCAACCAGAACTAGTACCAGTCAGGATTATGTCTGTAGATATTCATTTATTTATTATTCTATCCAATTCACATCTGACTTTAAAATAACTATGAGAATAACGAAAAGGCCTGCTTGAATTTCCCAAGATAAAAAGGCAGCTTGTATGTTATTCTTTTGAACTGTCAGACACAAAAAGCAGTAAATCATTTATCTGACAGAAGTAAATTATATTGGTTTTTTATCAAGGATCAAGATAAGCCAAGGTCTTATTAAACTACTTCAAAACTTTGTGTTTCTAGAGTTTAAATTTGTTATTCTCTTAATTATATTCTTAAATATGAGTAAGATGATGGGATGAGAATCTGCCGTGGTTCATGACAAGAAAAATGTTGACTTTAAGTATCTTGGTCTCTTTTCAGTCTCCATAAAAGCAAGACCAAAACATGTAAACAATAAAAATATAATACTACTACTAATAATACATAAATCAATGCGTTTTAAAGCCTAAGAAAGTCTACCACATTCCCCCAGCCGTCCTCTACTCAGTTGAGTCCCTTTATTATCCCCCAAGGGGGAATTAGTTTTGCAGTCAGGCATTTCAAGCACACAGCACAACATAAAAGTCCATCAGCAATGTTGAAACAGACAACATTGTCAGCGTACTTTTATCTTGTGCTATATGTTTGAAAGAAAGATTGAAACAAGTTGCAAGCTGTAAAAAAGTGTACCGATTCCTTTTTTAAAAAAAATCATATTCAAATATTAATATCAGACAAAAATAACTCAAATTAACACAAAAAGGGGAAAAATCTACCAAAGCTAACCTGATTTACCATTAAAAAAGTGGTTGGAATGTTTTGCACGGAGAAAATGTTCCAGTTTTAGTGAGTCAGATTACCTCTTTTTTATTTCACCATAAATGTTATTATTCAAACTTTTATTTTTTGAACTACCTCTACTTCCGATCTTCGTGCCTGCAGTTGAGGCTGAAAACCAACTACCCCTGAAAGGCTCCTGAGAGAGTGCTGGTGTAACGGTATGCAGATTAAAGTAATGCCACCCCACGTACTGGATGTAATACTCAGCTTGATGAAGGTCGCTTTTCCCAGCTGTAGGAGGGGAATTTGAGGACTGGGGAAAAAACTGGCAGCAGAAATTTGCATTGTTTTTTGAGGAAATGCTGCTTGGAAAAAACAGCCAAAAGCTGCACAAATTAGCAAGTAAAGCAGTAAAAAACAACACTGAATAAATACACCTATAACACCTAGCTAGCACATAATAGAACTACTTAACGAACTATTATCAACATTTTTAGTTCTAAAGTTACATTCTAAAGGGGAGAATAGCCAAAAACAGTGAATATTTTTGTGCAATAATAAGATTTCCGTTACCCAACTTGAGTTGGGTCTGCAACTCAAGTCCAATGTCCTGAACTTTGAACTTTTAGATGTATCACTGCTCCAACACGCCACATTCAAAAGTTGTCAGATCCTCGGACAACTTTTCTACACTAGCATGGATAGTTTCTGAACAAGACTTGGTACTGCACCCCTTGTCAACATGCAAACTGGATCTTTGCTGAGAAAACTGAGATTTCTAAAAAAAAAAAAAAACAACACTTTACACAGAGGAGATTCATGAAAATTAAAAATGAGTAGAGACAATAAAATAGAGAGGCCAGCTTCACACAGAATTCACACCTGTGTGTTGTAAATCAGTCACCACTTCTTTTATGAGAGGACATGAACAAAAACCTTTTAAAAATGTTCCTTTTGTTTAGATTTTTTTTAATGGTGAATTTGGATGTTTTTCTTTTTTTCAAAGAGAATAAATCAATATTTACTTTCTACAAAATAACACAATGTAATATTCAATTTATAATGAGCATATGGATTCAGTAGAGTGCTGTGTCATTACAAAAATTACATGTTTTTTCTTTACTGTTATTATATTAACATATACACATCGGCTGTTTTGTGTTTAAAGATGCATCGGAATGTTATGTTCATTTTGAACTGTAAATGAAACAAAATAAGTAAACAAATAAGCCTTTCTGTATTTTTTTATAGCGTTTATAATAACTTTGACTATTTAGATGTTTCTGTTTAGCCAATTATATGCTGCACTCTTGATTGGTCACATTACATTCCTGGCATTTATATATTTGTAAGCTCATTAGCTGCCTGCATGCTGTTAAAGATGTAAAGTCAAAATGTGCTCAGCTGTATACAGACGATTAGTCCAAACTGATTACACTAGTAAGAGAACAACCATGATTTTTTTTATTCTTTCTTCTGGAGAAGCATGCTCAAACTATCTGTGGAAAAGAGTAATAATGTTCTAAACAATATTGTGAAACTTAAGATTATAATTAAGTTTAAATGTCATAAAGACTATACCACATTTAGACTTTTTTAAATTAGCATAACTGGGATATTTCAATCAAAAATAAGCATGCTGCGGGTCAAAACTTGAAGAGAAAATTGGATGAACGATAAAGAAAAAGAAAAGAACCAACATGATGAATGTAACCTTGTCAGAAGTTTTGGGTCATAAAGCTGCTCTGATTAACTGAGCATGGCTGAGCAGAGCCGCAGTGACTCCCTGAAACACAGCAAAGCTGACAAGTTCAATTCAATTCTTGTCAGTTTTATTTATGTAGCACCAATCTGAAACAAAATGCCATCTCTAGAGACTCTGTATAATGTGATAAAATAGGCAGTAGATGTCTTTCACCCAGAATATACAATATTCATACTCTACTCTCCACAGTTCTAGATTTCTTATCAATAACTTGTTTTAGTAATTAAAAGAGTTAAAGCCGAGTTTTAACAGCAGTGGAAATTAGCTACAGTTACTGAAAAAGTTCAGAGAACTTTTCCAATGCTGTTTTATCATTTTGTCACTTTACAAACACAAACTTCAGTTTTATTTGGAATTTACAAAAAAGTTAATCATCAGAAATTTGATACATGTTTTCTTTACAAATAAAAATCCCATAGGTGTGTTGTATATAAGAATCCTGCAGGTTTCGATTCAAAACACCTCAGATGTTTGTTAGAGAACATCAGAAAAGCAGGGAACACACAAGCCGTTGATAAGACAACTTGTGCACATTTAGATTGGCAAAAAGAAAGTTATCATCAAAAGAAAGATAAAAAAAAAACTCTTGATAATGTTTGCCACAAACCATTGAGGTGACACAGCAAACATGCCAAGATCCTCTGGTCAGATTAAAACAAAGCTGAAGTTTTTGGCTTGCATTCAAAAAACTGTGTGGTAGAAACCTACAACTGCACAGGATCCTGAAGGCACCAGTCTGAAACACGGTGGAAGCAGCATAGTGGTGTGGGAATGCATTCCTTTTACAGAGACATTGAAGATGGAGTGAACTAAATATGGATTTTTAGATCTCTAGATCTAAGCATGTCCGTCCGTCCATCCATCCATTTTCTGTTCACCCTTGTCCCTATGGGGTCAGGAGGGGTTCTGGTGCCCATCTCCAGCTAACGTTTTGGGTGAGAGGTGGGGTCACCCTGGACTGGTCGAGATGTTCATACATTAGAATGCCAATACTTTGTGTTTATAGAGCCAATAAAATTGTAATAAAATACATCAAACTTTGTAGCTTTAAAGTGAAAAACATGAAAAAAAGTGAAAAAGTCTGAAACATGGTGGATTGTATTGTGTGAATACTTTTTCAACATGCTGCAAACTCATGGAGAATTTCCTTTTTTCTGTAAAAACATCAACTCTGTTTTTGTTTATTTTCACTGCAGATCAGCTCGACTCCAGGTATTTGCGGTCACTCCGGTGCTTTTACCTCACAGAGACCCACTACACAACCCAAGGCCCCCCGAGTTAAACTGACATGCTCTGTTTCTCCACCTTTTTTCCCTCCTCACTTTTACATCTCACCCCCTTCCTCGTCTGAAAGCAGTACAGCCTTTTCTCTCCCTCACCTCTTTTTTCAGTCTCTCTCCGCAGTACTGTGCATCAGATAAGACAAAAGGGCATCCTGTTCACTGACCTTTCCCTAAATCATTTCCTCTTCCACATTTTCCTGCAGAAACACACACAGATACTCAAATACGTCCAGCAAAATGCTGCGCCCAAACATACTCTCATGATTATTACTATAAAGCATTCAGTTGAGGGTAAATATGCGCACTAATCGAACATACGGAAAAAAAGCATAATATTAATTAAAAAACAGAATAGCTTAGGTACAGCTGAAGATTAGTCATGAATTAAACAGTGAAGCATTTCTCATTATGCGAGTCATTGCTGAAGTACAGCAGCTCGTCTCGGTTTGGGCCGATAACCCAGAGAACAACGGCTGTTATGCACCATAAAGAAGCATCGTGTCCCCATGTAGTCATTACTTGAGAGTTGGGATAGAACAGCTGGCAAATGGCTTCAAAAGTCTACAGTGCAGTGAAAAAATTATGTTTCACCTTTCATATTTCTTCAGTTCTTCCCTTGTCATAATTAAATGTTTCAAGTCACCAAAGCAGATTTAATATCAGAAAAAAAAAATTAGCAAATACAAATTGCAATTTTCTAATGATAGAAACTAGCTGCTGGTTGGTTTGTGTCACCCTCAGATTATTGTTTCATTTTGACTCACACTAATATGAAAAACTGCAGAAATTCACTCACATTGGGGAGTTTTAAACTTTGAGAACCAAAGGCATGAACTAATAAGATTTAACTGACAACTTTGACTAGACCATTTTACGATCTTGCTATAGAGCAGAACTTATGGCTCCGACCTCAGATCCACACACTACCAGCTCCATGTTCTCTGAAATGATTTGATGATTTGTTATTGCTGAGAACAACAAAATCCTTAAAACTTTAAAAATGCCTTTGTAACTTTTTCCAAACTGATGTCAACGACTTTGTTTCTCATGTGTTCTTGAATTTGTGTAGAACGGGTCACGATGCTTTTGGAAATCTTTTAGCCTACTTTGTTCTGTCAGACAGGTTCTGTTTTACTCGTTTCCTGGTTCTACAGATCTTGCAGGAATCAGTCCAGGGTGTTGTTATTGACCCTGAACTCTGCTTTGCAAAAGTTGAATTCTGATGAAGCAAAGGTTAATGTGGATAGTTTTTATTCTCTTAAAGTTCGCGAAATCTTTTCTGATCGCTCAGGTGATTTTTGATCAATGGTGAAGCAAGTTTAATGACATGAAACATTCAAATGTGACAAAAGTAAAAAACTCTCTGAATTTCCAACAACAAAGATGTAAAATTAATGAAGCTCCTGAACGCATTTTCAATGAATGATCAAAGAAACGCCATCAAGGAAACTTGAGAAAAAGGAGGAGCAAAGTGAGAAAACAACTTCCAGGTTTAAACATTTTGTTCTCTGTTCATTTCGCACATTCTTCACCTCTCTGACTGATTTTTCTTTCTGCTTCTGTCGGTCCTGCAGTTTCAGAGCTGTCAAATAAACATTTGATCTGCCCATTTAGTAGGGAAAAACTTTGAATTTTCCAAGCTTCTTTTCACATCACTACTCTGAGAGTGATGGACACTTGTGCAGAGAGCTGAAAAGCCGTCCGGCGATCTGAAACGCTCCCCTGCGGTCCCTTCAAGGCCACAGTGTGTGTTCATCACTTGACAGAGCTAAACGGTCCACCTAAAGGCGCAGATCTATCGATCCTCCCCGATGCCTGAGGTGACAGAATGACACGAAGACGCACACCGACACGCTCTTTCAATCTTCCTCCTTTTCCCCTCCAAACTCCAGAGAATCCCTGATGCAGAGGACTCTCACTCTCACACTGCACCCAAAAAGCCTTTTTACATAAACATCAGCCATGTGACTCTATAATTAACATGCATCCTGTTCATTAACAAACACAAACCGCACAGGTCAGTGGCGTCTGCTGGACAGCGTTCATCTTCCACTACAGAACCGGCTCAACAAATTGGCCTAATTAACTCATCAGAGGTGTCATGACATGCACTTAGGCACAAATTTGAGAGCCAAACGAGGAGCAGCAGCAAACACACACACATGGACGTGAGGAAGTCAACTTACAGTTGGGTGTTAGAGAATCCCAGCAAGTAAAACAGTGAGAGGAGAGTGAAGGAGGGGCTGACAGAAGACAGAAAGAGGAAAAAGTGATGTTTTGTCTTCCTTCTTCTTCTTCTTCTTCTTAATGAGCTCCAGGAAGGTCCTGTCACATATCTTTCCCCCAGTCCGCGGTTAGAGTAACTCCATATATATGTCTTGTTTGCTCTTTAAAGAGCCGCGGGAACGCTGCTTGATTTATGCATTGTAAATACAGAAACACATCCAACACACACCAACATGCACACTGCAGTCTGCGCTGTGACTGAGAAGTGGCTCGAGTGAGCCGGCGGCTCTGCTGCTGCTGCCGCCGCTGCTGCTGTGGCTGGCGTGACGGAAAGCGAGACCAGCGAGAAAGAGAGGAGGAGGAGGGAGAGGAGGAGGGAGGAAGCCGACGAGTACAAGCAGCCGAGTCGTGGGGTAGGTGGGTGAGGAGGAAGAGGAGGAGGTTACAACACAGAAGAGGAAGAGGTAGAAGGGAAGGAAGACAGACAATTAAAGAGCAGAGAACCAAGATAGCAACAAAAAGGAGTGAGATATAAAGAGCCCAGACTTGTGTGTCACACCTCAGCGGCTGCCTGTGACTCAGACAAAAAAAAACAACAAAAAAAAAAACACTTCTGACCACTTCAATTAATATGATTTCCAACCACACGGCACAAACTGCTCCTGTTTGCTCGCGTGTTTGCATTCAGACAGATACTTCAAAAACACAACAGCACACTTGAGAATCACACAAGAGGCTTGCCACACTCTCTCACTCTCTGTGCATTTCAAATCAGATGTTCACCGACATGCTCCAGCCTCAAACTGAAAGAGGGGAAAAATATATATTTATAGCCGCAGATGACAAAAAAAAAAAGCCACATAGCAACACCAGTGACAACAGGCTTAAGTTTTAACTATCTGGGCTTGAACCTTGGATTAGGCAGGGTTTAATTTACCCCTGCCGGCACGAAGGGGATGACTAATTCTGGCAGAACAAAAGACCCGCTCCACTCTGGGCCTTATCACCCCGAGCAGGTACACAACCAAACACAATGAGACGAGCAGCACACCCACCACAGCACTTAGCATTTAAGAGCGCATGCAGCTCGATGCAAATACATCGAGTATTGGAGGTCACGGTGATCATGAGTTAACCTTTCTGAATATGGGAGGTGGCGTCAGGGAGAGTGGGCGGAAAGTCTACTTTCTGCGTTTATTACATTGAGGATTGATGACCTGGATGCCAAAGACTGATTCATGAGCTCATACCAGCCAAAAGATTACCCAAGATGCCTTCTAGCCTGCTAACAAACTGCTTACTCCGGGTCTGCAGCTAAATTTATGTAATCTCGTACTGATGCCAAATACCTTTGTGCTATTTTTCAGTTAGTTACTAATGTTTTTGTTTTTTTGTCAGTGATTACTGAAGTTTTTGGTGGATTTTCTTTTCTGCTTGCCCACCGCAAACTTCAGCTTACAATAGGATTCAACTATGCAGAAGCAGAGATGTACTGCATGCATAAAAAAAATCCCCAGATCAAAGCAAAATAAAAATCAAACCCTCAGCAATGAGGCATATTTAATGCAAGACTTTGAAGTTCAAAATGTTTGACATATTTTGGAATCTCAGTTCCTGAAAAGCACGCTGAGGCTAATAAGGATTGGTCCTTAAATCACAGCAGAAAGCACAAGTTGAACGTCAAAGTGTGAGATCCTTCTGGCTGTCAAATGAGAAGCCTAAAGGTGCTGCTGCTTCAATGTCACTTTCCACTTTCAGCATTATTTAAACAGCTCTAACATCTTAACACCAACTCAGAAACTTGTGCAGCTCATCTATCTTTCATTACTCTTTCGTGCGTGTGTTGGCAGATGTGACAGTCTGTGCAAAGATGACAGAAGTAAGACACTGGTGGCTAAAGCTACAGAGGATCTCAGACAAACAGTGTTTCCAAACTGGGGTAAGTGCAGAGAAAAAAGGAGTTGGTCGAGTTCCCAAGGTGAGCTGATGTTCTCATTCCTAATCAACCACCAACAACAGTGTCCTTGAGTTTTTTCTACTTGAATCTCAGTCCCATGATGCGGATGTGTTAACAAATTGTGTCCTTAAAGAATTTAACCTAACAATGCTCCCTTTATATGACTCTGATAACAGGGAAAAAACACATTTGTTTTAAAACTGTATTATGCAGGATATACAATGGACACCCGGTGGAGGTTAGAGGTCACAGTCACCTACGAATTGTTAAAATCCACAAATACTTGGTTTTACACACACACTTAAAACTGCCTATTTTAAAAAGGCAGTGTGCATATTCTAGACACATAATGCCATTTCAGTAATTATGTCACCTTTGGTTGTAATAAAACTGTTGTACATATCGAACATGACCTAAAAGAAATTTGACTTTGCAATTTAAGACCTTGAAATTGGGCTTCTGTCTCGTTAAGAAGCTCCTGCTCTTTCTGACACTCCTCCTTTTAACCTGATTACAACAACGTTCTTCTAGGAAGCCTTTTTATCAGTGTTTCACTCAGCAGATGCACAGTTCCACCAGGTATTTCCTAATTGTTGCTGCCACTAGTCTAGAGGAGCTGACTGCCAACCAATAGCGTGTCAAATAGCAGTGCATCTGGGTATATCAGCTTCCAAAACTGTATGTTCTTCAGAATATTTCCAAAAAAATGTGTGAATATGTGATTTTTCATAGTTTCTGCTGGGCAAGGCCAAGGCAAGTTTGAGAAGAAAATCTCAAGTTCACAATATTTAAGTCCAAGTAAACTTTCAAATTGTTCTCCCCAACCAAAGAGCAAGTCTTACATGAAAATTTTCTCCTTGGTGCTGTAGGTTATGAATTCAAAACTTGTTTTATTTATCCAACCATTTCTCACATAAACATTTAATAATTCAAATTCACTTCAAAACAGTGCACTCAACAATTTAAAAATACTTTTTACTATTGTGGCATAAAAGTGCAACAGTTATATGATGATCAATTCTCACTATAAGCATGTGTTTATGTTCAAAGAGGAATGGTGGAAATATGTTAAAGCCTAGAATGAATCTAACAATATCGTATATATATATATCTTTTTTTTTTTTTTTGCAATGAAAAGAACTGGGAGTGTTTTAATATTGACAGGATTAAAACTTGTTCATCCATGTATCTGAAATATTTACTGAGAATAAGAAGATTTGCAAGATTTTCAGAAAACTATGTTCTAAACCATTGTTGCCAACTTTAAAAAGAGAACATGTCACAACATGTGTCACAAATGTCCAAATAAAGAGAAAGGTGTTATGTGACAAGTAGATTTAAATGTGATTTATATATATGTGTGTGTGTGTGTGTGAAAATAACTGCTTTTATTCAGAAGAATGTTTGTAAGGATGTCAGTTTAACAATATGAGTCATGTTTATAATGTTTGTACAGAGAGATATTCATGTGTTCATCATTATACGGCTCACATTCACAGATGCTATAAACCATTAGTAGCCAACATCACTGATAAACCAAATGCATCCTTTTGTTGGAGAATATGCTCATTGTTGTAGGAGCGCCGCTCTGCGCCTTATCGTCTTACTTTCACTACTGATTACACAACATTAAGATCATCCATGACACTTGAGATCTGGGGGAACTGGGCTTGTGAGCGGTGATGAGTGAAGGGTGGAGGAACGCGTGTAAAAAATTATGTTATTTTATGTTTCATATTGCCTTTACATGCAGTTTTCTTCTTCTTATTTATTTATTTTTGATATTTTTGACCTATATGAACATGTTTTAAACTTTATAAAAACCACCAAATGCATAATGTTTTATTGGGAAAAGTTTTTTTGTGTGCGGGCTTTAATGGACTTATCTTTTTGTGATTTTGCTTCTTTGCTCATGTAAAGCAATGACAGCTTTTATTAAATAGAGCAGTCAGACATGGGTAGGTGGTGGTGTTAAAAAGTCCAGTCTGAAATTAGCCTAGATCCAGCCATACGATAAAAAAGCAGCTCTTCCTACCGCATGGATCACTAAAATGTTGAAATTAAAACTACAATGTCAGAGGTAATCAAGGCTTGCAGGTATTTGTTAAATTAATAACCCACAATTGCAATTAATAACTTAATTTTTATTATTAAACCTTTGATATTAAAGACTTTCTGAAAGCAAGAAGTAAGAAAATCTGCAAGTAAATAGATTAAAATTATATTTCAGGGTATTATAAAGACTTAAAATGCACTTTTTGCCTCTATGTTGTAAAAGACAGACAAATATAAGGACATCTTAATAAATTGGGATCAACATCTGTACAGGTCAATGTGAGTCATTTTTAAAATACTGGTGTGATATGGTTGGTGTTATGGTTTTGATATCTCCCTAGTTTGTTCCTCATATGCTTGGAGCTGCTAGACAAGAAATGATTTATGTAATCTACAGGTGTAGTTAAAGTTTTTGGCTGCAATACAAGTGTTGGTTTTAGCACTGCAACTTCAGACTATGTGGTGAAGATTTTTCTCGTCTTTAAAGCAAAATTGATCAGAGTAATTACCAATTTTTAATAACTTTTAAGCTTAATCCAACTTGCTGCACTGCCTTCCTTCACTGTAGATATTTATGTCACAGTGTTGTAAGAACTTTTATCAACTTCTATGTATTTACTGTGCTATTTTTTGTCACATTACAAAAGACATGGGTAGGTGGTGGTGTTATTTTCTGTAAATGTAGTTGAAACATTTCTGTGAAGAAAGGAGAAAATTATTACATCCCCAGATTTATTCATTTCTAAAATTACATGGTCTTGTATGTCATGTGATTATTTTAGGAGCATTTTTCTCAGCTTTTTGAAGGTTACATTTAAAAAGATATCAACAATAATCTGGAGGGAACCATTTCACTGTATGGAAAATGGTCTACAGGTGGAGGATATTTAAATCCACTGCCAGCATGCTCAGATCGCGTTATTCAAGAAGGTTCACCCTGAAAGCAGGCCACAAGATGCTAAGTGAAGTATCCATAAAAACCTAAAATGTTGCTGATGTTAATATGACAGTGTACGCATGTAGAGCCAAAAAGCACAACCTTAACTTTTATGGTACGTGAACAAAGTGCTCTCAGAGGAAAACATCAAGGCTAGACTAAAGTTTGGCAGAGACAATGTAGACAAAGCACAGGATGTCTGGAATAATGTCCTTTGGATGAATGAGTCTAACTTTGAATTACTTGGACACCAGAACAGAAAATACATTTGGCAACTAACTAAATACAACACTCCAGGGAAAAGAGAAACAAATCTCTGGAAAACACTTTATTTTCCAGAGATGCAGGACCTGGAGAGCTCACCATCAGAAAATCTATCAAGAATTTCACAGTTTATCAAAGAGAACTTTAGGAAAAATGTGGGACTGTCTGTAAAACCCCCCCCCCAAAAAACAAAAGAAAACATGAAGGATGGCAAAAACTAAGAAACAAAAGATTCTGGGTTAATTCATAAACCTATAGAGGTATATCACAGCTTAAAGTGACAGGAAGGGGGGTAAAGTTTCTTCACATTGATGTCAGAGAGTGAAAGAGAATTAGAGTATTTATATGTTGGACTGCTGGTCTGAAAGGGGCAGTATGATGCGTTTTCCAGGCACATAGAGCCATATAGCATTATCGAGTAACTATGTTAACTTAATTTGTTCTGAATTTGTATCAAATATAACTTAAAACTGGGCCTTTGTCTCTTTAAAACACACTTCTCTTCCTGAAACTCAGCTCCGAGGAGGAGCCACGTCTTGAAGGCAGAGCGAGGTCCACTCAGCCATTTTGCACAGCTGAATGGTTGCCATAGAGACAAAAAGATTTCTCAAACATGCGTGAAAGAATCAAGGCAACTCTCCAGGTATGTTTTTGATGAGGAAATAACATAGCAACATGATGTAACACTCAATAAAGCAGATTTTACATAAAACTGGCCCTTTAATTCTCATAAAGCAGGTGGATAAAAGAAAAACTTCTAGCTGTGATCTACTCCAGACATTAAGATCGTAAGTCCTTTCTAAGTCCAGAAACAGATGACTGAAAATATTTATTTTTCACAGAAATTTGATGTTTTACCAACAGAATTATCTAAAAGGTCTTAAATGCATTTAGATAATTAACAGTATGCAAAAACACAACTTCTTTCCCACTACCAAAACATTTACTCAGCAGCGTATTTCTATGTTTAAAAGTTTGTTATTTATTTTAGGACTTTATTTTAGGACTTCCTTCTTATGTTAGGAAGAAAGGGAACCCCTCAGTTGTCACTAAAAAATTTCATTATGCACAAAAATCGAGTAAATTATTTTCTGGCATAATACCATTTTTCAACTAAGCTATGATGTCAAAATCAGCACGACTGCATCTCCACCCAATTCCTCCAAACTCTCCGCTGATAAATTGCCTTTTTAACTTTTTACCATTTCATTTGTGCTGTGCATGCTAAATTAAGTTTTATAAAACATCATATCCTTTCTCACACTGACATTTTAACCAAAGCTATTTCAGATCGAAACTATTTGCTTTTTTAAAAAGCATTAACACCTGCCTCATTTTTTAACCACAGAAGCAAATGCTCACAGACAACTGGCTGCAGAAAGACTGCAGTCCTCCAAGAGATGCTCCTTTCACATTCTGTCTTCTGCAGATATTGGATGAGATCTACAGAGCCATAAACAACAGGCACCGTGCTGCATTTCATACATGCATCTCACCTTTCCTCAGAAAACAATGTGCTTCCAGAGGATCAGTGATTCTGTCAAATAAGATCCAAGGAGTAGCAACACAACCTCAATATTCAGACTTCCATTCAGGCATTCTTCAGCCTGTCAATGCATGTCCCTGAACATGAATCTTTTCCTACCACTCTATTAGTTTTCCACATTTCCCTGCCTTTACTGCTTTCTTCATCATGTTCAGGCTGTTCTCCTTGGTGACCTGCCAACACTGAGAAATCCCTGTTTTATTATTTTTTTCCTGCAGAGGCATTCAGGAAGGTGCTACACAGGGCTCAAAGGATTTGTTTAAGTACCTTTAAAATAGAATATCAGATTCCTACAGTCATGCATATTTGTCTCGCAGGCAAACGCTGCAGTCTGCTCTTAATGCATTGGAGCAACTACCAATGACTCCCCCCACACTGCTCTCTGGTCTATAAACCTTAACTGCTTACCCCACTGCAGACTAGGTGATAAAAATCAAGGCTCCCTTCGCTCAGTCTGTAAACACGACTCGCTAGGAGTTCCAAAAGACAGTACCACCATATTCAAGAGCCCGTTAGCGACCGGAGAACTGGGATTTAAATTATAGGATAGCAACGTTGTGGTCATTCGACACCGATTCTGCCACAGAAGACCTTTAAAATAATACGCTTTGCAAGTGTTAATTTGGAGCAGCTTTTTGCAAGCTGCTATCTGCTTCGTTTGATGGAAGCTTGTGGTTTGGAACTTCCCTCTCTGTGACTCTGCATTTTAAGTCAAAGTGCACAAAGACAGAGAAGGAAATAAGTTGTGCAAATGTTGGCTAAAAGATATTCTTTTAGAAGCCACATAACAAGATGTCAAACTTAACTTTGCATCTGCTACTGTAACTTCATTTAAGGCTTTAGGTGCATGCCATCAGATAAGCAGAACTCCTCTAATGTTGTTAAGAATGCAGAAACGGCTCAGAGGTTTTTGTATTAACGCTCCAACAAAACCTACAGAAAATATTTTTCTGCAACATCGAGGAGCTCCTATCTCTCCCTGAGGCTAAACAGGCGAAAGTGTGCTGGGTCTCTTGCACTTTAGCACTCACATGCTCAGACACACAATAATGGTTCTATAATATGCTAACTCGTGCCTGAAGAGGTTGATAGCTCTCTTCTTTAGAGAGCAGAGCTATAGGGGCTGTAAAAGCAAACAGCTCGGATCAAACCAACTCTTAGCTCCCTTTGAAGAATGGGAGACAATTACAGAGATCAGTGGTGCAGCCCAGAGGTGGTTAACAGCCAAGACAGGCAGAAAGACAGAGATTGATGTCCCAGTAGATCTACAGAGTCTGATCCCTTTAGTGGCTTCGGTTAAATCTAGCGTTCATTGAACACACATGTTGGAAACCGGTGAGTTGTAACTTGAGGCAGCAGGAAAACACTCAGGCATTTATCCCTCAGTCCACAGGTATCAAACAAAATGATGAAGTTTGACTCAAAAGACTTGCAAAAGAATTCACACCTTCAAACCTACCTTTACCTTTGACACATGAAACTGCAAACTAAAACATATTTTAAAAAAATATTTTAGATATTTTCTGTCATGTATCCATGACAAATGAAAAACTTTGTTGCTACTCTGCTAATGTAAAAAAAAAAAAAAAAAAAAGTTATTTTGCAGTTGTTGTGTTTCCATTAAAAAGGAACGTAATTAAACTGGAATAGTTTAGGACTGTGAATAGGTTTAGGTATGTAATTATGTATAACAATTCATGGGAATTTCAGGTGTATCAGCAGCAAAGGGAACAGCAACAGCATATACAGTTAAACAAAAAAACATGTAAAAACAGAAATATGAATAACATGCTCTGCTGTAAGGAAAATAATAAAATACTGTGCAGTTATTTAAAATGGCGTACTCCATTCCAAAAACACACAGCAACTGAGTAGGGTGATTAAAAAAAATCAAAATGTTTATGTACACTATATTTCTGAATAGAAATAAACTATTCATAAGAAGGTAAAAAAGACAACAGCAGCAACTTACATATTGTAAGTACAAGGAAGCATATAAATATTTTCATAAACTATTGTATTTTTCTTGTTTTTCTAGTCATGTTCCCTAGTCTTTTTTTCAACTTGCTTGTCTATTTTATTTTCAGAAAATGTCTTTTTGTATTGATTGCTTTTTCTAAAATGTCAAAGTTTCTAGTTTTGTGGATTGTTTCGTTCAATGCTTGTGATTCAAGGGCACTGTAAGTGGGTCTTTAATACAAAAACATTTCTACTGAGAACAACAAATTGAGTCTATGCAGAGACTCGCTCGTCACATTTTACCGGGTAAACAACGAGATGCAGGAAGGAGGGGGAGAGGTGCAACAGCCCCTAGATATTTTTGTTTCATAGCACGCCACAGTCAAATTTCATGGCTAAATGGCACATTTACTGGTTCACATAGAAAACGCAACAAAAGAGACTTTTGTACTAAACATTCAGCTTATGTGAAAGAACTTGTCCTTGGTGACTTTAAGATAGCTCACTGACAAATCCAGAAAGAGCATATTGTAGTCGCTGTTGTGCACTCTTGTGAATAACGATAAGATCACAACAAATATATATGTATTTCTGTGGAGGAGCAAAAAAAAAGAAAAATCTCTCAATCCTCTTTAGGTCTGAAGAGAGGAAATAGTTTAGGTGGATTTATGATTATCATAACTCCATCTGAGCGGGAAGAGAACAAGGTAGAGACGAAAAAAACCCTTCTTCTTCTCTGAACTGATCTGATCTCTCAGGATTCTGGCTGATGGTGGAAAAAGACAACATGTCATTTTATCTTTTAATACTTCAATCTGCACGCAGCTGGAAAAGAAAATAGTTTATGACCAAAGCTTGATGCTTCAAGTGGAGATGTATGGAGCTGCCATGAAATATTAACATACAAGACAAAATACATGTTTCAATGCGGTTTCTGTTGATCAGAAGCTTTTCTTGACACTTTGTTTTGTTTAAAGACTGCGCAGAACATGAAGGAAAACTCCAAAGTCCAAAGAAATATTTGAAAGACCTTCCTTGCAGGAGTCTTGATGAAGACAACTTTTAACCAGAAAACTGGGTTGGTTTCTAACTTTGGTCACAGTTATCAATACCTCAGTTACACAACAGAACTTAGGTTTTAAATGTTCCACATAGCATTACTTTACAGAGAAGCCAGGATTGCCAGTACTTCTTGAGGTTTACTTACACAACGTGTCAGACTCTGACTTGACTCCAGTATCATCAGGAGCTCAGTTAGCCATGGAAAATAGCTGCCCTTATACAAACACACACCTAGCCAACAAACATCAGCACTTTCCACCAGTGTCTCTCCTAAAGGAAACCATTACACTGCAGAAAGGCACAGGAAGGGAGGGAGGGAGGGGATTTTCTCAAGTGGTTTCCCCTCCCCTCTCTCTCTCTCTCTCTCTCGAAAAGAGGAAAAACTTTGAGTGAGACAGTTTTTTCAAGAGAGAGAGGGAAGATTAGTCAGCCAGTCATCTAATTCACTTGTGACCCAGTAATTTATTTAGCTAATAATCTGCTTTTCCAGGTGACACTAATAACCACCAATAAAATGATTAGAGAGTCGATGGGGGGGTTACAATAGGTCACGTTTAGGCCTGTCTGGTGAAGAAGATATGTGATTAAATTCTCAAACGAAAAACATGCAATAAAATCATCCAGACAAATCCCACCTTGAGGATATTGAAGTAGGATTACACAAGGAAAGGGTTTTGGAGGTTATTGCAAAGACAGAATTTTCTGGAAAGCCTGAAGGCATTTTACTCCAGCGTCAAATACTTGATGATATCTATAGGGGATCTGCATGACGATATGGTAAGTTTCGTGCAGAGTTCACTTTAGTTTCCATCAGAAGACCTTGAGATAAACTAAGGACAAGCAGTTTACCTCCTATTTATTATTGCTGAGGCACCGATCAATTGGCCAGTAATTAAATTCAATCAGAATTTCCAGGAATGGTCCAGACTACTGATATGCTGAAAACTTCTGCCTTTTGGTCTGTAAATTCAGCAATAAACTCCTCTGATTTACCTTTTTGTTATGAGTTTAGTACAAATCAATAGATATTTTGAAGCAGAAGCTAAATAAAGATTCAAAACTAGCGGCATTCTTGATTTTCTACCAGAAACAAGTTCTTAGTTTGTTTTTTTGTTGTTGTTTTTTAATTTTCGTTGCTGACAAAAATTTAAAAAACAGATAAAAACGTGTTCTTTTTTATCTGTTTTAAACCCATTATGTTTTATTTGTTCTTCAAAAAATGTCTTCTAGCTATTCAGCACTTTGTTAGAAAGTGGATTATGATAATAGAATTATTATTAAGCTAAGTTTGCATTTGTCATTGTTATGAAAAATAAATACTTTCAATTTATCACAATGATTATGTATTAAGAACATTTTTAAATTGGGTAAATAAACCTGAAGATTTTAATTTTCTGAAAATGACATTTATAGAATAATGTAATTCAGGATATTCAAAGCCAGGACCCTCTAGCAAACTGGTACTAACAAATACTATTAAACATTTGCAATAACTAGCTATAAAAATGTTTAGATCTCTGAGAAGGAAAATCAACACAATCTTCTGTGCAGAATAGTTTTAATTAAGCCAAACTGGATGCAGTTTGATATAAACAGCCTTTTTAAGGTCATGCTGCAGCATATTAACCAGAAAGAATTAGTCTGGAAGTGATATGTTGCTCTTAAATAACCTATTTTTTTTCTACTGAAGCTGCACTGTAGAAAAAACCTCATCCTGTACAGAACAGGACAGGATGGGTGGGCAAGAGAGACTTTTAAATTAAAAAAGGAGGTACTATATAATTTACAGGCCATTTTATTGGACAGTCAAATAATTATGTTACCTTCAATTGTTATGAAAATGCTGTACATATTAAAAACAACCTAAAATACATCTGACTTTGAATCATAGTCGTATCCGATTCTTTGAAATTGACCTCTGTCTCTTTAAGAACCTTCTGACACTCCCCTTCAGGAAGTCAACCGATCTCAGAGCGAAATATTTCAGGGTCCATTACTTTGGCTCTGTTGTGGAAAAGCTAACAGGATTTTATTGCTAATGACAAATGCAATAAATGCAAAGCTACACAACCAGTATTTAACTTCATGACAAAGAAAGGCTTCTAGTCAATGCTATGTCAAAGTTATACATTTTGTGAAAGGCTAATCTCATCCAAACTTTGGAGGGGCGCCATTAAAAATATTATCTGAGTCCATAAAGTTAAAAAGCTGCCAAGATTTATTTTATGATGAGGTCAACTTGTAGACTGCAGGAAAGATGGATTTCACCACTTTAGTGCTAAAGTCAAAGTGTGGCCAAATATCATATTTAGTACAAGGCTAAATGGGTTGCCCAAGACCTGCTGTCTGACACTGAGACTTCAAGTCAAAACAGTGTTAGTTAAGGAACAAGAACATTGCATCAGACCACTGAAGGCATGTCAATGTACTAGCTGTCTGTAATGCCTCCATTGTCTGTGTAAAAGAGATTTTAAGGAACATTACTGAAAATAAATAATAGGCATAAAGCAAAGACTGATGTTTGTGCAAAACAACCAACCAGAATCACTGAAAAATCAACCAAAGCTTCTTCAACAAGATTCCAAGAAGCATTGCCTTTTTAACTGCTCTCCGCTCTTTGACTAATCAATTTCTTTGACTCATCAAATTTCAACCATCACCTTCCAGAAGGACCCGACAGGTTTTACAACAAGGCAAAGCCATTTTTCTCCCACTGAGTTGTGTAATTAGTGGTTGCAAAGCTGCTTGGTGTCGTTGCTTTATTGTCTTGCTGTTGTTATCCAGATGGTGTTGCTAACTGGATGTTAAATCACCTCAAGGAGGACATATGTCTTTTTTTACATTTAATTTGCCTGCCTATGAAGTCTTTGTAATTGGTTCACAATTTATCTGATATATGCACTTACAAATCTTCTGAACTTACCCTTTCCTCAAAGCAGATCTTATTTTGATGGAGACTCTTTGTTATTTTGTTATTACTTGTATTTATTCTTACAAACTTAGACAAAGGATGCCCATATCTGGACTCAATCAATTTTAACTTATGCTTAGTTCACCAAAAGAAACAGTACATCAGTGTTTCACTGGACAGACTTAAGTTTGAAGAGAAACAGAGGCATTTTCCTACAGAGAGCTCTTCTACCACGAGGACTCTCTAAAACCGTACTTTTCATATTTGAAATGCCAGTAAATCACTTCTTGCTATCACTGTTTTATATTTCTTTCCCTAACCTTTAAGTTGATTCTTTCAAAGTTCCCATGCAGGTACACCTTTAAAATGAAGGGAGTAAATGTCTGGATCCCTGATCTCATCAGAATAAATCTCCCACACATTTAAATACCATCGCTGCTCATCTCCTCCATTTCCAAAACTGCCGTGCTGCTGGGAAAGTCTCTTAACCCCAGCTGTGCCCGTGGAGCTCCTTAGCGTTACTTAGACTATCAGACAGTGGTGAGCTTATGTGGCAGATGATGCAGAGTAGTGCATCCATGAATCACACGGTGGGCGGTTCGACCCCAACAAACGTTACTGTAGGTTTTCATCAACATCAGAGTGGGTGAATGAGAGCCCAACTGAAAGGTGTCCTGTCCACAACGGTAAAATGCAACACGAGCGTAGAGGATTGGTCCGAATGTGAAAGTGTTTTAGTGTAAGCAAAAGTAGCAAGCTGGGTTCAACTGAATAACTCTGTCCATCGTTTGAATCACATATCAACTGATGTTAAGTACGAGTATGTTTTAATTAGGACTGTCAAAGCAAATGCATGCGATTAATTTTAAAAGTTCAATAATGCAGATTAATTGCATGACCTATTTTTGCCTAAAAGCCTCTTTTCTGCAGAGGGTTACTTAGTTCACAGCAGCACGTTACACAGTCTACTGTGGTCAACAATGCCAAGTGGCAAACTCGAGAGTAAAGATGAGCAAGGAGAGTCAAAGTTGTTCGCTAATCAGCAGCAAATTATTGTGCTTTAAAAGATACTGCAATGGATGTTTGGATGAAACCAGACATCCGTCCAGGTAGTAGGTAGCCTTCTTACTGCAATCCTTCCATCGAAACACAACCAGTGTATAATTAAGGTTTCTAAATTACATTTGAAACAAAGTTACTTTCTTTAGACTCCCATGAATATTAAAACCTGGAAAAACTAAGAGGTTTGGTTTGAGATAATAAAAAAAATAAAATAAAAATGAAAATGAAAATATGCATTTTTTACATTTAAAACTTGCAAACATAAGCTAGAGCTGGAGTGTGATTAATCTATTTTTTTAATCATTTGATTGGGTGATTGATTGAACTTCTACAGTATCTCTTACTTACATTAAGGATGGAAGTGCTAAGAATAATAAGCACTTTCAATAGTGGAGGAGAAGCATTTGACATTCTCAGTTTGCAAAAACTCTGACGTGACCAACTAACTTAGTTTTGATTGTGCGAAGTGTGTTTAATGTTTTTCATAAAGGACTGTTTTTAAAATTGGGCCTGAGCATTTTGTGGAGTATTTTATTTTGAAAAACACCATCTTTCGACTCCGTTCGACTTCTTTCCAGCAAAGATGCTTTAATATAGTTTAGTTATTAAGCAAAGATAAAACATTTAAAAGCTTTTGAAAAAAGTAAAACTACCTCAAACTAAAAATAATGCACAAACTATATAAACCCTGGACTTAAAGGCATACAGGATTTAAAAACTGAGAATTACTCTAATCATTCATTTTCATGTAGATTTGTTTTTTTGCCCCTCTAGGGTTGAATACAATACATAAAAACACAACCTGGATGTTTTTTGTGTTCTTCTTTACCACCTATAAATGTAACTTTGGTATCCAGAACCTCTAAATGTTTCCAGTATTTATGTGGAACGTCTTGCAGCTCTCGCCTGCTGTGTTTAAGCATTTTTAGGAAGTCTTTCCTTTTAGGGCCTGAGCAGTGGTACTTTGCCTCACTTATGACTTTGGCTGACATTGCCACAATGATGGTGAGGGAAGCAAAGTGGCCATCAGACAAGAAACGGTCCTTATCTGGGGACTGCTACTCACATAGGTTATCACTGCAGAGCTGTCCACCCAATCACTACCAAAACTGTTCTTGGGTATCTCTGAGATTGCCTCTCATAAAAAAGACCATTTCTATGACTGCGTGTGTGTGTGTGTGTCTGTGTGTGTGCATGCACGTGCGTGCGTGTGTGTCTCGCTTCGCTTTCTGCTTCCATTCCCCTCTCGCTCTTCTTTTATTGCAGTAAACTCTTACGCATACAGAAAATTCCCACCACACTGACACCCATCCAGCAAAAACCAAGTGGCTATGCCGTAAATATGTCACCTCGGCGTCTTTTGCACATCATGATTATTGACAGGGCAGGATTAACCGAGGCTGGGATTCTCCATACTTCAGCAGTTCATAATTGGAGTGACAATTCATCGTGCAACAGTGGCTGTTCAGCCCGCCTCCTGAGACGGAGCAAATACGCTAGTGAGCGTGTCCTCAAATCAGGTGGAAAGATAAAAACATTTGCAAAGGGTTTTGCAGAAACACAGTATGGAGTCACTGAAGTGTGGGAAGTCATTTTAGGAAACTTTACGAGCTAGAGTTTTATAATAATGTTTAAAAATACTCATCATTCTTTGATCTGAACTTTTATTAATCATTCAGCATTTCAGGTCAAATTGTAGATTCCCCAACTTGTGAGAAAGTAAAGACTTTTTGTACAATTTGAGAAGAAACAAAAGAGAAATAAAACAAACAAAAAAAATGCAGTTTTAAAAACATTAGCAAAATTATTAATACCTTAGGGTTTTCACATATTCATATTACAACAACAAATGTTTTATTTGGATATTATGTGATGAAAAATGGAGGATGAATTTGAAGTGGGAGCTAGAGAGTGCGGCATGCAACTCTCTACTTTTATACTCCTAAGCCATCTGCTACCTTCAGACACCACATTATTGGGTAATAAATTCCCCCTGTGACTGATTTAATCTCAGTGTAATTATATAATTATATAGAGTCTGCGATTTACTGAAATGTTAGCCTGCATGTGAAGGAATCAGGCAGAAATAAGCAAGAAAAGACATGCAGCTGTAATTACAACAAAAAACTGTATTTATTCAAGGGGCTAAATATAAATATACAGCACACTTTTCAGTTTTTTCATCCACAAAAATGTTAAAACCTTTTCATATTATTTTATATAAAACCTCAACAAAACATATTACGGTTGTGTTTATGATGTAACAAAATGTAAACCATGTTAAAGAATATTAATATTTTTTGTGAGGTACTGAATATGGGTGTAAGTTATCAGTGTGTATCTGATAAATTGGGATTTTATGCCTCTTCATCACATTTAAGGATAATTAGATAAAGGTGAAAATATTTAAGTTGCACAAAATTTAGTCACTTCCTAAAACTGTAAATTTACCAAATGTCAGGTTTGAATATTTTCTTAATTATTTTTTACTTTTGTTGGCCCTAGATAAAGTTGATTTATGATTTAAGAAACACTCACAAGACCTTAACAATAAAAATTTGAGATAGGTGCTCATATTCAAAATCAAGTGTTGCTATCATTTTCACGCAATATTTTATTTTGAAGTGTTGATTTTATTTTCCAACCATTTTTATTTTGAAGTAGTGATTGTATTTCAGAGCCATTTTTTATTTTGAAGGGTTGATTTTATTTTTGAACCATTTTTAATTTTGAAGTGTTGATTGTATTTCAGAGCCATTTTCTATTTTGAGGTTTTTATTTTGTATTGTTGTTTTATTTTGAAGTGTTGATTTTGGGTTTATTAGCACCACGCTCTGACCAGCTGAGCTAACCGGCCATTAGTGATGGCATAGTTAGTTTGAAAAAGTAACTTTAATCAGATTACTGATTACTCCTTGAAAAAAGTAACTTAGATTACTGACTACTTGATTTGAAAAGTAACTAAGTTACATTAAAAGTAACATTTTTAGTTACTTTCACCAGCTGCTAACAACAACAACACTCCGCCACCAGTGAAACACATTGAGCTTTGCCAATACTTAATTGCAAACTATTTTATGATAGTAACATCAACAATGTATTTCCACTTTGAACTGAAGGGGAGAATTTTTAAGTAATTTGTGTGTTTTTGTGTGTTTCTATTGCCTGGAAAACTCCAAGAGTGATTTTAAAGCCCCCCCGGCGCCCCAGCGTCCAGATTGTGCTCCTGCGGCTCTACAACTCAGATGGCTGCTGCACAGATTTGTGACATTAATCTTAATATAATTATTATAATTGCGTTTAGTTGCACAACTTTACGGACTCATTCATTCGTGGGTGTTTTCAAATGTTATTGCGCTGTTCAGATTAGTCTTGATGTTTACAAGTGACGTCAGCTTGACGTCATTCAGAGGTAATATATTAACTTGACATTAACAAAGATACAATGGGACGGATTATGAGTCCCGCTGGTATTGTCGCATAGAGACTTGACAAGACACGCAGAGGAAATGCAATTAAATAACAAAAGACGACAGTAACGCAACAGTAACGCAAAGTGATTTTGAAAAGTAACTTTAATCTGATTACTGGATTTGAAATAGCAACGCGTTAGATTACTCGTTACTGAAAAAAGTGGTCCGACGTCAGTAACGCGTTACTTTGTATCTATGACAACACTGGTTGTAACTAGATGAGTTTATAAGAAGGATGCCTTGTGTAATCCTTGTTGATCAAAACTGCATTTAATCATCTAGAAATCTGCTGCTAATCTTTCAGTTGGTGAGATTTTTCTTTATTTAGTTTTTAGGTTACTCATTAATAGTCATGCTGTTATTCTAATGTGCAAGTATCAGATTTGGATTTATCGTCACTTAATTATGAGGCTCCAAGTTGATAAAACATCTCCATTATACTATAACCCATAAGTTGGGTAAAAGAAATTTGGATATTTATAATGAGGATTGTTCAGTCAGTTCTACATCAGAGCAAAAATATTAGATCAAAAAGAAGGTTTTGAGGACTTCAGGGTTTTTTTTCTGAATGTTAAATTGTGTTCCACAAAACAATGAGAATAGCTGAACAAAAGGAATAAACTAAAATGGCAAGACATAAAACACTAACAAAAAAATGATCAAAACAGAATATAACAGAAGCTAAAAGTCCAAACACCTAACAAATGAAGTGTAAATTATTTTCAAAGCAGAGGTGGTACACATAACTAAATCTGGGGGGAGAATATCTCACCCATAAACAGGTGTCCTATTGTAAGAACTCAGACAATACCGCATCCAATCAGTTTTTGTTTTTGGGGTGGGGGATTTTACAAACACAATCCTGATCCAATTTTCTGAGTGTATACACAGGTGTGTATGCGTGTGTGCGTGAGCTCACAGGGTGTGGGTACAGCCGGAGGAAGAGACAACCGTTACAGCACAGTGGCGCTTTTACTTCATTCAATATATTTTTATGCTTCTTTATGGAAATGACCAGACATGCACCATTATCCCATTCACCTCAGATTAGGCTTTATGCTTATCAGACTGTACGGCGCACAAAGATGAATAAAAAATTCTCACCAAGCAAACCGGGACCCGAACTGTGCATTTATACCAAACTGGAGCAAGAAAAGACAGGAAATGAGGCCATCATTAGGGACAAGAGCTCTCCCAGGGGAGACTGTTTTATCTCTTTAAACAAGAACGTACAGTAAAAGGTTCATGTTCACAGAGGAAAAAATGGCTATCATTAGCAGTCCATCTCTGAGACTTCTCTGAGGTTCAGTGAGTAACAATGTAATGTTACTCATGTTATGCAAAAAATAATCTTATTTGTCTCTTTATGAGCTTTTATTGTAAGGACTTTTCATCCTTTCCTGACCGAACAGCTTTGTTCAGAGTTCTCATGAATTTTAAAGACAATGGTTGAATTTTAATGCAATATGAGAAACTAACTCTTCATTCCTACTCTAATCTTTAGAGGAAAAAGCTATTAGATATTATAAACTTAATTATTAATAAAATAACATTATGCCCTACTTAAATGAATTTTATGGAATGCATAATGGCTAAAAATGGCAAGGATTTTTTTTCCCCTCAAAATGAGACAAAATGCAGCTTATTGGTCACACTTGAATCATATCATTCTTAAATATTTAGCTGAGTAAGTGCACGATACATTGTTTTACATAAGTCGCTCTCGCTAAAGCATTCACACGGAATAAGATCAGAATGCGAGTCAAACGAGGACTCTTCGCCCCAGGGAGCCCTTCAAAGGCGAGCCGCAGTTAAGACATCAGTGACAAACTAAGGCAGGCCTGTCAGCCTCTGACAGCTATAGGCTGGAGGGTGGGATCACTTCCACCTGAGAGAAATCTGAGCTGGTCCTGCTCCTTCTCACACCTCCACTCTCCAACTTATCAGTTCCTCTGCTCTGTCTGTGCTCCTAAATATTCATGAGCATGGAGCAGGCGGTGTCATCTCAGAATATCTAAATGGAGGCCAGAGGCAGAGGGAAGCCACCTGGCGATAAAACGCTCCGGTCCACTGCAAACGTTGAGCCCATCATCTGCAACCCTGAAAATGTCAGGGTCCTTCTCTCGTCGTTTTAACATTGAGGCTTTTACTTTGTAATCCACATAAGTAAAAGTAAAATCTTTTGAGTGGTCTACTATAGATTCAATTTACTGAAACATTCATACCTCCACAATTCCACATATTGTAATGATTCAACGACAAAATATTTTCATGTGATATAACAGAAAGTAATGAAATAATTAGAAAAATATCAATAAATGCTAAAAGTTTTTAATGGTTTGCAGAGAAAGATCTGAAAAGTGTCAGACAACTCAATTTTTGCCTATGTTTCTTTGTAAAATAGCTCAAGCACACTTAGAATGAAGGGAAATCATCTGTGAATGTCAATGTTGTCACAGATTTTAAGCCAACCTTGTTGCCATCCTGCAGCCTCCAGGAGATGTTCTTATAGGAAAATGTTCTGCAACTTTTACAATACAAACAGACTTTTTTGCCCTTCATCCTGCTAAATGAAACTCATTTAAATGCTGCACAACATTTTGAAAAACACAACTTATCATTTTTAAAAAGCAGTTTTATTTCCCTTTTAAGGTCGCAAACCCCAGAAAAAAATAAAACCTTTGCTAAAAGTGAATGGATTTTTGTTGTTGTTGTTGTTGCGATGTCGATATTTGTTTAAAAAGCAGATGATTTACAACCAAATGATGAAAAAACATATCTAAAGTGTCATTTTTATGTTGATCTTCAATGAAATAATTTCAGGACAAAGCTGAAAAACTGCCAAATCCATTATGTGTCATTATTTCACAGACAAACTGACAATTATTCAGGCCGATAGAAGTCCAAAAAGCCACCTTTAGCAACAGAGCCTTAGTTTTCAGACCCCTGTTCTAGGACTTCCAGCATCATTATCCCTGCAGCATAACACTGCCACCATCTGTTGTCAGGTTGACAGGCTGTTTTCCACCCCAATATGTTTTGCATCTTAGAGTTAAAAGTCCAAATTTGGTTTCATCTGACCAGAAAATCTCCCTCAAAGTGTTTGCTGTCTAGATGATTTGTGGACCGTTTAAAATTGGACTTCTTTCAAAGATATCCTTCATGAAAGAAATGTGTATTGTTTTTCGTTGTTGTGTCTTGGTTTATTAGACATGTCAGGGCATTACTGATTGTTTCAGTCTGAGTTGCACTGCATGGAGTTACTTCTAGGAACAGTGTTTCTGCAACAAGTAGCCTAGAAATGTGGAAGAAATATGCTCAGTTTTTGACAGTTTTTGATTTGTACATACACAAATAGTTTGCAGGCTGAAGTTTGCAAGGAAAATGCAAAAAAACAAAAGATTAAATGACTGGCTTTTGACTGGGTGATTTCTGATCTTCCACTTGAAGCCACTGGGGGCTGATGCATGGTACCAGCTCATGTTCAGGGTCATGCCTGTGTCACTATAAGAGTCTCTAATGAGACCCAGACAAGCCCGCTGTGCCCAGCGGAGCGGAGCTGAAAATCTAAAAGCTAACCACACCACACAAGAACCGGTCGCAGGAAAGAAAAAAAAGAAAAAAAAAGAGGAAAACGAAAGGGGGAAGGAAGATTTTCAAGTGTTGCAGCGGCATCACACAGGGCAATTTTTTGAAACTACTATGAAAGGCTGTGTTTTCTGTCTTAGGTTTGCAGGAGGCCGTGAAACAGACCATCATTCAAAGTTATTTTTGAAGGCAGCAGGGAATGGGGAAATGAGAGAAAAGAGTGAAACTCTGCTCAACAGAACCATGTCTGAAAAGACTTTTGCTTTAGCCTTGAGCCCTGATTTTGAGAGCAAAACTGGAGTGAAATGTTCTGTTTTTTGTTTTGTTTTTGTCAGTGCTGCTCTGAATAGACAGAAAAGTGTTGAGCAGAAATTTTAAGTTCACAGAACGAGTGAAGGACAAAGAAAAGATTAAACGATAACTAGTAATCAATCTTACTCAAGGTAAGGCAAGCTCAGAGGAGAATTTATTTATTAAACTACCCAGAAAAACTCACCATGTTACATCATGCTGTGAATATAATACATTAATTGACATCTGTTTTATATCACAATATTGCACTATATGTCTTGATCCTATATTTCATCCCTTTATTATCTATCATATTCTAAATTTCATGTCAAATATCATGATGCAGCATTATATAATATTGCTGCATCATGTATATTATCAATCCACTTTTTGACACAGATGCCGCTATCTGAGGTTTACAGAAAACCAGCATTGAATTGATTTAAAACATAAAAAAAAACATAAATGTACTGAATTACAAACTTATTTGATAACTCTGCACCAGTAGCACACATTTAAATACATCAATGGCTTCACAAGCTTGATAAAACATGTAAAAACAATACAGTTTATAATTTCTTCAGTGAGTGAGCAGCCCCCTCGTATTACTGCATTTTATTCATATCAAATCATATGTCTCATATACTATCTTGCCTTATCAATTGTCAGATAACAATCACAACATATAATGTGTAAATCTACATTTCTCATAAATTTGAAATGTCAAAACCAGAAACTTTTGGAACATATCTCCATGCTGAACAGATTGCTGTGTACTTGTATTTCTAAATATGTGTTGTGTAACCATGCCAACTGGATGGTTGTTTCCTGCAGAAGCAGCCGACTGACCTTTCAGCAGCCTGAAATATGCGGAGAACAAGTCCCAAGACAGGTTAAAGAGGAGATTGCCAAGATTTATAACAACAATTAATTCCTTCATGGAACTAATACAGTATTATCTCTTTTTATTCCCCCAGTTACAGTATGTCTATTTTAGAAATAAAACAGGCCTGCAGTGTCTCCTTCTAGAAGTGGAAAACTGGAGATAAACTAGATATTATTCTGTTGGTTGTGGTTCTACATAAATATACATAAATTGACAAGAGTATCATATAAAAAACATTCAACATTAAAATACTCAAATATCATTTCACAGTTTCTTCCTGAACATGACACCCTATAAATCAATCCTTTGACTCCATTGTTGAACCGAATCTAATGACCTTAGAGAGATTGTGTCTTTCATTGGTATTCATGAATGTTAAACTTTTCTGACCATACAACCACAAACCTGAATGTATTTTAATTTCATGTGATTGTGTGGGTGGAACATGGATATTTCTGTTTTCCCAAGCAGCTCTTCCTATTGTTGTGGTTCATACATTCAAGGCTGCATCAAAAATATATGTGGAGTTCTCTTGATTCTTTCACACATGTTTGAAAAATCCTTTAATCTCTATGGCAGCCATTTAGCTGTGCAAAATGCCAGGGTGGACCTAGCCCCGCCTTTGAGACGCAGCTCCTCCTTGGAGCTGTAGAACCATCCCTCCCCTGAGACTTCCTCACTCAGGTCCTTCAGACTAGCCAGCAGCAATTAGCAAACACCTGGTGGAACTGCTAAGCTCATTATGCAAACTTCTTCTCAGTGCAACATTGGTAAAAAAAACTTTGTTATAAGGTTAATAGATGAGCGATGATGTAATTGTCCTGAAAGAGGATTTCAGACATAACAGTTTTCTTTAACGCCAATTTCAAGGCGTTAAATTAAAGTCAAAATTCGTTTAAGTCAGATTTGATATTTACAGCATTTTTAATGACAACTGAACTTAACATTGTTACTCTAAAATGACACTATGAGCCAGGAAAATACTGGCACATAGTGTCCCCCGCTACTTTAAAACATTATTACACAATTCTGTTGTTGCACCATTAAATTTGCATGTGGACTCTATGTGATACTGGATGAGAATTTATGAGTAAAGGTAAAAAAAAAACAAAAAAACTTGTAGTTCAGAAGGATTGTTGGAAATGAAAATTCTTGACATGAAAATTTGAGTTTCTACTAATAATCCAACTTTTTCCGGTACAAAGACAACTGACTTACACTAAATATTACAAAGAGGAATTACAATGTGGCCGTGCGTGCTGCCGCTGGCATTGTGCCGCCGTTTTGTCTTTCAGACACAAAGCACTGCCATAAAAACTCTTTAATTGTCAAAAAAAGCTCATGAATTTTTTATGGTAAGTTCAAGCAAATTAAGATGTTGGCATCTTAACTTGAACTAGTTACTTGTTTAAGATGAAACCCACGCCCACACTAAATAGCTTGTTATAAATTCTGTTTTAAACGTCTAAATCACAGAGCCTGGCCTGTTCTGGATTCTGTGTCTGGGTCTCCTTTCAGTTCCCACGTATGTGACAGATGGTTTTCCCAAGGGAGGGGCTGCAACGCTCTGATGCTCACTGCAGGCTGAATAACCTTCTCTATCAAAGCCACAGGCAGAGGTTAGTGTCAGAAAAGAAGGATCACTAAGACACACCTCAGTTCAGAACCCAACCTTTTGAATCTCTAGGATAGATTAACACATACTGAGATTTTGAAGTTTAGTTGACTGCAAAACTCTTGAATCAGCCCTCATTTCTTCAGTAGCAAGCAGCAAGACTTTTCTTGTAACCTTTCAAGTGCTGCGTTCCCATATTTCTTCAGGCTTCCTGAAAGTCATTCAAAGCTTTTACTCAAGACACTTGCATCTTAAAGCTTCTTTATATCCTTTAAAGTTCAAAGCATCCCCAAATCTAAAGTGACAGACAGCTTCACAGCTCGTTTTAAATGCATTTCATCATCGCATCAATGTCTGGATGTTTAATTGTGTGCATGCATGCAGAGAACAACAAGTGTTTACTTACTGATTCTTGGCTCTTGTTTTTTGCATCATACACAGTTAGCTTGACCAGCGAGACTTGGCTGTCAGGACACTCTGAAGGGAAGGTCACCCCCGTCAAAAACAGCGGGTCTTTGTTTGCCTGTTGGACAGAAAAACGTTGAGAAAGTGTGTGAGTGTGTTTATGTGTACATTTTCATTAACCATAAAATTTAGCTATTTGAAATTACAAAAATAAATCTCGAATCTCGAATCTCGAATCTCGAAAAACTCACAACATGTTTTAGCACTAGGATGAGATGGTTTTTCAGCCATATAGAAATGATGGCTGAAATGATTTTGGCTTTCTGGACAATGTGCTGCTGGATCCATCAGAGCTCTCACAGCATCACACAGCCCATAAAAAGCTGTGCATCATTCGAATGTATTAAATCCATAGCTCTTCTGTAAAATCACCAACTAGAATTTTATTATTAATATTGTGATTTTTTAGTTTTAGTTCTGGGAGAAAATGGTTTAATTTCATTAAAGACATCAAGTTAAATGGAGGTTTGTTGGTATTTGCTTCAAATGTCAAATCTTTTTTCAGTCACAGAAGTGGCAGATTAACGATTAATCTGCAGAGGAAACTGCACTGCTGCAAGAAACACAGAGGAGCACTGTTGATTATTATAGACAATTCAGATGACTGATATAATGTGATTTGCTTCAGCTTCATTTATCAAAAAAGGAACAATACACAGGAGATGTAGCTCATGGATCACGACAGAGAAAAAGAAACTTTGGCTGGAATGAGCCTCTGAATTCAATGACATCCCAGACAACAATAAACCCGATTTGGCCCAAAAATGTTCTGGATTCCCCCAGAATTTACAAATTACTTTATAATTCAGATTTTCTTTTTTAGATTTGCATTAATGAATAGACTAAGAACATTGTCCTTCAGAAGAAGTATTCTAACTTTGGAGCGTTGATGGTGTGCGATATGAAATCAAGCCTAGTTTTGTGATGTGTACTCTAGATTCCAGAAGGGAAAACATAGAGATCCCTTTTGCTTCTGTAAGGGAATCTCAAGACATTCCTAGTCCAGAAGGTTCTGGTTCTGCCTCGGGATCTCCTCCCACTGGGACATTCCCAAAAGACCATCAAAGGAAGGCCCCCAAGTGGCGTCCTGACCAGATGCCTGATCTCACTCTGGTCCCTTGATGTGGAAAAGAGTAAAAGAACCGAATCATTTTCAGCAGAAAGAGATCTAATTGTGGCATCTTTGTTATATTTGCTTGCATTCAGAACTTTGCTCTTTATACACATCATGTAATGATAGAAGGTATATAGATTTACCTGTAAATGCAAAACGTCATCTTTTAGCCCAGACCATGTCATAAAGGAACAACATCCTCATTGTGACAAACAGAGCTCTAATCCATCTTCAATCTGTAATTAACATACTTCAACTCCTCCATTTGTGCATAACCAAGTACTGAACATACATTATGCAAAACTGAGTGGATTTAAGGGTCAAAGAAAATCATGATTAGAGGCATAAAGGAGGAGGACGCAATCGTCTTCCTAGTGGTGATTTTTGCGTTTTCTCCATGTTATTTTGTTGACTGAACAGTGCATACACACAAAGAAGCTGATTTTCCTTTATGAATATAAAGAATGAGAAGTTGTTTGGCATTCAGAAGGTTGCGGGTGCAATTTCACCACATTTCCAAGTGTTCTTGGCCAGAACTCTGGACATCTTGCCTACCAGAACTTCATGTTAGTAATTATGTCAGCACAGATAGATTACTGTAAAAGTGCAGATGGGCGTAAAGTAAAATCTTTTGAGTGGTCTGGATGGTCTATAAAAATTCAAAACAGCTTTAGTTTGTTTACCAGTAAGCTGAAATATAATAAAATATATTTGTGAATTCCTTTTCATAGAAGGGCAATCACTTTTATGTATATATATTTTTTATTCTAATTTCTACGACTCTAGTAAACTTTAACACAGGCACATTATGTAAATTTAGTGGGAGACATAGCAATTAAATCTTTTTAGGGCTCCATTTAGACAGATCCCTAAAAATGATCCTGGACAACAAACTCAACCCTTTATGGCTCTAAATGTAGGTGTAAATACACTAAAAGCAGATCAAACCCACAGATCTGGGTTTTTATAGCATGCATGCTTTACTGCTCTAATGTTGCATCTGTTAGGTTAGAAAACTGTGCCTCAAACTGCTGGGATTGGTCACAACTCACCGTGTGACATATCCGAGTTAGTTTGGCCAAGTTGGAATGTGAGCACTCACAATGAATTTTAATTTTAGATGTGAATGACCATGTTCAACGCTGTCCACTTGTGTCTGCGTCAGCCAGGAGACAATGCACAGAGTCTAACTAAAAAGACCAAAAATAAACAGACGTTTTTGTACACAGTCATAAAATATAAATTATTTATAGATAAAAATGTGAAGCTATTCAGTTGTTTGATTGGAAAGAAAGCTTGTTTCCAAATGATTAGAGAGTCTCTGATGTTTTTTCTTTCAGATCTTTTCAAGTGTTTGAAGCGAACCAGATAATGTTTTACCCTTTAGACTTGAATCTGCCTTGTGTGTACTGAGCCTTTTTGCTTGCCGTTTTCTTTATCCTAACCTGCGTTGGGATTAGGTCTAGAATGAAAAGTGGTTGAGAGGAAAACATGATTCTGGACATCAACAAAAACATTTATCTCTAAAATCCGTTCTTCTGCAAGTGATTTTCATTTTGCATCTATTCCATGGTGTACCATGAGACCAAGTCAGCAAGAACGACTGAAAAGTTTATAAAGTTTTACCTCAAAAGAGTTTTGTCTGTTTATTTTTCATGGTTTCTTTGAAATTGAGCTTGAAAAGGTACAATGCACAACAAAACAAACTCCTAGAAACTATGAATTATTTCAAAGTTCATTTAGTCAGCAATATATTCTGACACTAATAAACTATTTTGCAGGCAAAACCCTTCGAGAAGTTATTATTCATTTGGTGTTGTGTGTTTGTACAAGTTCAAAACATTTTCTGTTTACACTGGGGGCGTTCTCTTCCTTTGCTCCGCTCTGATGGGCGTCTCCAGCATGTAGCCCTTTGGGACCATATGGGGACAGACTTGGGGCAGTAATGAGACCAACATAGACTTACTGTCATGCTTGGATGTAAGGTCACACCCAGACAAAAAAAATTAAAAATAGAAAAATACCTCACTATTTTAGCAAAGCTTTGCAAAACAGCTGAAACAAATGAATAAATCCCCTTGATGAGACAAATAACGCAAAATTGAATGCCTGATTTAATTAACACACCAAATTATTTAATATTTATAAACAATGTTGACTTTGTGATAAAATTTTCTAAACCATGAGTGCTCAATAGTAAGACAGTAATAACAAATATGTGTTGAATGCAAGAAAGAATTGACTTAGAGTATTTATTCTGACTTATGTATGCCATGGAAGATGGCAGAAGATGAAAGTACATAAAGGAAAAGAAGTGGGACAGATGTCTGTGCTTTTACTATAAGACAACCTCACTGCTTAATATTAATTCTGACAGTGAATAAAGCTTTTCTTCAATGATCACAATGTTCAAACTAACACAAAAGCT